>CM057839.1:15365000-15965000 GCA_030068075.1 Paguma larvata | reverse complement strand
TGTGCATGTGTGTGTCTCACTGAAGCCACAAGAGAGGACATATGCAGTCCAGAAAGATTGAGTTAAGTCAAGTTCAAATGGCCACCACCAGTGACTTTTCCTGGGCAGTGATCTAATAGGGGTTGTCAACTTGTTTGTATTTATAAGGAGCAGCCCTAAGTGCTGAGCAGTGGTTGAGAATGACTTGGCCTTAATAAGAGAATAAACCATTATTGGCTAACGATGAGGCATGTTGAGCAGAAAAACAAATTCTGACACTGCATCAATTATTTCAAATGAGAGAAGGGACTTCGTGACTCCATTTTGTTCTGGTCAATCCGCAGTTGGAAGACTATTCAGTTTTGTGCTCCCACATTTTTAGGGATGAAAGACAGGTGAAGCTCACAGAAAAGAGAATGACCAAGTTTGGGGGGACTTGAAGCCATGCTATATAAAGAATGACATAGGAAATTGCAATCATTGATCCAGAAAGAGAGGACTCAAAGGTATACACAAGCTGTGTTCAAATGTTTAAAGAGTTCTATGTTCAGTATAGCCCTTTGGTACAGTCGGGACCAAGAAGAAGGATTTTGCGTGGCCAGCTAGAGTGTGTAAATATGGGGTTCGTAGTCTCAGGAGTAAGTGGGAGTGTTTTGGAGATGATTCGGGTATCCCTGGGGTGGTTAGATTAATGGTGATCAAAGAGTCCTTCGAACCCAAAAACACTTGATTCTGTGAAAAATCTCAATGGGTCTGTGTTCTGAGCAGCTTCATCTCATGGCATGGTGGTATAAAGAAGAAGTAGTGATTCTTCAGTTCTAGGAACATAAATATTCCTAGGTGTCAGTGAGTGCCTGAGCTAGTGTGCCTCAAGATGGAGTCCCCGTCTCAAGCATTGAGAATATTGGTATTTTAATCACCCCTTTGCTATCTGAACTAAGGTAAAACAGCATACATTTGGTCCTGCTTATCAAATACCCTGCTGCTTCTATGCAATGCCCTGTTTCTTCTATGCAAAGTCGGTGGCAAGCTGAGGGCACCGTGGAATACTCAGGTACTTTCTGCTGTCCCCTTCTTCTGTCTGTGGCAGACGTTTAGTAATTTTCCAGTTACCGCAGCAGTGTTATGAGGATCAGTGGGAATATAATTGCAAAGTGCTCGGGAATACATTCAAGGAAGAAACCCTAGTCTTTCATTATCGCGTTGATTACCGACTACAACAATAGCCTACTCCTCAATACCGTCTTACTGGTTTTCATTTATGCTAAGAGAAAGGCTACTAGTTACACATGATTTTAGCCCTCTGGAAATAAATGACATGAAATGAATAAATCATGTGCTACTGTAGGTTTTCAGGCAGGGCACAAGTTGACTAAATTATGCACGATGTAAAAGACGGAGCTAGTAAGAAATCAATCTTTGACTAAGCTTGAGTGATCCATACACGGTGAATCTAATGTGCGGGTTAGGGACCCTCTGTGCAGAAGTTCTCATAACCTAGTTAGGCCGGTAATTAGGACACAGGGACGACCAAAAGGGGAAAAAAATATAAGAGCGTTGAACGGCAGCCAAGCGAATTTTAGAATACTGAAGAAATATCAAATAGGGTAAATCAATGGAGGTAAAAGACACAAAGGGGAAATGAAAAGCGTTCAAAGATAAATTAATGTAGGCCCACGGGTTATGCAAGCAATTTACTATAAATATATTAGAAAAAAGAGACAGATGTAGGTGAATAAGGAAGTTGAAAATTGGTAAACCATTGTTGGAAGTAAGAAAAGCAGAAAACAAATAGTGTGGCAAAACAGAAGTTCAGTGAAGAAGAAAGAAAAGCATTTGAGAAAATATAAAGACACTGTTGTGTAGATGGCAGATTTTTTAGCAAAAGTTCTTGCCATCTCATCATGGATTATAATATCCTTATAAATTTAATGTGAAATGAATTTGACTAGCCTCCCTTTCAGTTATGAAAACTGGGCTTTCATGGACAGCATGATGAGTAAAGTTAACAATACTGTATTTTCTATTTGAAAGTTGCTAAAAGAGTAAATCTTGGGGAAAAATCGTAACTATATAACTGTGTGATAGATGTTAGTTACTAGGGTCATTTTGCAACGTATACAAATATTGAATCATTACGTTGTATACCTGGAGCAGATAATTTTACAGGTCAGCTATACCTCAATAACAACAAAACAAAACAAACAAACAACCACAGCAAAAAACTCTGAGGTTTCAGCGTCTCCCACAGTCTCAGAAAAAAACAGGTTTTTACCTCTTAAACACATCTGGAGAGTTTTAGCCAATCTGCCCATTTAAAAGGCAGCAAATTCATGATTCCATTCTTTTTTTTCTTAATTGACCTATACAAAGGTGAAGGGTGCTAATGTTGTGTGTATAGCTTAATTAACTTTTATGTATGAACATATTCCTATAGCAACCACTAAAGTCAAGATACGGAACGTTTCCAGGACCCCTGAGGTTTCCCTGGCATCTTCTCAGTGTGCGTCCCCTCTGATGTCATCATCACTCAGATTTCTAACACCAGCAGTTAGTTTTGCCTGTTTGGAACTTTATATAAATGGAATTCTATAGTATGTACACTTTTGCATCGGGCTGCTTTCTTTCAACATAGTATCTGTGAGATTCATCTCATGTCCTTGTGTGTACTAGGAGTCTATTCCTAGTTATTGCTTCAGAACAGGGGTTGGTGAACTTTTTCTGTAAAGGTTCAGAAAGAAAAGTTTTGTGGACTATATTGTAGTCTCTGTCTCGATTACTCAACTCTGTTTTTGTCGCACAAAAGCAGCGATGACAGTATGTGAACCAGGAGTGTGAGTGTGTTCCAATAAAGCTTATTTACTGGGATTTGGCTGTGGGCTGTATTGGCTCAATCCTACTGTCTGGTGTTCCTTTGCATAAACATACCACTGTTTATTTATTCCTTTTCTCATTGACGAACATTTGGTTTGTTTCCAGTCCTTTGGTAAAAATATGCCCTCATTTCTCTAGGATGTATATCTCAGAGTGGAATTACTGGATCATACACTTGATGTTATGATAAGCTTTAATAAATATTGCCAAACAGTTCTCTAAAGTGGTTAATACTCGCTTTTACCCCTGCTGGTGATACATGAGGTGTTCCACTTCCATGCCAGTAATTGGTACTTGGTATTAGTCAGTTTTATTTGTTTTCTTTTCTTTCTTTCTTTTTTTTTTTTTTTCACCCTAATCGTTCTGGTGTCTGCCTGGTAGATTCTCTTTGTGGTTTTAATTTGTATCTCTTTGGTGAGCAATGATGTTGAGCACCTTTTTTTAAATGTGTGTTGCCCGCTGGGATAGTGCCTTTTGTGAAGCGCTTATTCAATTCTCCTGCCAATTTTTTTTAATAGGCTGTTCTTTTTCTTATTGATTTGCAGGAGTTATTTATATATTCTGACTATAAGTTCTTGGTATGTATTGTGGATTGGATATCTTCTCCCAATCAAGATTGCATTCTTAAAGCAATTGTAAGCAGTGGATGTCATGACTTTTTTTTTTTTCAATAAGATCCTTTCACTTCATCAGTGAATCAGCCCTGAGTGGGTCACAGAATTAATCAGGGTATGTGAGCAGCATCTCAAGAGTCCAGGAGCCTGTAGAGAAGAAAAGTGAGTCCCGCCTTGAGGATGTGGGATAAAGCCTCTTGCTCATTTCCTCTCCTAGCAGAGAGGTGGTCCTTTGTGCCTCTGGAAGTGAAGCAGGGTCCAGCCCCGGACACAAAAATAGCCCTCCGGGAGGAAGACACAGGGGAATCAAAAATGTAGCAGGACCGACATTTGGAACTATACCCCAAAAGCAGAGCCTTTCCTAACTTGTTCACCCTTCCTATTGCCCTGTGCCAAACATGGTGTGAAACAAATGACCTTGATATTGTGATTTATAACCTTCTCTTAAAAAGGAAGTCAGTACACCATGAACCCAGTGTTGTACTGCCTGGCCAGATACCACACAAGCTGAATATATTGTCCAGAATTCTGTATTCTCTGCTACACGTTCCCTCTTTAACTATGCATTCTCCCTCTATTAAGTTACTGCCAAGCAAAGGTGATTTATTAAGATGAGAAGCAGACATTGCTAAAACAGGAAGAAAAGCAGAAAAGAAATAAATGTTTCCTCAGAAGCCACAAAGGAGAACAGATGTCAGCAGAAGCAGATGTATGCTTCTCCAGGGTGAAAGAACGAATATTTAATGCAATCAGAATCCCAGGAACGTAAGTAACCAAGAAAGCGGAATATCGAAAACTTTGCAGAACTCCTTCATGTGATGTTATGCATCCATAAGTACCCCCTAAAGAAGCACAAACTACCAGTGACAAATGTTCTCAGACTATGTTTTTAAAGAGGAAAAAATGAGAATGGCCTGGGTTATTTCTGTATGCAAGGTTACATTTGTCCTATTTTTAGCATCAAAAACCCATGCAGAAAAGTTGCCTTTAGGAAGGAGTTATAACTTCTGTATCCTATTTAGCTCAGTCAGCTAAACGGCTGATGTCTGCTTATGACCCTCATGTGACATCTTGAATGATTACTTCCTTCTAAAGTTCAACGTGCGAGGAAACAAAACATAAACTGTTTAGGTAAACATCTCAAGAAAAGTTACTGAATGAAATGGACAAATTGTTTCCCTCTAAAGTAGTGATGAGTACAAAAAAACGTGGAATTTCTATGTATCAACTACCCAGATAAAGGCGCTGGGGAGAATATTAGAGCATCTCTGACTTTAAGAAGCATATGATACATGAGTTATATAAAGAGCCCCATTATATGGATTTTTTTAAATGCACACTTGAACAGCCAAATTTTCAAAGGTTTTGAACCAATAATTAACAAGGAAAGAACTAAAGTTAGTTAGCAAACTTTAAAATAGTGTTAAACCCAACTATGGTATTATAGAAAAAAAAACCAAGGGATATCGATTGTTACCAATCAATTGGCAAAGTTTTTAAATGAAAAAATAAGCATGGTAGCATGGTTATGATAAAATACACACAATCGTATATGTCCTTTACGTGATACATGCATTTAAGGCTTTTGGGAAGCAAAAAGAAATATTAACAGTATTTATATGTTTTAACATAGTCATTTTAGGGGTACCTGGGTAGCTCAGTCAGTTAAGCATCTATCTGACTTTGGCTCAGGTCACGATCTTACAGTTCATGGGTTCAAGCCCCACATCCGGCTCTGTGCCAACAGCTCAGAGCCTAGAACACACTTTGGATTCCGTGTCTCCTTCTCCATGCCCCTTCCCTGCTGTGCTCTGTCTCTGTTTCTCTCTCTCTCTTTCTCAAAAACAAATAAACATTAAAAAAATAGTCATTTTAGCACTTTCAATCTACTCTCCAGAAATAACCATATAAGTTGAGAGGAATTATAAATGGGCTATAATTTCCAATGGAAATAACGGTAATATAATATTAATAACAGAAACCACATGACCAAGTGTAAAGACATCTTCATCATTTTCTTCCTCTGAATAAATATTTGTTCTTAATTTGCAAAATACTTTTTATTTTTTCTCTGTCGCATGTTCATATGACCCGTGTCGTGTGTCGTGCATTTCTAATTCCATATGTTCCTTCTTACCAGATCCTCATCTCCAGGTACCTTAACTAGTTTGAAATTCTTTCAAAGGCTTGTATCATTCTTTTTCAGTGACCTTTACATATTTCATCTTCCCATATCTCCCATTATCATTCAATTATAGAGGTATGCTAACATGAGGTATGGTAACTTCATTCAGTGAGAAGTGGTTTAACCATATATATTGTGTGCAAACCCTGAGAGATGATTATGTGTGATGTCGAACAGTGATTTCAGCACTATGTTTAAATGCCTGTTGTGTACCAGAAGGGCCTAAAAGAAATACACTAAAATATACACATTATTGTATTTGACTCATGGGACAGTGGGTTTTGCTTTTTTTCTTTAAATATTCAAACCTTTTCACATTTCCTTAAATAGGATGTACTTTTCCCATAATGAAAATACAAATCATTAAAGTAATTGCTTTCTTCTTCAAAAGACCACGGCATCCCCAACTCTCTTTTAAGATAAGAATGGGTTTCTGGTTTCCTCCCCAACATCTCTGAACAGCAGATCTCAGATGCTCGCTATTTGTATTCACTCTCCTGTTCTGCCGTAGCCAGGCTGAACATCTGGTGTGTGCAGCCAGCAGAGGTAGGAGCAGAGAGGATGTCGAATCGAAATGGCTGGAAAGAACGAGTTCATGCCCACAGTACATCAGGCAAGCATTATTCAAGCTGCAAGAGATGTGGCCTGAACTCAATCCCCTTTCTACTTGCAACCGAGTTCCCCCTTTCTTGTTTTTGAAGCCTGTCGCAGGGTATAATGGCGCCCAACTTATCTAATTCTAAGGCTTTGGATCTAGCTCTGAGCACCTTGTGTCTGTGGGAACTTTTCTTGACCTGGGCCTGAATGCATCTATGTTCTTCACCCTCCTGCCTGTCTTTGGTCTTAAGCTCAGAGAAGTCGATTCTCAAGCCAACCTAGATTCTGTCATTTACATCTTTCCAAGTTGCTCCTTCCTCAGGTGTCTGTAAAGACCCTGTGTTTTTCTGCAAACCATCTCCCACACTCTGGAAATACTCTGCAAAAAATCTCTCTTTCCTCTCCCTTCCTCCCATAGTCATGGTTTAGTCTAATATCTCGTTGACATTTACTTTGAGACAGTGAAGTTAGATGGAAAACTGCAACCTAAAAGGACAGGGGGGCTTAGCCATGGCCTCAGCAGTCCTGTGTAGGAAGAGCAGAAACTCACTCCATTTCCTGACTCACAGGGGTCCCCGATGACCCGCTCGGGGTCTTTTTCAGTGGTCCCCCATAACTCTTTATGAATGTGGAGCTTCATTTCTTTTTTACTGAGGTCGTGTATTTCCCTGGGAGGTACTGATCTTCTGGTAGACTTCAAAACTTTTTAAAAAACAAGGAAAGTGATATGAACTCTAATTGCAACCCATTTGTCAAAAATAAAAGAAAAAACTAATCTAACTGCTGTTCACAAGCTTTTTGACAGGCTTCCTCTAAAAATTACTATTTCCGTAGGTAGCTGAAAAAGCACAACAGGAGGAAAATTTTGCTTTTGACTATGACTTTCTCCTTGGAGAGCAATATCACTAGGAAATTCGCTTTTCTTCTATGCCTTTTCTTTACCGAATAAGGCCATTACACTGGAGGTAAAATATCTACAGAGAAAAGGAAGGTGTAATCAGAAAATAAAATGATTTCACTCAACAGATACAAGAACCTATTATACTGCTATTGGGATTTAGAGAGAAATAGTGCCTGGTCCCAAGGTGCTTACCATCCCAATAGAGCAGGTAGGCATAGAAACCAAATGGTGCGATGATGTGTTACAGGTACAATGGGTGTGTGGGATTTAGTAGCAGCATATGGGAAGAAGAATGGGACGTCTTCGAGAATGGGACTCCTACATGAAGGCTTAGAAATGGGGGAGATAGGCACGAGGCGAGTGATAAGGTTCAGAGACATCATTGCAGAGGGTAGCCATGGAGGGTTTCGCACTGACAAATCCCATGGCCAGCACTGTAAATAGTGGTTGGTTCCTAGGTTCATCTGGTGCTAAATCATGTGTAAGCACTAACTCCCTGAGACATATGTGCTTTGGTTGAGACCTCACCACACGTTGGGCTCTGACTCTTCTACATTGATAAAGAGGCTGTTTAGTGGTGTCCATTTGTGTTTGATACCCATCTTCAAATATGGCAATTTGATCAACTGAATGCAGTCTTTGAAGCCACAATAAATGCATTTTGTGCTTAAGTAGATAATGAAAATAGCAAGAGAAATCAATGAATTAAACCACTGTTTGGAGGCATCCTTGCCATATTGAAATGTAAGCTGTTTGGAGTGAGCAGCGTGCAGAGGGAGTGACTGTTCACAGGAGAGATAATAGAAGATAAGTGGCCTTCCTCTCCCTTAGCAATCAGTGTTTATTTGTCCTTAGCAATTTTCTTAATTTTCTGCTGGGCATGCACGTCTCCTTCAAAATAGAATAATCTACGGGAAATGAAGTTGATCAATAGGTGACCCCGAGGGGATATTTTAGATTATTATTTTTTTAAACCTAGAAATCAGTAGGGACAAATCAGTAAGCAGAAGATACGTCCTTGTTTTCATATATCTGTCTTCTCAGTTCAAAGGGAAGGATGTGTATGTGCGTGCATGCTTTCATAGATTAGAGCGGTGGCTCTCGGTCTACGGAGCATTGGAATCATCCATAGGGCTTCTGCAAGCGCAGGCTGCTTCCACATCAGGTGATTTGGGGCAGAACCTGAGATTTGGTGTTTATGGTAGGTTCCCGAGTGATGGAGTCTGTTTCCCCTCACACCAGCTCTTGCGAGCACACAGGAGAGGAACTCTAAAACCCTGATCGTTCAACGCATCATTCAGTAGAGGAGGACCAGTGCAAACTGAGAGATCCCCGAGCCAGGCCGTGGAGACCCAGTAGTCAGTGCCTCCTCCTCAAGAGGGAACAGTGTTCCAGAGGGAACAGCACCTTGGTGTATGGTGACAAGGAGGATTGTCAGACCCAGAGAAACCTGGCAGGCTTCCCTCACTGGAACGGGGATACAACAGAGGGACTTAGTGTCAGGAAAAAGGCAAAAACTTATGACACTGGAATTGGGTTACAAAGCCGGAGGCTGATTCGCAGGAAGGCTGACCTGATACTTGGTGAGCTGAGTTGGTCCCAGCTGGACTGGGCCGCTGGGGGTGGGGGAGTGGAGGGGGCAGAGGTCAGGTGGCTCCAGGCGTGCGGCTACAGCCATGCTTGCAGGTATATGCACTTCATCCCTGAGTTTTGCTATGTGTGGAGCTGAATACATGTGCTTCTATGAAGATAAAATTCTATGTGTCTGTTTAAAAATGTGCAAATTATACCTTTGTGTGTTTTCTGAGAGGGGAAGGTGGGTAAAAATTATTATGGGTTTTTTGGTTATTCCAAGACCCTTGGATAAAAACTAGGCTTTGCTTTTGCTTGTTAGTTTGCCCATTAGGATGTTTCTATCAACAATAACTTTTGCCAAAATTATATTGGGTAAAAAGCACAACACTGAAATATAAGATCTCATGCTTTTCATCTTTATTGTCTTATTTTAGGTTTTTAGTTTGCATTTCTCATCGATCATTTTGAAATGTGCTTATCAAAATAATTGTATTTAAATTCGTGTCTTCCTTACCACTGACGGCTCTTTACAAAACAAAATCTTTATCTACTAGGTCATTGTAATTCCTCTAGGACCCAACGTTCAGAAGTACATTGGTCACAGTAGACACATCATGAATATTTTATTTTTAAATGTATAGTTAATAAAGAATGTAGTCACTCATTTGTCATTTCTTTAAGCCAGATATATGCTAGACTCTTCCAGTACAGGACGAATAGAGACAAGTAAATAGCAGTGATTACACAGAATGATAAGGACTAGAATAAAATGATAATGACAGTAATCAAAATAGCATATATTCACCACGGTCAAGATATTTATCATATATAGACACTCCATATATATTAACACGTATAGTGAAAAATAAGTATTATTATCCCCATTTTATCCATAAAGATGTTGTAGCACATGGAAATCAAGTAATTTGACTAAGACACAGTTAGGATATGACAAATAACTTAGAAGACAAATAAACTTCCTGGCCGACTAGTAACAGGCAAGACAGTTAGAAACCAAAATGATCATGCATGGTCCACATACACTTTTTTTTCATTATGGCAAAGCATTGATAATGTAAATTTGCCATTTTTAAGTATACAATTCAGTGGCATTAAGTATATTCACAGTTTTTGTGCAACCATTACCACTATCTAGTTCTGAAATTCTTCATTATCCCCAACAGAAACTTCGTGCCCATCAAGCAATAACTTCTCCTTTGTACCTCCCCCTAGCACGTGGCAATCTATATTCTGTCTTATGTCTCTGTGAATTTGCCTGGTCTGGGAACCTCATCTAGGTGGAAATAATTGTAATACAATTACAAATAGTGTAATAATACTTGCCCCCTTGTGTCTGGCTTCCTTCCCTGAGGGTAATGTTTTCAAGGTGCATCCATGTTGTAGCACGTGTCAGAACTTCATTCCTTTAAATGGCTAAGTAACATTCCATTCCCAAGACACCACATTTTGTTTATCCGTTCAACTGTTGGTGGGCACTTGAGTCGTTTTGGCTTCTGTCATTGAGTCTTTGAGCCTTTTGGCTATTGTGAATAATGCTGCTGTGAACGTTGGCATGTAAGTACCCGTTTGAGTCCCTGTTTTTACCTCTTAGGCCTATATCGAGGAGTGGAATTTCTAGGTCCTATGGTAATTGTATATTTAACTTTTTGAGGAGCCGGCAACTATTTTCCAGTGGTTGCACCATTTTGCATTGCCATCAACGATATACAAATACTGATTTTTTCACAGCTTCACCAAAACTTATTTCCCAGTGTATTTTTTATATTATTATTATTATTATAATCATTCTGGAAGTTCCACACACATACTAAGTTAAAGCCCCCAAAGCATGTGGTTGACTGACACATGCTATGTCTAGTCTCTTAGCTAGAAATGTGGGAAGATTGTCTTACTCAAGGTGGAACAGGTTAAGGAATGTGGTTGTTCGGTGTGGTTTTTGAGGATGTCCTCCATCACACTGGGAGCCTGTTGTTTTTGGAACCATAACCTCATCATCTTTGCATCCTTAATGTGGAGCTCTGTGCTGAAGACAAGGTAGCAATAAAAACATGTAGGCTTACCTGAATGTGTGAGTGCATGAAGGAATAAAAGAGAGGAATTAACGTAACATGTTCTTCATCTTTATGGGAAATGGCTTTTTAGGAAGATGTTATGTTTTCAGATATTTTGTAGGGAAAGCACTATATTTTAAGTCAGAAGCCTAGCATCTGATGTGGTCTCTCTCACCAACCAGAAGTCTAATCACAACTTGGCATTAGACTGTCTGCAGGCTTCCATTCTCTTCTATGGGATGATTGGCTCAGACTAGACCATCTCAGAGGTGTTTCCATCTCTGACATTCTAAGAAGCCTTATCTTATATACTGTAGGCCACCCGTTTAGTGATTACAGAGTGTAAATATAGACTAACTTACAGATGTAAATATAGAACTACATTGCACGTTCACCCAGCAATCGTTTAATATTTAGTCAAAGTAATTTTGTTGAAATAGAGGTCCACCGTGTTGTTAGGAGCCTATCTTGGAACAACAGCTTTGGAAGATCCAGGAGTCAATCTCCTTTTACTTCATAAAAACACTGGAGGGGCCGCTGAACTCCTGAGTGGTTCAGTCAGTTGAGTGTCCAACTCTTGATTTCGGCTCAAGTGATGATCCCAGGGTTGTGGGATTGAGCCCTGCATTGGGCTCCATGCTGAGCATGGAGCTTGCTTGGGATTCTCTATCCTTCTCTCTGTTTTCAGCCCCTCCTTGCTTGAGCTCTTTCTTTATTAAAAAAAAAAAAAAAAACTAGGGGAAAAAAACTGTAAAGAGAGAACTGTGTAAGAAGAAAGTTTCTAGTCTCTCTGTTTCAGGCAACATATGCACCTTCCATCAAAAGGAAGTTTTGGGGCGCCTGTGAGGCTCAATTGGTTAAGCGTTCAATTCTTAATTTCTGCTCAGGTCACGATCTCATGGTTCAAGCAGTGCAGAGCCCACTTGAGATTCTCTCTCTTTCTGCCCCTTCCTGCACTCTCTCTTTCTCTCAAAATAAATAAACTTTAAAAAAAACATAATAATATGTTTAAAAAGGAAGTATTGAATAACCAGTTACAAGAAACTGAGGCAGGCATATTCTAAGCAGCATATCATGTGCATACTTGGAATTCTAATTTAAATTTCTACTTTCAAGCTTGATTGGCTCCACTTGTACACTGAATTGATCAAAACAGAAATTACAGAGTCAAATTTCTGATACAGCTAAGAAAAAGAATGAAGAACTGGAAGGTAGAAGGCCATTTTTTTTTCCAGCATAAAGCATAACTGAACTTTATGGGCACCTCAGCTAGAAATGTTCTCCTTTAAAATAGTCTTACTTCTTTACACAAGGGCTTGTTTTAAAAATAAAGCACCTTACCGTCATCCTCGAATTTCTAACATCAATTCAGATCTAAGATTTGATTTTAATATGAATTTGTGTATGCAGCAAATTTTTATTGAGCATCCACTGTGGAACCCAGAAGACCCATTTGTCTAGGTCCTCAGGTCACAACAGTGAACCAAATGGGCAAAACCTCCACCATATTGAAGCTTAGAGTACAATGAGGAGAGAAAGACCAAAAATAAGAGAAGAAAACTGTATGAAATATATATGCATATGTATGCATATGTGTGTATATACACACAGTATATATATATATATACACAGTGCTATAATACATGTAAGGTATATACTTCATTGTCAAAGAAAAATATGATTAATTTGTATACATCATACCTAATAATACAGAATATGAATATTATCCATGGGTTCCTAGACCCAGCCTTGGCCAGTGTCTATGCCATGTTATGGGGCGCACTACCTCTGATGAGCTAGGTAGTTGCTAGATTCACAGTGGAAGCAAGTGCCCAGACTGTGTGAGTGGAAAAGTGACATGCCAGTCAACAGGGTGAGGAATGAATGCACATTAATTCTCCACCCTCCCAGCAGCCACTGCTCCCATGTTCTTGCCCTTCTCCGTCCCCCCGCCAGTTCTCTGAGGAAAGGATGAATATTACAAGTGATGTTCACGTCATGTCTCAGTGGCCTAGAAAGGGGAATGTGCAGGAAGGCGCGGCGGTGTGCTAATGATGCTGAGCCAGAAAGCAGGGCAGTCACACTAAGAAGAGAGCGGCATAATTGAAAGCAACTTTGAACATCCGTGCCCTTTCGTTCTCACCCCTTCCTGGGGACTGGGGTGGGTCAGTGCAGCCGAGGCCACTGGGACTGCCTGAAGTTTGACCATGGACATGGGCACCATTCCTCGTGGCTGGTACCATCTGTACCGGGGGCTAGAGGAGTTTTATCAATAATAAAAAGCTGTCTCAATGGAATCGGTTAGCTCCAGCATGCCTCAGAGAGCTCTGTGATGTGAGTGGTCACTTCTTTCTATCAAAAATGAGAAAAATAATATGAATCCATTTCAGTTACAAATAACCTAACCCCATGTTCTACAAGTTTTCCTCATTTAGGTGAGAAGGAAGAAGCGAACTATGGTAGATGCCATGGTGCCCGCTCAGATCCCTTCGTGGGGCCAGGGCACCCCCTCACCACCCCCATCCTCCAGCTACTCTGGGGATGGGCTGCTCACAGGTGTCCCCTCCTTCAGAGAAATGCTGATCGGAGCCATTGTGTTTGCTCCTCCCCCATCCCACAGCTCGGGACTCATTGAGTTAGGATCAAAAGTCTGGCCCACTCTTGACTTACTGGAGACCAAGTCCGAGCTCCAGAGCTCCCCCTGGGATGAGGCTCAAACTGGTCTCCAGCTGAGACCACAGCCCTGCTTAGCATCTTCCTCTGTCGTTTCCATGTTCCTCTTCGGCTTCCCCGTAAATCACGTGGAGCCAAGCAGTCTCAGGCTCTGCTCCCCAGCAGCCTGTCCTCAGACAGGAGCTAACATGAGTCACTTACCTACTGTGTTGCCAGAGCCTCTTCTCAGCACTTCACTGCTTACCTCCTTTCGTTCCCCTTAATACTAAAGGAAGCAGAGCGCAGAGATGTGGGTGAGTCTTCCCAAGGTCACAGTCTAGTAAGTGACTCCAAAACCATCCTCTCTCCCCTGGATCACACAGTTGCTTCACTCCCTTCTACTGCTAAGGAGAAAGAGCCAGGCTTTGCCGCTGAATCATAAGCGTCCCCGGGACTCACTTTCACTGAAGCTGCAATAGGCGTTCCTAATGTCTGCCGCTAAGGCTTCACCTTTTGTCACACCGAAACTCACATAGGCATCCTCCCCGTTACTTTGCTTACATCACTTGCCCAGGTGGGGGCAGATGTTTTCTTCATTATTCCTTGTTTTCTGCTTGGTAAATCTGCATGTGGGTGGCTTAATTGTGCTGAACAGAGTCTAAAGAGACTCTCCTCTGTACGAAATGAGCCTGGGGGTGGACAGTGAAGAGGAAGAAAGAGATGTGAGGTTCACGCAAGAGCAGAGGGATCCTTACCCTGTTCACTGAGACAGAGAGAATGTGCATTCCCTAGGGAGACGACCTCAACGTTATGAGGATCTCCTATGTATTTTCTGGTGAAAACACAGTGGTAGGCTCAAGGGCTGTTGAGGCATGATATTTAATGGCTGGCACATGAAATGGTCCCAGCGTGCATTTTAATTAATGGGGGTACCACCTTCTCTCTCCGTCACCCTCTCCCTCCCACCCTCCTCCCCTCGCTTCCTCCCATTCTCCTCCACCTTTCCTCTCTTTCCTCCCATACTTGGTTATCACATGGCTGGATGCTTTCACTTTAACATCTGCTATAATAGGACAGGATAACCAAGCTGGCTGAGTAATTCTCAGTTCTACATATGATGCAAAGCCAAGATGCAATGGTTTTACTTAAAGAACTAGCCATGTGCAGGATAGTTGGCCACATTGTCTCTTGCCCCAGTTCTATCATGTACATTAAACTGTTCAATGTAGATGGTTGCATTTAATGTCCCTTCTCTCCACCAGCCTCATCCCCTCCAAGGACCTGGACTCATCCTGATAAGGGACTGTTTTCCGCAAGAATGCCAATGTCACAAAAAAGACAAAGAAAGGCAAAGAAATTGCTTCAGATTGCAGGAGACTAACGGCACATGCCAAGAATATACGACACTTGATCGTAGACTGGACCTTGTGTTGGAGAAAAGGCTGTAAAGGAGATTGCTGAGTCAGTTGACAAAGTTGGATACAGACTGTATGTTAGGTCTAGGTATATAACAATGTTGAATTTACTGAGGTTGATAACTGCACTGTGGGTGTGTGAGAAGAGGTCCTTATTCTTAGGGAATACACAGGGAAATATTAGAGTGAGGGGTCACAATGTATGCAACTTACCCTCAAATCGTGTAAGTTACATATAGTAGGGCAGAAGTATTAATGTGTATGCATTCTCACTCGTATATATTCTCAAATGCTATCTTCAAATAGCATAAGTTGTATGTATTTATAGAAGGTATTCATGTATATATAGTCTCCCTCATATAGAAGACAGAGAGAGAGAGAGAAGAACTGATAAAGAGACAGAATGTTAACAATAGATGGTTCTGGGTAAAAAAAAATATAAAACCATTCTTTGTACTGTTTTCAGAACTTCTCTGTGAGTTTGGAATTATTTCCCAAAGAAATGAACGAAGCAGCTTCCCTTGAGATGCAACGGTGAACAGAAGGCCTGGGTTTTAGGCACGGCATATGAGGGCAGTCTCATTATTTGTACACCTGCAAAAAGCCACACCCACAAGCAGGGCCGTGAGCATTTTAAAAGAAATGAATTGATCCCTGGAAAATCTAGATGAGGATTACTTGTGTTAAGTATAAGATATAAATCTCCTTGGTATTTCATGAGATTCTGTGACAAGCTCCTTGGTATTTTATGGGAGTGTGGGCAGCATGGGCTTGCTAAGTGTGGCTCGGGGATTGCTGGCCTTTAAATGACTCGAACCAGTGTCTAGCTGCAGAGGGGAGGTGTTGGCAACGCGTGGAATGAACTTAAATAGGGACTGAAGAGGCTCTTCGGAGAGCTGGGATGGCAGGCCCAGACCGCCATGAATCAGGAGAGCGAGCGATGGCCTTGGAATGGCCTCTTTTCCCAATTTGTCATAGTTTGGATGAAGCTTAGATTAAAGCAGGGGACAAGAAACAGCTTAAGCTGAAAAAGAAAAAAAAAAAAAAGAAAGGAGAGGCAAGTTTGAAGGAAGCAAAGAAATTGAGACTTATTTTCCATTTATATAAATCCAGTCCCCATAGCCCCTCTGCCTCCTCTCTTGAGGCGCTCCCCACAGAAAGTTCCTTTTCAGGGATAGATACACTGAATTTCATCTCCAAGGGGGAACTGATGAGACAAAATAGAATACCTATGGAAGGCATGTAGGGACCAAACCCAGCTAATAGAAAAAGAGAATTATGCTCATGTGAACTAAATTACCTCATGTATAGAACAAAAGTTTGTGTGCTGAATCGATATGAAAAGAATACCCTCTTGTAACTTAATTAGAGGACCTCTATGTAGCACAAAATTAAATCTGTTCGCATATTTTGCTCCTACATTCACCCCTCAGAATCCACATTTTTATATATTTTATAAGAAATAAATCTGTTTACAAGGAAATGCCCACTTAATCATTGAAAAATGTATTTTACATAGCATTTGTTTACTACGACATGCTACAGTATTTTACACAGAGGTTGCTAAAATCCACTGCTGAAATGTAGGTACCTCTGGAAAAAAAAAAAAAAAAGGCAAACAGATCATTGGCCCCCACCGCATACTAGTCAATCTTGTGGCAAATAACAGAATAATCTATAAAGTATCAAAGGATTTTGAGCAGTTGGAACTTCTCTCGCCATGTTGGCTTTTTGCCACATATCAAGAGTAAAGCCTCCGGTCTTACTAACAGCGCCACGGGATCTGTAATAGCCCAGAGTGTGTGGCTCCTCATTTTTATATGTCACCGTAAAGATGGAAAGCCAAGAGCACATCTGGGGTCTGGGTTTCGTACGAGCCCTGGGGAAAGGGTACCACATAGTCAATCACTTCCCACATAAGCCAGATTTCCCCCTAAAGATTAGTCAAAGTGCCAGTAAAATATGGGCCGGGGTTTCACATCCTACGACGAGCTCGCAGCAAGTAGGCTAAATGTTTGTGTTGTCAAGATGTGCCGGGGTGTTGTGCCTGACCGTCCACGTGCACATGAGGAGCCTGCCTTAGCCGTTATGGGACGGCGGCCAAGTGACCTCCTGTGTCTGGACAACCAAGAGAGAGTGATGACTGATACACAGAGAACAACCATGCGTTCCAGTGCTGCCCAGCGCTGGGTACCCAGTCTTCATGCCAGTGGCTGAAGTTGAAATGTAAGCCCTATTTGGGGGTGCAGGTCCATAGTAGAGACATTCAAGAAAGTGAAGACTCAGTATAGGACCCTCTAGCAGTCACAGTTTCCCAGAGAGACGGAACCAATAGGATATGCGTAGATACACATGAAAGGAAGTTTATTATAAGCATTGGCTCACATGGTTATGGAGGCTGAGAAGTCTTATGATCTGCCATCTATAAGCTGGAGGCCCAGGAAGGATGATGGTATAATTCAACCTAAGAACGTGATGGTATAATTCAAGAAGAAATGGTGGTGTAACTCCCAGTATGAGGCCAGACTCCAAAGGCATGGCAACAAGGAGCTCTGATGTTTAAGAGCAGGAGGAGACGGACATCCTAGCTCAGGAAGAGAGAGAATTAACTCTTCCTCTGCTTTTTTGTTCTATGTGGGCCCCCCATAGATTGGATGATGCCCACCCATTTTGTAGAGGGTGGATCTCTTTACTCAGTCTACTGAGGCAAATGGTAATCTTTTGCAGAGACACTCTCACAGACACACTCGGCTATCTGGGCATCCCTCAGCCCCGTCAAGTTAACGCATAGAATTAACCATTACACACACCAAGTTGTACCAAGAAACCCGTATATATAAACACATGAAACTTTAGGGTATTGAGTGAGGTGACCCAGGGAACCAGTGGAATCCAGAAATGCAATCCTAATTTGGGGGATCAAGAAGGGTAGGCTAAGAGCTCTATGGGAAAACATTCTGAGAATTATATCCGACAGTGTGATTTCTTCATATATATGTATTTCTATGTAACTATTTTATTCAACTCCGAAACCATCGTGTGTTCAGTCTTTATTCTTTGCCGCAGTCAGCAAGGAAACCATAATTCGAAGGGTTTGTTAGCGGCTCTGCTACTGTTTCCTAATAGTTTGTGCAGTTTCTAATGACCCGAATGCCACACAGGAGGCCTTTGTAATGGCGCTATGTCACCACAGGAGCTGTGCAAAGTGAGTGTTACTTAATCACAGGCACCAAAGATGAAAAATGTAGTATTTCTTAAGGAAGCTGGCGAGGTTGTAATTTTAAAATGCCATTAATGTAATGTGGAGTGTGAGGAGGTTTCCATTTCGGGCCTCTCTTTTATCTCCCAGTTTGAATGCTTTGGGCGAAAATAAAAATTTCTAAATGACATTCTTGATAACAGAACTCCAAGGCAAAGCGAAACTTCCTGAGTGCACGCACAACGTCAGAACCAAACCTGGCAAACACGCGGCATGCCGGGAAGGGGTCACGGTGTTGGTCGTCGTATAGAGAAACTGCCCGTGAGCAAAAATCACCTGTTACCCAGTGGGCTAGCCAAGTACTGCAGGGGAAAAAAATTATTTAAAATGCTCATTCAAAATCAGTGAGATAAAAATGTGGAAGTCTACGTAATCATTTTTGCTATGCATTTAGATCCAGGCCCCTTATCTGTCTGGTAGTTTCGGTCACTGACTGAAGTTCTTGTCCTCAGTTGGGCAGAGCCTGTCTGCTCTTTATAGTTAGGGTGATCTATTGGCTAAGTTCTGGATGTGGGCTTTCACGCATATTTTGCATTCTTCATTCATTAATTATGTTTTATGCTGGGTTCTGAGTCAATAACAGGAATAGTCATGGCCATTGGGGAGTCTGTGATCTTGTGGGAAAAGCAGACATTGAAAATAACATTACAAGTGTGAGTACTTACCACATGGGAAGTATAAAATAGACAGGAGCTTAACAAAACAGGGTGCTAACCTCGCTTTAGGGTCAGGGAGTGTTATATATAACTGCATATATAGATACATACATTTTAAACATATATATGTGTATATATATGTATACATATATTGGTATAGAAATATATATTGGAGTTGGTAGATTTAGCAAATAAAAATACGGAGCGGACAGTTAAACTTGAATTTCAGATAGACGAGTAACTTCTCAGTATAGGTATGTACCATGCAATAGCTGTGACATAATAACACGAAAAGAATAAGTATTGGGTATTTCTCTGAAATTAAGATTTAACACAGTGTCCTCTATTTTTTTTCCTGGAAACCCTAACATATGTGTTTATGTGTGTCTGTACGTGTGTGTGCGCGTATGTGTACTCTGCCACACACACATACCCACCCAAGGGCAAACCTTAGGGAAAGGGATACGGGAAAAAGAAAAGATCTATAAATGAGTCCTATAGTTGTGGCCCTTCAAGGCTTATACTTTCCAAGCTCTTCCTTCCCACTGTGTTTCCATTTTGAACAGGGAGCGCTAAGTGCTGGTGTCCACAATGTCCTGTTAAAGGCATCTCATCTCCAGTCCTCCAAAGGGATTGTAAGTCCAGTTCTCATCAGCTTTCTTCTCTCCGTCCCTCATCGCCCTTTCCTACGAAAAGCTAACATAAGCATTCTCCCCTCAACTGACCCCAGCAAGAGGCCACTCTGGGCACAGGAATTGCCTTGAGACTCCAAGGTCGTAATTTTGATTATAGGAATAATTCAGCTCAATCAGTAGTTAACAAGTATAGGAGATACTCGCGGTTCTGAGACACGTAGAAGCATGACTTGTGATTTCTGTTGATAAAATTAATTCCATTGAATCACATGTCATATCTAAACAAATGACGTCCCTTTCACAGGAGTCAGGCTATGCATGCATTGTTCTTGCTAACTTTGGGATAGTTCCTTAAAGCACGAATCCTCTGTTCCATCATCTAAAAAATTGGGGCGAGGGGCACCTGGGGGGCTCAGTCAGTTAGGCATCCGATTTTTTATTTCAGCTCAGATCATGATCTCACACTTCCATGGGTTTGAGCCCCACATTGGGCTCTGTGCTGACAGTGCAGAGCCTGCTTGGGATTCTCTGACTCCTTCTCTCTCTGCCCCTCCCCTGCTTACTCCTTATCTCTCTCTCTCTCTTTCAAAATAAATAAATAAACATTTAAAAATTAAATAAATAAGTAATTTAAAATAGAGCTGATAAAATAACCCATGGTTTGTATGAGGATTAAGTGAGATAGTGCAATAAAAAAAATAAAAATTCAATGCAATACCTGGAAGAGATAGTAAGATCTATGGGACACGCAGGAGGGAAAACTCAGGTCCCCCTGCACCACCTCTAATGTGGTCTGAATCAGCCAACATCTCAGAAATCATTCCAGATGTTTCTCACATGTTCTGAGAAACTTGGCAAAGAATCCATTTCAATGCCTTCACATCAAGAACTGTATGTCGGGGTGATTAAGGCTCCACTCTTGAAATGCAGGGGGAGCCCGCAGCAGCCAGAATTAAATGAACACTCAGCAGAAGTAACTGTGGGCTTTCCTTGGAGATGGTGCAAAGCCAAAGTCACTTCATGCTCTGAACGTTTGCTCCTTGCGGTGGGAGCATCTCAAGGCTGAGAGAACACATTGCTCTTTGATGCTGACATATTAAAATAGATAACCCTCAACATTCTTTGCAGTCAAAAGATAGGTGGCCTTTGAGACACTCTGTCACTGGTGAAATAGATTTTGTCATCATCAGAAATAAAGAGCTGGTCCCTACTCCATACCACAATTAACTTGAATAGCCTTTTGAGGTTTCATTTTGTCTTGTTTTTTGTTTTGTTTTGTTTTGTCTTGTTTTTTGGTTTGTTTGTTTTTGTAATTAGGACTTGGAGCACAGGAATATTTTTTATAAGAGTTTTTGTTTTTTAAACCAAGTAAAAACTTAAAACAACTTTTTTTTTTATCTTGGCTGCAGAAAACAGGCCATACAATTATGTTTTCAAAGCCAGCTACATTTTGAAAACCACAAAGCCAAATGCATGCTATATAAAGATGTTATATTGTACCTTTACTTCTTGTCAACTGTCATTAATCTGTAACTTCTGAAGAAAAAACCAAAAAATTGTAGGCATCTCTACTGAAGTGTGTCCAAATTAACAACAGGAAGTTTCATTTTAAGATACTGGGTGGTTTTGGATGCTCAACCTTGACCTTTACCTTTGAGGCTGTGTCCTGCCTGGTATCCACTTCTCCAAGGACTGCAGTAAACCTGTCAAGTCGGTTTGCTGTTGGAGTTGGAACTAACTGAAGCAACAAGCTGAAGAATTTTACCCAAGTGATTAGTGGTCTTCAGGCTAGTTGTCAAAACCACTTGACATTTGGGGCGCCTGGGTGGCTTGGTCAGTTAAGTGTCCAGCCTCAGCTCAGGTCATGATCTCACAGGTCATGGGTTCGAACCCTTGTCGGGCTCTGTGCTGACAGCTCAGAGCCTTGAGCCTGCTTCAGATTCTGTGTCTCCCTCTTTCTCTGCCCCTGTAATTAAAAAAATTACATTTTTAATAAAAAAAAACACTTGACATTATAAGAGTTGGCATAACCCTATCAGACATATCCTAAATACCCCTTTATATGATTCATTTCCTATTTCTACTTATAACTGCTACACAATTGCATTTGAATGAAAAGGAACTTCTATTTCATATTTGGAACTTTGACCTAAGTTACATGAGAAGTAGGAAATACCAACTCTTGAAAAGGCACTTAGGTTGCTTGCCCTATGCTGACTTGCTTGTGGATTTAGTCAGATATAAGGCGATATGTCTGATAAATGACAGAATTTCCACATCTCTGACTGGATAAAAATAATTGTTGCCTTATGCTATTTTACAACCAATGATACGGAAGTTTGGGGATTTTAATGCTTTGATACCACTCCCTGTGTATCTCAAAAGTGTGAATTAACAGGGAGGAAGGAAATTGGAAATGCAGTCACCGAAGCTATAGGGAGGATGGAATGGATTGAAGGAGCAGGGAGATTGTGGGCTAGTTCCATGCAATGCTGTCACGTCTGATACCCTCTGCAATGTTAGGAAGACCTCAGCATTGCTGGGATCTTCCACTCATCCCGACTTTGGTCAAAACCTTTCCCATATTTTGACTTAAACTCTGTTCCTCCTGAGTGTCTTCAGGTTCTCAGATTCAAAGAAGGGAACTTGGTAACCCTATCACAGAATATCATGGACTTAAACAACCGAAACTTATTTTCTTGAACTTCTCAAGCCTGTAAGTTCAAGATCAAGGTGCTGGTTGAATAGAGTTTGTTTCTAGTGAGAACTCCCTCTCTGGCTGGCGGATGGTACCTGCTCACTGTCTCCTCACTTGGCCTTTCCTCTGTGCACTCCTCTTCCTCTAGAGCCTGTGGATTCGGGCCCTGCCCTTATAACCTCATTTAATTTAAATTACCTCTTGACAAGTTTTATTTCTGAATACAGTCACGTTGTGGGTTAGGGCTTCAACATGTGAATAGGAGGTGGGGACATAATTCAGTCCATCTCATGACTAAGAATGAAGCATAGTATCTGTGTTTTGGCAGATTACTTTTGTGTTTCTAGTCTACAAATGGTGTTTGGTCGCCCATGATAAATATACATTAGCATCAAAACCCTGAGTGGAATATTTCCCAAGAAATGTAAAATTTTAGCAATATGCCCCCGAGAGCAAATATTTGTAGCTAGTGTTGAACATTGTAAATGTTGACTTGTTTTCGGAATGTTTCTTTTTATGCAGATGTCTTTGAAGGAAAAAAAAAAAAAACTGTTTTGAGTTTAATTGTACCCTATAAAGCACTAATCATTGTTTTATGCTGTGATATCTGGCACTGATCAAATTCTATTCACCAAAATATAATAGTGAACATTTGTAGTGCTTTCAGTACTTTTCTGTACCAGAATTATAAAGTCTCACCACTTAGGTTCACAATCTATAAAAGGACAAACACTGGTTATAGAAAATGCAAAGGTATAGATCAGGGCTCATGCCAAAGTCCTAATTCAGGCAATGAGTTGAGAAGCAAGTAAAAGCCTAACTCAGCCTCCCTGAGGTTCAGACTCATTTTCTATAAAGAAGTAATAGACTAGACGATCTTCTGGGGGTCCTTCTGAGAATAACATTCTCTGATTCTGGGAAATAAAGTAGGAAGATGAGTTAATAAAATCAGAGAACAGGGGTACCTGGGTGGCTCGGTTGGTTAATTGTCCGACTCCTAGTTTCGGCTCAGGTGATGATCTCACAGTTCATAAGTTTGAGCCCCACATCAGGCTCTGCACTGGTGGTGAGGAGCCTGCTTAGGATTCTCTCTCTCTCTCCCTCTCTCTCTCTCTCTCTCTCTCTCTCTCTCTCTCTCCCCCTCTCTGTCTTTCTCCCACTCACGGCATGGGTGTGCTCTGTCTCTCTCTCTAAATAAATAAACTTGAAAAAATTAGAGAACAGATATTTCTTGGAAAAAAAGTAGCTGAAATAAGTTAAAATTCAAGTGATATTGATAGTATCTTTGGATTCCATGATTATAGACAAGACTCCTGCCTGAAACACTACAAGCTAGATTTTGGAAAGTGTTTTGTATGAAATAAAATCCCAGGCTCTATTCACTCGGTAGCCGTGTCCAGGCTTTCCCCATCTCTAATTGTAATGCATCTGTAATTGAAAGATGTCCTCAGGGAAGTGTGCTGTTGACCAGCTTTCTGCCAGAACAGTGTCACCCTAACACACATTTCATAAGAGATTTCACTGCTCTGACAAGTTACACATCTTCAGTGTAAGACCGCGGTGATATTCTGACTGTTTGTTCAGCCCCCTGCTGGAGCTGGGATTCGCACACTGAAGCTGTATTTCTTGAGCAAATTCAGATTAAATCTTTGTTTTCATTCCACGCTACAGCACAGCTGTCTTACAAGTCACCAACACCAGCAGATGAAGGACTTCCTTCATAATGACCCAAGGGAAATTTCTTTCACAAATCAGACAAAGCTGGAGATCCACCCCACGGAGGAGAGTTTGGGGACAGCGACATGCCAAGCTGGCATTATAATCTCATTTGCCACAGGCTTGTTGAGCAGCCTCTGTGCTGGAAGCTACGTTAGGCATCTGGGAAGGACTGCCGTGGTGTCACATTCATGCGCTGTCCCTGAGGGGCTTCAGTCACAATGGGGAAAGAGGCAGGGAAAGTCAAACATGCAATAAGTATATTGTTGAAGCATCTACTCCATAAGTTAATTTGCTAAATTGATTTGGACTGAGCTCCTTTGGATCAAGGTTAAAATGTCTTAAGTCATCATTTTTGATTGACGCGTGGCAGAATTATGTGGTGGAATGAAAAGAGGTGGATTGGAATTCATATCCTGCCACTTCACGTTGACCTCTCAGGCTTTAGTGATACCGTTCCTAGGAGCTTCAGTTTCCTCATCTGTAAAGTTGTGAAACAGTAACACTCCACAAATCAAGGATGAGATTTCCTGTAGTGAAGATGGTATGAACTCAGCTGGGTGACTTGCCCATGGTCTCCTTATCTGTAAAATGGGGTTGGTAAAAATAGTTCTTCCTTCAAAGGGCCGTTGGAGGATTAAGTGGGTAGATGATATACACAAAGCACTCTGGACACGCTTGGCACCTGACAAGCCCTTAATAAATGCTACTTTTCACTGGTTGAAGGAGTGCACCTCTCCTGGTAGATGTTCAGTGAATTTGCCCTTCCTCTTCCTTTGTTCTTTAAATTTCCCTCCTGGCGCACCCATAAAACTGGAAGACGGAGTTTCTGCTGTGTTAAGAATATTCTACAAGTTTCCAGAGTCTTCCTCTAAAACACTTCAGGAAATGCTCTTTGGGAACTCCCAAGTCCAGGAAAGCTAAAGAGTTGGAAAAGAATGCCTAAAATAATATGGTAGACGCACAAACTCACAAGGCTGGGTGGCCTCGCATGCTAATTTGTAAATTGAGGGAATTGAAATGAATTGTCCCTGGAATCCCTTCTAGCTGCAGTAACACAGGAGTCCATCAACTGACTCCAAATGTGTGCCTAAGGCCATTAACTCAGCTGGTGAAAGTATAGCACTGGGACCAAAGTTAAGATCATGATATCAGCTCTAACCCCAGAAAAGTGACTTGTATTTGTAAATTGTGAGTCCCACATGGAGCAGGTGAGGATATGTAACAATTAATTATTTTCAAATTCTTCAACAACTCAGAGCCCATGCCCTACTGACAATGAGCCCGTGGCTTCACTTTCAACATATGCTGGACAGTAAGGCTACGTATTACAGAGCAGACGGTGCTGGGAGGAGATGCTTGGAATGCTATGTTCTTTATCTTCAGCTCAACTAGAGGCAGTCTATTTTTAGTGGTGTCTCCATTCAAGTCGAAATCTGATGGTACAGAATTGAAAGGTTAAGATAACACGGCAGTAGCACAAAGCAACTTTACGTAAGGGCTGGAAGAAATAAACTCGATGGGTAGATTGAGTTGACAGATGTGTTAATATCTTGAAGAATTCTTGTTTGTGTAGGTTCGGGGGATGATTTGTATTGACTAGAGTTGAAGAATAACTGAGTTAAAAGGGTTTCTGAGGTATTCATTGTGCCCATGACAAATGCCAAAATCATTTCCCCAGCCACATTCAGTTTGAACCGTGAGGCACAAGGATGTTGGAGGACAGTAGAACAAAACCAGAGTCCAGGAAGGCTGTGCCTCAGCGATAGCAGGAGAGAGGCAGTGCTGGAAGTTTCCGTGGATGACATGAGAAGTAGCAGCATGACAACTGACTGATTCTGTTACAGGACCTTACAAAGTGATTAACATCAAATAAATTAAGGTGCTCCCTGCAAAACTGCAACATTATCAAGGACTGTCAGAGAGGTTGCATAAAGTTAGCATACAAAAATGGTACCCCTCATGGTTCACTTCCTCAGGCAGGGCGTTCTGGCTCTGAATTTAGCTATCAGGAGTGATTTGATCTCCAGGCTTCTCACAGGGACCAAGATATCAAAGAGTCAGGGGGTCTGACAGTGATGCATTATGTGATAGGATGCTGAGGCTGATTATGATGCAGACGACAGAAATGAATCACCTCCTGAATATGCTGACACTGGCGCTGTGAGAGGAGACGGGCTCTGGCTCAGCGATGTCAACACATCCAGGAGTCAACCCCGCCTGGAACTGTTTGTGCCTGAGCCTGGCTTGCTGAACACTGGTAGTAACTTCACAGTCCAGGCAACTGCAGTTATCCAGAAAGTGAAACCCCACAAAACACATCTTAGCACCTCTGGTGAAGACAATTCATTGCCTTTCCTTCCTCAGTGTTCCACTCCTGTTAGGTACAAACTATGGTAAAGGTACCAGGTATCTTCCCTGATCACTTACTTAACTGTATCAACCAGCCAATAAAATCATCATGAAGATGTCAATGTGACAAACATAAATAGAACAAACACTTGATCAAACAATGAAACAGGTCATTGTTTCTCTACTCTTCTGACGCATGGATTGCCATGTAGCTCTAGTTTTCTTCACATGAACTAATGTCCTCTATTAGATTGTAAGTTCCTTCAGAAGAGGGGCCATCTTAAGTTACATTTTTTTTTCGTAAATTTGCAAGAGTTTCTAGCACACAATCCTTGACGTATTTTGGCATATCAAGAGCTAAAGGAAATAATATTGATGTCTTAATTTCTCATACAAAAAGATACAAGTTCTCTTGGATACAAGGAAAAGCACAGGATGTTTAGCCAAGGAAGTGGTGGAGACAGGAGAAACAGACTTCACTGAAAGGAATGCTGGTGGAGGGGATGGAAGTGACTGTTCTGGAAGGCCCCTCAGAAGGATGGATAGTGTTTAGGAAGGTGAGATTAGCAAAACCCATGTGTAGATGAGAAGAGGAGGCCAATGAAGGGGAAGGGGAAGGCTCCAAATGAAGGCCTCTGAGAACATGGATCCTTTCTCTAGTGCGACAGGAAATCAAAATAGAACTCCATGGTAGGTAGAAAACAATCCTATATTCAATACCTCATGACTGATAGTGTTAGAGAAAAATCACCAGATTCCTTAATCAGACTGCCTCAGGTCATACTTTGTGAGCGCTTGTAATTACAAATGGCCCCAATGCGGTAGATTAAATGGACTTGTACGTTCATAAATATAGGCTTCATTAGTAAGGCCTACATTTATAGTACTAGAATTTTGTTTTAACTGATCCAGATTTCACTAGATCCTATTTAGTCTGTAAAATAAAAGAAAATAACAATGAAAATTCAGAAGGGAACCATGTACATGCAATTATTGTGAACAGAATCACTGAAAGAATGCATTTATATTGTTTCTGGAAAGCAATGAGAAGCTTCATACAATTACATTATCTCAAATTATGACTTCCTGTTGTTTTCCAGAGTTTGTAAAAAATAAATGACGTGTCATATATAATCTCCTTTGTCCTTAGATTCACCGTAATAAATATTAAGGTAGTGCATTTATTACAGTGCTTTTCACTTGAAAGACAATACCCATTAATTTTAAACCCTGTGTTGACATTGCCTCCAACACATTATTCGAATATTACTGTTTCAACTCTAAATTATTTTTACACAGGCTAGATCAGGACTGGGGATGTAACACCACAATTACTTTCATCTCAGAACTCATGTTTTTCCTTACTGCTGGAAAATTCTCAACTATCGCTGCTCAAATATTCTTCTCTGCTATCTTCTGCATTTTTTCTTCTGGGGATCCCATCAAACGCGTGCTGGAACCCCTCAACCCTACTCTATATCTCAGTCGCTCTTTTACCTTTCATATCACTTCATCTGTGACTTTTTTCTATAGTTTTTCTGTCACTGCTCTGTTTGGAACCAGAGAGGGGCACATTAAACTATGAATTCACTGCTCCATTTTCACTGAAGTTCTCAGCAAAATTATTGTGTGTTACCTGCATCATGCAAGTAAGCATAGGACTTTGAAGGTATATCCAATAAGTTTACGTGTACTAAATAAGTGTACCTACTAAGTGTCAGTGTGAGTACTTACTAAGTTCATACTTTTACTACATTTTTTTTCTTTTGCTGGAAAAGGGTGGGTTTAAGTAACCCCAATATAAAAGGAGACAAAGAAACCAAAAACCGAAACTTAGGCAAATCCTTCTATATACAAAATTCCAGCTTGCTGTAATACATAAATACTTTAAGCTGATAAACAAAAAGGGTAGCTATTCAGTTTAAACCAAAAACAAATGTGGATAAAAACGTACCTAATCCTCCAGAGAATCAGGACAGCCGCTAAGAATTATGCGCATTCCACACAATGCGAAATAAATATATCCTCTAAATTTTAGAGCTTTAAGGTGTGACTGCTTTAGTATGCCAAGTAAAGCCTACAAAAGCGCAGCAACAAAATACATAAATCAATAAGCCATTTCTCTCTGTACCACATACTTAAATAATCTGTTTTGAAGTGGAAGTATATCACAGGTCATAGAAATCAAGACTTTTTTTTAAATCACTATCCTAATTAGTTCAGGCTTACCTCATTTTAGGGCTCTGTGCAACATCACTAGCACATATAATAGCTACAAAAACACTACATCCCATAGAATTGAATTTATAAAAGCTTTGGGTGTGAAATTTGTTTTCCTAACGAATATGAAATTCAGATTTTTTTTTCAAAGGTATTAGTTACCTTCGTTGGCTGAACCACATGGGCAAGTGGAGAGAAAAAGGTTTTATAAATTCTGTCTCTGGAGTAAGTCATGTTCAAGTTTTCTGTCCTCCCCTTTTAAAATACAAACTCCATTTGGTCTTGTAGAGGCCAGTCTGCATTGTACGGCAATATATGCTCAACTCACATATTCAACAAATACTTCTCTAATGAGCATTTATGTCTTAGCAGATACTTTTCTCAATTTATGAGGCAAAACATGACTTAATAAGCTCAGAATCCAAAATATTGGTAAACCAAAAATTCAGCAGTAAGATCTTGACATATTTTTTTAAGTTTATTTATTTACTTTGAAAGAGCGACAGAAAAAGAGAGAATCCCAAGCAGGTTTCACACTGACAGCATGGAGCCCAAAATGGGACTCACGCTCACAAAACGCAAGATCATGACCTAAACCGAAATCAAGAGTCAGACGCTTAACCAAATGAACCACCCAGGCGCCCTATAACTTTGACATATTTTAAATTCAATTTTCTTATCTCTAGATCACTTAAAACAATCTTTTCCATGAAATGAAGTATTTAGTGATCATAGATAATATGAAAACAAGGTAAATACGCTATGAAAACATTCTGTTCTGTGTTGAAAGTACCAGTTCTCTACATGAACATGGTATCCCTTACCTGCATTTGGTTTTCTCTTTCAAACTTTTGCTTGGTTCTCCAACTTACCTGCGTAGTTTCTTGGTGCCTGCTAACCAGATCCCAGCAAACAGGAGTCTTGAGAAATCAAGGGACTTTAGGTTCTACATCAGATCTCTTGCGTGTGTTTTTCTATGTGTAAACATCCAGCTCATCCTATTCTAGCAAATCTCCAATGGTCATGATGAAGCTTGCCTTCTTTTTACATCCAGTACCGATGTCAGTCAACTTAGATCTTGTCTATTTATTTGCTGTCTTGAAGAAGAGAATAAGAACAAAAAGATGAAGCTATCTCTTTGTTGTAAAGCTTTCCTACACAATGCTAGGCAGGTAAGAAGTCGAAGAGAAGTTTCCAGGCCTGCTTTTCTTCTTCTCTCACCGAAGTACAACTAGAGCAGCTTGGGAAAGTCTCTCTATTCTACCGTCCAAGACAGAGATGCACCTGGACCAGACTATTCCTTGAGGGGTTCATGATTGTTCTTGTAGACAGCACCTGCGAAGTAAGGCTCGTCTTAAATTTGCCATTTAGCAATCTGTGCTTTGTGACTTCATTTTCCTTTCTGAGGCCTGGTAGAACGAGGTCATTTTTCTGCCATTAAAAATCGTGTGAAATATGAATAATAAATGCTTTCAGGACCCACAATGAGAGGAACTGTGTGAAAACAGGAGCAAAATAACTATGAGTCACCTGGAACACTGGTGCCCAACCCGGGGTGATTTTACCCCTGGGGGCATTTGCAACACCTGGAGACTTTATGGATTGTCACTTTTGTCCTGGGGGGGGCGGGGGGACGCTCCTGGCATCTAGTAGGTAGAGTCTGGAGATGCTGCTGAACAGCCAAACCAGAGGGCTGAACAGAGAAACAAGGAATTATCCGGCCCAAAATTTCAATAACGAAGTTGAAGCAGCCATTTTCAGCAGTAGTTCTTTAGTTTTCTAGTAAGATTAGCATATCAACCATGGTTTGCTTTTTTTAAAATTTTCAATATTTTAAGATTCTTTGACATCTTGAAGCCTTGCTAATTCTGGAAAGACTGCCCTTCCCTGGACTACTAATTCCTAAACACAGTAAGCAGCTTGCCTGTGAACATGTCTTTTATATGCAGATGAGCCAATCCAGGGCCCACACCCTCAACCATCTCCTTTATCAAACTCTCACACATTAAACCAATATTCTCTTTGCCCTAAACCATCCCAGGGCCATGAACCAGACAGTTAGAGACATTCCCTCCAACTCAGAAGCCACTGAAATTATTCAAACTATTTAATCCTAAACTTCCTCAGCGTATGTCCTATGGGTCACCCATTCCTTCCCACAAAAGAAACACAATATAGGCTTTCGACCATGCTTTCTCCCCACCTCTTCTGTCTCCTGAATGACCCTGGTGGTCCTCCATGCCTCCTATCTCTAGGCGTCTATGAGTATAGACTTCTTCCTTTATGACAGTCCTTTCTGTGTGCATGTGTCTACCTGTTAAAACAAATCCTGGGTACGTTTTAATTCAATTAGTAACTTTGGAGATGAAAATGAGAGGAAATTTAACATATTTTAAGCCCCTCCTCCCCCGCTAGCCCTATGAGGTAAATTATTTCTGAGAAGGGGTCTCACAGAAAGTTTTATAAAGTGTGACTTTAGGTAAGTCACTTTGTCTCCTAAAACCTCAGTTTCCTCATCTCTGAAATGGGACATAGTAAGTGCCCACTTCATAGGGATGTTGGACAAATAAGTCACATAAAGCATCATAGTGAGTTCCCGGCAAAGGTTAGCTCTTATCACAGCTAACAGAAAGAGAAATGACGGGCTGCCAAAATCAGTTAGGGAAAGCTTACAAAAGGAGATTCTATTTGACCTACATCTTACAAAATGAATAGAAATTCAAGGTGGGGAAAAAGGTGGGAAAGAATTCAGTATAGGAAGGAAAGCATACACAAAGCATCAAGTGGTGACGGTAAGCAGACCAAAGTATAGAGAATTTCTCCTTAACCTTCTGCTTTTTCTCAGTTAAAACACCACTTTTGGATGTTTAATATTTTATTTAGATAATATTTGAATTGCTACGTAACATGTATCATTTACGTGTATCATTTATATTTAATTTATACATTAACATAATTTTATATAATAGATACATGTAACATTTTATTTCCCCTTTCTTGTTGAGACAAGGCATCCAAAATATCCCAAGGTAAATAAATTTCTTTAGGTTTCCCCGGTCTCTGTAGTCATTTGTTCCGACGTTCTGAATTTCATTGGTTCTCATCTTCCTTTCCAAGAAGGAAGAAAAAGTAATAAGATGACTCATGTTAATTAGTTCCCTTCAAGGGCTTCATGCCCCCATGTCGTGGCTGCCCCCCAGTACATGGTTTCGTTGTTAGGATGAGCCTTGTTTAGGCACGGTCTGTTACAGTTCCCTGGAGCTATGGTGGAAGAGCTCATGTAATAAATACATAATTATGAACTTGTTAAAAGAGACATTATTTACTCATTTGTCCAACATGGCTCCTCTCAGTCTACCTCGTAAGTAAATCTATACTTAGTCAGCGTCATATTGATCTGCAACCAGAGTACACTTTAATGCTCCTACAGAAACACGTCATTAAAAAAAAAAAAAAAAAACTTGATGAGAAGAATCCATTGCATCTCAGCCTAAAGCAGAAAGAAAAATAGTGCTCTGTTTTCCATTGTTATGCCTTTCTTCAAACAATACCAAGAAAAAGTGACACTAAGATCCGGTTCTGAGAATATCATTGCAGCAAATCTCAGAAGTCTTTCCGAATACCATAAATTTTATGAAACTCTGTGTTAGGAAAACTAATAACAAAGACCGTGTGACTGTCGGAGCTGGGTGGTCTGTTCAAGGGTGTTCATTGCCCTATTCTGTTTTTGTATATGGTTAGAATGTTTTATAATAAAAGGTTTACCATATGTAATAACTGTTTTTCAACACTACCTATAATTTAGAGAGATATTACCTAAAATTACATCATTCAAGGTAAAGCATATGTCATATCTTCATGCAACTACAACAAGATAAATGAGAGAAGTGAGAGTGAACTAGAATTTGTTTAAAACACAGAGTCCAACACTCTGAGAGTGGGGTGTTTTTCATGATCTCAAGTAGGACAAAGCTAAGTTTGCATCTTTACTGAAAGCTGTAGGTTTGCATGTGAAATCACGCAGAAGAATTACTTTGGTGCTGAACTAAAATAAAATCTTTATGAATAAACTTTTATTTATTTGCTCTTTAAAGTCTAACTGCCTTAACACAAGCAGAAAAGCTCCAGCTACAAATGGCTACAAACGGTGTTACAGCCTTAAGACGCCTTATAGCACAGGATTGTTTTATTCATCAAGTCAGAAATTTCTCAGTGAATAAGTGAGTTTACAGGCGTAAATCAGAAACCTTTGCAGCCATTTTTGTTGTTGTTGGTTGTTCTACAGAGGGACCACTTTTTGTCTGTGTGCGAGTGTTGCATCTGAAGCAGACACGACCAGTGATGACAATGCCATCTTTCCTTTCTATACCGTGCGTGTATGAAAATCTGTCCTTTGGGGGCACCTGGGTGACTCAGTCAGTTGACTATCTGACTTCTTGATTTCAGCTCGGGTCATGATCCTGGGGTCATGGGATTAAACCCCATATCAGGCTCTATGCTGAGCATGGAGCATGCTTAAGATTTTCTCTCCCTCTGCCTCTCTCCCCTGCTCATGTGCTCTCTCTCTCTCTCTCTCTAAAATAGAATTTTTTTAATCTAAAATCTGTCCCTTTGGCTCATGGCTTTAGTTGTTTTTTTTGTGTTTGTTTTTGTTTTTTGCTTTGTTTGTTTGTTTGTTTTTCTTTTGCAGAGCCTAGAAAGGTTAGTAACCTTGCTGCCTCTGTGCCCGAAATGGTAACTTTAGTTGCCTAAAGTAACAAATGAATTTTTAGTAAGACTTTACTTATACCACAGGATATAGACTCTGGATATTTTTTAGATACAATAACCAAGACTAGGCAAATAAAGATTATGTACCAGGAACTTTGCAACTTTCAATCTATCGAAAATACTATGCCAATATAAGAACTTAAAGAAAAATGTACTTACCTTTTATCTCATTGCCATGAAAGCAAGAGTGATTCCTGACAATTTTAAGTCACCAAAAATGAAGTTTATTTATGTTTGGCATGGGAGGAGGACATTAAGGGGAATCGGTTAGAAAGGTCTCAGTGTGCTGATAATAGTACCACTACCACTACCTTGGGCATCAATAATCCTTCAAAGCAATTGATATCATCACCAATTTACAGACAGGGGGAACTGAACACACGTCAGTTTAAATGACTTGTCCAAAGTTAAAGAGTTAGTAACTTGTAGAGCCAGTATTCTTCTTAAGGCTTTGGCCTATAGACCACAAGCTCGGCATCCGTCATTTTCATGGCCCTATTATATACAAACAGAGTTCCTGAAAAAGCCAATGAAATTTCCAGGCAGCAATTTACAATGGGGAGAAGAGTCTAGCACAATATGACACATAATTCTGTGCAGCATTGGGTGGGTGAGAGATTTATCAATATAGTTTTTATGTTTTACACTTAGCAGATGTGCACACAGTCTCGGTTAAAGGGGCTAATTAACCATGCTTTGAAGTGACCGTTAAATTCTGCCCTAACCACATCTCTCATTGTCTACAAAATCAATGAGGACCTTATTAGCACCTTTTTGTATCCAATTCAGTAACCTGGGAAAATGGGTTCTACCTGACGACTAGCCATAATAGGAAACCTGTTTTCCTATTAAAAAAATATACTGGCATTCAATATCATAGTATGTTAGTCCCACACTGGGATGGATCAGCCATCAACCTTTTTTTTTTAACATCTCAATCTTTATTTCAAGCAAGTCGTGATTTCTTTTCTTTCATCAATATGTATGAGAAACTTGGCCTGTGAGGTGGAAGTAGTCTCTGACAGCTAAAGCAATCAACTCCAAGTCAACAGTACTTAAGTCTTTTCTTTGTTGAACTGCTCACTGATATGTGAACCTGGGGAAGTCACTTCATGTCTTTGAAGCTCATTTGATTCCAGGGTAAGATCTGTAATATGTGACCACGTACTCGTGTCATCATTGTTGTTAATTACGTGAGGCAATTGAATTTCCCGACTGTTTTAGGCACTAGCTGAAGGACGCAGAATTCTCGAGACCATGTAGCACAAAGAATTATTATGTGTTTAAAATTGTTGGAAGGCATAAGAAAAATATAATATAGTTGTATTTGCACTTATCTATTTAAAATGTATCTGCCAAGTGCCACTCATTATATCTTACCCTGTACAATGATATCACTCCTAACCCTCAAGGTAAATTTCTTGGAAGCCCATTAAGTAATTCTAATTAGCAAATGTATTTTGAGGAACCATGTACCAAGTGCTTGAAATCCATCGCCTCGTCATTTCAGTGAATCCTTACACACACCTTACTGTATACGCACTGTCATTCTCTCCATTGCAGAGGCATGGAAACCAAGGCACAGACATTAACTATTAAGTCAGTATCAATACTACTAAATGCTGGAGCCAGTCTTTAAGTCTGTGCTCTTGTCTTTCTCCCTCTAACTTTGAATAAGTCTTGTATTTGGAACGATACAGAGTAGCTAAGGTCATTAAGAATAACTATTATCTCCATCATCATCATCATCATTATCATCATCATCTGTGACCATTCCAAATTGGACACTATGAGCATTGAAAGAAAACTAATCATTCTTTGCAAGGATGTATCAGTTAGCTTTTCCTGCATAACAAAATATCCCAAAGTAAGCAGCTTAATATGAAATTAACCATTTATGTAGTCAAGATTCATAAAGCTTGCTATTGGGACTAAGGACATTTGGGTTGTTTTTCTGGTCTCTGCTAGGCTCACTCATGCTTTGTGGTTAACTCTTAGGTAAGCTGAAAATGAAATGGTTGAGGATGGCCTCTGCCGAGGTATCTTGTCCCAGTTTATTGTGCTCTGTCATCTTCCAGCAGCCTAGTCTAGCCATGCTCACTGGGTGGTGGCAAGGTTAAATGGAACAGCAGCAGGAAGCCCCCTGAGGCTTCCATTTGGAACTAGATGACATCACCTCCATTCGTTCTATTAGCTAAAGTAAGACAGAAGATTCAGCATGAAGGAGTAAAGAAATACACTTTTCTTCTTGCTAAAAGAAACTGCAAATCACATTGCAAGGAATGTGCTCCAGAGAGGGGAGAATTGTGGCCATTTGTAAACACACACAATCAATTTCACCTGTTACACACTTTAAAAGAATAATATGGAAATATACATTTTTGGGAAAATCTGTTTTGTTCTATTTACAAAGGAGTTAGGATGGTATGTGAGGTATTCTTTTATTGCACAAGTGTCTGTGATCAGGAAAGCCAGAGATACTGTCAAGTCTCTCAGGATTTGGGTTTTGGACTGAAGTTATCAAAGTGTGATTACAGTAATCCTGAAATAATAGTTATTTCATATTTGATTTACATTTCTCTATAAAGTTACCTCAGGCATCATCATTGTCAAATCAAACTTAATAGAATTTCAGTTGTTCAGTTCTCAATAGCTTGTGCATACTTGGAGAATTCCCCGGTACACCTGTACTCACTCTCACAAGGGATGTTCATTCTTTTGTGAGTTTGTTCTAATTGTGCCATTCTCCGTATTAACATTAATTAGCAAACTCATCTTTCAACCTCACCCCCTTGGGACAGATTCAGTCAGGGCTGGGTAGGTAGGGAATTTAATTAATCTATCAGCAAATTGAATTTTTTATTAGGTACTTCGGTTTTATCTTTTTTTTTTTTTTTGTATTGTGTATTACAAAACTGATTTTGAACTGGAGTTACCTAAAGATTTGTTTATTAGAAAGACAAAGAGTCCAGCTATTTCTCCCCAAAGCATTACACATAATAAAATAGACCATCAATGTTCCTTCTGGGTTATTTCAAGGAGGTTCTTTTACTATTTACTTCGACTGGAGATTCTTTTCCAGATTGAACCTTCCCATACTGTTGAAAGAACTATTGTATAGTAAATGTATCAGTAGTTGGACATATAAACAACTACTTTTTATGGCTTAAGAACAAAGGGCATCGGTGTGTGAGAATTTAATTCAATAGGGCTAATCTCAAATGCAATTAATGTTCACATTCTTTATGTGCCCCTATGGTAGTCTGTTTGCCCAAGGAATTTATTGAAATAGGTACATTTAATTAAACTGTTTTCAGCACTTGGGCAAAGATACAATTTAAGGTGTGACATTACACTTAAAGAAAGAAAATAATCTGGACAACTATTTTTTTTTAATCTGGTCTCTTGTCTTAAGAATGTGTAAAATTTCAAGGCACCTGGGTGGCTCAGTCGATTAAGTGTCTGACTTTGGCTCAGGTCATGATCTCAAGGTTCGTGGGTTCAATCCCTGCATCGAGCTCTGTGCTGACAGAGCTCTGTGCTGACAGAGCTCGGAGCCTGGAGTCTGCTTCAGATTCTGTATCTTCATCTCTCTCTGCCCCTACCCTGCCTATGCTCACTTGCTCTCTCTCTCACTCTCTCTCTCAAAAATAAACATTAAAATATTTTTTAATAAAAAAATAATAAAAAAGAATGTGTAAAATTTCAAATAGTAAAGGATAGTGTCAAATGTTCCTTCATCTCCCACTCCTACACACACATATGCATTTGCACGCATGCATGCCTGAACACACACACACAGAGCAAGGTCTGTACTCCTAATGTTTCCTTCAGTAATGAGTTTACGAGAGCATGCAAGCTAGTGCAGTGAACTTGAGTGGTGCTTTTGGATGATAAAATTCACATCTACTCCCAGCTCGCTCTTTTTTTTTTTTTTTTGGAATATGAAAGGACTTAGAATTCCCCCATTACCAACAGGTTCTACAGTCATCTGTTTCTGTGAATTCCAGAATATGATTTTGTCATGGGCTTTGTCTGTCTGGACTTCCCAATTCACATCACTGTAGGCAGGCAGACTTGGACTAAAAGAATCATTTTCTTATGTGTATTTTTACCTACATGCTTTGTAAATGGGGCAGATGGAAATGAAATGGGAAAACAGCATTGCCTCGATGTTCAGGGACCCCATAATTGCATAATAACATAGCCTTACGTTGACACATTACAAACCAGATGTCTTGTCCTAACACATTTATATGGGTGAATCCAAGCCTTCAGTGAGAACTACCAGGACTTTGGGGTTATAAAACTGACTTCACATTTAGATTTGATTATACTGAAAGGAGGATCTGGTCTCAAGAAGTGTAGCTTTTTTCTTATGGTAAAGGATCTCCTAGTAAACAAAGAGACACCTGTTTTATTTTATATTATATTTCCATGCGCGAGTTTTATTTTCATTTTTCTCTTAAACCTAGACAAAAGAACCAGGCAAATATCAAAAGCAAAGGGGATAGATTTGACTTCATAATAATAAGCATTCCAATAGCCATCAGTATTTCAATAATAATGTAAAAAATATTATCACATTGTTGTCATACAGTATATTTCAAGTATATTTTTAATTTTTTTAATGTTTATTTATCTTTGAGAGAGAGAGAGAGAGTGCAAGTGGAGGAGGTACAGAGAGAGGGACACAGAATCCAAAGCAGGCTCCAGGCTCTGAGCTGTGAGCACAGAGCCCGACCCAGGGCTCGAACCCATGATCCATGAGATCATGACCTGAGCCCAAGTTGGACGATTAACCGACTGAGTAACCCAGGTGCCCTTCAAGTATATTTTTAAATGAACTTTTAATATTAGCTGCTACTCTTCGTCAAAAAAGACAGACAAATATAAGTATGTAGCAAGAATAAAAGAGTTGATCTCTTCCAAACATAGATTAATTCTTTTTTAAATGGTTGTTTTTCTAATCTGCACTTTTTTCCTCCCTGTGCCCATTCTTCTCTAGGCAAACTAAGGAATCTTTTGCTTGGTTCACCTCTTCTGAGGTCTAGACTTCTCCTAAGCTATTATGTGAGAATATGCAGTCACCACCAAGGTAGCCAGGCTGTGATGTTTTTATCCCCATATACACAGAAGCAACTGAGGAAGAATGTGACTTGAATCTAAGTCATGAACTTTAGATCTTGGTGGGTTTGGGTTTGGGGATTTTTTTTTTTCAATCATGAAGTACATACAAGAAAGTACTTTGGTATATGGGAAAGTAGTCTCTAAATATAAGCAGTTATCATTACAAATTTTTGGAAAGCTGATAGCATTCTTACCAATTCTTAGTCACTTGCCCTAACCTAAGGAAATCAGGATAATCAGAGAATAGCATTCTGAAGCTGAATATGACCCATATAAGACTTCCAAGAAGTGTTCAGGCCCCTCTGCTCTCAGGAGGTGGGACCATCAGTTCTTTGAAAGTTGACTTCTTCACCTCCACGCCCTCCCTTCCCCAGGCTGGTCTCCAGAGCTAGCTTATTCACACACCTCCATCAGAACATTGAGACCCACTTTAAAAAGCCTCAGTCTATAGTCGAAGATAAAATAAGCCTTTTCTCCACTCTAGCCCACGTATGACACAAACTTCAACCAAGAGAAAAGCAAAAATGTTTAAGGTCTTGTCATTCGTTGTAAGTGAGGCTCACTTCACAACAAGCCAGAAATGTCTCTTTTCTGGTAACATGGTCTACGTGGAAGCCAAAGAGCCTGTGTTTGAAGTCAGAAGCCCTGGGTCTCAGTGTAGGTTTGTCAAGCTACTTATTAACTCTCTGACTCTCAGTTTTCTCACCTACGAAATGGAGATAGCGTTGTGTGATTGGCGATGCCACTGGGCACATTATAGATTATGAATATTGCCATCACAGAGTAGGGGATACCGTTATCACCTTTTGTGAATTCTTAACTTGAGATTGAATATTTCTAATCGAACGCGGCATTTGGCATCCTTGCACGATAATGAGACAGGATAACTAAGAACGATACTGTTTGGGATCCCAGTGTCACTAGGTACAGATGGCAAATGAGGCAAAATTATATCTTTCTCTTTAGCTTAATCTACACCAACAATGTGTAAACATGGAAATATTTTTATTTTCAATAGTGTCCAAAACTTACACCTGTTTCTGAACTTTAAATCAGTGACTTTAGGCATACTCGTACGGAAATAAAAATGTCCAATGTGCCTTTCTTTGTGAACATTGTCTCCTTATACCCATTTAAAAACAGTAGGTATGGGAAGAGGAAGCAACAAGACAGCCATGAGTGAGAATCTATGTGTTAACTGTGAATCCGGGGATACAACTGTTGTTGAGGGGGCACGGCAATAGCCCATCACTTGTTAAAGCCGCAGCGATGGTTGGGTTACAGCATATTCTACAGCCCTATTAGTTATTCCGTGTCACCACTGTTCAAGGAAGCGGAACACTGCATTCAACAGGAAAAACCATGTCTGTATCTTTTTGATAGAAAGAGAAACAGCAGCATAACAGAAAGCGCAGTGGTTACGAACACCAGTATTGGCACCACACAGACACTGGTTCTAACCCCGGGTCTGCCATTTCCTCTCTGTGTAACCCAGGGCAAACTGCGAATCTCCCAGAGCCCCCGTGTTCTCAAATGTACAATGGGCATAATAAAACTCCCATGGAGGTGCCGTGAGGAGTACAGGCGATGTTAGCCGATACCGGGCACAATAGCACTTTACAAATACAGCGGTTGTCAATGGTTGCTATTTATATGTGGGATGGTATTTCTTTCTCACTCTGAAATTGAAACACCAGCATTTCATAATGACTCTAGGTGAATTTTAACACGGGTTTGGATTCTGCCTGAGAACGTGAAGAACACATCAAATTCTCTTATTTCAGGCTGCTGAGGCTCCTGACACCACCCTTTCCTAAAGAGGGCTCTGGTGAACTGAACTTGCCCGATTAGATCAAGCAATGCTTCAGACGACCAGTGGCCCTTTCCTCCCATGAAAATGGAACAAGTCTCGCGTTGTGAGCTAGACAGCATCGCTGTTAGATAATTTAAAACATGGGTCGTTGGTTTTGCTCCTTAACTTCGTATAAATCAAAATCAAACTATCCGTTCACATTGTACCCAATGTCCGCCTCGGATAAATGATAGAGAAGCAACTGCTTGAGGCTGAATCTTTCATGAGATGGAAGAGATAAAGATGACAGAATTTGTTTGGGGCGATCAGGACAACATTTTCTCTGACAAAAAATGTCTAGAATCCCAACGCGCCCTGTTATTCTGCAGCCACGGTTCTTGCCTCTGAGGTGAGCTCAAATATACTTGTTAAACTGTTTTGTACAAAGTTTGCAACTCTTCCCCTCTGATGTGAGCCTCGTAGAAGTTGTGTCCTTTTTGTGACCCTCCCGTCCCCCCAGGCTTCTGCACCTGCTACCGCCCTTGGTAACAGCCAGAGCCTGGTATAAGTTGTCCATTTAGAAGCTCTGTGTGCCAGAGGCAAAGAATTTTCCTGGGAGACCTTTGGTCCCCCAACCTTTCCAGCAGTGGCTCTCCAGCTTTAATTTGCATAAGAATTACCTGGGGGAATCTTTAAAAATGCAGATTCCAAGGCATTCTCTGCCCATTCAAATTCAGTCCCGTCTTTCTTAGAGTTCTGGACTCTAAGTAAAAGCTTGTGCTTGCGAGAGCTGGTGCTGATGTTTACTAGTTATCTGACCTCGAGCCACTATTTCCTCATTTATAAAAGTGTCTTAGTGTTTCCCTTGCATGATTGCTGTAAAGGACTGGGTAACTGTCAAGGGCCTGTCCCAAAGCCCAGGCACATCTGTGGCACTCAGTGCTAGTGCGTTCCGCTGTCTCCCCCACCAGGACAGCAGGAGTCTCTATACCAGCCACTCAGGTATCTTCTGTCCAAGGTTTTCCCAGCATCCTCTGCTTGGCGGATTTCGAAAGGTATTGGTCCTGGCATCTGTCAGTTGGGCTCTGGAACAGAATACCATAGACTAGGTGGCCTAGAAACCACAGACATTGACTCCCTAGTTCTGGAGGCTAGGAAGTCCAAGATTAAGTGCTGGCAGATTCAGTGTCTGGTGAGGGCCCACTTCCGGCTTCGTAGAAAGACATCTTCTGGCTGCGTCCCTGTATGCCAGGGCCTAGGGAGCTCTCTTTTATAAGGCTGTCCTTAGGGCACGCATCCCATTTATGAGGGCTCCATTGTCATGACCTAATCACCTCCCCAAGACCTCACCTCCTTCGATCATCACCTGAGGGGCAGGGATGTCAACATAGGAATTTCTTTTATTTTGTTTTAATTTTATTTATTTGTTTCGAAAGGGAGAGAAAAAATGAGCAATATGGAGGGACACCTGGGGAGCTCAGTAGGTTAAGCATCTGATTTCAGCTCAGGACATGATCTCATGGTTCATGAGTTCGAGCCCCACATAGGGCTGTATGCTGCCGGTGCAGAGCCTGCCTGGGATTCTCTCTCTCTCCCTCTTTTTCTGCCCCACCACTCCTCCCTCCCTTTCTCTCTTTCAAAATAAATAAATAAACTTAAAATAGAATAAGGGCACCTAGGTGGCTCAGTTGGTTAAGCGTCTGACTCCTGATTTCGGCTCAGGTCTAGATCTCATGGTTTGTGAGTTTGAGTCCTGCACTAACAGTGCGGAGTCTGCTTGGGATTCTCTTTCCCTCTCTCTGCTCTTCCCCTGCTCATGCTTCCTCTAAATAAATAAATAAATAAATAGTTTTAATAATAAATTAAATAAGCAATATGTTGGTCTTCTAAGGGAAATATTAAGCCAATAAATATTAAGCCAAAACCAATACCACTGCTGTAACTAAAATCGCTAAAATTTACCTTCTTGAAACCATGAGGGTACAGAAACAATCTCCAAGCCAAGTTACTTTTTATGGAAACTGACGTTTAAATTAGAAATCACTTAACAATGGTTAGACCTGAAATGTGAAAGGCGTTACCTGAGATTTAAATGGTGAGCACACTCACGTGCCCGTACGGCAGAGTGATCACATTTCGACTTGACCTTTAAACGAATTTTCTATGACAGGATCATGTTAGGACCCCACATGTTCTACTCTGAACGGTTACATTTACTGAAAATTTTTGTAAAGCAGACTGTTAAATTCCCAGTTTATTTTTCTGGAAAAAAAAAAGATTTTTATTTTGGACAGAGACTAACAGTTCTTAACAAGAGATTGTGATTAACAAGAGCAAAGCTTCTAAAATGAAGCTTTAAGGCGGAAGTTTAAATTGATTATTAGTCAAGGTACAATTCAAAACTTGTTCATTTGCATTATTTAAACAGCCACCGCATATTATTAATTTCAATTGAGAACTAACAGTACAGGCTATCAATCAGGAGCTATCTACATTGGAAGTCAAGAACTTTCTAGTTCTTGACTGCGTGACACAGTTTGTTTTTTGTTTGTTTTCTCAGTCTTGCATTTCTGCCACATTCTGGTTACTCTTTCCACATCAGGGTTTCTGGCACAAACAAAATGGAGATCTTAAATCTCAGTCACACCTGATCATACCCATGAAGATTGATGAGCAAATAAAGTACCTGCACATTTGCCGTCAGAAGGGTGAGCCACATCCCCATTCTCCTTTCAGATCAGTGCTCTTTTCAATTAAGTCAGGTGATGAAAGATTGTACATACATGTTTTAGGAATTTGTACGGTCTTTGAGACAAGTCCAGATATCCAAGCTGGAGACATGCAGGGGATGTTCTAAATTAGACCCTGTAGGAGCAGAAGTCTAAAAAGTAGGACTAACAAAAGGGCTTTTTTATCTTTATCTCCGGTGAACATGTTGCCAAAGACCCATGTGAAGGGAATGATGAGGCTGGCTACCACGGCCAGTCAGCCTAGCTTTGCAGACAGCCCAGTGGGCTGCCGTTCTTCCCTCTTCCTTACCTGGGTCGCTGACACAGGTCAGATGATCCTCAGTATTGAGAGTGCAGCCCCCTTGGCCAGACTTTTCCAGGAATGCCTAATCGAAAGGCAGGGCTATTCCGAATGAATGTCTGGCCAATGCCTGTATCTGTGGATTTGACAGATATTACATAATTAGACTATGAATCAAAATCAAGAAATCTCTCAAAGAGTTTCAGAATAGGACATTTTCTAATCATCTTTCATCAGTTTCTTAACTCCCCTGCCAAATGTCCTAGCTTCTCTTAACCTCAGTTTATCAGGCCCCGCCTGTGCTCATCCGAGATCACGTCATCTCATCACATTACTCCTTGTCGCTGACCCTTTGTTGAAACCACGTAAAAGCTCCCACTTCTACCAAATTCTCGGAGAATCTCTCTCACTAGTCGAGTGTCCTTTCCTAGGTAAACTAGGAAACCCTTAAAATGAAGTAAATCTTGGAACATTTTAAAAAGTAGTGGTCGAATTCTCATTTTCTCTTTTGCACTAGAATTCCCAAATCCTACTTTAAAAAATTATCACAAAATTACCCAAAGTTTCTTCCTTTCTCTCTTTTTTTACATGGAAGAGGAAGAAGGTGGTGGTGTATGTATGCGTGTACCCATGAATGCCTGGTTGCCTTTGATTTTTTTTTTTTTTTGGCATACTTTTGTAGAACCATCAGACAAATTGAAGGATATTCCCTTTTTAAAAAAAATTCTAAAGACCCACATCAATTGGCTGACATTCTAGTTGACAATGAAATAATATGGGGATATAGAGAATGAAACCAACTTTTCTTGAGGTCTTTCTATGCCAGGGCATGCACTTTTCAATTTAATGTACAGGCGCACTTAGACATTACTGGGAGTTTGATATCCTGCTCATTTTACAGAGCAGAAAATTGAGTCTCTAACTATGGATAGAAGATAACTTGTCCAGAGTCACACAGTTACCAAGTGATGGAACTTGGGTTGGAAACCAGGTTTTTCTGGCACCACCTGTACTTTTACTATTCTGTCAAGATGTTTTCTCCTCCCTGTGTTGCTCCATGGTGATAATAATGCGGCTATCATTTATTAAACTTCCGCTACATTCTGTGTGCCTTACACTTACATTCATATAATCCTCTACCACTGGAAACAACAGTATATCATTGGCACTCTATGCATGAGAAGACTAAAGCTCAGGATACTTGAGTAGCTTGACCAAGCTAAGAAGTAGCAGAGCCAGGAATCAAACCCTTATAATCATTATTCACGAATTCCATATTCGCAAAGTGTATTTGTAACTCCTAAATCAATACTCACCAGAGCTTCACAGTGATTCGCAGACCTGTGCAAAGTGGCAAAAATCTGAGTCACCCAATGTGCCTGCTGCCAACGGAGGTCAAACAAGGCAATGCGCTGCCTCCTTGTTTTGGCGCTCCTACTGTAAACAGCATCCTTTTCACACTCTGTTTAGTGCCACATTTTTCATATGTTTGTGGGGTGTTTTTGTTTTTGTTTTTTTTTGGAAACCTCACTGTTTAAAATGGCCCCCTTCAAACTTAGGGCTAAAGTGCTGTCTAGTTGTCCTAAGTGTGAGAAGGCTGTGTGTATATATATATATATACACATACAGAGAGAGAGAGAGAGAGAGAGATGAGAGATGTCTTTAAATAGAATAGACATACATTTAAAAGGCTACATATTGATTGGTTGACCAGAGACTCGCAGGAAACTAACCCATACTTCCCCTGAGACCAATGCATTGTTCAATATTCATTAATTCAGTGTTCTCAACGACCTTACAGATCATAACTACCACAAATAACAAAAATCAACTGTATTTGTGTTTCCAGTGTCCACATTCTTCTACCACCCACCCTCGATGCTCTACACATTCTGTGAAATAAGTATTCTGTTGTGTGTGATGCACCTTCATTTTTAATATTTGCTCCAGTTTCCCATGAGAGACACATTCGCTTGCCACAACCACCGCTGTTCTTTCAGATGTGACACCATTCCACCCTTCTGCATTGTTGCTTCAATGACCAATAGATTCTCATCATCATTACAAAGAAAAAACAACACAGCACACAGTAAAGCAAACTCATAAAATATTTATTTAAATTGATTTAGCTTAGAGCAAGTTTATATACATAAATAATTTGTACTTTGTGAGTCAGATTCTGAAATGCAGATGCAAAGTGCAGGGCATGGAGTAGTGCTGGGAGCTCTTTTCTGAGCATCCCATCCACCATTGAAGTTCACACTTGGTCCAGAAAAACAAACAACATACTGCAGTGGTCTCCTCTCCTAGGAAATGGTTTCTTATCTATACCATGAACCTTCTGGAATTTAGCCCTTTCTCAAAAGGAGATCATTTCCTGCCAATTTCTCCACTTATAAAAACAAGAAATAAATCAGCAAAGTTGATATCTTCCACACTACAAAGGGTTTTGGATTATACCATCTATGACTCCTAGTCCTGTTTATTTGCTAGAGGGCTGCTGAAACACTAGCTTTCCTCCAGCTCATGTGGGGAAATGGAAAACGAAATGGGTTGGGAATCCAAAGACATGGCCTCAAGTCCAGCTTTATGACGCATCGAGTGGTTTGGGCAAGTCGCGGTACCTGGTAGAACCATAGCTTCCTCATCTGTAACATGATGGATTTATCTGCCTATCTACTTCCAAAGACTGTAGTCATTAGAGAAGATATGAATGACTCACCAGGTAAAGGATTTTGTAGTTAACAAAGCATTGTTCATGTACATTATCTCATTGATACTCACATCAACATTGCCAATTACATATAATTATAATTATTACCATTTTGTGGAAGAAGTCTTTTCAAACACAGAAGTACTGCATAAATAATTGTACTGTAAAAAGAAATCAATGGTTTTGAAGATAGCAGAAAGAAGATCGTTAACATGTATAATCCTTACAAGGAATTAAGACCAAATATGCCATCGCCTAGTTTAAATTAAGAGAATCACCGCACAAGGTGCCAAGCAAAGAGAGCTGGTGAGCCTGAAACTCAGGTCACACTCTGATCTCTAGGACACATGACCTGGGGCCAGGATCTATTCTAAATTACACAAATTGTCGTACGGGCTAGTGCGGTCCTAGTTTAATAAGTCAAGCTAATAATCACAGTAGTAGTCATGGATGCATAATAAAATTTATGTCCCTCACTTTATAATGTGATATTTTCTCTTAAAAATTACTTAGTGTTTGCATCAATCCGCATAGGCTGAGTAATGTAGTAGTAACAAATAACCTCCAAATTTTGGTGGCTTATCATAGCAAAGATTTATTTCTCGCTCAGGCTATATCCTATATTATCTCTTACTTACCTCCATATCTCTTCCTCTAGAGCTCAGGGTGAGGGTGTAGCCGCCATCTTGAACATCGCCAATGTAGAAGACAAATAAAAGAGATCTGAAGGGTCTCACAGCAGTAATTAAAATCTCTGGCCTGGAATTGACACACATCACTTCACTCTCAATTCAGCAGTAACCTAATTACAAGGAGTCAAGAACAATATGCCTAAAAGTGGGAATAACCAGAAATAACTGGCAGATAGCATGTGGCAGGGGTGAAACTGACTTAAGAGTTTTCTTTGACCATAAGCTCATTGACCATCCCAAGGGACAAGGTTGCCAAAGGTCCAGTGCCAGCTTCAGCTGCGCTAAAGAGACAAATATAATCCACCACCAAGGAGGACACAGTTGTGTTCTTAATGCCGCTACACTGACATTGATCATGTAAACTTTTAGGAACTGATTTTCCTTCTAGAGACAGCAGCATTATCTGTTTTGTGTTACTCAAGTGAATTGCGATGAAAAAATTATGAGGTCATATGCAATTATGTGACATTAGAGATTGGTTATTAACATATTTTACCCTAAACTACTGTGCACTTAATATTTTTTTATTAGTTGTGTCAAGAACCCTTATAAAGAAGAAAGTGTTTTTCATAGTGATGGGCTTATCTGAAAAACTATTAATTTCTAGAAATGATTGCCTTTACAGGAGAACATTTTTTTTTTTTTGTCTGTAGCTAAAATGACAGATGAAAAGTAGAGGAAGGCAGGAAGAGTGTAGACTGTTTCCAGGAGGTGAAAATATCCCAGAGTAAAACATCCCGCAAAATGAAGAGCTTCTCTTTTCACCACACTTGGGCATGTAGTCCTACGGAATAGTCTCCACTCCTGGAAAGATTGATGCCCTAAAGCCATCCCATCGTCAAGTGGAGTTTGTAGAACACCCACTCCAACACACACACATTTTGTTTTGTTTAAAAAAAACAACAGACAGATACGTTTAAAATGGGATTTTTCAAAATGCTGTTCATAAGTTTGGGAAGAGGAACCAGGCAGATACAAATGTTAGCCATGGGGATTTCTTACTCATGAAGTGCAGAAAATGAGGACCATTTCAAGAGTTGTCTCCCTGCTGTAGTATTGGAATGCTAAAGTGTAAATATGGGAATGTGAAACACTGTCGTATCTGGCGGGAATTGGAATCTCCTTTATTTTATAGTCCTACAGGGGAAAAATATTTTGGTATTTTGGATGAGAATCCAAGAGAATGAAGATTCATGCTGACATCAGTCAGAATTCTGCTCATGAAAAGATATTCCTTTCAAACACAAATGTGTTTGATATATTGTTATTTAATGTACATTTAATTATTCCTTTCATTAAGTTTTTCTAATTGTTTCTAAGTATTATTTGCCTTTGGTGGAATAATCTTGTTATTTTTATGATCTCAGAAAGGCAGGACGGGGAACAATTATATCAGGTGTAAGCTGGGTCTGTAAGTGCTTATTTTCAAATACACATACCATACCTGGAAGGCCTGGTTATCCAAAGCTATTGCATATAGGAATATCATGAGAATATTTATTGGCATTTGTTTCCATTTAGGCATCCAAGCCTTAATTTTTTAATTTCCATTTTAAAGTTGCTGTATTAAGCATAATAACCACTTGAAATATGTAGCTTGAATAGGAGAGAAGCTATAGAAGCCAAGGAGGATTTTAATTACAAACTCCACTTCAGCAAAATTGCCCGCAATGGGAGCGTGGCTGTCCAAGCATGTAGGTTAGGGTAGGGTGGTACCCGAACACATTTGCAGTAGAATAATCTTTCCCCTGCTCGGTAACACAAAGTTTGATGGAAAGATTCACCAACTTCCAGACAACCAGGCCCAAAGCAAACTTGTGATTGTGCTGCCATGTGAAAAGTAGAGATAAAAAGAATGCTAGGATACTCTGGGTTAAAAGACATGAATAAAGAAGAAGACAGTAACTCATATTGCAGTGTGACTCTTCATTGCAACTTACTTGAAAATTGACCATTACAGGGAAGGCCATCAAGATTGGATGGCATCTGTTTCAGAATACATATGGCAACGTATTCTACAACCTTTGCTGAAAGACAGAAGAAGAAGTCACCATTACTGAGAAACAAACATAAACCCTCAGGCCATGCAGAAAGATCTCAAGCTTTGGAATTGGGCAGGATTAGATTTCTGGGCTGATTCTGCCATTGAGTAACTGGACAACCTTGGATGGAATCATAAATAATATTTTTTTCTCAAAGGTCACTGGGAGAATTAAGTGAGTTACCAGATGTAAAGCCTGAATGCACTCGATACTTAACCTTTTCTTCCTTATCTAAAGAGGAAGAATCCTAGAACCAGCTCTTCTCATGCTATGTGAGGAAATTGGCGCCCAGAAACGCCAAAGTCCTCTTCCAGGTCATATGACATGGGGTATATTGGTTTTCACTGTGCCAAGAAGAAGAGTTTCCCAGGCCCTCTCTCATGTCAGCGATGGATCTCATAATGCAAAGAAGTAGGGTGGTGGTGGGGGAACAGATCTACTCAGGACCCTCTGAGGCGTCTTTCCACCATTGCTAGTGTTAGGGCTGTGGATCTGGACATGATTCCTGAAATCATGTGTGGAGAAATCTCTCCTCACACCCCAGCATTCCCCCAGTGGGTACTGGATCATCAAGCCGTGAGCCATTTCTTGCCATGTGCTCAACTTTGGGGAGTGTCTCCTTAGGGAAAGAAAGACCTGGTGGTCCCAATAGCTGGACATTCCTGACCAAGCTATTTAAATTCTCTGGATTTAAATTGTCAGACTCATCTCAGAGGATTGTTGAGAGAATTACAGATAATATACCTAACAGCACCCAATGGAGAGCCTATCATATAAATGCATAGCAGAAAATAAATGATAATTATTACTTTTTGAACGATTACCATTATTGCAGATGACAGTAAGAATAGTCAACCTTTACGAGTGCACTTTGTGCCAAGCATTGCAATAAGAATCTTCCATCTAACCCTCACACCAGTGCAATGAGTGAGGTATTATTTCTTCTTTCAGTGGAGGAATCTGAAGCCAGAACAGATCAGGCCGGGGAAGTGGGAGGGGCCCAGTGTGTGAAGATTCTCCTTAATATTGCCTGGCCCAAGGACACAATAGAGGTACCTTGCAAAGAATGTATAGAAGGCCGACTGTGTCCCCACAGCTATGTTGTTTCCACCACCACTGAATTGATCGTTACCCTGCCCCTAGTAGCCCATACAAGTATTGCTGTGCAGTAGACGTTCAACAAATTTTCATCACTTTGATGAATTAGTGAATGATAAATATTGCTGCACTCAGGTCTTTGGGACTGGCTCAACAGACAATTCCAGGGACCCTTGGGCTAGCAATAATCAATCATAAAAGCTGTTTGTAGAGGCAGCTTAGCACTGTGGAGCCAAGGAGAATCCAACCATGAAGAGAGAGGAAATATTACTAAGCAGAAAATTAAAAACTATCATCTTGGCTCTTTGCCTCAGTGGCGTTGTTTCTGAGCAAGCAGGTTCAGAAACATTTGGCAGCCTGCGCCATTGACTCTCTAACTCTCCAAGAATAAGGAAAGCATCAGAAATAAATTTACTTCCTGATTAATTTTCTATAGAATTTTTCCCCCACCAAGATACAAAGGGCAACTTAAAAGCCATGAGATTATTAAAAATTAATGCAAAACGCTGTTATCGAGGGTTTGCTTATTTCACTGTTATTAAAAATGCAAACAGATTGGGTGAAACATTTTCAGCTTGAAAGAGATCTCAGAAAATGATTTTCTTATCATTAAAGTGCAAGCTAAGCAGAGTGACAGTAAGTGATCTTTCCCTCTGGTCAGTTTTTCCTAATCTTAGGGCCAGAAAAATAAATGTCAAAAGAAATAGTACATTTTATTTACTAAAGCAAAATAGAAACAAAATGATCTAGCTATTAACATGAAAAAATAGATCTGCTTTTGCTATGGCCACGTCCCTTTGTTTTAATAAAAGAAAAATAAATGGATATTTCAGGATCTTTTGTGCTGATCTCAAAGAGGCATATAGGAAAAATTGCAAAGAACCAGATGGCAAACGTGTTTGTCTACTGTAAGCTATAAGAACTGGCCACGTCAGAAGAGCAAGACAGGAGAAATGTCTGTGGTGACTACAGAATCATTTAAAACAATGCCAAAAAATGTGTTTTCTAAGAAAGCAAACATCTCCGTTGCACACATATTTCTTTACCAAGATGTAGCAATGGCGTGTTTAAAACCTACTTCTCGAGGACTGACTGACTAACCCATTCATTCCTAAAAATACTCCTTTCATGAAACCATGTTTAGCTTAGTCCTCACTTTAAATTTAAACAGGAACTAATAGTACTCTGAGCTATTTGCTTTCAGTCAGTGTAAGCAATTTTTTTAGGGAAGGGACAGGAGAGAAGTTTCCAGCAATACTATCACACACATACCCACACCCAACCTGCGAACAGAGTCTTTCATGGGCTCCTGCCGCCCCACACTCAGACCCTCACAGAAATACTAACAACAGACCCTTCTTTGAGACAGTGCTTGCTTTCGATCCTCAGACCACTTTTGTAAATAGAGGAAACCTACATTTTTGCCAAAGAAATCACCTTCCTTCAGATTTTTTTGTGTCTGTCAGGGAACGTTTAGCTCAATACCTTTCCTAGAAACCAGCACGGCTAAAATCTGTAACTTCCGTTTTTTTGTTGTTGTTGTTTTTGTTTTTGTTTTTGTTTTTTTTTTACATATTTAGTAATTAAAAAGCAAGTGCAAAAAGCTTATGCTTTTTATTCAACCGCAACACAACTTTTCAAAATTCTGTCATGCCCCATAAATTTGCATTAATGATCACCTGCTCCAGAAACCTCGGAAACAGGAGGCTGGAACAATATCCGTGCGTGTTTATGTGCCTCGGATACCTGACTCTGGGCCAAGGTGGAAGCTGTGGAGAAAATAGAAAGAACTTCATTGACTAGCTGTTTTTTACAAATTTTGGCCAAAGGAAGAGTCGGGTCAAGCACCAGCACTTGTAACCAGGAGATTTAATTATGGTCAAGGTTAATAACTCGTATCCTGCAGGAATTCACAATAGCTCAGGTTTTACGACGCTCTGTTTTATTTTTTGGTGGGACCAGGATATATAGAAATGACTTGCAGGGGAGGTCAGTCTGGCCTAATTTGGATTTCCTTTCAAAGCTCCATAAGACATAAGTATGTACTACAAATTACCCAGTTGCTGCCATCTTAAAACTTGTAGGGAAACAAAAATGTAAGAGTTTGAGTCTTGGAGGAACCCTAGAAAGCTCTACAAAGGAATCTTTTCAGGATGAGGAGAATTATGTAAAGCTCAGAGCAGGGTTTACAAACAGACCGGGAGGTGCTGCAAAACCGGGAGCCATTAATCTTACTGTTAATCAGAGACTCGTTTTGTAAAGCAAATAGTCAGCTCCTGATTTATCTCTTTTGAACATTCAACCTCTTATCTGCCGGTATTTCTTTGAACAGAGTTCGCATCTTTTCAGATATCTAGACATTTCAGTGCGAGTTGAAAGCATTGGCATTCCAAGTATGAGAAAGCGACAAGGTCCGAGTTTGTTTATGGAGCGCTTCTTTGCGGCGGGAACTGTGCTAGATCAGGAGTGTGTGACCCACGGCTTCCTAAATCACATTTCATTCCCCTGCGACATTAATTTTACCAGCAAGGAAACTGAGGCTTAAGTAGGTGGTTCAAAGCCAAATAGTAAGTGGTAAAGCCAGAATTTAAACATATCTAGTGCTAGAGAATGTGTCATGTGTCCTGATGAAGCTTCTGTGGGAATAGAGTTAGGATATAAGGGAAACTTAGAAGCATTCCATGTTTGCTGCTCCACTCTGTGCTTTTACTGTATCTATTGTATTAATACTAGGGTATTCATAGGCACAAAACTCTCATGAGTCATCCACCCACCATACCATAACCCGATGATCCCTGGAAGATGCCGATTTTCTCTGTGTAATACTAAAGCTAAAAATTAGTTGGTCACTGAAAATATGTAGCAATATGTTGAGTGAGAAGAGAGGCTGTGCTTACTGTTCACTTTTTTTTAAATTATTGGTTTGTTTGTTACTTTCTCTGAGGTACAAGTGACATCACTTGAATGTGACCCAATTACTTAAACAAACCTCTTAAAGCTTGTCTCATGGACCATGGGAGACCGAACACTGGCATTAACCTGGAGAGTAACTCTTTTATTAAAATATTTCAGGGAAGTTTCTCTCCCTCCTAGGAAAAAACACATCATGAACTAGATTCACTAGAAAGACTAGAATATTATGAATAAAATCTGTTTAAAAAAGAAGGAAGTCCTGTCATAAGGTACAACATGGTGAACCCTGCGGACATCACCCTAAGTGAAATAAGCCAGTCAGAGAGACAAATACTGCACGAGTCCACTCACCTGAGCTCTTGGTCAAACTTGTAGGTACAGAAAGTAGGATGGTGGTTACCGAGGGCTGAGTGGGGGAGGGGAGGGCGGAGAAGTTGTTCAGTGGATAAAGTTTCAGTCATGAAGGATGAAAAGTCCTAGGGATCACAATGTAACCGCACGTACAGACGGTTAGCAATATTGCACTGGACACCCCAAAATATTAAGATAGCAAACTTATATTACACATTTTTTTACCACGATAATTTTTTTTAAAAGCGTCACGACAGATCCGGACAGATCCGGAAGATCTGTCTAATATAAGCTGGACACACCTTATATTACAGTAGACACCAAAGAGTGAGCTATAAAGCACTACAGTCTAGTCATTTTTCAAGACCATTTTGAACACTCGAGTCATGTAGAAGGAGCCAAGGAGGGAGTTTTCTAAAATGATGTTCTCTGCAGTCCCTTCTCACAGTTCAATTGGACATTTCGGATTATCCATTCTGTAAGCGTCCTCCAAAAAAGCAGAGTACACTACTTGGTTTGTTACCAAATGCCTGACATCCTCCCTGAGCTGCCCTGCTGCACTAGGACTCTAAAATACTCCCAGGAGAAACTTGGTAAGCAATACCTCAAGCCCCAGGGAAAATGCTAATGAGAACCATTAATTTCTATTTGTGAGAAATTCTGATTAGCTTGTGATGTGGAGTCATATACATGAATCTGTCCTGATTATTCTCTACCCTAAGCTAAAATTTTTTCTAGGACACCAAGATTCAAAAATGTAGATTTGCGTGTTCCGAGTGCCCTGAAAGATTTTATCCAGCATTCCTCTGTTGAATGATTTTTTTTTTCCCCTTAAATCTACACTTGTCCTTCAACGCTTTGGCTGAAATAGAACACTTAGGAGAAAGCGGGTGTAGTGGTAGGTTGTTATTCTAAAAACACAAAGGACTATTCAATTAGTCAGAGATTTGAGATGTTAATAAAAGATTTGCCAGAATGTGGGAGCTACAAGGGCCCTTTGAGGTAATCTCGTCCAACGTCTTAATTAAACAGGTGAGGAAGCTTCGACTTGGAAAGCTCATCTCGTCCAGTATTAATAGCAGCGGAAGAAGGGAATAATTTTTGCCAAAGTGTTTACGTTAGCTCAACTGTGGAAACCCCTAGCTGCCTCTTATTAAACTATCAGTTTGGCTTAAAATTGTTCTTGGTCCCTGTTTATGGGAAAGTTTAATAACTGCTATCTGCAGTAATAAGAGATATAATAATGTTTATCTTTTTATTTCCTCCGAGGATCTTGGAATGTGCTTCATCATTAATTAAAGAATCCTCTGAGTCCCCCTATTAGATAAGTATTATTAACCCCATTTATAAAGGAAATGAAATTCTGAGCGATTAGGTGACAGGGAAGCACTATACCCCGAGCTAATGGTTACGGTGGACATTTTGCCAGAAACAGGAACTTCTCAATTTCCACTGCAAGTATGTTAGTCCTTGAATGAAAAGAAACTCAACGTGTCCATATTAAGCCGTTGCTTCATACAATGAATTGTGTTCAGAGCACTTGGGAACTTCAAGGTGTATGTGATGTACCTGTTCTTAGAGACCCTGTATGAAATAGCCAGTCGAGACACCAAGACAATTGCATAAAATACTAAAATACAAGGTAAAATAAGTGTTACACACAAAGTGCTATGAAGGCCAAAGGGAGTGAGAATATAAATCAAGGTAGAGATTAAGAAAAGCTTTAAGATGAAAGTGACTTTGAGCAGCTTATTTAATATTCCAGTGGTCAGATTTCGAGGCATTCATCTGTACCTTTATTCATTGTACAAATATTTCCTGAGCAGAACCTCCAGGATCTTGCCTAAGCTCTAAGGTGGAGAGAGCAAGGCAGACAAGGACAAAGACCGCTCCTCCAACATCCTAGCTTTTCCTTGGGATATGCAGGGGAAAGCAAAAAGCATGATTTCCCCTCAAATTTCTGGCATGTAAATAGCCTCAGGCATGTCGATGACTAGCAAAGAATGAAACTTTAAAAAGAAGTTGGAATCACCTTGTGAAAGCTTTTGAAGGCAAGGGGTCGAGCCTTCGTGCTCCAGGAGAAATGAGTAGGGGGTTAAAAGGACAGGAAACCAGATCCGGGAAGTCTGTTGCTGGCTTTGTTGCCTGAGTCCCAGAGTGAGTAACTGCTCCACGGTCAGCAGTGGAGGGCTGGACAAAGAAGTGAGTGAGATCACATAGGGAAAGTGCACAGCCAAAAGAAAGAATGGGGTCAAGGACAGAACCCTAGGGTACTCTCACATTTTGAATCTGATTAGGGCGTGAGAACAAAGTAGACAGCAAAAGAGATCAGTGAGGTAGAGGAACTGTGGGGAGATTGTCGCCATCAAGAACAAAGAGGAGTTTTGCTGAGTGAGTGGTTTCCCCATGAGAGGGCACGTCTGGGTGCTACAGAATTAATGTGGGGGGATTCGGACTCAGGATAAGTTGTTGGATTTGGCAAATTATGAGAAGTCTTTTGAGAAAGCCAAATCAATAGTGCAGTGAATGCTGAATCCAGATTTTAGGGAGTTTTAGTAATAACAAACACATTGTGAGAAAATGGAGTCAAATGATCTGGACACGGTGTTCACACAGGTTGGGGATAATACATGGTAGGTCAGGGCCATGCCTGTTAAGGGGAGATGGGATGAGGAAAGAATAGACTTAAAAATGTTTGTAGATCCGGGGGTGCCTGTGTGGCTCAGTCGTATAAGTGTCTGACACTTGACTTCGACTCAAGTCATAATCTTGACGTTGGTGGGATTGAGCCCTGCGCTGGGTTCTGTGCTGAAAACTTGGGTTTCTCTCTCTTCCTCTCTCTCTCTCTCTCTCTCTCTCTCTCTCTCTCTCTGCCTGCCCCTGCCCTGCGAGCACTGTCTCAAAATAAATAGACATTAAAAATATTCTTTAAATGTTTGTGGATCTAAAGTAAGGCAGTAGAGAGAATATCAATATACATAAAACTGGGGAGAAGAGATAGAGCTCAATTTCTGGGAAGAGGGAAGGAGGGCTGTGGGGCAAGACTGGGAAGCAGAACACAATGGAAAAGGAGGGAAAATGCCTTTTTCCATAGATCATTAATTATGCTGTATCAGAGTCTGTGTTTGGTTAAAATAAAGATCGTTTTCACACATTTTACTGCTCTTGAGTTAATAATGTGAATACAAACTCTAAACATTTGTCACACACCAGATTTGACTAGCGCATGATGCAAGTGGAAGATTGGGGAACGGATTTCAGAATAACACCATGCCTGGATTCTTCTTCTGCCCTTTTCCTCCTTTGGGAGCCCTTCTTGATTTAATTGTCGCCAGCTGATGATCAATTAGGCACACTGATTTCAGTTGAGTTTAATAACAGAGCAGCGTCATGAAAAATCTCATGTTGGAGATCTAAGCTGTGGGGGAAAAGAAACTAGACAATCCACAGTGTGTCACTGTCACTAGCAAAGGACAAGTCAGTTACTTTCCATCCCCACACAAATGTATAAAGCAATTTGTACTTGAGCACAACTACTTCTGGGTCAACTGGAATAAAACACTGTCCTGGGTAAGAATAACCAAGTCAAGGAAAATTTCGGAATACCATGTACAGATGATTCTTGGAATTATTTTAACTGATTTGAAGAACAGAAGGATGTAGAAAGCATTCGAAACATTTTTTTAAACAAATCCTCATTTCAGGTATATTTTAGGTCAAAAATCCCAAGTATAGGAACCAGGTGCCTCAGGCACTGTCTGTGTTAGAGAGTTTGTTGATGAAGTCATTGCCTGTGAGTTATGAATTCCTTCTTGGGGAAGGATAGTTTCCTGGGAATTTTACCCCCAAATTTAAGAAAATGCTGAAGTGAAATGCTGCATCACGGCTTAGAGGCGTTTGTTTAGAATTCTGTATAATCTCTTAAAGCAAAAACCTAAACATTTTAGGATTTCAAAGTGAGAGCTTTTGGCTGTCAGTTCTACTTGGTTTTATCCATGGAAGGTCAGCAGCTCTCCGTCTTCCAAATGCCGTGTGTGGGGAGATGGACTGTGTGAAGGAGACTCCGGGGCCCACTGGACCCAGTTTTCTTTAGGAAGCAATGCTGGTGCTTAAACTAAAAACAGCCCTGAATGGGAAATCAATGGTGAAGGCTGGGAGTGAAGCCGGGTGCTTAGAGTTGACTGTAGATGTTGAGGGTGTCCACAGAAAAAGACCAACTGGAGTCAGCTGTTAGACAGGAGAGCATTTTTGGTAAAGTGCAATGAAGCAGACCCTGTGGATACAGGAATTACAAAAGGGACTTCTCTCCTGCTACTCCATAGGGCCCAGGGATTGGCTAGCAGAGAACAGGCTGGATCTCTCCCCTGCTCTCCCCCTTGCCTGAAACCTTTGCACAGTGACCAAGTTGTGCAGTCATAGGCAACAACCGGGGGCCTGACGGTCAGCTCCTCCTCTGCAGGCCATCTCCCGAGAATCAAGCGCATGGTAGGTGCCTACTTGGTAGATCTAAAATGACACATTTTGTGGAATCTGACATCTCTGAACATGTATTCGTGACCAGATTCTGATTTAGACCTGAGAGGGCCCCCTTGTCTTCAAGCCATGAAACAATAAGACGCCAAGGAAAGGCCATGGATTTATTCATTCATTCAAAAAAATCATGACTGTGCATCTGTTTTGGCCAGATACTGCTCTAGAAGTTGCAGATCCAACCAAAAATAAATAAATAAATAAATAGAAAGGAAAGACAGGAAAATTCCTATCTTCATGTCATGAAGCATATATTCCAATGTTGGAAGAATGGAAGAAGATAGTAAATGAAACAAATAAATATGGTATACTGTGTGTCAGATAGTGATCAGTGCATGGGAGGGAAAATAGAACAGCGACAGGGCAGTAGCTAGCACTGGGAGCAGAGTTACTATTTCAAACCAAGCGAGGAAGCCAGTGTTGCCATGCTGCTTGAAAATGGAGAATACCAGAAAGAGATGAGGTTGGAGAAGTAGCAGGTAGATTGGGAGTGAGATCACACAAAGTCTTTTAGGCACCTGCAGAAACTTATTTTCTCCTCTGGGCCAGCTGAGGAGTCTTTGGAAAATACATTGTACAGAGGAAAGATGCAATCTGACTGACATCACAGCCAGAGTTGACTGTTACAGGAAATAGCAGAATGACCAATAATGGTAGGACCCTTGGAAAATGATTGCTGTCTCTTCTGGATTCTGAAAACTCTCGTGAGAGGAGTGTGTGACTTTCTTCCTGGCCTGCACGGTCTTAGAGGAGTCAGGCCTCCATGAGACTGGGGAATGTAATGGGTCCATCATATGCAGGTCTTAATGTGCGTGGTTTAGACAGTATTCAGAAAAATGATAATCCCGGCATTGTCACAGTGAAATATGGTGACTACTCCTTCGCAGGCAGCAGGTTTTGCTTTTCGTATCTAGAATTATCCATCAAAGAGAGCTGGGAGACAGGGTGTACCCAAGAGCCGAAGCAGAAAAAGGAGGTTAGGTTTCCTGATTTCTACTCTACCTCTATTGACTTCCAGAGCATACGAGCTTCACAGCAGGGCAAGGTACAGCAATCCTCTTCCAGTCTTTCTCAGATCCCTTTTGATGGAAGTACCATTTGGCTTTGCCTCCATCCTTAAATGTAAATGACTGATTAAAATGTAGATTGCAAATTCTAGACAACCCAAGGGTAATTTCCTGACCCCCACAGACTTTGCCTCCTGACTGGCAAAAAAGAATGGGAAAAAACTCATTTTCTAGCAGCTGCAATGTGATACATACCGAAACTGGCTCCAAAACTGGCCCCAGTCATGAGCAATTACAGGGGGTTGGACTCCTTCACGAAGTAGGGATTAGTCGAGACCTGGCATTAGTGAAATCAGGAAGGAGCTAGTTACAAGCGATCACTTTATGGGGCTGTGATTTATGTAACACAATTTCATCTGAAACAGGGACAAACAGCTCTGAAAGAGTGACTGGAAGATTTAACGGCAGTATTCTGGACAGTCTGTTGCATCTGTGATATATGTTTCTAAGAAACTACAGAAAATCCAGTTGGTTCATGTCACCTACCTGTATTGAACTTTAGAAAGGATCATAATCCCATGCAAACTAAATTTAGGGGAAAAAATACTGCATTCTGGAATGCCCATGCACGTTTCAAATACATGCCTTTTAATTGAAAGAGATTTATTTACCCACTGGGATCAGTCTCCCTCCGCAATTGGTAGTCCCATGGCTCTCAGTGAAGGAATGACAGCTCTGGGAGGGGCTCCTTTATTTTATATTTCCTTAACGATTTATGTGGTTAGCACGTTGATGCTAAATGAAAAGCGAATCACGTGTAAAATGAAATCAGAATGACTGATGCGAATATTTTAAAAAGCAACCCTGTTTCTCAGTTTCAGTGTTCTGTGTCTACAGACCTAACTGCCACGAACTTAAAAAATTACGCACGTCCTCAGGGAAGAGTGAGGAGTGGCAGCGAATTGGAACAAACTGAGATGATGTCTTTTGTGTACTGTAACACTTCAAAATCATTGCTTCCTGAAAAAAAAAATCACAGTGGCTTTTAATATTCATAAAGACTAGAAACAGGTGTTTGAACAGAACTTCAGCCACCTTTGACAGGAGCACAATGGGTTTGTCTGAAAGGGTCTTCATTTTCCCTGTCACTCACCGGCAGGACTCAGAACATCAAAACAGTTAGACTCCTGAGCTTTCGCTACCTGTTTCAAAGGATTACATTTGACATTTCTAATTTTTTTCTTCCTTTCGTTAAACCCTGTCCTCCCTCTTTTAAGACTGCATGATTTTGTTAGCAAATCAAAGCGGGCAGCAGAATACATTAGCGCTCATTGCTTATGGACTCCGGGCTGACCTCATTGCTTTTTATGTCTACCAGTAGACCACACAAGCTATTTTTGGTTCGTCATTTATCTGTGCAGACAGAGATGGGCTCGCCTGCCTCAGAAGAACACTGTTCAGCCAGATGGGAGTAAGTAGCAACCTGTGGCTTCCATCTAAAAGCTGGGCCACTGAGGCCGTGCCAGACACTTCACCCCTTATCTGTTTCTCTTCTCACTTTGCAAGAAGTGAAGCCGCCCTACTGCCAGGGCAAAGAGAAATAATGCATATGACTGCTCTGCACTTTGCCAAGCCAGAGCGACCTCCAACTACATTTGATCATTCGGGGGCCCAGTACATAGTTGCAAGTGCTAAATTGTGTCCAGCATCATTTAGGTAAGGAATGGCTTTGGGGACAATATGAAGGTACTGTCGCTCGTTAGCCACTGTGCGACCGCAGGCAAGCCTTCTTCGACATCTCAGACTCCAGTTTCCCTGATCCATCAGATTAACGATTTGGACACCATCTCAAGGTTCTATCCAGAACTAAACATCTGTCACGTGGTGAATCTGTCAGTTGCTCAGGGCCACCAGGAGACGGAATAAAGAAGAAAATAGTGAAATAATGAAATGTCAAGTTACCTATAATTACCGGAATAGTTTCTTAAACATTTCCCTGGTCTTTCCTTTTTTGAAAGAGCAAAATAGTAAGTGGTATGACATTAAAAAAAATAAGCATTATATTCAGTCAGGGAACATCAATTTTTCTGAGACACGACAATAAAGGGAATAAGAGGTAAAGCTTCAGGGGAGTTGGAATTGCTAGGTTTTAAGTGAAGACAGAGACACACTGTAAAAATAAATTTTTTTTAATATAAAGTTTTACTTCTGTCAAAAAAAGACAGGGTAGAATTTTCGGGGGGGGCGGGGGGTAGGGAATGTGGGAAGTACAGTTGGCCGCGGAATTATTAGGATCATATTTGTTGAAGTCTTACAAGGTGTATTAAAAAAAACACACACAATGAAATTTGCGCTTTCCCTCAAAAAATTTCAGTTGGCTCCCTATTCATTTCGCTGGTGACACTGATTTTTCTGTCCCCACGTCCTGCTCTGACAGCCAAGTCTACATTTGGATGGATGCTTCCAAATTTGGTTGAATGACTTAGAGAGGTTTTTTCTAGGTACTTAAGGAATTTACTTTGACTTGACATTTGAATTGGAGATGAAGCGATATAAAAATTTAAAGTAACCAGCATCCTGGAGTCTAATGTCCCTATTTCACTGGATTTTTTTTTTCCTCCTGTAAAACATGGTCGGTGAAAACCCTTTGTTTCTTATCATTCTTATTATGCATTTAAAATTCACTTTAAATATCACCCAAGGACCTGAATGCTAAAAATAAATGTGAAACACCTTCTCGAATATTACCCAAAGTGACCTTCAGGTAGGACCCGCTCGTCACCAGAACCATTTCCATACAGCTGCTGATATGCCCGTGAGCATATCAGGCTTGAAAAGAGAGAAAGAAAGAGATAGGTTTATAAATTATTTTGACTCAAAACCCCCAAAGTAGAAACACGCTCACACACATCGCCAGCCTGTTCCTTAGAAACTAGCACCTCAGGACAGAGGGATATTGAAGTACTGTTGAATCCACTTTCCTCTGCTACCACCTGTGAGTTATGGCTGGCAGCAGGAGCTTTATGATACTATTGTAAAAGTAATGTACCTCTCAAATGGCAATTTACTAAGTTGCTGATGAAATGCATTGCAAATATGTTAGTTTCGGGGTGGTTAGGAAAATTAACTGCTGCATATTTTCCATATTGTCATATATGCCAACGAGCTGAGAGACTCGGGAACAGCTTTCTTGGAAATCTGTTTCAATGTAACGTATGGTCAGCTAGTCACCTGGTTAGAACAGGAGACTGAAACGTTAGGGGAGTCCCCTGAAGCTATTTTTTTTAATCGGTCTTATCATCACTAGCCCCAAATCATTGGATCTATAAAATTTCCCTTAGCATCAAACTTTTCATTGTGCTTACTATTTAGTTTTCTATCCTATCAATTTGATCCACCCCCCACCTCACTTCCCAGTGTGGGCCCCCACCAATAGAGTTACGATGAAGCATCACCAGACCTCAGATTACTCTTGGAAGAGATCCCCTATAAATCCCCAGCCACTATGACAATCCTATAAAAAAGGGAATCAAAGGGGTAAGTATGAGAGTGAAAATAAGATTGGAAACCAGTGTTTCCTAAAGTTTGTCCTGTCATATACTGGACAGCGATCTGTGCTCATTTGCATGACCTCTATGATATTGCTTCTATTAGGAGACATTTTATAAAGCTTTAACAACTTAAAAAAAAAAACATTCGGTTTCATTATTTCATCTGACACTCGGCACAGCCTTCTGAAGAAGGGAGGAAGTTATCGTTTAAATTTAACACACAGAAACAAAAGCTGATAGAGATTAGGTGATTTGTTCAAGGTCACCCAGCTATTGAGTAATGGGTTACAATTTGAAACCAGATCTCCTCACTCCAAGCTCATCATGGAAACCATGCTTTGGTTAGAATTAAGATCCCTAAACTCACCAAAAACAAACAGGGATAGTGTAAGTCGCCTGCCAAACATTTCAGACCTGACATTTGATAAGTTCAATAGCAGAATTAGTGATTTGCATCTCTTCTCTAAATGATTTTGGAGGAAGTATAGCAAATAAGTTGCAATTTGCATCTCAGTTTAGAAAGGGTACAGTGATGGATTACAATGTCTGCCGTGGGCACAGGAAATGGCTGGTTCCAGCACACACACTGGCTGTTCTTATGCTGAAGAATCTATCACTTTGTAAAAGATATTTTAGTTTTATACTGAAAACCAACACAGACCCATAAATTGACAAGTTTTTGTTAAGCATCAATAAATGCTAAACACTCTGTTAGGCACCGTGAATGAACATGAAGGAATTTAAGAGAAAGTCTATGCCTATGTAACTTGGAATCCAATGTGGAAAATAAGCTAAATGCACAAACAACGCTTTAGATTTTAATTTTCTGATACCGACTTTGAACACTGCACAGATTCATAAAGGCGCAAATCGTACAGTAAAAAGGATCCATTTTTGTGAAACATGTGGCATCTTTTGAAAGGAATATCAAGGAACCAAATATAAATGTGGGAAAAGCTGTAACAGAATTCCTATATAGTTTCAGAGCACTGTACTTTCTTACGTTTATTTCTACCATGTGAAATATTTTATCGTAGTCAATCAGAGTCCAAATGGGTTAAATATTTTGAATCACTGATGGATTTGCTAATCTAAAATTTTGTTCACCTGAATGTCTTTAGTAGTTACCTTAATGGTACAATTGTTGTGACTTTAGCTATAATAAAAATCCTCAAGAAGTCCCCTAAAATATGCTTTGTTCCTAACAGAAGTAGAAAAAATAGAGCTACGGACTTGCAGTTTCCTGGAGATTTGATAACAAATAAGAAAAACGATGAGAAGGTTGGAGTTTCCTTCAAAATAATCTGGGAATAAGGGTGTGGGAATGGAAGGGGAAGGGAGGAGAAGGTAGTACATGAAATGGGATTGTTCATGAATTAATAATTGATGAAGTTGAATTAATAATTGATGAATTGATGAACACTTACATGAGTGTTCATTATACTATTCTCTACTTTAATTTATATGAAATTTTACTTTTAAAAAGTGGTTTTTAATCCCCCTTAAAGATACTTCTTTTGTTGAAGACAACTGACCATAAAATTGACCCTATAATCATGGGTTTGTTTCTGTGCTCTCTATTCTGTTCTATTTGTGTGTCTGTTTTTGTGCCAGGACCATGCTGTTTTGATTACTACAGTTCTGTAGTGTATCTTGAAATCTAGGATTGTCATATCTCCAGTTTTGTTCTTCTTTTTCAGGATTGCATTTGCCATTCAGGGTTTTTGTGGTTCCATACAAATGTTAGGATTATTTGTTCTAGTTCTGTGAAAAATGCTGTTGGTATTTTTAAGGGATTGCATTAAATTCCTTAAGATTTAGATTGCTTTGGGTAGTTTGGACATTGACATAATATTTGTTCTCCCAGCCCATGAACGTAGAATGTCTTCATGTTTGTGTCATCTTCAATTTCTTTCATCACAGTTTCATGGTTTTCAAAGTATAGGTCTTTCACCTTCTTGGTTAAGTTTATGGCTAGGTTTATTATTTTTGGTGCAATCGTAAATAGGATTGTTTTCTCTTTCTCCTGCTTCATTATTAGTATATAGAAATGTGGTAGATTTCCGTGTATTGATTTTGTATTCTGGGACCTTGCTGAATTCATTTATCATAACTAATAGTTTTTTTGGTGGAGTCTTTAGAGTTTTCTGTATATAGAATCATGTCTTCTGCAAATAGTGAAAGTTTTACTTCTTCCTTACAATTTCGGATGCCTTTTATTTATTTTTTTCTTTTCCTTGTCTGATTTCTGTGGCTAGAATTTCCAGAATTATGTTGAATAAAAATGGTGAGAGTGAACATCCTTGTCTTTTTCCTGATCTTAGAGGAAAAGCTCTGTTTTTCACCATTGAGTATGATGTTGTCTGTGGGTTTTTCATATATGGTCTTTATTATGTTGAAGTATGTTGCCTCTAAACCTCCTTTGTTGAGGGTTTTTATCAGGAATCAAGGTTGTACTTTGCCAAATGCTTTTTCTGCATCTATTGAAATGATCATATGGTTTTTATCCTTTCACTTGTTGATGCGTTGATCAAGCTGATTGATTTGGGAATATTGAGCCATTCTTGCATCCCAAATACGTCTTGATGGTGGTGGAAGATTGTTTTCATGTATTGTTGGATTCAGTTTGCTAGTATTTCGTTGAGGATTTTTGCATCTATGTTCATCAGAGATATTGGCTTGTGAGTCTCTTTTTTTGTAGTGTCTTTATCTGGTTTTGATATCAGAGTAATGCTGGCCTCATAGAATGAATTTGGAAGCTTTCCCTCCTCTTCTACTTTTTGGAAATGTTTGAGGAAAAAAGGTATTAACTTTTCTTTAAATGTTTGGTAGAATTCACCATCTGGTCCTGGACTTTTGTTTCTTGGGAGATTTTTGATTATTGATTCAATTTCATTGCTGGTAATCAGTCTGTTCAAATTTTCTACTTCTTCCTGCTTCAGTTTTGGGAGGTTATATGTTTCTAGGAATTTATCCATTTCTTCTAGGTTATCTAATTTGTTGGAATATAATCTTTCCTAATATGTTCTTATAATATTTTGTATTTCTGTAATGTTGGTTGTTCTTTCTCCTCTTTTATTTATAATTTTGTTTACTTGAGTGCTCTCTCTCTCAATGAGTCTGGATAAGTGTTCATCAATTTTGTTGATCTTTTCAAAGAACTAGCTCTTTGCTTCATTGATCTGTCTACCAATTTTTAGTATCCATGTCATTTATTTGTGCCCTAATCTTTATTTCCTTCCTTCTACTGGTTTGGGGCTTTGTTTTCTGTTCTTTTTCTGGTTCCTTTAGGTGTAAAGTTAGATAACTTTTTTGAGATTTTTCTTGCTTCTTGAGTTAGGCCTGTATTCTATAAACTTCCCTTTTAGCTCAACTTTTGATATCCCAAAGGTTTTGGATCATTGTGTTTTTGTTGTTATTTGTATCCATATATTTTTTATTTCCTCTCTAATTTCTTGGTTGACCTTTCATTATTTATTAGCACGTTATTTAACCTCCACATATTTGTGTGTCTCTCTAGCTTTTTTCTTGTTATTGATTTCTAGTTTCATTACACTGTGGTCAAAAAAGATGGATGTATGACTTCAATCTTTTGAATTTGTTGAGACGTATTTTGTGCTCTAACTTGTGATCTATTCCAGAGAATGCTCCATGTGTACTTGAAAAGAATGTGTATTCCACTGTTTTAGAATGGAATATTCTGAACATAACTGTTACATCCGTCTTGTCCAATGTGTCATTCAAAGCCATTGTTTCATTGTTGATTTTCTGTCTGGATGATCTATCCATTGATGTAAGTGGGGTGTTAAAGTCCCCCCACTATTATTGTGTTACTATTGAGTACTTTCTTTATGTTTGTTAATAGCTGCTTTATGTAGTTGGGTCCTCCCATGTTGAGTGCATAAACATTTACAATTGTCATATCTTCTTGTTGGATTGTCCCTTTATTATAGTATCCTTCTTTGTCTCTTGTTAGTCCTTGTTTTAAAGTCTACTTTGTTCATAGATTATTTATACTCCACCATCCTATGGTCGATTAGTCTTCAACAAAGTACACAATAATATGCATTGGGAAAAAGCCTCTTCAACAGCTTTGGGAAAACTGAACAGCTACATGCAAAAAAATAAAACCTGACCACTTTCTTATACCATATGCAAAAATAAATTCAATATGGATTAAAGACCTAAATGTGAGAATTGAAACCATAAAAATCCTAGAAAGGACCACAGGCAATCATTTCTCTGACATCAGCCATAGCAACATTTTTCTAGATATGTCTCTTGAGGCAAGGGAAACAAAAGCAAAAGTAAACTATTGGGAATACATCAAATTAAAAGCTTCTGCACAGCAAAGGGAACAATCAACAAAACTAAACTATTGGGAATACATCAAAATTAAAAGCTGCTGCACAGCAAAAGAAACCATCAACAAAACTAAAAGGCAACATACTGAATAGGAGAAGATATTTGCAAATGACTTATCCAATAGGGGGTTGATATCCAAAATATATAAAGAATTTATGCCACTCAACATCTAAAAATAAATAATCCTATTTAAAAATGGGCAGAAGACATGAACAGACATTTCTCCAAAGATGACATATAGATAGCCAATAAACACATGAAAAGATGTTCAACATCACTCATCATCAAGGAAATGCAAATCAAAACTACAATGAGACACCACCTCACACCTGTCAGAATGGCTAAAATCAAAAACACAAGAAACAACAAGTATTGTCACGGATGTAGAGAAAAGGAATGCTCATGCACTGTTGGTAGGAATGCAAACTGATGAAGCCACTGTGGAAAACAATATGGAGGTTCCCTAAAAAATTAAAAATAGAATTACCACATGATCCAGCATTTCCACTTCTAGGCATTTACCCAAAGAATACAAAAACACTAATTTGAAAAGGTATAGGCACCCCTATGTTTATTGCAGCATTATTCACAATAGTCAAATTATGTAAGCAGCACATGTATCCATTGATAGATGAATGAATAAAGAAGATGTAGTGTATAAATAATGGAATGTTACTCAGCCATAAAAAAGAATGAAACCTTGCCATTTACAATGACATGGATGAAGCTGGAAGGTATTACGCTAAATGAAATAAATCAATCAAAGAGTGACAAATACCATATGATTTCACTCATATGTGGAATTTAAGAAATAAGATGAATGAACAAAGAAAAAAGAGACAAACAAAAACATAAACTCTTAAATGTAGAAAACAAACTGGTGATCACCAGAGGGGAAGTTGTTTGGAGGATGGGTGAAATAGGTGATGAGAATTAGGAGTACACTTAATGTGATGAGCCCTGAAGAGTGCTCATCAATATATTGTACACCTGAAACTAATATAACTGTATATTAATTATACTGGAATTAAAATTTTTTAAATTCCCTCTTAAAGATGTAGTCACCATTTGAAGTTTCAGAAGTAGAGGCGCCTCTTTGATACTGTCAGAGAATGAAAAGGGAAAGATATTCAAAACCATGATGAGTAAAAGCTGGTAGGGGGGTTGCCTGGTGAAGGAGTGTCCTATTTGGGCAAATTAGGACAAAGGGAAAAATCAGAGATAAGGGTCATTACTTTTTTTTTTCCCCCACCAATTGTCTCATGGGTGTAAATTTATCATTAATTTGGCGTAGCAGGCCCTTTAGATGCTGTAATTTCTCATCTGTGTCTTGCTGCAAAACCTATCGGCTATGCCTGTGTCCAAGTCTATAACCCAGCTGTGAAACATTAATCTCAGGCACACATCCTTCCATCGCTGGCCTGGCGGAGGCATGCTGTCTAGTTAGTTCCCCAGCAGGCTCCTGGCTCTGCTCCTGATGCTCTCCTGGCACCACTAACCACTGTGGAACTCCTGTCATCCTGGAGACAGGACTGCTGCAATGCTCCTTGGGTGGGCCTCGGTGTCCTGTACTTATTGCCACTCACTTCCCTGAACTTGGGAAGGATTTGTCACCAGGGTGTCTAGGAATCAAAGCTCTCTTGAGACTTTGTTATAGTAAACCCTGGACTTGAAATGGGGCTGTCCATCATGTTATTTTTTGTGAATGTATCTTTCATAGGTTCTTTGTGGAACTCTCCATACTCACTGCTAAATGGCTTATAAATTACGGTGCTTCATAGGAAGAGAGTTCTGCAATTAGGTCATGCATTAATGCCTAACTATCTGGTTCTGATTTGTCTGTTGTTCTTAGGATAGTCCTCATATTTATTTTATTGTGAGTAAGAAATAAAAAGGGATTTTTATCATGTAACACCTGCTAATTAAACCTTAGCTAAATTAGTAGGAGACTATGCCTACTACTATGTCGGATAACTGAGATTTTGATGCTGAAATTGAGGAGAAAAAAAGACATGCTGTGAGTGGTGGGAAATCACCGTTCCCTGCTCCTCACCACCAAAAAAACAACTAATTTTTTTAAAAAATCCCAATATTCTAAGTTGCCTTTGGTATTAACCATGGGGGATAACTTATGTGTTTATAAGATCAATGGTTGAATTTAAAGAGATCAGAATGTGTGGATTTTCTTTTTCCCCAGAACACATCACATAGCTGAGTCTAAAAGCCATAAACAATAGGGCAAGGAAGTGTACATGGACAGGGACGAGAGGAGAAAAGCAATTAAATTTGATAGAAACAGGGCTCGAGTATGTGACATGCTCTCTGCTGATCCCGAGATTGCCATTTCCAGTGAAAGACTATGAGGGTTTTTCAGGGACAGCGGCTGAGGAAAGGGCACCCAGAATAAAAGAAAAAAACAACCCTAACAAAATGAGCTTTCCCAGGAGCAAACTTTGATCATGTTTAGGCTAGTGTCAGGAATGATGAGAGGTCCGCAAGCCCAAGGGAATTCAGCAAATCTTTCTGCCTAAGCTGGAGAAACTCTACTGTATTCTGTGAATCTGCAGAGGCCTATAGACAGCGTATGTACGAAATAATGCCTTATATCGGCGCACAGTGTATATACAACATATAATCTCTTCAACACTTACAGAAAATTGCTTTCTGATGCTTGTAAATGAGAAGGGTTACAAGAGATAAGAGGATGGTCTGTGTTCCCAAGGCAGCCATTGGGAAAAGAAGGAGGTTATTTTAAATGATTGCAAGTGACTGTCTTCCTAAATTGTATGTTGTACTCTGTTCTCCGGTTGAGTCTTTGCAACTTTAATAGTGAAAGGCAACACCAACACACACAACTGCCCGGTAATGATACTGCTTTTATCTCCATTTTTTTATTTAATACGAAAGGAATTTCTTGAATAGAAACAAAACTATCATGATGCCAAAATAGTACTCTGGGTACCCATGTAATTGGGAAAATAACAGAATAAAGAAGGCTCTTTGCTTTTTAAGCATGTAGAAGTATTTGGGAGCTGCTGGATTCTCAAGATGAGTCTGTGCTCTTGGTGGGAACTGCTGACCGGGTGTATTTTAGATCATAGAAAACTTCTCTTATGCATCCAGAGTCATGGGACTCTTATTACCTTCCGTTAGTCATTTTTGTAGTCCAAACTTCACTACAAAAAGAAACCCAAGATTATCTCTGGACTTGCAATGATAGCAAAAGGCTATCTTACCCTTTATGTACTGTATTTGATCAACATGTGTCATTAATCTCTCCTTCCTGCTTGGTGGCAGTAATTGATGGAATGCTTTTTCAGTTCTTTCTTCAATTAGATTGATGTATGTGCATTCCTTGAATTTTAAAGGTCATTAATTTTCACATTAGTCTCTTTGGTTGGTAGCACACAGATTGATATATTGATGATGTAGTCTTTCATTGATTCTATATCATCTTTAGCACCATGAGTCATGAGTGGTGCTTCCTTTTCAACCATGACACAGTGAGTGAAAATGTATTGATATTTGCAGAGAAATAAGGAACCTAGCTTCTGTCCCTTATACAGCATTTTATGTCCCTGGATGAAAATAATTATACAATGTATTCAGTCATACACTCAAAGTGTCTCTGGCATGGGATGACCTTTCTTCCTGAGCTGTAGGTAATGTCTATAGCATCTAACAATTTCAGCCTCGTGACCTTCCATTTACATCGATGCTTCACAGTTAAGGACTTCCCGAAGTTATTTCAAAATACTTCATTAAAGAAATGTTTCTCTGGTCATCTGAATTGAGATTTATTACCCACGCCTTTGATGTATCACCCAAAAGTTGAATTATTCAGCATGGGTCAAAGTAATGATGAACTTCTTACAGATGTGATATCCCAAAGATAACCCAGCATTGTATTTCATCTCTTTCCACAGAATAGACTACACACACCGTGTTTGTGCCACAAACATACCTAATGTAACGGCAGTAGTGAAATAATAAAAGTTTAATCACCAGAAATAGTTGATTGATGTCTTTGAGGAAAATCTATGTTGCAGTAAGCCAGTGAATATTTTATTGGAGAAAAAGTGCAATTCAAATCTTTTAAAAGAGTCTTTTCTGGTGAAGAAAGTACAAAATTTTTAGCCCAAGGTTTAGAATGAAATAGAATGTAGTCAAATGTGTAATTCAATAATCACAGATTCCAAACAGCTTCTCAGTCATTTTCAGGATGACATTAAGTAAGTCATTTTAACCTTTCCTGACCTCAGTCTTCTCGTCTACAGCAGGAAGTTATTCTAAATTACCTGAAAAGTTCCTTGGGCTCTAAATGTTTCTATGTAAATACATTATGAGAAAATCATGCAGAAGATTCAAAAAGCAATTGAGACAAAGAAGTGTTGTCAAAAGGTTTAACATAAATGTTAATCTTTGAGGAACATAACTAAAGAGTCGCAAGTCACTTGAAAATCCAGTGGTGTGCAGAGCAGGATAGTAAATGTCACCAAGCCAGGAATTATTTTCTTAAGCAGTTCTTGGTAGTCTAGCCATGCTCAGACTGGGAAATAGGGAAGCAATTGGTCCATTTTAGTGTAAAACTAAGGCTCATCAGGAGCTTATAATATAGCAGGGGAAAGGACTTATAATCAAAGAACATAATAATCAAAGCTTGTTTCTGTGCTCAGACCAGGACATGTAGATTTCTCTGCTTTGTTGTTGTTGTTTTAACTTTTGGATCATCAAAACTATTGGTCCCTTCTATCATACACTTAAATTTGTAAGCCACCTCAAATCCCATTTGGAAGCAGAGTTGTATTCCAAAGTGAATAAAATCTCATATACAATTAAGTGCAAAAGGTGCTGCTCTGGAAATACACAGGATGAAATCAGAGACGAGAAATACACGGTGAAACAAGAAGCATGCATGGAGGGATGTGAGGGATGTTTTGGCAACCGGTGCTCTTGAAATGCCCTCCTCGTTTCAGCAGCCCTGAGTGGTCATTTCTTTTCTTTCTAAATTATCTCCCCTTTTCTCATTTCTTTTCTTATTTGAGGGACTCAGTGCTTAGGCCCCTGCTCTCTTCCTTCTCCAGTCGCCTCCTCTGAGAACTCATCAATCCTCATAACTCCCACCGTCTCTGCCAGTCTGAGCAAGGGCAGCAGTGGAGCAGAGAGGTTAGGAGGCGTCAAGACAAAAGTCTCATTAACGGGGAGGGATCTGCAGACTTAACAGAGCCAGGCAGAAAGCCGATCAGGTGAGATTGGGCATCAGTCTGTCCTGGAAAGAAGAGACGGAGGAAGGTCAGCTGGTCCAGGCAGGGGAGGAGAGTGTTCACCCCCAGAGCCGTGCTTCTCAAAGCGTGGACCAGCAGCACTCACAACACTTGGGAATTTGATAGAAATGCAGAATCTCAGGCTTCTACCCTACACCTTCTGGATCAGAACCTGCAAGTGATTAGTAAACGCACATGAAAGCTTGAGAAGCACTGGCCAAAAACAAAGTGAAAGGAAAAGAAAAGAGTCGGAAAAAATAGAGAGGAGCAGACTTGGCACCCATCAGCGTCTACCTCAAGTATTACATTTGTTTTTTGGAGATCACATGTAAAACTTGAAGTTTCCTTCCCACCCTCATGAGAGTTAGCAAATGTAGCCAAAAAGGAACAAATATTGTGGAGATGGGCCGCGGCGGGGTAGATTTAGTTCCTTTAATAGGCCAAGGGAGTCCAGCGGAGCAGAAGATCCTTGTCTTGGCGCAGTAGGCACTTGATTCTGAAAAGGGTGCTGAGGGCAGACCATGGAGGACCTTGAAAGCCAACTAAAGAGTTTCATTGTTGTTCCTGGATATATAGATCTATTGATTAAGAAGGAATCTAGTAAAATCAGTGATTTGGGAAGAAACATCCTGCCGCCAGAAGCAGGAAGAGACCAAGCAAGGGGACGAGGCAGGGCAGATGTGCATTTGCTTTGCTGATTTTGTCCCTGTACTTTTGTCAATGTTATTCCAGATGCACAGAGAGACCCGTCTGTTCATCTCCTCCCATATCGTCACTGCCACCATTCAAAGTCCCACTCAGGTGCCACTTTCCCCAGACATTCCTCCGAGCAACATAACCCCCAGTCAGCATGCTTACAAATCCTCCAGCCTCAGTATTCTATAGGATTTAACCCCAAAGGTCTTAAAATAGGGACTTGTAGATTGGGCTGGGGGGTGGTGCCTGGGAGGGCAGCCCTAATTCCCATCGCCTCCTTAAATCCTTCCAGTGACAGAAATCTTGATGACTCACCAAGCCATCCATTACAGGTCAGGGAAGCTATAATTGCTTAAAAAGTTCTTCCTTCTATTGAGCTGAATTTCTTTTTTCCTTTGTGCCAATCACATACTAAAAAGCACGAGGATAGCACAGCTATCTGCCTTTTATCTGTTTCTCTTTCACAGATTCTGTTGAGTCTGCAAGTTGAAAGTGTTTTAGGCTTTCTCTACTGATCTGAAAGAACTCAAGCATTCTCCTCACAAGAAGAGCTCATTTCAACAGTTGCTTTTGACATACAGCTACTCAGAGAGCTCAGGTAGACCCTTGGCTGGCTGTGTTCTCTTTTTAGTTCAGATGTAGTTAGATTAGTTTATGATTTTACAGCTCCAGCACCACCCTGGACTACAGAGAGTTTGGAGCAAGAATATCAGGGGTAGGTAGCCTGGATGAAAAAAATCAACACATAATATAGGACATCAGATACATGCAAAGGGCACTTAGAAAACAAAATGTTTCTGGGCCAAAAGCACACAGAACAAGGCTCTGAGTAGGCCCTGATCGATGTTATTTGCATTTGCAAAGAGCAGGAAATCTGTCAATCCAGTTCCAGCTTGCCTAGCTTGTACCAGAGATAAAACAAAAGTCTCAGGGGTACCTGTTAATCTAGCAGTGATTGTCCATGCTCTACTTAAGGACAAAGGCACCTTGGCCAAAGACTCCCTGTCTGGTCCTAATGTCAGCTGTCTTTTAGAAATAATTAGAGCCTGACTCCCACGAATGTTCCATCAGACAATCGGCTCTCCCCCTCTGATTCCCTCAACACCAAACAACCCTACGTTGTAGACCAAACAGTCTCCTGGTCTGCAAGTTGAGGACCAGATGGGCCCTTGAATGCCGAAACTCAACCAAGGCAAGGTCGACTGGGAGGCCAGCCAGCTGGTTTCTCGCTGTGAACATCAGCTTCTGTCCACCTCTGACAGCTCTTACATTCCATCTTCAGTTCCCAAGTCACAAAAGAAGTCACCAGAACCATTCAAATCAGCGTCCACTGTTTCGTGCTTACGACGTGGCAGAAACAGTGCTAGTGCTGCACATACAGTTTTATTTTCAACACTGCACCACCGCAACCCTGATGAGAGAGACTATTAACCCTCATTTTCTGATTTGAGAAACTGAGGCAATCACAGGATAAGATAGGCTAACTGGAGACGCAAGGAAGAGGGGCGGAGTGTGACTTCAACCCATCTGGACACATGACCACAGCACTGCACTCTTCATTGCTGAATACAAACATTAGGCAAAATAGTAAGTAAATAAACATTGCATAAGGCAGAGAATGCTCTCAAATTATTGTGAAATATTTGTTGCCAGGGGAATCTGGGTGGCTCATATGGTTGAACATCCAACTCTTGATTTCAGCTCAGATCATGATCTCATGGTTCATGGGATTGAACCCCGAGTTGGGCTCTGCACTCACAGTGTGGAGCCTGCTTGTGATTCTCTCTCTCTCTCAAACTAAATTAACTTTTAAAAAAGAAGATTTTGTTGACAGTTCAGTGTGTATTATATTTGGTAACTATTTGTTTTCTACCACATGTCTTTACTCACAGCAAGAAATTGTTGATGTAGGTGAGGCCCCCACCCCCCAGGACTGACTATATTTATTTATCTGACCACCAAACAACCCACTAGAATAGACAAACATTCGGTTGGAATCAGAAGTGATTAGAACTTATTTCTTGGGTTTTATTAAAAATATGCTTCCTTGGTACAGCTCTCGCTTCACCTTTCAGATGAAATAAAATGAAGTGGCAGATAAGAATTCAAAATTGAATTGTCAAGTGATACTTTTAATAATACAATCCACACCAAAAGGAGGCTTTATTAGGATTTTAGTCGATTAAGAAGTACGTCAGTAATTGTAGATTTAAATATGGTGTTAACTGTTCTATCCAGTAGCTAGCTAGCTAGCTAGCTAGCTGTCTGCCTGTCTATCTATCTGCCTGTTTGTCTGTCATCTTCTTTTGTTCCTCCAAAGGTTTTGAGAGTATTCTTTTTGCCTCTTCATCTCTACTGCTACTATGTTAGTATGGAAGTCTCTTCATTCAGTGAACATTTACAGACTGCCTGCCTTGTGCGAAACACTATGGAAAGGACTGGGGACATAGCGTTGAACCAGAGTGTGTCATTTAGGATGCTTTTAGCATAATTCCAGTGGAGTAAACAAGAAGAATGGCAATAGGGCAATATCAAGGTCGATTGTTTCAGAGGCATCAGGATATCATAAAAAACTTGGGCCCTTTCCATCTTTCTGCCCTGGTGTCCCCTCATGGTTGAAAAATGGCCATCGCAACTGCCATCACAGACATAACAAGGGCCAGAATGGAAACTTCTAGCAGACTTCCCGTCATGTCTCATTGGCCAGAAATGGGCCACAAGACAATCTCTAAACCAATGACCAGCAGAGGAAATAGATTTCCATGGTAGGCTCAGACTACTCAGAATTTACTGGAACTGAGATGGACTTGGTCACTGGGACAAATAAGCATCTGTTAAGACGAAAGCTGTGGAAAATGGCTATTGGCTTGGCTAGTAGTCTCCACGGTGATGTGCACACCCAGGATCTACAAATAGAAAATTCTGATTTGGCTCCATTTGCTTTTGCACTTAAAATAAAAACTCTTTTACTTTATTTTTTAATTAATATTTCAATCATTTTAAGTGTGCATAATGCAGTGCCATTAGGTACATCAACAATATTATATAACCATCATCACTATCTATTTCCAGAACTTTTTCATCAGCTCATACAGAAACTCTGTACCCATCAAGTAATCCCCATTCTTCCCAGCCTCTGGTAACCTCTAATCTACTTTCTGTGCATTTGCCTACTTTAAGGCACTCATATAAGTGGAGTTATTTAATATCGTCCTTTCCGTCCACTGTATTCAACAGAGCATAATATGCTCAAGTCTTAATTCACATTGTAGCATGTATCAGAATCTCATCCCTTTTGGTACCTGAATAATATTCCACGGTGTGAATATACCACATTCTGTTTATTCATTCATCTGTTGATGGACACTTGGGTTGTTTCACCTTCTGCAAATAATGCAGCTACAAATATGAGTGTACAAGCGTCTGTTTGAGTACTTGGTTTCTTGAACCTCACCGAATCCCAGTGACAAAGTGGACATTACCGATCTGTTACATGCATTGTATGAAATTATGTAACATCTGTAAAGAACTGATAGGTCCTCTAGCAGTGGCATCTACTGCTGCCATCTTTATTGTTGTTTTATTTCTTGTTGTTGGAACACAGAAGCAGAATGCATCACTGGCTCAGCCTGAGGATTCAGAAATATTTGAGCTCTGCTTTGAAGATCAGTTAGGAAGAGGCATCATAGGAACTTCTGGAGGAAGTGCCACCAGTGCCTGTACTGAACAGGAGGAATAAGATTTGATCTGAAAGTTCTGAATTTTCTATTCTTTAGTCATCATGGTGGAGGTTGTGTTGAAGGGAAGAAAAGCTAAATAAAAAGAAACTAGTTGGAGGGTTATGCTTATTGTTCGGACACCACGCGATGTAGACTGGAACTAAAATAGTGACTGAACAGGGATAATATTGGAAACCCAAAACCTGAGTGATAGATTGGGTGTGAAAATAAGGAAGAAAGGAAAGAATAGTTAATGGTTTGAACAGTAGAATATGGTACCATTCTCTGAAAAAGAGGATGTCATTTGAAGAACAGGTTCAGCAGGATGAACGGGTGATCATTTGAACAGGGTCACATTTAAGGCATATAAGATCTGGGAGAAACCATGCACTGGTTAGTAAGTCATAAGGAAGGATTTAGAAATTACAAGGAGGTCAGGAAGGACAGAAATAAGGAAATCGTCAGGCAAGGGAGAATTGGAGTCATGGATGTGGATGAAATTAATGAGACGGTATATATACAGAGGGTTCAGGTTTATACCTTGGGGGAACTAATACTTAGGAGGTGAGCACACTAACAACTAATAAACAAACAAACAGTAGGAATGAGAAAACTAGCAAGCCTGGCCAGAGGAAATAGAGAAGTACAGCCCCAGGCAGGAAGCGTGCAAGAATTTGAAGGACATTATCCAGGGTTGTAGAGAGGACAAGGATCTGGCAATTAAGAGGTCATTCATATCTTTGTCACAGCTGTTTCTGACCAAAGCCAGATTAATGTGAGTTGGGAAATTATTGAGAGGGGATTAAGGCATGAATTTTGGCTATTCTTTTTCATGATCTTGCCTAATAGATAATAGGACCTAAAGGCAGATTTTCAAGTTACTTTTAAATGGCACACATTTGGACATGTTTAAATGCTGAAGGGGAGAATAGAGTAAAAGAACAATTCCTCTTAAAGAGGGGAGGAAGTGGGATCCATAATCAGTGGAGATAAAGAAGTCTTGAGAGACATTTTGGTAGCCTCTATTTTCTCTGAAAGAGAGAGTGAATTCATCAGCTCGGACGTTTCAGCACAGGGCTGGGCATATGGTACTTGCTCAAAGGATACTGGTTTTATTTAATTGTTGGTGGAAGTGTATGGGACTTGGACCAGCAAAGAACGGTAAGAGGCCTAAGGCAGGAGTGAGTGTAGCCGGCTCCCAGGCATCCTTGACTAAGGCAGTGGTTCCCAGTGATGCCTGAGTTCCAACCTCAAGATCCTGACTTAACTAGTACAGCCTGGACATGGCAAGTTTTCAAAGTCCCCAGGTAATTCTCATCGTAGTCATGGTTGACAATCACTAGTGTAGAGATAAATTTGAAAGATATCCAGAGCAAGGAAAAGCAGCTTTTTAATGAGCCAGCAGAGGGGCTCTTGGAAAGGAATTTTTGCCTATAATGATGTAAAATAGGTTTTAATAGCATTTTTTTTATTTCCCCCCAAATATTAAATTGTGAGTATGTAAGATAGAGAAAACAGAAGATAAATAATTATGAAGAGACTGAGAATAATAAAAAAAAATTTCTAATCTACAAGCCCTTAGCAATTAAAATTGCCCAGCTCCCTGCCTAGCTATATGGCCATTGGAAGAACATACAAAAAGGAAACGGAAATAACTTTCATGGAGTGCCAGTTGCGTGCCAACCATTGGATTTGGCTCTTACATTAGTTGCCTTATTTAACTTTCTCAATATCCTGGAAGGTAGGTATTGCCATTGCCAATTTACAGATTTCTAAACCAAGACTCAGAAAGTGGCCTCATACGTGAATGAGAGAGGCAGGGCCCTAGTGTTTTAGGAGACTTGGGGAAGAGTTGGGAAGCCCAGGATTAGAGTTGCCCTCTTCTCTCCCCTTCAGTAGATAAAAGCCTGAGGCGGTAATCAGAGGATGGCAATACAGCTTCCATTTGCAGATGTAAATGTTTTAAATACCATATATTTATTTGACACCTGCTACACAATTCACCCCCTGTTGACTTTGACATATCATTATTCTAAATTGACCTTTGCCCTTTAGCGGAACACTAATCCATTAAAAGGAAAGAAAGTAGAAATGGAAACTAAAAAGAGTTATGTGAAGATCACAGAGAAGGTTTTTTATACCCCTGTGCCTCTGCTTTCGATCAATTTTTCTCTTCTATCCCAATAACGTGGTTAGCCAAGCCAGACAAAAAAACAGAGAAATGGCTCTTCCCTCTCGTTTTTGCTACAATGTCAAAATAATAAATAGGTTAATCATATCAGTCGCATTGACTCGGGACATCGTAGACACATACTGCCCTTTGGGAGCCTAGAGGCACCATTCCAGGGTTTCTATTGAAGAATCCTTACTTTTTCGCTTTCCCTTTATTTGTGTGGACACTGTAGTTTAAGAAGTATTGAACCTTGTGTGTGGAGACGCTGCAAGGCAGTTCTGAAATCTACAGGCTGGCAGCAAGCTTTTAAAAATGCGTCAGGCAATCTGGAGTAAGCTTTTGTATTAATAGAAGACACAGGTAGAAGATGAAGAGCCATGGCCCCTGATTTCGACCCCACCCGAGAACTGTGTCATTGGTGTAGAGTGTATGTGTAACTGTCATTTGAAATTGAGACTGTGACTGCCACCACTACTGTTTCCTATGGCAACATGCCAGTGTCCCCAGGACCAACATTAATAGTCACTGAGGTCTCGTGGGCAGAAGATTGGGCAGAGGCCTGGAGATAAGACATTGATCTCCTACCTACCTTGGTTCCAGCACCTGCAAAAAAGGGATATAGATTCCTCTCTCTCTCTCTCTCTCTGCTCCCCATTACTTGTGACAAAGGACCTAACATGTCAACAAAACCAAGGCTTTTATTGCATTCTGTAGTGCCTGGTTTATTTGATAGTGCCTTAAAAGGGAAGCAGGTGGAAGGAGTTAGATTGCCACTACTAACATATTTGTTTATTGACTCTCTTCCATCTGGGCATAGCCCTGTGCCGAGGAATAAATGAATGAAGATATGTCTGATTCATCAATTCATTCCTTACCGCTAACCAGGGTCCTGGAGTTGGAAGTAACTCTTTTTACCTTTTCCACTGAAACTCAGTCTGTGCATTCACCTTACACAAGCATCTGGAATCCTCATATCCTTTCTTTCAGCACATATTTATAGCTGAGAAAATGCATCCCTATGCATCAGGTGCTGTTCTGGGCACTAAGAAATGAAAGAGAAATAATTCCTAGTACCCAGCCTCAAAGAGCTCAAAGTCTAGCAGAAGACATAGATAGAAAAACAGATCATCATGCCACCATGTGCAAAGGGCAGAGAAAGGGGGAATCAAGACGCCGTGAGAGCTCAAAGGTGGCAATTGTTAGAGGAAAGGACTCTGATGTTCGTGGTAAAATTTAGAAAGACTTGTTTGAAATTAATGGAGTGCTTGGCAACACATGCTCCCACAATAGGATCATGCAACATGGGTGTGAAAAGGCCGACCTGGAGTTGGATATGACGTAGTGCATTATAAGCAAAAGGGAGGGCAGTAAAAAAAAGAGAAGGAAGAAACAGAAAGCGTGAGTGCAAGGGGTGAGGGAAATGGGTGCAGCAAACCAGAGTGGCAAGAGACGGAGCAGAATAGTGTTGGGGTTAAATGACGGGGAAAACGCTACCAGAGCAGTCAGAGGCTGCTGAATGCATGCCATGTACGCTTCTGTCAAGTAGATTTGCATAAGCCTATGCCATCAATAGAAATGATTCATATTATCAATTCGTTTTTTTGACATTATTCCCAAGAATGCAGAAGAACATATTAGCTGGGCTGGAAGGCAAGTTTGGGGCAGTAGTCGCTCCCTTTGTGTCATGAATCTACGCCGGAGCCCTACTTTCTCTCCTAGCCAGAGCATGGAGATGCAGCTGCTCATTGGACATTTCCACTGAGCCTCTGTCCTGTCATCGTTTCCCTTTGAAACCTGACCCCTCATCTTCTTGTGGTCTCCCTTTGTTACCATGCTTTTCACTGTCTCTTTGTCTCCATGCCTTCTTCTTGCTGTTCCTCTTATCTGATATTCCATCTTCTATTCCACCCACACCTCCCACTCTTTCTTCTCTACTTTGCTAACTCCCAGTAATCCTATCGGGCTTCAAAAACACAACTCCAGAAAGCTATCTCTGCTCCTCCCACCCTACCCTCACCCCGCCCCAAGCCTGATCTAAGTGCTTTCTCTTTGAGTTCCATTGAACTGGGTACATGTTTCCTGCTTAGACCCCATCACACCAAATAATAATTGCTGGTATGCTTGTTTGTCTTCCCTGGAGTCTCGTAGCTAGTAGGGACCTCCTATATCACAGGTACTCAGTACCTGAGTATCACAGGTACTCAGTACTTGTTGGCTGATTAAATGAATGAGTGAAAAAACAATGCATCGACAGTCAACGAAGTCAAGAGTTGAGAGTCTTTAGTTCTGTCCAGTCTTCCAGGGAGGGTTCTTTAATGGCTTAGCCATCCAAGAGTTCTACTGCCCTAAAGGACTGCTTCTGATCCCCCTCCATTTTTAATTCCAAGGGTGCTATTATAAGCATTCTACTTTCTAATTATTTGTTTCTATTCTCTAGCTTTTCTATACTATATTGATATTATTTAGTTAACCTTCAAAAATAAATTAACAATTCACTGACCATAAATGGACAGTCTAATGCAAGTTTTGAAGAACAAATACACATTTCTGTGGCAATTTTTAAAACTATCCTGAAGACTTCTACATAATAAATGTATGTGTGGAAAAAGGGACCGATGTATACAATATAGATGCATACAACAGACACATCTTTCTGCCAGAAGGGGTTTATTCATTAAAATATCCAGTCGCTTTCTCAGAATAGTCTGTTATCCAGAAAGCTGTTAGTCTGACCCAATTCCAAAGAAGTAATTTTATTCTTCCTGCTTAAATTCCCCTACCATTACCACTCGAGGCAGAATTCTTCTTCATTTCCCGTCCCGTCTAAAGTGTTACTCCACCCTGAGAAACAGCTCCATGTACCACTCTAAAGGTGACTGCTTGGCTATGATGAGTGAGGCAATTTTGCTATGTTAAGTGCTTTGGGAAAAAAGCACTTCGGTGCTCCCATAGAAATGTAGCTAATATTACTCAATGAACCTCCTTTCAGCCGTTGTGCTGTGTGGCATTTTCAAAATGAAGAGGCCTTCCCCCATTGCAGTTTATTTATGTGATGTATTCAAAATGGGCCCATTTCCTGAAGGCATCTGGGAATATGTGTAGAAGAAATATGAAAGAAACAAAAATTAAATACAGATGAAGTTAAACAGCTAACAGTAGAGAGGCCAGTGGTGTCGCAACTTCAAACCTAGATCTAAAATTCTGAACGATCAGGAAGAATGGGAAATAATCACACGAGGTATCTTTCAATACATCTTCTGCCTAGCTAAATTCTAAATGATAGTTCCGAGAGGTTCTTAGGGTAGGCAAATGTGTCCTAACTACAGAATTCAGAGCTTCATAGACTTAGGAGTAAAATAGTTTGTGCAAGTTTATTGAATATGATTAGAGGCAGCATTTAAAAGATAGCCACATTTTTTAAAAGTATAGCAAGTAATACACTGAATATGCATACATATGTATCACCCATTTGTTTCTAGAATACACCACCTTGCTTTTTCTTTAAAATTAGTCCCATTCGTTGTCTTTTAGTAGCCTCAAATTACTCAAAGCTTTCTTAGAAAGATCTCTGAGCCTGTTTTCAAGATACATGTTTGCTTTAAAAAACAGTGGTATTATTGATTTACAAATACCCAAAAGTGTCTTACAGTTAATTCAGGTGCGTTAGCAGAAATAATTCAGCACACATTTCTCTACCTAGGTGAGGATACAAGTGGAAAGGCAATGTCAACCAATTTTTGGAGTTGAGTCTATCATCAAATAGCAGATAGTCATCTGATTTTTTTTCTACTTCTCTCATAAGCAAGTCTGTTTTCTATGTCTTTTTCTCCTAAAACCTTACATGCGTACTTAAATAGAGGGAATTCTCTAGGAAAACATCAAGGCCATTGACATTGGATGTTTTATTTGACCAAGATAACAAAGACTTACCTCCCTGGGAGTATCTCTCCAATACTGCAACTTCTTGCAATGCTTTGATTAATTCTGCAAGAATTCCTAGGGCTTTCATATTGCCTTTTGAATGTGGATATTCTTTAAATCTTTTTCAATGTTTAGAAGCACCGAGAGTAATGGTTACAAGCTTAGAGGTTGGAGTCTCATGGATCTGGGTTGGCATCCGGCTCCATTCTCAACATGGAAACTCTAGCTTCACTAAGTTGATTCACTGAAGCCCCGCATCTACCTCTGAGAGCCAGAGGATTAAATGAGATGCTGCATGTGCCATTTCCCGGCAGGTTGTAGGAAGTGAGTTAACTAGAGGCTCTTCAACAACTAAGCTACTTTTTGGCCTTTGAATCTGAGTGAGCGACTACCTGCTGATCTTCTTGCCTCCATGCCTAAGTCTTTCATGATCATCTACTCCAGATGTCCACAATCATCGAACACGATAGTGCACACAGCTTGATAATACTACCCCCATATCTCCAAGTCCTGCTCCCCTTGCATTGCAGTTTCAAGTTGGATTTGGGGCCACTGACCCATTTTCCTCTGACTGGCTTTTCAGAAATCACTGGTGGATTCCAATTGACTTTTTTTTAAGCCTACCTTTCTATACCCAGTTTTCTTTCCTTTAACATCATTTGGAGATGAAATGGTCTTAAGAATGGGGCTAAAATTAAAAACCAAGTGTTTCTGTGACAGGACAGACGCCTATCCATTCCTTCTACATCCTCCCAACGTGTACGGCTTGTGTCTGCTTCCATGGGCGGCATCTTATCTGCATCCCTGTAGCTTTTCTTCATCTGGACCACACGTGTCCTTCACTCTGATGCTTAGTGAACACCTCTGTCTGCTGTTGCCCCTGCTTGGGTCAGAATCCTAGACCAGCGAGCCCACCCACTTTGTCTTTGGTCTATCTGCCAACACCCATGCACTTGTCCTCGCTGATCCCAGATGCCCCAGTGTGCTCCCTCCAAGACGGCCTAGAGCTATGGATCCATGGGGCTTTGCAGCTAGAATGCCCATGAGATAGCTACAAACCAGAGCACTGAACTTCACAGAGGTGAGTTAGTAACTTCAGTGTCACATGCGTAGATTGTGGTGAAGGTACTAGAACCCGTGTCTCCTTTTAATGCATTTAAACAAACAAACAATACTTTTAATTCTAAATTTTTAAATTTAAAAATACAATATCATCTTAAATGGCCCCCTTTTAAATGCAAGAGGTCTAGGAAATGGTGAAATCAGAACTGTTTCTCTTGCCTACATTTAGTTCTCTATATTAAGGGCACTTCTCCATATGAAGGTCTGAACTTTTTGTATTTATCAGAAGTTTGTTATACTTACTTTTAAATGAATAAAAAACTGTCAGTTTAAAGAACTCTATCTATTTTAAATGTTTACTTATTTTTGAGAGAGAGAGCACAAGCAGGGGACGGGCAGTGAGGGGTGGGGGTCAAAGGATCTGAAAAGGGCTGCGCACTGACCGCAGAGAGCCCAATGCGGGGCTCGAACTAACAAACCATGAGATCATGACCTGAGCCGAAATCAAAGTCCAATGCTCCACAGACTGAGCCACTCCAACGCCCCAGAAATCTATATTAAGGTGATAATCAGAAATAGGTACCGATCAAAGGTAGGAACTCTATTTTATAGCAATGCAAAATCTGGTAAGAACCCATAAAGCCAACTATGGTAGAAAGGTTACAGAAATTTAGAATGCCTTGAAGACATAAAATATTGTGCAGTCACTAAAAGGGATATTTTCTTGGATATAGTGGGGATATCTCACTCTGTGCTATTGAATTGAAAGTAAAAGGGGAAAAACTGTATTTAGCCTGACCCCAATACTATTCATATTAGAATTAACACCAGGAAGGAAGTATTGCAAAATATTACCCATAGTAATCTCTGTCTATATCATAGAGGATTTTTATTCTCTTCTTTTTTCCAAATTTTATATAACAAACATACATAAATAGATACTCAGTGGAGATGTCCAATGTGCAGCTGAAGATCCACTCCCTGGCTAGGAGAGACTTGAGCTCCTGGGTAGATTTATGATAAAAAAGGGAGTGAATATTGCCTAAAAACTTTCCTTCCAGTTCAACTAATATGTTCTTCAGCATAAAAATAAATCTAGTAAGAAAGTAGTTCTATCTTTCCAAAAACCAAATAAATGAAGTTACCTTTAATTTTATGGCTGATGTCAAATACTCCTTCCCCAGTCATATACATATTCTAAGAACAGAAAATCTACTGCAATCTCATATTCAACAAAGTTATGTTTCAGTGATAAGTTCTAGAAGAGCCTGAACCCCCAACACTAATAATGGAAGGCCCATGAAAAGGAAGAATGTACCCACAGCCTGGATATGAGAGCAGCCCGAAGTTCCCAAGAGCGTTTGTTTGTTTGTTTGACAGTCTCGTGGAGAAGCAGGACCAGAGACGTGCAGGCAGTGATTCGCCTGCCTCACCCTCATTAACTGCACAGAGACACACTCAGGCCCACCTACCTGGGACTCAAGCAGGTCTCCTTGGCTACAGTGACAAGTTCAAGCAATTCCTTGGAGTTCCTTCTGGCCTACTCTGACCAACACCTACCCTAACCACCCCCACAAGCCATGAGACTTTGGGCAAGCTACTTCACCTCTAGGGTCTTAGCCTCCACAACCATTAAAGGAGATAATAGTACTTCCTACAGCATGGTATTGCTATAAAAGTAAAATGAATCTCTGCCCTAAAGCTGTTAGAGCAATACCAGGCCCAGGCTCAATGAAAATGCTGCCTAAGTACCCACTCTTTCTCTATCGTGGGATCATGGGCTTTCCTCTCTCTCTCTCTCTCTCTCTCTCTCTACCTCTTCATCCCTCCCTTCCTCCCTCCCTCCCTGCTAGGTTAGAAAATGATCTTTATCTTCACCATGGAGCATATTTTGAAGATAACTTGAAACAAGATGTAGACACAGAAGAAATAATAAAAGTCATCTTGCCATTTCACAGGGTGAATCAGACATGAGAAGAGATGACGTTTCCACCTGCAAAAATGAGGGTGTTTTCTTCTTTTCTTTTCTTAAACAATCCAGCTTTTTACTTTAGGTCTGGTGGCCCATGATACAGGGCAGACTGCCCTGTATTTTCATTTTCCTTTTGGTTCACATGGCAACAAAATAATAAAAAATATATATTCTTTAATAATACCAGGACACACGTGGGGCAAAGAGAAGGGCTCCCATTGTTTTGTGAATCTCTCACTAATCACTCTGTTCAGACCCAGCAGGGAATTCTGACAACACACCTGACTTTTCATTTATTTATTTTTTATTGGTTTTGGGAGAAGTTCGTGATTCATTCCATGTAGGTTGCAAGCCCTTGTGCTACAGGAACAAATGGTCTCTGGGGTTATTTGCTTTATTAACTTTTAGGGCAAAGGAGGGAGAAATAGGAGAACTGCTTTAACTGCAATATACTGGCAAAAGGTTTAGACTTTTTTGGTTTATCGACACCCAAAATGCTTTAACTGGCTCTGTTTCTTAAGGGTGGGTTGGCTGACTGTACAGAAGGAAAAAGTATGATGCAATAGAAAGAGCTTGTTGGAAGTCAGAACTGGCCCATGGTCACAAGGCTGCCAGGGTGCCCAGCCGAATCACTAGACCCCTCGTGTCCCTGGGACTCAGTGACCTTCTCTGTAAAATAAAGGGGCCGTGTCAGATATTGTCCTCTTTCAGTAAGGGTTTATGACTTCATGGATGGTGATGGAATCAAACCTTCAGTATTCATTTTGTTGGTAAATGAAAGGACTCTCCTCTCCACAAAGATACAGTAAGCATAATGTAATAATAACCATTTATTGTGCTATGTGCCTAGTTACATCTAATCCCCACAGTGACATAGGAAGAGCTCCCATGATAACAGAGGACACCAGGATCACAATGCTTAAGTAGTTTGCACAGGGTCATGGAGCCTATGACTCGAAGTGAATGCTTTATTAAGTTTGTCAAGGAAAATTCAGGATCATGGCGCCCACACTGAAAGAACTGGGGCCCTAAGGGAGGCTTAAAGAGAAGCTTAATTGCAGCAAAGAAGGAAGGAGAAAAATCTTAGGGCAAAAATGCTCTGTCTTTATCATTTATGCTTTCTCTTTCAATATTCTCTTTAAAAGTGGTGAAGCACTTGTAATTTTAAGTAGCGAAATAGTAAGTAAGCACATCGATGCTATCTGAGCAATTTCGATGCTTGGTATAATGGATAGAGGGAGAGAAAACAAAGATTTTGGTCCAAGGGATGCTGTTTGCACTGAATGATCCGCTTCTCTTATTTGGGTTCTTGTTTCTTAAACTGTAAAGCCAACTGGTTGGTCCAAATCAATCCGCTAGAAACCAGAACTCTCTGGAGGCACCCAGAACATAAAGATAAGTATAATTCTTCTGTGAAAAAGATCTTTAAGAATTCTTTACCCTTTAATCCTGTGATTCATCATCAAGCCAAAGATCGTTGGGTTGATGTGAATTATTTGAATGTTCCTAGCTACAAATGACATAAAAAATTATTCGTATGAAGAATCAGCAATAAAAATTTAAATAAAGGATTATGGTTGGTAGTATACACTCTGATGTCCATGAAGTTCGTGATTTACAAAGCCCACACTTTCGGGCTTGTGATGTAACTAAACATCTCAAAGATATAATATAGCATTGAGATGATGCTTGCGTGAATATATTACATTTTATGAAATGCAATGCATCATTCAACTAACAAGAAACCAACATCTGAAAATGAGTCCTAGAGATTCCAATTTCTGTACTGTGCTGGGAGTACTGGGGAATTATTTCTCCCATAATTTGCATTTTCTTTTACGGTGTAGAAGCCAAATAAACCCTCTTTGTTTGCACTGATTTCCGAATTAAATTAGTTTGTATGTTTGTTCTCTCCTCCTCTTCCTGGATTTGGTTTCAAAGTAAACAGTTATCTTCATTAAATTCTCTTTTATTTGGCTTAAGTTCTTTAGTTACTGTAATTATTCTGGGTGACTGTCCCTGCTTTATTTTTGTATCAAATATCTGTGCACTCTTTTAAACTGCATTTAATTGGTTCATTTCCATTTTCTATTATTCACCTCACTTTGTGGTGCTGATTTATGTAGCTGGATCTGACTGCTGTCCTGGTCTTCTTTGTCTTTTGTTGTTGTTGTTGATATTGTTGTTTAATGGCCCTAAACACTGCACAGCCTTGGCAAAACAAGAAAAGAAAAAAAAAGAGATCATTAATTTGGTATTTCGTGAATGTGGACAAATTACGAGGAAGAAACCAATGTGACATTTAGCACAGAGATTGTTTGGAAAGTCAATGGCAAAGTCGGACTCTTGAGAAACACCAGGAATTAGTTTGTTTGATAAAGCCAAATATGTCGACAACATTTTTTTTTAGATTAACCTAGAAATGACCTCTGACAGAAAGAAAACCAGCCATACTTTTCAATTTCAAGCTAAAAGATCTAAAAAGTTATTTCTACCCAATAAAAAAGCACAATAAGATTCTGAATTCCCACAGAAACTCTTCATCTACCTTATAACACATCAAAAGCCAGCAAGGGGCTATTTATCCTCCAGGCCAGCGCTAATAAAGTTTTGCAGGCATTTGTGATGGTGCACATGGCAGGGAAACAGACAGACAGAGTTTTAAGGCAAAAAGGAGGGGAGCAAATTAGCTTTTAAGTTTCTAGAAGAACATAAAGAGAGTTTTTAAAAACCGTTCCAATAATTTATTTGACAAATGTTGATTTCACAACTCCAGACTCCAACCTTATTGTAGGGTTTGGGACTACAGACAGCAACAAAGATGAATTCTGTGCCTTCTTGAGGATTACAAAATAGTGGGGGAAAGAGGAATGAGAGCAAATATCCACATCACAATTCAACAAGTTTGAAGGGCTGTCAAGAATACAGCAATCAGAGGGCGCCTGGGTGGCTCAGTTGGTTAAGCATCCAACTGCATTTCAGGTCATGATCTCATGGTTTGTGGGTTGGAGCCCTGCATCAGGGTCTGTGCTGACAGCGTGGGGCCTGCTTGGGATTTTCTGCCACCCTCTCTCTGCCCCTTCCCTGCTCATGCTCTCTCTCTCTCTCTCTCTCAAAAATAAATAAACGACAATCAGATATGAGTGTCTGATAGCTTGTATGGTAGTTAGAGAATGTTTTTCTAAGATGTAACACAAGGGAAAGACCAGGAGAAAATGAGAGAGAGATGTAGAAATTGGGGCAGAGTATTCGAGGAAAAAGTAAGTATCTGGCCAATGGTCATGGAGCAAGGAAGGTAGTGAGGAAATACGTGAGTGGCAGTACATTAGGTCATAGAGGGGAACTTGGAAAGGAGAAAGCCTGCGTAATATGACCCAAGACCAGGAATGAACAAATGAATGGTAAGTTTGACTGTAACAAATTTTGCATAGCAAAAACTACCATGAACGAAGGCAGAAGATAAATGGCCACTAGTGAGAGAAAATGGTAATTCATGTCACCAGAGAGCTGATATCTTTAACGTATTGTTCTTACAAAAAGTAATTCCTTCTATCAATATGAAAAAGTTAGTAATCCAACAAAAAATGAGTGAATGAAGAATATGAAGAGAAAAAAGCAGTATTAAAGATATTAAAGGATGTTCAACCTTATAATAAGAGAAATTCAAGTCAATACCACACTGAGATGCCAGTTGCTTACCCTGTCAGATTGGCGACCATCCAACCGTTTGATCTGAACAACATCTGAAAGTTTGAGACCAAGAAAACCAGACACCGTTGTATATTGCTATCTGGAATGTAAACAGGTACAGTCTTTACAGAGAGAACTTGGCACTATCAACATTTTAAATGCCAAAATGTATTTGACCCAGCAGTTGAACTCCTAAGACTTTATCCGACACAGCTCTTTACACATGCATTGGACGAATCGTGTGCAAGGATACTTACTGTGGCATTATTTGTAACAGCAGGAAACCACGGGACGTGTTCAGTAGTGAGAAGTGAATCCGAAATGAGGGATGGAGTCTGGTTACCAATCTCTTTTCAGACTTGAACCTTTGGAAGTTTTTCAGGAGAGAAAATGAGAATAAGGCAACATGCAGAATAACTAGTCGGCCATTGATTACAGGAGGGATTGCATGCGTGTGGGACATTGGGGACAACCTCAATGTCATTTTCAGAGTTCTGATGGAACCCTGAGTGGGGAGTCCTGTGCAGAGGACAGGGACACCACGGGTAGTAGTCGACAAGGCTGCTAAGGTGGGCAGGGACCAGCTAATGCAGGGTTTTCTCAAGCCAAGCTAAGAGGTCCTGACTTTCTCCTGAAGGCCATGGCAACCTTTAGAAGAAGGCAGTGACCTCATCTGATTTGCATTTTCAAAAACAGGTCCCTTCAGAGGAGAGGTGACTGAGCAACAAAGGCAGAAGCGGGGATTGTGATTAAAGTACAAAGTCAGAAATGCAATCCAGAGAGGAGGAAATAGTCTCTGTTTGGGATTCTTACGAATCAGAATTCTAAAAGTGAAAATGTCTTTACTACAGAATTGCCTTAAAAATCAAAAACAAAAATTAAAAGAAAAAAAAAAAGCCCCTCTGAGAAGGGCATGGCCCTTCTGGCCGGAAGAGCATGTGCTGTCTGCCCTCGTGGGGGCACCCTTTTCTGGGTATCCGGGTCCGGTCTCCCTGCTGCCGGATCCCCGTCTCCACTGGCTCTGCTCTTTCCAGGCCTGTCCGGAAACACATTGCTGTCGAAGATCTCATGAGCATTTTAGTCAATCAATTTGGTGAAAGCAAAGGACGTGTGTACCTGTTTCCAGCAAGCCACAGAAAGGAGAGCCTTCTAATTACATACATACCATGGGCATAAATGAGCATACACACACACACACACACACACACACACACTGAAGCCGGTTTTTTTGTTTTAATGAATAACTAAATGTGGGAGCACCTGGGTGGCTCAGTCTGTTGAACGTCCAACTCCCGGTTTCAGCTCAGGTCATGATCTCGTGTTTTGTGAGTTTGAACCCCACATCAGGCTCTAAGCTGACAGCACAGAGCCTGCTTGGGTTTCTCCCTCCCTCCCTCTCTGCCCCTCCCCAGCTTGCGCTATCTTTGTCTCTCTAAAAATAAATAAACTTAAAAATTTTTTTAAATGAATAGCTAGATGCCAGTGAATGAATTTACCAGGGTACTTTTAATATTTCTTGATTTTCTTTTATTTATTTCTTTACATTCTTCTGTCTGCTTAGTGGGGACAATGTCTTGGTTAAACTAAAACATTCGTGCATCAGATGGAAGAGGGAGAACATTACTTGTAAAAAAATATTGGTCGCTATGGAATTCCGATGAAATTATAAAGTAAATTGTGCTTATAGATTATATTTTTTCAAATAGTAGATTATTAAGACAATTTTAAAAGATTTCTTGGGAACTTTGAAATGAAGGTTTTATCTTAATTGAGATTTCCTCCAAGGGAGAAAAAAATTGTTTTAATGTGCGTGTGTTTCATCTTTGTCATTTCGGAAAGGTCCTAAACACCACGACTGTGACTGGCACGCACTGCTTGCTGCGTCCTCCCGCCCAACCACGAATTTTTAGTGACACAGGGACACTCCTTCGCAAGTCACGAATACGTATTAGGTCAGGTTGAGCTTCTTCTGATTGAATGTTTTCTTTTTTCGTAGCTTTCTTGAAATCTGGTGGACTCACTGTGTGAGCTTAAGATATAGGACGTGTTGCTTTGATAACACATGTGTATGATGAAATGATTATCACTAGAAGGCCAGTTATATCACCTACATAGTTACCCTGTCTGGGGCGTGTGATCATTTTAAGATCCATCCTCTTAGCAGCTTTCTAGTGTACAGGACAGTACTGTTAGCTACAGTTGCCACACTGTACGTTAGCTTCCCAGGTCTAGCCACGTTAGCACCTTTTAACTGGAAGTTTGTACCTTTTGACCGCCCTGGCTTATTTCCCCCCAACCCCCTCAACTGAATTTTCCTTTTTTCTTTTTTTAATGTTTTATCTATTTTTGAGAGAGAGAGACAGGAAGGGGGGGAGAGGGGCAGAGACGGACACACACAGAATCCGAAGCAGGCAGGGCTGAAAACCCACGAACCTCGAGATCATAACCTGAGCTGAAGTCAGTTACTTAACCAACAGAACCACCCTGGTGCCCCTCAACTGAATTTTCAAGGTCATTTCTACTCTGTCATTATTTAGGAAAAGCCTGATAACACCTCATTTAAAAATAAAAGCTTTCTCTTCCCGTCTCCTCTAAAACCTTTTGAAAATCGTTCCCTTCTAGGTTACAATCCGTAGCATTCAGCAAGATCATTTCGGAGGTTACATCTCCCTTTCTCAAGAAATAAATTAAAAATATCTATCTGATCATATGAAATCCTACTTAATATTTATATCCTAGCGGAGCATAAACATTCAACAGTCCCTGCGGCAAGATAGGTTTTAGTCCGGTGCCATCCAGAGATCAGAGATAATGTCTGGTGAGCCCTCGTTCTTCATAAAATCAAATACTTAGAAAAAAATCAGAGTATTTACCTTTTTCCAGGCCTGCTGACTATGTGTCTCGTGCTCACACCCCAAGGGAAAAGTATATCCTGATGTGAGGTTAGCTGGCGTGCATTTGGTGGACCGCACTGCTCTACAGGCTTAGAGCAAGGGGTTTTGTTTGTTTGTTTGTTTGTTTGTTTTTTATCTGTTCCCTGGAAGACAACATTTTATTTTTTCTTGACCATTCCAGTGCTTGTAAGCTGGGGTTCTATCGTATGTGTTAAATGTGTCAAATACTAATTGACTAGAATTCTGAATATTTCGGTCCTGTCAAACAAATACTGGGAAAGTATCTGAATAGTTTGTAAATATTGTAACTTGGCTGCCCTGGTTTCCTATTGTTACAAATTAATGGTCCCCAATTTACAATTATTTGTAATAATCGTATTATTACAAATCACAGTGCTGTGGATCGGGAATTTTGGTACGACTCAGCTGGCTGACTGTTCTGCCCCACGTGGTGCTGACTGGGGTCACTAGACGGTAAAGCAACTGGGAGATGAGTCTGGAAGGTCCTAGACTACGTCACTCATGTGTCTGGCATGACAGCAGGTATCTTAGCCCCATAGGCACAAAAATGCCACAGACTGGATGGTTTAAACAGCAAACGTGTATTTCTCACAGTTCTGGAGGCTGAGAAATCCTAGGTCAAGGCACCCCGAGATTTGGCGTCTGGTGCGAGCCTACTTCCCTTCAGAGGCAACCGTCTTCTCACGGGGCCCTCACATGACCACAGGGCCAGGGAGCTCTCTGCAATCTCTTCCATTAGGGCACTAATCCATTCATGAGGGCTCTGCCCTCCCGTCCTAATCTCTTCCCAAAAGCCCCGCCTCCAAAGAGCATCACCTCTGGGATTAGGTTTCAACAGACGGATTTGGGGGAGACACAAACATTCTGTCTGCAGTAGCAAAGGTGGCTGGAAATCTGGGCCCAGCTGAGACTGTCCCCATGACCAGTCCAGCATGGCGATCTCCAAGTAGAGTCTCCTAAGAAACAGAAACCGGAAGCTATAGTCACTTCAGTATCTATCTAGAAATTGACAACGTCCCTTCTACCATTTTTGTTACTGACAGCAGTGACGGAGCCCACCCAGATTCAAGGGGATGGAACATAAACCCACCTCTCAATAAGAAGGGCATCGAAGACTTTGTAGTTATCATTAATTAGTAGAACTTGACATCATGAGAAAATAATGCAGGCTAGCATCTCTCCGTAATGAACTCATCCATCACAAAGCAGCTATTATCAAAACATTGACTGGGCATACAAAAGAGCACAAGCAATACATCTTAAAGTCATCCATGTGCCTCTTACTTTCTTACTCCTCACATCAATTGCTGTCAACACTTCCACCAAAACGTCTTGTAAGTTGATCCTCTCTTTTCCACTTCTGCCCAGAGGTAGTACCTTGTATTAGCTAACCTTTGCGGAGAGCTGGTTATGTGCCGGGCATTGTCCTAACAACTTTACTATTTCATTTGATTCCTCATGCCACTACTGTTAGGTAGACGTCATAGCCTCCACTTCATAGATGAGATTATCTCTCCGGCATTTAATGCATGGTCTTAGATGGAAACACAGACGCCTGACTCCATCTAACCAGAGTCAGGTCTCCTCACTCTGAACAGAAAAGTCTGTGCTTACTTGAGCAAAACGCCTCGGCCTGAAGCACGCTGTTACCTGTAGCCCGGCTCCTCGCTTTTGGATGCGCACCTGGTTGGGCTGCTGTGCACGCCCCCTGTGCTCACACAGAATCACCATATCTCTGTGTGCCTCGGAACTTCATGCTGCAATACAATTTTTTTTTTAATGTTTATTTATTTATTTTGGAGTGGGGGAGCAGAGAGAGAATCTTAACCAAGCTCCACACTCAATGTGGAGCCCGAATGGGGCTCCATCTCACAACCATGAGATCATGACTTGAGCTGAAATCAAGAGTCAGACACTTAACTGACTAAGCCTCCCAAGTGTCCCAGTACCAGTTATTTTTAACTCATCTAAACTTAATCTCCATTTAGAAATGAAAGTTTCATATACTGTTTGAGCAAGACAACTGTCCTTTGTTTAAAGAGAAACAAAACTTGGATGACACAGGAGATACGTGCAGAAGAATCAGCTGACCGTTAGCTGACACGCTAGCCCTGCCCCGGTTTAATTGGCAATACATAACAGCTCCAAGAACACAGTTAAAAATAATGTTCCAATTATTTCAAAATATAAAAAGCACAGAGATAATTAAGACAGCGTAGGCTGGCAGCCTCTGGAGTGAGTGATGGCCATGTTGCGGCTTAATTGATTGCAGAGAAGCTTACCAACTACTGCCTGGTGTCACACAAGTAGTGGGAGGAGAGAGAGGCGGGGCTTCTTTCAGCCCCAAAGAAGAGGGAAGTTTCTTCTGACACCTGGAGAGCTTGACTATTGACCGCCTTGCCCAGCCGGTGGGGGGCAAACCAGTCAAGCAGGGATACTCTTGGCTGCTCAGTGGGCAGTGTAGAGCTCCCACCATCTGAGGTCTGGGGCCCAGAGAGAGTGGCCATTCACTTCCAGGCCTACCCATTGTCCCAGGACTAGATAGCTCCAGCTTTCCACTGCCACTTTCTCATTCTGTATCGTTATCTAAACTAGACTCCTAAATACAGAAGCCGTAAGCACGACCCTTTGTAGTGGAAATGCAAAATACTCAGAAGAGTTTTCTGAGAAGCTTTTCCTTTCGTGGCCCTAGGGAATCCTGTCATGTATATTTAGAATGCAAAGGGGAATTGGACACAGGGAAGAATGTATCTTAAGGAGATATGCGGGGGTTTTTTTGTTTTTGTTTTTACTGAGATATAATTGACATGTAGCATTTTATTGGCCAAGGTATACAACATAATGATTTCATATATGCATATATGTATATACGTATATTAAAAAATTATCACAAAATAAATCTATTTAACATCCATCATGACACATAGTTACATATTTTTTTTGTGTGTGTGATGAAAACTTTTAAGATCTACTCTTAGCAGAGTGCCTGGGTGCCTCAGCCAGTTGAACCTCCAACTTCAGGTCATCATCTCACCACTCGTGAGTTCGAGTCCCGCATCAGGCTCTGTGCTGACAGCTCAGAGCCTGGGGCCTGCTTCAGATTCTGTGTGTGTCTCTCTCTTCTCCTCCCTCACTAGAGCTTTGTCTCTCTCTCTCTCTCTCTCTCTCTCTCTCTCTCAAATAAATAAACTTTAAAAAATTTAAGGTCTATTCTCTTAGCATCTTCCGATGTCCAAAGCAATATTGTTCACTACAGTCATCATGCCTTACATTACATGCCCAGCACTTATTAACTGAAAGTTTGTACCCTTTTACCTCTTTCACCCATTTCTCCATCCCCCAATCCCTGCCTCTTACAATCGCCAATCAATCCATTCTCTGTATCTATGTGTTCATTTTTTTAGATTCCACATATACCTGAGATCATACAGTATTTATCTTTCTCTCTCTGACTTATTTCAGTTAACATAATGCCCTCACGGTCCATCCATGTTGTCCCAAATGACAGAATTTCTTTCTTTTCTGTGGCTGAATATATATATATCTCACATCTTTATCCACTCATCTGGTGATGGACAGTTCCATTCTTTCCGTGTGTTGGCCATTATACATAATACCTCAGTGAACATGGAGGTGCAGATATCTTTTCAAGTTGGTGATTTTATTTCCAGGAAGTGGGATTGCTGGAGCATACAGTAGTCCTATTTTTAATTTTTTGAGGGAAACTCCATAGTATTTTCCACAGTGGCTGCACCAATTTACAGTGTAAAAGTGTTCCCTTTTCTCTACTTCTGTAGTTGATCAGCACAATAATCATTACTACTTTATTATTATTATTATTATTATTATTATTATTATTATTTTGGTAAAAAAGCACACAGCAAAATATCTACCCTATTAAACTTTTAGGTGTAGAATACAGTACTGTTAACTATATGCACATTATTTTTGAGTCTTCAAAGGAGAATTTAATTTACTTAGTAATTATATGTATATAATTAGTATATATATTAGTTTATATATGTAATATATACTAGCTTATATATAAGGTATATAAACTAGTGTGTATATGTGTGTATGTATATGAATATACATATAGTAATATATATAGTAATAGTATAGTATAGTGTAGTAATAGCATAGTATAGTATACTATAGTGTAGTAATAATGTAGTAATGTGTGTATATACATAGTAATATATATGCAGTAATAGCTTGAACCACATAACACCTTAAAGTAGGGTATTCTAATTGCTGATCTAAATCAAAAGTGTATCATCTTAAATTAGATTTTATAAGAAAGTAAATGAATTGAAATAAAGAATGGAAATATAGGTGCAACCAATGTGAGTACAGGTGACCATTTGCTTCTGTTTAATGTACAGGATCACAGTCGGACTGCCTTTTTCCAAGGCCACAAAAGTAATGATCAGGAGAGGTTCACCCTGAGCATTTTGATCATGATTCGAGTCTGAAAAGAGGAGACAAGTTTGCAGGCCCAGAAACCTAACAGACAACCACTATGGCAGGGAAGGAGCAGGGAACAAAAAGATGGAAGTCTCCGAAGAGACGCAGCCCCACTTTATGATAGGACCCCATAATTTCACACTGTGACACTAAAATAAGTCCTTAGCATCCAGTCTGAACACTTGTCCTTATTACCCAGAGAGCGGTGGCTCTCAGACTTCCAGGAGAGCCAACAGTATCACTGTCTCAAGTCAGCCCCTTCATGCCAGGTGAGCATACCTTGATAGACCGACCAGTACTCTTTGTATTACGATTTATGCACATACTTATGTAAAACACACAGTTAAGGATCCCATAGTTTCTGTTTCTTTAAGATCATTTTTCAAATAATGCCATAGGGCCAATTCTTTTTTCTGCCCAAGGATTCTTGATTCTTCTGGCAAGATATACCCATCTAGAGAAACTTGGTCATTCGCCATAAAAAATCATCATCAAAAAACCTGTTAGAAAGCCAAGGGTAAAGGGGATTATTGTTTTGTTTTTTGTTTTGTTTTTTAAGAGAGAGAGAGACAGAGACTGCACTTGAATGGGGGAGGGGTAGAGGGAAAGAGAGAGAATCCTAAGCAGGGCTCAATCCCACTACCCTGGGATCATGACATGAGTCGAAATCAAGAGTCAGACACTTAACAGACTGAGCCACCAGGTTCCCTAAAGGGGATTATTTTTAATAAACATACAAAACAGATATAAAGACATAAAAGAAATAGATCAGCTCTCAGACAACAGCCACCTTTTAAAACCTTGAAGGGAAAAACATCTTGAATATCAAAATACAACAACCACACAATGTGCATCCTCTGTCCACCTGCCAGATAACTAACTAAGGTCAGCAAGATGCAGAGAAATCGCTACTTTTGTCATAAGATCTTGTTGTGAGGTACACAGATAAGTCTGCATTATCTAAGGGAAAAAATAAAAAAATTTGTTGTTAGGGTTCTTTGTGAGTGTATTCACACTTCAGATTTTCCTAAGGATACTATGGGACAGAGTACCAGGAATGCGGCTGGAATAGAGCACCTTTATTCCGGGGCATTACATGAAGTGTAGAGCAGAGACTCCGCTCAGGGGCCTGGTGCAGAAAGCCAACTGACAGTGTTCGAGCTGATGTTGTTCACAAAACCTCGTCCTCTTTAGAATTGTGAATCCGTAATTCCCAAAGAGTACTGTATCCTTCGTAGAAGAATTCATCTCTCTTGAAAGATTTCTCATCGGCCTAATCCATAGCTATTTATAACCCTGAAAGTATTTTGATTGTTGGACTTTAGCTGAGGATGGTTGGATATGTAATAAAAATAAAATTTGGTCTCCTCACACTAATACTATAACTACTATAAACAGCATTTAGCATTAATAATATATTATATTTAGAAGCAGATTGTATGATATATGTATGGTATATTTCCAGTTGCATGCTTAAAATATTTATGCACAGAGGAAAAAAAACAAGGCCTATACAAACTGTTCAGAGTGTTTTTCTGGGAAGTGTGTTTCATTTGTTGTTGGGTTTTTTCTATATTTTGTAAGTGTTTGATAATAAACATCTATTATTTTGAAAGAAAGAAATTGTTTTAAGATTGGCTCCCAAGAGCTTTAACAATTGAAAAAGTTGAGATCCAAGTCTGGAATCTGTATATTGAGAGTCTAGGCTTTGCTGTCTAATACGGCAGCCATTAGTTTCAAGTAAATATTTAAAATTATATTTATGGGCGCCTGGGTGGCTCAGTCGGTTAGGCCTCTGACTTCAGCTCAGGTCATGATCTCATGGCTTGTGAGTTCAAGCCCCGCGTCAGCCTCGGTGCTGACAGCTCGGAGCCTGGAGCCTGCTTCAGATTCTGTGTCTCCGTCTCGTTCTGCCCTTCCCCTGCTCATGTTCAGTCTCTGTCTCTCTCTCAAAAATAAATAAACATTTAAAAAATATTAAAAATATATTTAAATTAATTAAAAGCAAACTAATTTATGAACGATTTAATTGTCCCATCACACTAGACACATTTTAAATTTCAACAGCCACATTGTCATCATCGCATAAAGTTCCATGTGACAGTCCTGGTGGAGGCAGGTTACCAAACTGTGCCCTGAACGCTAAAGACAAAAGTGAGCCAGTTTTCATATGTCCATAGGAGTGGACACATGCCCTACACCATAGAACCCAGGAGACTCTGTATCACCAGTCCCTTTTATACACCTCACCAGCCTGAGGCCAAGTAAGCTCGGAGGTTTTTTTGTTTTTTTGTTTTTTTTCCCATAGGCATTCAGCTAGTTAGTGACAAATTAAAGATGAGAACGCAGAGCTACTAGCTCCTAAGACATAGCTCCTGTCAACATGTCATTATTACCATCCTTTCTAGAAAACTAAAGCTTCCCAAGCAATACTTCAGTTCAATTCAGCTCAATTTTGTTTCCTAGACATTTTTGGATGCTCACAATGTGGTAGACACCATAATAAACCTTAAATATACAAACCCAAGTAAGAGATGTGTCTTTGTCCCCAAAGGATGCCTCTGTTAACAGAGAAGGGCACTGTGACAGCACAAATTAGGGACAGGTCTGTTCTTGAGAAATCTAAAGATGCCTCATCTCTCGTAGACAGGTTTGAGCAGGGTCTTGACTTTGTGTGCCCAAATGCACACATTAGCACTGTTTCAATATTCTCAGTTTTCCCCATCCTCCAGGAGAAAAAAGGCTAGACTCCATTTTTTGAAATTTAGTTGATCCCTGAGCTAATTTTGCTTTGTTTCTCTTTCTGTTCTTTGGTTTAACTTCACGTGGGATACTAAGATACTGTCAGCTCTTTTAATATGAACTAATTTTCTTATTTTTAGGCTTGGTTTTATATATGTAAAATAATTTTAAATCTTCAAAGGAAATGAAATAAAACACTGCTTTGATATTTAGTCATCTATCCCATTTTGGACTACATAATAACAAACAAAATTTTGAATGAATGAGGAGCACCTGGGTAGCTTAGTCAGTGAAGCGTCTGGCTCTTGACTTCAGCTCAGGTCACAATCTCACAGTTCGTGAGGTCGAGCCCCCAGTGAGGCTCTGTGCTGATAGTGTGGATCCTGCTTGAGATTCCTTCTCACTCTCTCTCTCTGCTCCTCCCCCACTCACTTGTGCACTCTCTCTCTCTCTCTCTCTATTAAAAAATAATAAATAAACTTTAAAAATAAATTTTGAATAAATGATTATTTTTCAACCAGGTGTGTTGGAAATGTGTAAACACAGGCTAATGACCTGGAGCTCCCTGTTCCCCTATAAGTCATGTTCCTGTGTTTTAACAGATGCAATGCTCTTGGTGGCAGAACGACTGGAAGGACCATTCAACATTGAGTCTGTCATGGACCCCATAGATGTCAAGATCTCGGAAGCCATTATGAACATGCAAGAAAACAGCATGCAGGTGTCTGCAAAGGTATTTGCATTAGTCATGTTTCTACTAATAAGGAAAGGGCAGGAATCTGAAAAAGAAGTAACTGGATATGTCGGCTGGGATTATAAATCCTAGTACATTGTCAGAGAGCTTGTCCTGTTGAGCTACAAATTTGCTATTTCATTCAAAATGCCTACCAAAGTGGCATGGAGAGAGGAAGCAATCTTGTATTCTCAGCTCCTCAATCATGAAGTTTCAGAGAGCCCCAGGTATGTTGACTAATCCCTCACCTTTGTGAGCAATTTGGGGGGAATTTTCTTTTTAATACGCTTGAAATCCCTGCACACCCTCAGCCTGTTCTCTCTCTAGGAACTTCTAATTATATCTCCAGCTGTGCAAACCCGGCAAACGTTCTAGATGTTCCGTCGTAAATAATTAAACATTTCATCTGACTTCCTGCTTTAAGACTATGGTGTAACCTTCATTAATGAATCTTTAGGGGAAAGTGTTCCTTTGTACGAAGTCAAGCACACGTTAAAAGAAGCAAAGCACAATTTCATAAATCATATGAGGCAGAACTTCTGGGCCTGCAGCTGCAGAACACGAATGCCAGGTGCCCCGTTTTTATTTGTCTCCGCTCAGTTGAAGATAAACAGGACCTGCATTAAGCGAAATTAAGAAGTTCGCAAAGGGTCTCCAGCCTGTTCCTTCGTCGCCCCTTTTTCACCCACAATGATGACTACACAAAGCCCTTATATTCTTTTTACTGGTCGCCGTGTCATGAAACACTAACCAAATCTATATCGGCCCTGTCAACCTGGTTGGTGACCGAGTGATTGCGTTTTAATTGAAAGTCATTCACAGAAAAATATGTCAGGCAGAGAGATGCATGCTTAGCTTTCTTCGATTTTTAAGATCCTTTGTGAAAGACATTTCAAATATAATCAAGAAGGAAGGCATGTGGGATGGGGGGGAAATCGTGGGGCAGAAAGACAGCCATGGAATCAGACTCGGTCTCTTTGGATGAGTCTGAATCAAGCCAGACTTGGGCTTTTCAGGGTGAACTGGTAGGAAGCAGGGTAAGAAAGCATCTTGCCTGGGTCCCTTTCTCTCTGTCCTTGAGAGTTTTAGAGGCAGAGGTCTGGGTTTTAATGAGCTTTGGGGGAGCCCGTGTAAAGGAGGATGCTCCAAATTACCACCACCTGTTGGGGAAATAGCATGTTCGGGGGTTCCTCTAAAAGCTATTTTCTTTCTTTCCTGGGAAAAAAAATAGCAATCATGTATTCCTCTCAAATCTATTGCCTGGACGAGGATTCATGTTGTTTTGAGAGGCCACTATCTCAGCATGCTTGAGTAACCAGAGGCTAAGGTTGCTAATATTCAAAACAGCCCTGGAGAAGAGGGCGTGAGCGGCACACGGACCAGTGTCTGCCGTCTGAGACCATCACACTTCCTAGAAGGATTTGCACTGAAGCGTGTGCATTCGTGTTCAAGTTATTCTATTGAAAGTTCTCTAAGAGGTCAGATGGACTCTCTTTATTACCAGAACGCGGATGAGACATTTTTATGGAATTTGTCCAACTACATTATGATAGTAGGGCTGTTAATAAGGAATGCGCTTTTAAAAAGACACATTCCTTGGTAAGAAATGTCAAAATCACGAGTAGAAATAACATAGGGCATGTAAGAATACGCTCACATGAGAGGATCCGGTATAGCGAGACATAAAATAACAGTACCAAAAATGTCAAATGAGCTCGAAACAAAAAAGGTGTATCTGGTAGTCTTGACACAGGGCAAAGCGGAGTGAGTTAAGGAAGGGGAGAGGAGAGACCCTGTAAGAAGGAAGGATGGGAGGCAGGTTACGATCTGGAAGAGAGTTTGAGGAAGGACAAAAGCGAGCCTCACACACAGGGGAGAGGTAACAGGTGGTTGGAATTTGGACACATTCAGCAGGAAACACCAATAGGATTTGCTGAAGGGGTGGATATGTTCCTAAAGAGGCTTCATTGCAGCAAGGGAATGGAATTTGGAAAGAGGTAATTCTATTTTCCATATAAACCACATCCCTGAAATTATGAATGAACTAAAGTCTAAAATCTACATTCCAGCTAAGAACTAGAGAGTTGTATTTTTCTTATTTCGAGAGACCCTCAGTCCCCCTTGATAAACAGTGTCGAGGAATCGAAGCTCTGGATCCGCACTTCTACCACAGTATTTGCATAATGAGACTTTCTTGACTTCTGATAAGGCTTTGAGTGAGGCCAGAAGCTATTTCCTAACTGAGGGTAGGGACGGGGGCGGGCAGACATCCTGAGAGTTGTAAAGCTTACAAATTAAAATGACTTTTTACTCCAGGATATTATCGGCAACTTCTCCTTGGAAAATCGTTTACCTTATGATACCAGGGGCTGATGGAAGACATTCTAGAGCCTCTTGCAGAAAAGCAACAGTATTTATAACTGCTAGATCGTATGTGTTGAATGCTCACTGCAAGGGACTGTACTGGGCTTTATATGGTTTATGTTATACAATATTTATAACAATGCTTATAATGAGACAGAACGCCCCCCCTTATTTTCCAGATAAGGAAACCAAGGCATAGAAAGGTTAAGTAACTTACAAACCCCTCATGGTGTACAGGAGTGCATAGAAGGGTGTCTGGTGGCAGAACCCACTTTGCTAGTTCACTGTGTTACAGTGATAAGGGTGCCTCACAGCCAGTCTCATGCAAGGGTGGGGTTCAGAAAATCTGTGCTGAAGAGGTCAAATATTAAGAGAAAGTTCAAAGGCTTTCAAGCAATACCTTCACGAGAACCTGAGGAAACAGGTTTGCTACAGGGTAGCAAAGCCAGAAAGACTCAAGTTGTCTGTTTTTCTGTCCGATTCCCTTCATGACTGTACCTCGTGCTTCCCACCATGTTGAATTCTCATGAAAGCGTTCTCTTGCCTAGCCTCATCACTTACTGCTTCCAGCCTCTCCTGCGGCTGTGGTAGCACAAAGTATAAAAGTCTACTTTTTGTCTCCCTTTTGCTATGTGAAGGCAGAAGATGAACACACCGCAGTTTCAGATATGAAATTCCTCTCTCTGATGGGTCTCCTTGCATCTGTAGGAGGGAACAGCTCATCTTTTGTACCTAGTCATGGAGGGTGAATTAGTGGGATTTACCGACCAATGAAAAGATCTGTTCTCACCATGCCTGCTCGTGCTCCAATCTTATCTTAGATCTGTTTTTATAGATATTATCAGATCCTTTTCCTCTCCTATTTAGCCCACAACTAAACTGTTATCTGTAAGGAACGCTGACATTCCTTTCAAAAAGTACATTGGCTAGAGGCGCCTGGCTGGCTCAGTCAGAAGAGCATGCAACTCTGATCTCAGGGCCATGAGTTTGAGCCCTGCGTTGGGTGTGGAGATCGCCTAAATAATTAAGTAAACTTAATAAAATACATTAGCTATATGAAGTTGTATAATATTTTGGGAATAGCATTATGGCACTTATTTCAAACTCTTCGTTTATATCCTCTTCATATAGTGTTATATGTTGTATATTACATATATCATTATATGTGCATAAATGTGTATATACACATTTAGGTTTCTTTATTTTTTATTTTGAGAGAGAGATAGAGACTCAGCAGGGGAGGGGCAGAGAGAGAGGGAGACCGAATCTCATGCAGGCTCCACGCTGTCAGCTCAGAGCCCAACAAGGGGCTCAAACTCACAAACCGTGAGATCACAACCTGAGCTAAAATCAAGAGTCAAATGCTTAACCGACTGAGCCACCCAAGGGCCCCTGTATGTACACAGTTTTAACGACTGGAGACAAAAGCACGTTAAAATTTCGTTGGTTCTTTTTGGACGAATCATCACCTAGTAACAATGAAAATCATCATTCCCACCGTTAGCTGATCACCTATTATATTCATTCAACGAATATCCTATAATGTTCCAAGTCTGAGGAATATGGTAGAGGACAAAACAGACCCTCTGCCCCCATGTCAGTGTCTTTCTGGATGCTTTATGTATTTATTTCAAGCCCTTGCTGCAATCTTGTAGAACATCCATTTCCTGATTTTATAGGTAAAGAGTATTAAATTTACAGAAATTAAGTAGCCTGCCTGAGGTCATGCAACTAACAAGTGGCAGAGCGGGGATTACTACCGCCAATGGTCTGTTCCAGAGGAAAAAGACTTGCCACTATGTCACTATTTCCTCAGTAAATGTCTTCCCACCTGGTCCAGACACACTTCAGCCCTGAGGAAAACAGCCTTCGAAGAGAAGGCTATTGCCCAACACATACCACAGGGAACCTTCCTATGAGAAACACATGCTGTTAGTTCGTCAAGCCCCAAGCAACCAAGCTTATCACATTCACCAACTTAACAATCTTCACCACAGACAGGAACGTGCCCTCGTTATTCTATCACTTCTGTTACCTACCCAAATCAAAGAACTTTGCAGGTTTGTGGAAATTCCCCAAGGGAAAGGAGAAACTTGCTGAGAACCTTGCCTGTGAACTTGAGATGCGTGGATAGTCTCCTTCTAATCTTATCAGGGAAGATGAAACTGCTCTCACTCGATATAATTTAACTGCATTAGGAATAATTTCAAACCTAATCCAGGAAAAGATTGGTTTGTCAGATGTAATCTAAATTAAGAAGGGAGACATTAAATTCCAATTGAAACCATCCATTCAATTAATACTTATTACAGACGAGGGTAGAACCCATTACGGAAGAGCAGGGTGGCCTTCAGGTTCTTAATTTTCTCCAGACGATTCTTTCTGAATCTCCAGCGCAAGTGAAGATTTAAAAAAGAAAAGAATAGGAAAAAAAAAAAAAAAACGCTAAGAGGACAGGAAAGAGAATATAATAATATATGCCTCTAGCCAGTGGGTCTTAGTTTCCTCATCGGTGAAATGAAGGGTTCTTTGAAATGTGCTTTTCTAGTTCTGCACAGTTGACAGTGTTGTGAACGTTATCTCTTTATCTCTTCACTACTGCTTAGGTTTCCTTCTCGAGCATCCAGATATTTTTCTTTGCATCTTTTGTCTTTCAGAACATTCGACACAAGTGATAATCACCTGCAGGAACTATCTTCTTTCAGATGGGAGGACACTGTTTAGAATTTTGCGCAAATAAGGATATTTTTATTCCAGTGCTGTTTATCTTTACTTTGAGCTCCTAGATTCTGTGTGCCTTCTTAAGGCAGTAAGCACATTATTTCTCATGTTGTGGTTATTTGCATACTTACCTTCTCCGTCCCAAGATTAACAAGTATTTGAGGACAGGAGCTGCATCTTACTCATTCTTACATTCTTTAGAGAGCCAGCCTATTGCATCATTGTACGCATGGAAAACACAGTGTATTTTGCGGAGCTGAATTTGGAACATGAAAGTATAATGCCACAGAGACGTCAACAATAAAGAATAGGAAACATCTTAAAATGTATTTGAAGTCAGTCTAGTATTCTTTAAAATAACTTAAAGGTTAAGGGGCACGTGGGTGGCTTAGTCAGTTGAGCGCCTGACTTCGATTCAGGTCATGATCTCACAGTCTGGTGAGTTCGAGCCCCAGCATCAGGCTGTGTGCTGACAGCTCAGAGCTGGAGCCTGCTTCAGATTCTATGTCTCCCTCTCTCTTTGCCCCTCCCCAGCTCAAGCGTGTTCACGCACTCACTCTCTCTCTCTCTCTCAAAAATAAACATTAAAAAATATAAATAAATAAATAAATAAAATAGCGCGAAGGTTACAAGATCAGATTTTGACATCAGACAGACCTGGGATCTGGTTTTTACCAGTTGTACAACTTGGGGCAAAATATTTATCTGTCTAAACACAATTAACTCACACTAAAAATGAGGATGCTAGGGGTGCCTGGGTGGCTCAGTTCGTTGAGTGTCCAACTTCAGCTCAGGTCATGATCTTGTGATTCACAAGTTCAAGCTCCAAGTTGGGCTCTGTGCTGACAGTTCAGAGCTTGGAGCCTGCTTTGGATTCTGTCTCCCTCTCTCTCTGCCCCTCTCCTGATCATTCTCTCTCTCTCTCTCTCTCTCTCTCTCTCTCTCTCTGTCTCAAAAATAAATAAACGTTACAAAAATTTTTAATTTAAAAAGGAGGATGCTCATAGTACCTACTCATAGACTTTTTGAAAGTAAAATGATATCATCCATGTAAAATGCTTAGCATGGGATATATCAAATCGAAACCACTCCTACAAGTTCAATGTTTTAATTGCTATTATTGAAAACATCTATGCTGTGTAAATCCTAAAGAGTGTTGATGGGCTCCATGGTTTGCCTCCTCCATGACGGTCTGTGAGCTTCTCTTTAGCACCTCAGATCCGAAGAGCAGGGTGTGATAGATACACCTGCACTGAAAGTCACTTGCGCTCGGTGTTATTTTCAATGGCAGTGAATCACCTTGAAAGGGACACATATTTCTGCATGGCCCGTGACATGGCATGGCATGGCACTGAAGAAATGTCTAATGAGCAAAGCCTTCAGGAGGAAGGGGGCGCAGGGGGATAGTGGAGTGGAGAGAGGCTGTCAGCCACTTACTCCCTACCTGGTGGTCATACCAGGGCCATACAGCAAAAGGTTTCAGAGGATGTCACTGGCCTTTGCCTAATATCACATTATTCTTACATTAAGGGGATAATTGGCCTGCCGCATTGACAAGTAGCTCAGTTCCTTCTGCCTGATTTCTGAGAAAAAAAGCAAATGGCTATACTATTAATAAAGTTCTATTTCTATTTCTTCTTTAGGTTTTTTTTTTTTTATGTATTTATTTTTGAGAGAGAGACAGAGACAGAGACAGAGCACAAGCAGTGGAGGGGCAGAGAGAGAGGAAGACACAGAATCTGAAGCAGGCTCCAGGCTCCGTGCTGTCAGCACAGAGCCCCGCGCGGGGCTCAAACCCAGGAACCATGAGATCGTGATCTGAGCTAAACCCGGACGCTTCACAGACAAGCCACCCAGGCACTTGGTTCAATTTTGTTTTTAAAAGAAAAGAGGGAGTGCTCAATGATATCTCGATTCAGAATATTCAGATAGTTTCTCCAGGTTTTTCAAAATTTCAAACTTTATATTCTGCCTGTCAGCTCTTACTTACAATATTTCACCAAGAAACAGTGACCTCCTTGAAACATCTTTTATTCTTTGATTTCTCCATTTCTATACAGAAAACTAGAATCCGTTCTATTCCTGTTTGTGACATCACTGGATAACAGAGCCAGATTTTTCAGATGCTACATACAAAGAAAAGAAAGGAAGAAAAAAAAAAAACACCTTTTCTTATAAAGTAAAATGAAGGTTTGAGAAAAATGCCTACAATGCATTAAATACATCCCAAGCAAACTAGTTTTAACTTTCCTTCCATGTAAAAGGGATTTTAAAAAAAAATTTCCTTCCTTTTGATGATAAAGGGAAACTCCTGATTATCTCTAAACTTTGGAGATTTATCTTGAGATTTTCCTTCACTTTAACTTCAGGGCAAAAGATGAGAAGATTACCTTTAATGAAGCCTACTCAAGAATAGGTGATTGAAACTCAATTCATTTTTTTTTAACATTCAGCGAGTTCTTAGAAACAGAGGAAGATACCCTCTGACTCGTCTGAAAGAAAGGCTTCTTCCAACATCCTCCTGCCTCCTTCCTTAGAATCATGCTCCCCAGGGGCCGCGGATGGCCGTGTTGGAGGAATTCAGTAGGCTCTGCCCAGCCTTCCTCACCCACAGTCATCCCAGTCCTTACTGACATGACACCCTGCTGGGTTTGGAGAGTCAGTGCCCCAGCCAGCCCGCATTTAAACATAGGAGGGAGCTACCTCTGTGTGTTTACAGTAACTTGTTCTGCCAGAAATGTTTGAATTATATGGCTTCCTAGAAGTCTTTTTCTTCTAACATGTTTTGCGTGTCTCTTTCATTTCACCTCATTATCCCAGAATAGATCTTAAAACACCAGTCTAGTAGCTTAGATCCCTTACAAAGTGAAAATCAATCATTTCTTTATTAATACATGTAACCTGTTAGCTAGAAAATGTCTTTAAAACTTGGGGCACATGGGGGTGGGTGAGAAGAAGAGCTCTTATGCAGAAAAGTGGGGCCTCCTCGGACACAGTGCTCTGACTTTGTCATGGGGATGAGGGTAGATTTCATTCTGAATCTGTCCCAGCCCAGACTACTCTCCTGATCACACTCGTTCATCCATCGGTCTGCCACCACCTCCACCTACCACCCTCCATAGCGATGTCCAAAACTGTACTCCTGTCCTCTCACTAAACCTCCCTCCCCAGAGAGGGGTTTCTGTCTAGGTGCCGCAGAGGACACACCTCGTCCTAGACAGAAACCCAGCTGACTCCTCAACTTCCCCTTCTCCTTCACTATCACAGTCAGTCTATGATGGACCCCACTGATCGGTCATTCTAAATCTCCTTTGAATCCATCCACGGCGGCTCCCCTAATTTTATCATCTCCCACATGGATTATAGCCTCCTAATTTATTCCCTGCCCTTCGTTTTGCCATGCTCCAATCCATTCTTCACAGTCACCGGAGGGGTTGCTAAAAATGCAAATATGTTCACATTATTCCCCTGCTTACCAGCTTTCCATGGTTCTCAGGTGCCATTAGACTAAAGCCCGGATGTAGCCCGGCACAATATTGTTCTTAGCCTGCCTCCCCAGGCCACCACTCACCACTCTCTCCACCTGGGATTATTAAAGCAAATGTTTATTGAGCATTGTTTACCTTCCAAGCACCATACTCGGTGCTATGGAGGTGGTCGTGAATAAGACAAATGAAGTCTGAGTCCTATGAGACGTTTTAACACAGGAGGTAAGAGAACCTCTGTATGTGCCAGACATACAAGATGGCCTTGGCTCTGTTGTTCAGAAGAGCCAGCCTCTGTCACCTCTGTGCTTTTGCACAAGATGTTTTCTCATCTTGGAACATCTATCCTCTCCACCCTGAACACCAAATATGCGCCATCTGCCAGTATTTCTGGCACATTCCAACTATATTCTTTACTTCCTGGGCAAGATTCGGTGACATACTGGCAACTAACTGCTTGCACAACCAGCTGTCAGTGCAGTAACCATGCAGTTACCATGTAAATGCAGTTAATAACCATGTAGTGTTTGCCAATTTCTGTTGTGTAAATATTCCCACCATGGTGATTTCATGCTACCAACGCAATGTCACTGAACATGGAGTACCTCCCCACATGAGGAAGTAACGAGTTTTGAGTATATATTACCTTATCTTACCTTTGTTTTCAGTACAATTTATATAACTTTCTTTAAGTTTATACAGTTTAGCTTTTAGTAATAGCTGTTTAATGACTAGCTTGCAGAATTCCTGAAAATTTAACAATGGTCTTGTGAACATGTTAGAGCCAGTCAAACACATCACTACTATTCTAGAAATCCTTCTTTGACCCTCCAGTCTGGTTAGTTGTCCCTTGTTGGTGCCCCCATCACATTTATCCTGATGTAATTGTCTAGTTTCTTGTCAGAACCTTCATGAGATCAGGGACATGTCAGGGCACCTATATCTGGCCATAGTGACACTCAATGAATATCGTTTAAGTGATGGGTTGAATGGGTGACACAGAGCCAGTCTGATGAAATCTATATATCTATGTAAATTCAGCAAAATGATCTTAAGACTCATGAACAAAGGGCATATAAAATAATCATTTAGCCAGGCCAGGAAGGTTAAGTTCTCTTTGTCTCCACATTTAAAATATGCTTTGTTCAGTTCCTTGTAATTCCTCCCTACTCACCATCTGGGAGAAAATAGTAAGGTGTTCTGCTGTTTAAGAAAGGCAAACCCTTGAAGGGAAAAAAAAATCATCTTCCCAAGCAAATGGAACGAATTTGCTTTTATTGAAGAAACAATTTTACGATGTATGCAAAACGTCTGACAGATATTCTGAAACCAAGCTGGGTAAGCATCAGGAGTAAATTTTTAAAACCTTAAAACTGACATGGTAGCTGGCTTTTGAAAATTGAAGCCAGCGAAAAGCAGCCAAAGCTGAAACTGATGACTTGACTTGATTCAGTATAACCCGAAATTCTCTTCACGGAGCCCTGAGCCTATCCAGGGACCCATGCGGAGTTTGCCAGACAGCTTGGCCAAGGGATCATTGTAATCAGTCTTTAGGGGAAAAAAAGCATGAGTCAGGGAGGAAAGAAAAAGAGAGGAAGAGAAAGGGGAAGGGAGAGAGAGAAGGAGGGGAGGATGATGAAAGAACACAAGTGCAGATTGTTCTGAGACATTAGGATGAAAACCTGCTTTCTTAAAAAATCAATCCATAAAGAAAACTGGCAGACTAATAAAACAAAAGAAAAAGAAAAAGCGTCCGTATTTAAAATGTTTGTGTAATGAGTATAGTAATTATATATATTGAAAAAAGAAGTCATTATTAAAATGTTCTCAGTTTATATTCAAGAAAACTCTTCATGGGATGTTAGCAGAATGCTTTTAGGAACTAGAAAAAAATTGGTGGAATGAGGCTGTAGCGTGTCAGTTTCATCTTGTATCATGGTGATGATACGGCTTTTCTTGCTATGACGCTTAATAAAATGGGGTTTAAAAAATATTGTAATTTATTCACATCTATTTACTAATGATACGTGGACATCTCCTGCACACCCATTTCTATCTGCATATTATGCTTCTTTGAAAAAGGACCCCAACTCTGTGCTGTCCCTAGACAATCAGGGACAGGGAGACCATTCAGCCACACCAATGGCCAGGTGGCACTGTTCACCATTCTCCCAGGGTGGGGAAGTCAGGAAGGGATGCTTCCCCAACAGTATGACTTGTCTTCCATTTTGCTACAAGCAACAGCCATTGCTTGAAAAGTGAGCCCAGTTTTCTCCAGAACCTGTGCCTCTTAGCTCGCCCACCAGCAATCAGAGAGCCAAACCTGACTATTTTATACACAGGGTCCTCAGCACTCTAATTGGCTTTCCAAGCCCAGTGGGTAGCTGTTATCAAGCGATCAAGAAACAGGATATTTTTGGTTTTATTTATCAGTTTAAATAAAGTTGTTGATTTGGTTTTGCTTTAAGTTGGCACAGTAAATGGAATAAGGAAATATCAAATGAGTTTTTTACACAAATCCATGATTCATTGTTTTTCTGAAAGTCCAAAGGAAGAAATGTTAGACTGATTTCGGAGAGATAATGATTCTTTGTGATAAAGTATATAAAATACATAGCACAGTGTCTGGCCCATCGTGGACATTCAGTAAGTGTAAGCTCTCTTTGCCTTTCCAATCTTGCCTTACAGACATCTGTCTGCTAATTGCCTTCCATAAATGTTTGCAAAAGAGCAAAATTATAACAAAAAATTTCATTTATCCATAAGCTTTCATTCTCTTTTTTTTTTTTTTAAGAAAAGCATGTACTGTGATGCTCCTAGGGGGCTCAGTCAGTTAAGCATCCGACTTTTGGTTTCAGCTCAGGTCATGATCTCGCAGTTCTTGGGTTTGAGCCCTGTATCGGGCTCTTTTCTGACAGTGGGAGACCTGCTTGGGATTCTTTCTCTCCCTCTCTCTTTCTGTCCCTCTCCTGTTCCAGCTCTCTCTCTCTCTCAAATTAAGTAAACTAAAAACAAAACAAAACAAAACCACAAGCACATAGTATGTGCTAGGAACTCTTACAGATTCTGGGATTCAGCAATGAACAAAATATTTAAGACCCAACTCTTCATTAAAAATTACCTATGCATCACTCTGTATAATCCATAGATTTGATTGGTTATTCATTATTGTGCTATTTAATTACAAATTACTTCAGTTAAAATAATACATTTCTATGCCTCATGTTTTCAGTGTCTTTTCAAAGCTTCATATCATTCTATCTTCCCAGCAGCCATGAGAATTGAGGACAATATGTTACCCTAAGGTCACACAGGTTTAAGGAGAAAGTCTAGACTTTTTGTTCATGACCTTTCTCTTAACGCCACAGCTGTGTCTCATGAAAACGACGGCCATGCTTGGACAAAACCTACGTAGAGCCAATGCAGATATGATAGCTTCTGTTTCCTTAGGAACGAATGGGATAGATTTGGATTCCCCAAGTGGTCATCTAACAAACAGTTCACTCATTAACACTGTAATATAAATTAGAATCTCCTAAGTAAATAAAACATACTCACTCTCAAAATGTCAAGCCCAAATAAATCTAGGTAGCATTAACTGCAATCCATATTAATATAAAAGGTTAGACTTCTGTTTGCAAATTTCAAAACGATATATGGAAATAGCAATATCCCACCACGATAAGAACCCACTGAGCAGAAACTGAGAGGAGAGAATTTTTTTAAAAACACAGGAGCCGAGACAGGATTGGATTGATCGGCAGCTGCTGCTTATCGGGTCTCCAGTAATGTATGATCAACCTGCAGAAGACAAAGAGATATAAGTATAAAGCTATGGGTGCTTCTGAAAAAGTGCATGCCACGTTGTTTTATTTTAAGGGAAATGCATTAAGATGCTGAGATGTCCTTAAGGGAAACCAGCTTCTATTTTAAAACCTATGACACAGCACTCAAACCTGTTATCACTACACCTTCCTCTCTTTCTCACCTCTCGGAAACAATAAAATGTCTCTTCTTTCAGAACTTTGTAGCTTTAACGTCAGCTTCTTTAATCTCAGAATGCCAGCATGCTTCTGAGACATTATTTTAGTAATCCTCTTAAGAGAGAGAATTCATAAGGCTGATATGTTCCCCAAATCCACAGGTTTTGCAAGCCCACTCAGCACGGAGGAAAGCTCCGTTGTACGCGTGTGGCACCTGTCTACACTGGGACTGCCAGCTGCTTTTCCAAATTACAGTGGTCCCCCCTTACCCATGGTTTCGCTTTCCGTGGTTTCAGTGACCTGCACTCAAATGTGAGTCCTAAGCAGATGATATTCCTTCTGGCTTACCTTCCTCCGTCAGAAGGCCACCACTAGTCTAACGCCATGTCACAGCGTCTGCGTCACTCACCTCCCTTCATCTAATGTAGGCATTTTATCCTCTCACCTCGTTACAGGAAGAAGAGTGTGTACAGTAACAGAGAGATATTTTGAGGGGGTAGGGGACCGCATTCACATAACTTTTATGAGGGTATTTTCTTATAATTGCTCAATTTTATTGTCTGCTGTTGTTTATCTCTTGCTGTGCCTATTTATAAATTAAACTATTTCATAAGTACATATATATAGGAAAAAAAACATAGTATATATTTCATTCTATTTATGGTTTCAGGCATTCACTGGGGATCTTGGAACATATCCCCCATGGACAAGAGGGTAACCACTGTTTCTAATTATCTATTACAACATCCCTTGGAAGAAGACAGGCAGAAAATAATACTGATTCTATTTCCTTAAGAAATAAAGCTTATGATTTGTTCCACCATGAGGTAGCTTACCTGCAACTGTGCTCTCTAAAAACTTCTGTTCTGTTGTAAAGAAAACACCGTTAGTGTCTTAAAAATGGTATTTCTTCTCTTGAATTAAAGGTAGTAGAGGGGGGCACCTGGGTGGCTCGGTCAGCTAAGATCAGGTCATGATCTCACGGTTTGAGAGATCAAACTCTGCGCTGTTAGCTTGGAGCCTGCTAAGGGTTCTCTCTCTCCCTCTCTCTGCACCTCCCCCATGTTCCTTCTTTCTCTCAAAATAAATAAATAAACTATTAAAAAAAAGGTAGCAAGGGGTGCCTGCACTGTTGGTGGGAATGTAAATTGGTGCAGCCTCTATAGACCATACAGAAGCTTCTTTAAAACTTAAAAGTAGAACTACCATGCAGTCCAACAATTTCACTTCTGGATATTTATCCAGAGAAAATAAAGACACCAATTTGAAAAAAATATATGTACCCCTATGTTCATCACAGCACAATAGCTGAGATATGGAAGCAACCTTACTGTTCATCAATAGACGAATGGATACAGACATTGAGTAATGGAATATTACTCAGCCATAAAAAAGAATGAGATCTTGCATTTGCCACAACATTGGATGGCCCTAGAGGGATTATGCTAAGTGACATAAGTCAGACAGAGAAAGACAAATACAACCATATGATTTTGCTTATATGTACAACCTAAGAAACCTAAGAAGACAAAACAGACGCTAAAAGAAAGAAGAAACACAATTGCTAGAAGGGAGGAGGGTGTAATAGGTGAAGAGGATTAAGATGTACAGACCATGAGTTATAAAATAAATAAGTCACAGGGATGCAAAGTACAGCATAGGGAATATAGTCAATAATATTGTAATAACTTTCCATAGTGACAGATGGTAAGTAGAACTGTTGAGGTGATCATTTTGTAATGGATAAAAATATCGATTCACTATGTTATACACCTGAAAGGAATAGAATATTGTATGCAAATATAATTCAACTTTAAAAAATTGTTTTATCTAAAAAAAAAAGAGAATAGAGGGAGAATGGACTCACGGACACCTCTAAGTAAATGCGTCTAATCTAGTGTTACATCTGAATCACTTCTCTGGGTTGTTTAGAACACCCTTCACCATGTATCCCAGGGTGTGTTCCCTGAAATACCCATCTCTCGAGAATCTCCTGTGCCCTCTGCAGAGCCAGAGGCCAAATAATTTGGGAAACACTGCAAATGACCTCCTCCCTTTTGATGAGTCAGAACTCGCATTCACGTGACAAAGTCCTACTACCTAAGTACCTAATTTAACGTTGAGGCAAGGAATTTACTGCCTGTGTGACAACTGTTAACCCTTGGAAGTAATAGTTTGTGGAAAACATTTAAGAAACTTCAGCCCAGACATTTTCGCCCCTCAAATCTACTTACTCACAAAATAAAATTTCTAGAAAGAAACCAATTGTAGAATAACATAATTAGCTAATCATGGTCAAGCACTTACTTTCCCAAACACTGGCTCCCATATTCCTGCCTTACATATTACATTTTATCATCACAGCCTATCTGTGTGGTGAATAATAGTATTATTCCCATCTGACAGAGGAGGAGCCTAAAGTTCAGGGAGGGCCCTGAATGCTGGCACAGTGGGCCGTCCTGAGCCCCACCTGTCACCTATCTACATGCTTGCCCTTGGTTAGTGCAACAGGGCGAGTCACCTTAGGCTACAGATCCAAATCTACACCTCCAGCCCTGACCACTCCTCGGAATTGAATTCTCATCTAACCTAACCTCATTGAACCTCTCACTTTACTGACTCACATTATTCCTCATGTCTTTCTTCCCTTATTCAAAATATAATAATATACTGGAGTACTCAGACCACCTGGAAAAAGGCTTATTGGTCCTTTATAATTACATAGCCTTGGGCCTCGTGAGCCACAGAACTTTGTCTAACTATACCGCTGCTATCCCCAGCTCCAAAATTTGTCTGAGATGGTCCAGATGCCCCGTACAAGACTTCCTTTTGTCAACCACTCCATGAACCCATGTTTGAAACACATGCCGTCTCACTAACAGGTTGCGTGGATCAGAGATGGAATCACTGATTTTCACTTTATAACTCATGTCAGTAATATGATGGATATATGTTGTTTAAGATATAGTCTCTGCATTGAGAATCAGACAGGGGATTTTAATCGCTCCGTGAATGGGTGCTCTGGTCTCCTTTGCAACTGTTCCTTTCCGGTTTCATGAAATTCCAAAAACCAGCCCTTGATCCCTGGGCTTGGCACCTTTACACTGCCGGGTCTCTTTATGGTAATTCCTTTTTTTCTAAGGGTAAAATAGAATCTGTGTTGAAGGACCTTCAAGATTCATATCCTGACATATTAATACAGATTTTTCTGTACGTCTCCAGCTGATGACGGGGTGAGATGTGGCTTCCATTATAATCACAAGTCAGTGTTTTCTTCAGTTTGGGTCATACTCTGAGCAATTTCTGCACTGAAGCCATCTTAAAACTATAAATAACAAAAAGCTACTGGGCTATATTGACTTACTCATGTTCTGTTATTATAATGAACACTCTCAAAAAAAAAAAAAAAACAACAACAACAACAAGTGGTAAGGTTTTCTGCTATGATGAAATATCTCCCCTGGGGCCCTAATATTCTTTCAGGGCATTTCTTGTTCCTTTGATTTAATTTAAACCAGTGAGCCAGATTTTTCCCAAAGGGCAAATTAAGAAGGTCTGTTAACTCTTTCAGAGCCCTGCTTCAAGAAACCCAGCAAGGCCATTAGCGTTGTTTTGCCCTAAGCTTTACACTTTCTAAAAGTCAGCTGTCACATTCGAAGCGATCCAAAATAGCTCACTCAACAAAAGCCTGGAGCTTTGGAAATGTTAATACCCTCCATCAGCAGTGACCTTGCCGCTGGGAAGTGATCGAGGCACTGGGGAGAAAAGGGCCCACTATCTTTATCACACTGGTTTACACCATCAGCTTCAGAAATTGTGCGAGAGAAGAATAATCAATAGTGTGTTAAGACCAATCTCGAAGAATGCCAAGACAAAGTGCTTCCACTCTGCAAAATGCTGAGCTGAAGGGGAACCTTTGAATACGACAGAAGAGAAATGAGCTGTAGTAGTACAGCTGAATGAATTGTGTCCGGAGATGGGCTTCGTCAGTGGGAATGGCACTCGAGAGCTCTCTGTGTACCTCAGTAGAATCCCACAGTGTGCCTGATGAAAGATGCTTATTTTAGAGTTCACGCAGAATCAAATAACACAACTGAAAGGAACATATTCTAAGCACACACACAGGCAGGTTAAGAATTAGCTGACGTAGGTAGTCCCAGAAACGTTGGCCCAAATAGGTATCCAGGAGTCGAATCACCTCCTGTGTAAAAATGGAAGAAAAATGAAGTTAAACTTCATCAGAACTTCCTCAAAATGTTGCCTTAGTTTCTGTAATTCTAGTAAGGGGATCGTCTCCTGATAACCAGCAGAGAGTAAGAAGCTTCTAAAAACAGCCAAAGAAGTGTCCTCACCCCACTGTGAGTGAAATCACTGTGGGAAAGAGCTGGCTCCTCGGTCCCTAAGATCATTACAATGAAATGTTTGATTTCCCACAGCAAACCTAATTGTGACACGAACAGCTGTCAACAACAAAATTAGAGAGAACTGTCATTATAGGGATTTCACCACATGGGCTTGTCCTATTTCCACACCATTGCTCCAGAGAGGGTTTTCAAAGAACTCTTCCGATCGAGGTTTTCATTATTCAGAGGGGAGTCACTCACGTTATTTGGCCTTATATGCTATACAGGAATTCACCGTAACAGGAATCCCAGACGGATAGTTACTGAATGCCAAATGCAAGTACATGAAAATGTCTCGGACACATTCGTTTAATCCTGAAATCATCCTGTGACATAACGATTATAATTCCTAGTTTTAATACAGTCTGTGTTCTTTATTTGTGGTACTTAGGTTTCATAAAGTTAATACAGATACTGAATTAGCAAATACTGAACCAATAGAGACACAGAGCTAGGCTCTTATAGGCTTTTAGTCGCCTTTTGGTCAACCAACCAATACATACCCTGTATGTATTGTATTTATTTATACTGTATGTATAAATACATGTATTTATACTGTAACTCCTGCCTGAACAAAGTTTATCTAACACACATACTTTCTCCATATGGCATATCACAGCCCCTTGTGCTCAGGAACACTAGACACTAAGCTTGGGGGCATTTTAAACACAGAAATTGCGAATTAAAAGCACCAAAATGTGAAAAATGTGGCACTAAATAGGCCACAGAAATGACACTTGTTTTCAGCATGCGAGCTGAGACCAGAAGGCAGAGTGTCACCTTCTTTGACTTCATCTGGGTACATGCATGTAGGGCCACTCTGCCCACGTCTGCAGAAGTGTGTGAGGATTGATTTTGGACTTACACAGTAATTTAGCGAGTAGGCAAATTCACAAATACAGAATCGGTAAGTAATGAGGATTGACTGTATCTGTAGAAACAGAGTCAGGGCGTGCAGCCAGCCACCCCATATCTGTCTAGTCAATTCTTTCTGCTATATTAGTGCTTGTAGGTGTTTAAGTTTAGAGATTAGAGTTGATTGGAGGTAAGAGTCCCAGGGACAGTGGGAAAGCCAATACGCTGCATGCTTCTACACCACGATCTTAGGAAGAAACTCATTGTGTAACTCTCTTGACCTTTCCAATGGTTCTTTCAGGTCTTTCAGGGATGTGGCCAACCCAAACCTGCTCCAGCCCTCAGATCTGCTCGCTCAGCTCCTGAAAATTTTAATACAAGGTTCAGGCCTTACAATCCGGAGGAGAGACCAACAACTGCTGCGGGCACAAGCTTGGACCGGCTGGTGAGTTCTCCGGGATTGATGGCCGTGGTGGGCACTTCCTGTTACCAGGGTTATTCTTCAGAAGACGTGATGGGACTCTGAAAAAGTTGGTTGTAAAAGTCACCTCATTCTTGTATCTGCTCCTGGTCTTAATTAGAATATTGAAAAATAATGAGATTTTCCCTTTAGGTCGTGAATTAGATTATTTAAGGCATCTTATCACTATTAATCCACTCATGCAGTGGCCAAATTTTCAACTTCATATTTCTTCTGAAATATTAATCTGAAGACGAAGTTACTATATCTTCCAGAGGTATAATTACAATAGCACATTTCTTATTCCTCTGCTTCTGTTATTTATTCAGTTATGAAACAGTGTGACGTTACTATGTGTTCTTGTGTAAAGTTTTCTGTTTGAAAGACCTTGCCAAGAGACCCCAAGTCAATGTCACTACCATTTTTTTCTTTATTGTGTGTCTTTAAAAAGTTGGAATCCTTAGAAATAGTCACCCTTTGATCCACTTAAATATGTGTCAGGGGACCGAATGAGATCTGCCAGCGAAGCAATTTACTTGGAAAATACAACTCTTAACATAGTAAACACAATTTTAATGTGTTTTAAAAATCAAATTTTGCTGCAAAAAATTAAAAGCTCATAATTTCAAAGAAACCCGCCCAATTATTTTCAATGCAATTTACAGCAGTATAAACAATTTATATACCTGTAATTGTTAGTGTTGTTAATGTTGTTTTGCCAATTATCTGGATGTGAAATTAACGGATAAAAACCTTAAGGTCATAAAATACTTGAACCACATCTGATTATGTCATATAAACTCAGATCTCAAGGGTTTCTGGTTATGAAAATACTTTTATTAGTCACTGTTATAAATTACGTTATCATTTTAGTTAATATCCTCTACAATGTAGAACTCGTAAGATTAAATTGGTTGAGTTTGGCCTCCCAGTAAGTACATCTCTCTCTATAAAAATCATATGTACTTACAACATAAAGGCCTATCCATGAAGTGCCAAAGTGAAGGGGTAAGTGAAGTCATTAGCCACTAAATTACATTATAAATTTATTACTGTTTATTAGCAAATAAAACCCCTCTTCAGTGTAGTTTTCAAAAAGGGAATCATCCGGGTAATTGCTTCAACCTTCTCCTTTGCCTTGGTCATTTCTATTCGCTATTCACAGTGTCAGGAAGAGCTTACAATCACTCACCTTTCTTCTTTTAAACAACCAGTTAGATTCCCCTGAACGACGAGCCAGTTGTTCTTAAGAAACGATGGTTGTCATTAGATTCCATTTTTGAGTTTTCACTTTACAAACTTCTGTACGTTAAGATCCTTTTAACCAAACCACGAATGGTGAGTACGGATTTGAATTCTCTTTCTTTCCCTCTTTCTTTTTTTTTTCCCACTTTAGTTGGCTCTAACTTAGTTATTGGAATAATTCAGACTTTTTGGAATTTTCATAAACTCTCATTTAAGAACTGGGGCACAGGGCAAGATGAGTAAGTCGTAGCGATCTGCTATGCAACACGGTTGCCCATGGATAACAATCCTGTGTTGTGCACTTAAAAATCTGTGAAGAGGGTAGCTCTCACGTTAAGTGTTCTTACCACAATAAATAAAATTTAAAAACAATTTGGGAACATTATGCACTTAGTTAAAATTGCATTAAATTTGATCCATATAAAGACATCTGTGATTACTAATTAATGTTTTTCCCTTTGAAACAGAAGCACAGTTTTCTCTCCTCCCCAGGAGAAACACACACACACACACACACACACACACACACACACACACACACATTCAAACAGAGGAAGTAGAGCAAGAAAAATATTTTTCTCAAGACAGCAGTATGTGTGCGATTTAGTACAGCCTAAAGAAAGCATCAGGGCCTTGTGCCTTTCACCTGATGTTTCATATCTGATAGATAAGAAATTGGAATTTGAACCTTTGATAAAGGAAATTCATTGATGATCATCAAAATGCCCCCAGATAAAAGGTCTTAAAGAGTATTGGCAAGCTGATTTAGGCTCTTCTATTTCATGCACCCCCAAAAATGTATTTCAACAATTTTTTTCTGAAAAGAATTCATAACGGTTAATGGTATGATCATGAGTAAAAACCAAGGACCAGACAGAGTGCATAAGGACCAAATTCAGTGCATAGGAATTTAGATCAATAAATCGGTTTCATTCTAAAATGTTCTTTGACAGCACACAATACTTAGTTCCTCACAGGTGTGACTTCAGGCTCCGTAAGAGAGAATGGCAGGTTTAATTCCCAAATTCTAAGAATTAGGAATTTGTAATTCACAGCCAGCCATCAGCCAACCTGGAGCTACTATCCCAGTCCCTAAGAGCAAAGGGCCAATTCCACATCACAAGGAACTATACAGGTTATTCTCGAGGAAAACAAAGGAGGCCGGAAGCTAACATCAGAATTTTCATTTGCAGCCCTTGGCTCCCCCAAGGTTTTCTTCCCTTCGAGGGTTGAGTGTATTTCTGAATAGTAGATAGGTAAACTGGTTCCCTTAGAAGGACTGTTTGTATGACAACTTCTATGTCAACAGTCAGACAAAATCATCTCCGAGATACAAGCACTGGTGAACTCTCTCGATGGGTCTCTCATAGATTACAGCCTATTTTGACTGTTTATAAACAAGTCTCATGTCATCTACACCTGTGTTAATTTTCTCCTGAAAAGATGTTTTCTGAATATTTATAAGAAGCGTGTGTCCCAGAAAAGGAGGATAATTGGAACAGGCTTCCTTTAATTTCTCTGTGTTTCAGCAGAGAAAATGATTCAAGGACAGCATCAAAAGAATATTCCAGTGACCCCACTGCTTTTGCCAAAGTGAAAATAACTTAACTGTAAAACTCTTGGACAGCTGCTTCTTACTACCACTTAAAATGAGTGCCCGTGTTAATTAACTTTGGGGCCTTTTGGTAAATGTTCTCATATCAGTTATGATAAAGCAACTTTTTATGTGAACTGGTAATTATGGGGTTTATTTTAGAAATAAAGCTCCTAACCCCAACCTGGGCAAACTGCTGCTAGAACTTCTAGAAAAGAATTAAAACTAAAAACTCTCTCTCTCAAAAATCCATCGGTTCCATCATTTAACCTCTATTAGATTTTTAAAGAACTTGTAAACTCTTTTATATCACTAGGACACATTGCCCTTTGTTCCTCTCAAGTTACATGGGCATAAAAATCAGTCTAGGTAGTCAGTGGCTTTCAGACTTACTAGCCTCAAGTTATTTTTATTATCCAATAAGGAATGAGTGTGTTTGTATAAATTCAGCTGCCGATGGAAAGCTGACTCATCAGAGACCATCACGGGCTTCCTGCCAGCAGCCAGGATTTGGTGAAGATACAAAGGCCATCAACTAACTTGGTTAACGGATCGGTCCCTCAGTTGCACGTGCTCCCCATTACCAATCCCCACCCTAGTGACTCTCGGTCCCTGCCTCCTGTTACCGATTTTCAGTTAAGTGGGACAGAGGTGACTATTTGCAAAAGATTGGTTTTCTTCCCCGTTTTCGTAAATTTACACTTCATGAATTCTCTGACGTAATTTGACATGAAACTATGAAAGTTTTTAAAGAAACTTCCGCTGGAATGTCACTGGGAGTACAGATTGTAAAAATGCATCAACCAAAGGGGGTCAATTTTGTAGGTCTGAGAATACAGAGATATTTCAGAGTATCATCTGTGAAAGACAATTAGGGTACAGCGTGCTGTATGTATAGCTCCTGGACACGAGGGGCAGGGCATGTCTGTCTTTCATTCCAGCTGATTCATCAGAGCGAAATATACTTTAAATCGTGTATCTTAGAGGAATGTATTTTGTAAAAGTAGATCTAAAAGGAAAAAAACAGACATGGAAGTTAATTCATCAAGTTGACGATGGTTTAGAAAAATGAACCTCCAGTAAGTATTCAGCGTCGCGTAGTGTGTACAGGCTTCTCGAATATTCTTCTGGTCATTCTGTGGGAATTTGGGGCGGGGGTGGGTGCAATGCCAGCCTACAAAGTTAAACGATGTTCCTATGCTGTGCTATGTATGTATCCTATGTATAGAATAATCTCTCTTTCTTTTTCCTTTAAATTTGTTTTCCTCTTGCTTCCCAGAGGATTGTGTGGAGGACAATGCAACATAGTGTAAGCTTTGGTCTTCTTTTTTCTTTCACTCATCCTCATTTGTCTTTGTACGGTCATTCCAGAGAGCTCTTGAGAAATGCCACCTCCTCTGCCCCTTTCCAAATTGTCCAGAGTGTGTTGAACACTGCGCACGACCCGCTGGTTGAGCCGCTTTCCTCTCTGCCTGGTATTTATGGTGAATAACCATTTTGGTATTCTTTCCCAACCGGCAAGGTTTTCAATCTTAGCTTTGTGTTAGACTAACTCATTTGGTGGCTGATTTAAATTCTATCCCAATGTTCAGACTATGTGTAGTCTGCCTGAAAAACTAGCTCTTCCCTGATAGAATATATTGGCTTTTTTCTTCTTGTGCTGAGCGAATAATTACCTTGCTGATAATAACAACAAACCAACATCGGCTCTCATGCATAAGGAGCTAATTTTTCCATTGGCATGCACAGAGAATGTAGGGAGTTAAGAAATAGTTGGTGGTATACGTTGTTTACTTTTTTTTTTTTCTTCCTCCGTGAATGTACCGATGTCTCTTAGAGCATGCAGGGACGGAACACCAGGTATTTTTTCCTACAAAGTGGTTTGTGTTGGGGCTGAGGACAGCATACCCAGGTTATCTTACCTGACTTTCTATATTAACCCTAATAATCAGATTGTTATCTGTTGGTTTTCATACTACCATCCCATGCTGATAATACATTTTACTGAAGTGCTGAACCTTGCGTAGTATTGTGGACCCAGGAGAGAAGAGGAGTCTCTCTACCCCGATGGACACATATTGACCCATGCAGCACAACTATGACATCACGATGCTCCCTGTCCATCTGGCCTTCAATTCAGGCCACGAATTGCCCTGTTAAAATTCATTCTTTAAAAGAAAATTGTCCCCTGAGTAGTATTCCCATTTCATCATCACATACCGAGCCCAGGGAGGTTTGAATAAGAAAAAAAAGTTGGGAGGTGAGTCTGGAAGAGAACTCTCTGGAAGAGGAGACCTTAAAGAAGGAGCAGGGAAGACAGATGGCTCAGACCTCGTGGTGTTAAATGGGGAGCGAGGGGAGAAAACGTCACGGGCAGGACAAGTCAGGGTTTTATGAGTTTCGCTCATTTGATAAAATTAGAGTGACTCCGGCTCGATGGTTTGTGCCTGCCTTTCCCAGCACCTTCTCCTGATGGCTCCAGGTTTCCTAGCCCATCTGATCTCCTTATCTGATGGTTAGCAGGGGCCTTGTGACTTTCCCCCAAGAGCAATGACTTCCTTGAACATATGGGAAGGAAGGTAAATCATCCTGTCTTCCTCCATCCCCACCCTGTCTGCAGGACTTCCCTGCTGGCCTCCCCTCATCCCCTTTAACTGGGCCAAAAAAAAGAAAAAAAAATCGGATATCCATTATTGGATATGATTCTTCCAAAAATACAGCGCTGCTCTTGAAATCCACCTGTTCGCCATTGGCGCTAACTATGAATTATTGACATTATTACACATAGATTTAAGAACTCGCAAAATATCACGATATGCACTTTATTTTATTATTCTGAAACCAAATGGACAAAGCAACTCACTTTCTGGTATCTCTCCCGCCTGATGGTTAGTACCAGTTTCAGAGTCAAATGCTAGTCATAAAAATGTTCTTCGATGCCTCTTTGGGGCCATTTTGGTGTGATTTAGGATGTCTTGGTTGTAAGGATTCGGGGAAACTGTCTGTTGTTCATTTTAAATTGCCATGGCATCTCATTGTCACCTCAAAGGATTCTGCATCCAGCTAAATCCACTATTTTGCATTTCAAAAGGATGTCGGGCTGTATTTAAGAAACTGCTTTATTATCTAGAACCTCAGCCACTGTCTTTAGGTGAAACCGATAGTTTTCACCTTCCGCCCAGACACACACACACACACACACACACACACACACACACACACACACACACACCCCTACCTCAGTCTTTGCTTGGCCTGGGCAGGAAAAAGTAAAACCTCAGTAACAGCAGTAAACCAGATTCTCCACTTTAATTAGTTTTCTAAAGATAAATGGGTCAAGGCCAGACTGGCTTTCAGCCTCTGCTGCCGCTGAATAAATTATGCCCCATTCACCCCAGCAAACAAATGGCTGCTCAATCCACTTCAAATTGCGGACTGCCCAGTCTTGCCTGAACCTGCTTTATCCATTTACTGCAAAACCCTATGGAGACACCCCAGTTTCATTTTCTGTGAACCCTTGGTGATAACGGCAGCAAAATACAGTGAACTTCCAAAGCGGGGAGAAAATACAAAACATTAAAACCAAACCACCCGACTTACTCGGTCTTGGTTTCTGCCCTTCCCTGGGCACCATCAGCAGCAGTGTGCGGTAGCTGCGGTAGCTTCTTTCCATGTAGGAGACTTGTGGTTGATGAGGCCCAGGTAGGGAATAGCATAAGGCAAACACGTAAAATGATGGCTTGTCTGCAGGGTATGCCTGCTCCGTATGTGGAATTTTCAGCTCACACCCAGTGGCCGGTGGGCTGTTTTTACATCCTTGAGAAGCTATTCTTTCAGGAATGTGGAGGGACAGTAAACTGGGAAAGCATAGATAGACCTCTCTTTAACTCAGGCGAGGCCACGGTCAAGTGCTTTGGGGTGTGTGCCTTGGGGAGAAAGAAGAGAAATCCCCCAGGCTACGTTATTCCCTGGGGGATGTTGAACCCCATTCGGCCCCCACTGCTTTATGACACGTTCCGAGAATCACGTGGATTCCCAATGAAATAAACAATGAAATAAAGTCATGCTACACATTTTAAGGGTGGGGGGGGGGCTTTTGCACCGTTCAGGTATAAGTGATCTGAAATCATTTTGGGGGGAATTTTACCAACAAAACCACTTTCGACTCTATGTTAAACTGTCCTTTGTCCTCAGAAACATTTAAGCTAGAGTTTTGTGGACCTCCGACTATGGCATAAAAATGAAATGTTATACTTTCAGACAAGTGTGGCTATACAGATTTTCTGTCTATTTGATGGTATGTTGATATGCTTATTTTCCCCTGAGACTTGAGCATCTCTTTCAACATTCCTAGATGTCAGCCCACCCCAAATTGATGCATTCTTTATGCATCAGTCAATCCACCATGTATGTACTGAGGTCTTCGCTGCAGAGCACTTAGTCACACTAACTCCCATGTACAATCTCTATCACAACATATCATTAGTGGTAGCATCATCAAAAAGGCAAGAGTTACCATTTACAAAAAAAACATAGCTTATCAAAGCTATTCGACACACGACGTCTCCTCCAGGGTAGGACATCTAGCACAGAGTTCCTAAAATGTTAGCGTACAGGAAATAGGAGTTTGATTTTTTAATCTGAGATAGATGACACCAATAAAGAATATGTGGAAGATATCTTAACAAATGCATTCTCATTGACCAAATATGCACACTGAAAACATTAAGGCATTGACAGCATCTTTGGAATAGGCTATCCCATAGCTCATTCTCCCTTCTTAAGGCAGAACTTTTTGCCCATATCTTGAACAGAAACTTTGTTGTCGGTTCTGACCCAATCAGATGAAAAAATCCACCTGCACACTCATTCAGAGTGTTTGTCCTTCATCCAGCTATGTCGTAAGTGTTTTGGTGACTTAAATATGAAAGCCTCGATAGCTAAGCCATGCTAAACTACTTAAACCGTACCTTTTCAAATATGTGTTCATGAACGGCATCAGTTGACATAGATCTTTTACCAACTCATCGAGCAGCTTAAAGAACCTTCTCTTTGTCATGGAAAATCTGCAGTAATGTTTTCTCCTCGCTGTCTGAGATATTCGCACCACGACTCCCAAATGTGATGTTCACGCTTCTGAGAGATAGAGCTGAAGAAATGGGATATTTCATAAATACTAGTTTTGATGCATTTGCTGTATAATCAATCAGCTTTTAACTGACTCTGGGGCCTATGGAATACATTTTAAAGCACTGGGAATTTGGCTATTCCCATAACATACTTGGACATTCTTTACTGCTAGCGATAAACCTCAGGCATAAACACTGTGGAGAAAACCAGATGAAAAGAAACCTGTTTGAGTGAAAATTGACTTCGCTTCATAAATGTTAAAGGTGGAAAGATATCTGCAATACACAATAATTTTATTACTTAAGCTCATTCATGGTCATTATTGTCAAAGGCTCTGACTTCATGGGTATTTTCTGACTCCTAAAAGACTGGCCAAGCTATTAAAAAAAAAAGTCTGGTTGACAGTTAATGAATGAACCAGCAACCGCAGCAGCACCCTTCTATTGCTAGTTAACAATTTTTTTGGAAGTTGGGTTTGTATGATATGTTTAGGAGCTTTTCCAATGCTTGATCGATCTGGATAAACCAAGCTAGCAAGGCGGCATCTCGATTTTGGGGCAGATCCCAGAATGGCTCACAAAGAACACAAGGTTATTTCTCAGTCATGCCAAGTATCCTCTGTGGGTTCTCTGAGGGTCAGCTGCACCCCCATCAGGCCAGGGTCCCAGAGCTCCATCACCCACAGCCCCACCTGCTACAGTAGCAGAGGAAATAGAGACTGTGGCCAAGATAGCCATCGACGTCCCCACCTGGCCCAGCACACTGTTCACAGCTCATTGGCCAAAGGAGGTCATATGACCATGCCTACTGTCAAGGAGGCAGGGACACGTGTCCCTCTGTGTCTCACACAGTGAAAACAGACACGTGATTGAATAGCGAAAGTATCCATACATGTGTGTGACCAAGGCAAGTTTTTTAAATTGATAAAAATCTAGCTCTTACTCTCTTCAACTCTAAGACATACCTTACATGAAAAAGAAGAGGAAAATCCTTCCTCCTTTCAACAAATATCTGCCGTGGGCTCATATGAACCATGTATGGGTGGCTAGTGCATAATCAAGGAGCTCACAACACTTTGGGGGATGCCAGACAAAACTAGCTACAATTCCACTCAGACCACATACTGGTAAAGATTGCGTTTAAATTTTTTTAGAGTTCTAGGAGAATTCTAAGTTTTTGTTACAAAGAGAGTATCTATATTGTCCTAGAAAACCAGTATCTCTTCGGAAGTCAGCTGATTTTTAGTGTCAGATGGCTATTTTGCCTAACTGAACTTTCAACTCGATCACAATTTAATCAGAGCAAAGGAGTCCCACTCCAAATCTTAGGACAGTATCTCAAAGGAGGAGGTAGAAGCTATTGCCAACGAGTAATAGAAAAAATGGAAATAGAAAAACAGAACGAGCAAAGGCTTTTTTATGACCGGCATTTAATTGTCTTTCAGATCCAGACTATGTATATTTTAAATGAGGCTTCGATACTGCATTTCGTGAATGCTGCTCTTGTCTGAGTTGAAGTCATGTTTGCTTAGGCCAAGCAAGTTTTCTGCCGTTCTCCTTTCTAGGTCCGCCTAGTTGACACAAATCCAATTGTTCTCCCTCTGCCTTTCTTTCATACATCACCATTTAAGATCACCAAGAATTTGAGTTCTGGAACCTGCGCTTGTCTCCTTTTCCAATATCTGTTTATTTCTGAACAGCATTCATGACGGAGAACCCTTTACACAAGTTAATCAGAGCAATCTCACAGGCCGCCAGCAACAGCACACGTATTGATTGCGGTGGAAGTCTCAGGAATGTGTGTTCCATTGGCTTCCACGTGGAATTACTTGCCAAATCGCAGAGTTCTGATTCAGCTGGGAGAAGAATTACAATATAAATTCGTAAATTATTTGTGCGTAATGAGGCAGGAAAACAGTGACTTCGTAAGTTTTATTTTAAGGGATTTCGATGTCAGGAAACTCCCCCACAGCAGCTCGCATTCATTTCAGCGAAGAACACTCATCTCTGCACTTGAAAAAGCCTAGCATTTTCTTTGCCCGCACTTTGCCGCCCTTGAGTGCCAGAGAAAAGAGGTAAACATGAAGCAGCTAGACTAGGTCTGGGAAGAAAACATAAAGGCGGCAAACTGCCTTAATTGATCTCCTCACATAAAATCCAAAAACCCAGAGGCTATCTTTAGTGCAAGACATGTCCTCCCAAAGATGTTTCCAGTTACTCAGGAAAATCAAATCTTCTTTATACAACAGTCTTCAAGGAACAAGAAATATTTCATTAGGATTTGAACGGTGAGGGCGGAAGCAAAGAAAGCTTTCTCTTCTCTTTTGTCAAGATTTCCTGACAAAATAAATAAAAGCCTCCTTATTAAATATTTTCATTAAAAAATAGTTTTGCAACAGGAAGTAAAATGAATCTTTAGGAATGATTTTTTTGAAGCAGATAACTTTGGATAACTTTGATGGTGATATAACAAAAAAGGCTCGTGTGTGTGTGTGTGTGTGTGTGTTTATTTTTTAGTTGTGATACACTTCGTGTGCCAAGCAGCAATTTGAACCCAGAGATTGTTACAGTTGCTTATCAAATTATAGTTGAAGCATGATACTTTTGCATAAATGTCTGTGATTCAGCACTCCTTTTTAAAATTCAAAGACTCCTCGTTGGGAGTGAAATCTGGCCACCAATTTCCAGGTCCTCCTAACCCCTCACCTCACGGCTTGCCGTAAACCTTACACTTCCACAGAGAAGGGCCACTGGTCTCTGCTGGATTAAGCACAGCTGCTGTTATTATTAATCACAAACAGGGGGTCCTGGGTGGCTCAGTCGCTTAGGCGGCTAACTCTTGTTTTCAGCTCAGGTCATGATCTCCCAGTTTGTGGGTTGTGCTGACAGCACAGAGCCTGCTTGGGGTTCTCTCTCTTCTTCTCTTTCCAGCCCTCCCCTGCTCAGACACACACGTCTCCCTCTCTCTCTTTCTCACACAAAATAAATAAATAAACTTAAAAAAATTTAAAAAATCACAAACAACAACATGTAATTTCAAAGATTTAAAATACTCATCGTGATTTTGGCTCCAACACAAAGCCTATAGGTAGGCTTCTTGGTCTTTACAGAAAGTGGCTGGTTGGCCTGCAGGCTTCGGCATGCAAGGAGAGTTAGGGCTACGAAAGCTTTCTCGAAGCCTTTAGGACTAGTCTCTGAGGATGAGCAGAGAAACGCAAGATCACGCTGGTTTCCACATCGTCGTCAAAGAGATTGAACACTGGAGCTTTCTCTCTAAGCTACAGCCACATAGAAAGATTACAGTAAAAAGTCCCTGGGTGAACGTTGGGGAAACTGATAAGAGACTCGAGTTCTGTAAAAGTATTTGGGAAGCATGTAGCTAAATGATGGACGCAAATAACACAGAGGAATGATAGAGCACAGAGAGATGGGGACGCACCCCATGCCCCGGGACATGTTTCTGAGCACTGGGCACACCTTGTGGCCCCACGTCACACCGAGGACCAACACCGAAAGGGTATTTTTTTTTTGAAACATTGAAGCCAGACAAGGTAAAAGTACTGGAGAAGGATATGAAAAGCCCAAATTAACCAGCTGGATCTGATGCGAAAGAGAACAGCATCTGAAATAGACTAAAAAAAAAAATTCCCTGGAAGGTGAACCTGGGGTCGAGCCGTGGACAGTAATGTGACCATACAATGATCAGTGCTTGGAGAGTAGATTTGACTAGCGGGAATGACAAGAAGTAGAAGGATCTGGCAGCTCTTTTAATCTTCCTCCATCTTGACCTCTCGCCTTTTAAAAAGGAAAAGAAAAACAAAGGCACAGACTTTATAAGATTTGCTCAGTGACACAGAAGCCAGAACGGGAACCCAGGGTCCTTATTTCGATCCAGGATTTATGTCCAAAAATTGTCCCACCTGCCTGTCTTACAAAATACACCACCATTCCAGACGGAAGCAGTATCTGCTTGACAGCCTGTCCTGGGCCAGCGAGTGAGAACAGTCCACACTGTGGAGTGCTTTAGAACAGACAAAGGGTTTCCACATATTGTACCTTGTCTGTAAAGCTTGAAACAACTAGAGCCAGCTATTTGATGTTTCCCTTGAAGAGACTGCCGGCACTGGCTTTCTCTTTCCCAGGGGCCTGATGCTACAGTCCTCTTGGCATCTGTGATGTCTCTACTGCCATCAAAGGTCAAATGAGAGGTACACAGGCATTTTAGTGGGTTTACTGCTATTTTGTCTCTTCTTTGTTGCTCACAGTACATTCATAACATCTTCCCATTGGGAAAAAAAGGAAGGAAGGAGGGAGGGAAGGAAAGAAGGACGGAAGGAAGGGGGGAAGGGAAGGGGGGAAGTTAGGAAGGGGGAAAGGAAGGAAATGGGGAAGATAGGAAGGGGGGAGGAAGGAAGGAAGGAAGCGAGGGAGGGAGGAAGGGAGGGATTTTGTTTCCTGATACTAAAGACTATTTGGGGGTGCCTGGGTGGCTCAGTCAGTTGAGTGTCTGACTTCGGCTCAGGTTATGATCTTGCAGTCCATGAGTTCGAGCCCCATGTCGGGCTCTATGCTGATGGCTGAGCCTGGAGCCTGCTTCACATTCTGTGTCTCCCTCTCCCTCTGGCCCTCCCCCACTCATGCTCTGTCTCTCTCTGTCTCAAAAATAAATAAACATTAAAAAAAATTTTTTTAAAAAGGCTATTTGGGATTCCCAGAGCAACTTTGCAGAATTCCATGATGAAGTCTGAAGGAGAGCTTTGCTCACTCGAAAGGGAGTGAAGAAAAGATTTGGGGGCAGGGGTGGGTCTAGATGGTCACTACCGTGAGTGTTTCCAGAATGTCAAGTCAACTAGCCTCCTAAATTTGCATTCTGTTATATTGCTGGTATATTGTCAAAGGCTGCTGACCATGGGGGTTTGGAATTCAAGACCCTCACTTTATAAGTTTTTCCTCTATACAATAGTAGTATGAACAAGTAAATTATTTTTGATTGAATTGATGATTAGGAATAAAAAGCTATGACTCTATTGATTTAAAATGTTAAGAGATTTTCAGCAAATTATTTAAATGCTTGTGGGAATGTTACAAGGTCCCTCCAGGATTACTGACTTTTTATTATAATTCTCATTAGATACTTTGGTCTCCCGTGTCCAGATCATCGCATTATCTTGAATTGTGGTCATCAATTTTTTAGCCCTTTTGAGTCACTGTGATGTACATAGGACTGTGATTTAGCCATAAACACCAAAATCATGTCTGGCTGTGGGCTGGCTCACGCCAACTCTAAAATCAAGACTGTGTGTTCAGGTAAGTAGAGCCAGATGCAAATGAAGCCTGAGACCTGATTCTTAAAAGTGCTGGCCGAGGCCTCTTTCCTCACCATGAACTTGGACCACCCTCCCAAGAGGGTCACATGAGGACCCAGTGAGACAGCACTGAGCCGAAGTGCAGGTCCACCATCACTGCCAGGGAAAAACAATTCAGAACGTTTGCTCTAAGGATCCTTAGGGTTGCAGGTACATTAAAGTCCATCTAGTCCAATACTGTCACTTTGCCAGTGAGGACTCTGGAATCCAGAGAGGTGATGTGACTGATTTGAAAATCACATCGGCTTAGGACTGAGATATTTTTTTGCTTCTCGACCTCCATTCATTCAAGTGATACATCCAGTAATGCGTCCTTCAAAATAATGTCATTCTGGTTGCAGTAAGCCCATGTAGAGAACACAGATACATAGTCTAGAATAAAGAAAAGCCACAAAATTACAATCACTGTAATTCACTGTCACAAAAAAGGTGGATCTTTTTTTTTTCTCTTCTCTTTATAGATTTACTTTTCAGAGAATTTTTAGGTTTGTAGAGAATTTGAATGGAAGTACAGAGAGGTCCCATTATACCCCCTGCCTCGACACACACAGCCTCCTCCACTGTCGGCATACCAGAGTCTTCACCGGGTTTTGTTTTCTTCCTGTAGATTGGTCTCCTTTGATCAGTATCTCCCCAATTGCACCACCCTCCAACCCCCGCTAACCACCCTTCTACTGTCTGTTTCTGTGAGTTCGGCTTTTTGAAATTCCACTCAAAAGTGAGATCATACAGTATTTGTCTTTGTCTGACATATCTCGCTGAACCTCATGCCCTCAGAGTCCATCCGTGTTGCTGTCAATGGCAAGATTCCCTTCTTTCTCATGGCTGAATAATATTCCCTTGTGTGTGTGCCTGTGTGTGTGTGCGTGTGTGCACACATACACATCTTCTTTACCCACTTGTCTGTGACCGACACTTAAATTGTTTCGATATCTTGGTTGTTGGCAATAGTGCTGTAATAAACTTGGGAGCAAAGATATCTTTTTGACATCTTTTCATTTCCTTTGGATAAACACCCAGTAGTGGGGTCGCTGGATCACATAGTAGTTCTATTTTTAATTGTCTGGGGGTCTCCAGGCCATTTTCCACGGGGGCTGAGCCAGTTTACATCCACGCCAGCCGTGCCCTAGGATTCTGTCTTCTCCAGATCCTTGCCAACACTCCCCTCCTCTCCTCGATGAGGAGGGGAGTCCGTTCTAACAGACGTGAGGTAATCAGAGTGGTACACTTGTCATCACCAATGAAACTACGTTGAGCATCCTTTTCATCCAAGCTGATTTCAAATTAGCTGGAAGGAGGAATCCTATCCGAAATGCTGCCATTTTCTGGTGAAAACATAGAGAAAGCACTAGAACCTTGTGAGTCCCTCCGACTTTCCTCCGTTAGTTAAAATGGCAGGGCGAGGAGAGCCAAGCAGATGGATATGAGTAACAAGAAAAGATCTAAAAGCCTTTCCAGCTTGCAAACTCCAGCACTCTGTGAGGAAGGACGATGGATAAAGTCAGAGTCATCGCCCCCTCCTCTGATGAAACTGTCTGGAAATGTGTGGGAAAGGAGGATCCACCTCCGGCTCCCACTGTTAGTTCATCAACGGTAACTTTCTCAGAGGTTTCGCATCCAAATCGTATTTGTAAGTTAGCATCTGCCAGCATCCACATGAGACAGCGACTGTTCTCAGGGTATCTCCAGGACTCACATATGCCAAGGCATAGAGAGGAGAATTGTAATGTCTTTCTCCACAAGCATGATGCCGTCGTGCCCAGTTTAAGTTTATTTATTTTGAGGGGGGGAGGTGCTCTTATGTGAGTGGGGGAGGGGCAGAGAGAGGGGGAGAGAGAGAAGCCCAAGCAGGCAACACTGTCTACACATAACCCAATGGGGGGGTCCATCCCATGATCCGTGAGATCATGACCTGAGCCAAAATCAAGAGTGGGATGCTTAACAGACTGAGCTGCCTCCAGGGGCCCCCATGCACGACTTTTAAAATAAGGGCCCACTGCCCCTGCTAGAGCTGGCTGTTTATGAGGCTGTGATGAATTTCCCTCCATGTCCGAAGAAGTGCTGGGGGACAGGCCTTTGGAATCTCCTGGACATGATTCATTACTGAGCATCTCGCCATAAATGTTCTACTCTTCTGTTCTCTGGGCCTCTTTCATCTCTTCTTCCAGAGAAATCTCCGTCTTGCTATCCGGCACTCCCACCCTCCAGTCCATCTTCTGCACACACTGTCCCCGTGCATCCCGAAGCTGCAGCTTCGCTCACGGTATTCTAGGCACAACACAAGAGAAAAGGTGTCTTCATATCACAATTAATTTACTGCAGTCAGAGCAAACACAAAAGCAAAACATTCTAAAAATACCAAGAACCTGAGAGGAATGTCTGTTTGCTACATGGATGCTTCACTGTGACCTCAGATCCCTTTCCAAGATTCTCACTGTTACTGTAACACTAGGTGGCCACATCTTCTGGAAATACAGATGCAAAAGTGCTTGGGTCATTTTCTTTTGTGAGAGGTTTTTGTATGTGGGTTTTTTTTTTTCACCTTATTAACAGGAGGTGTGCTACCTACTAAACAATGTGTGATCACTGCTTACAAAATTGAATCTAAGTGAAAGTTGTTTCACACAGTCCTCCCTTCCCTTTAGTTTTTGTGCCTTCTTTCTTAGGACAAAGGAGGTTAGCGGAGAGGTTTGCTAAATGTGAGAAGAACTGGGGCCACGATGGACTCTAGGGGACTTTAAAACCAACTTCTCCATCCAAAGATACTTCCTCATCCCTCCCCACGCCCCCCCCTGACTTTTTTGGGAGAGAAATAGCAAAGGGTTACCTTTTGCCCTTCCTGGAGATAGACTACAAAGCCAGAAGTTAGAGAAAGATCTGTGGCGGCTGTCTCAAAGGATCGCTCTGCCCACAAGACCAGGATGTCGGAATATGTAGGGCCAGGATCACCTACATCAGAAGCTTTTTTAAAAAAACAAATGGCTGAGGACCAACCAAGAGCCACACCAAATCAGCTGTGCCAGGGCTAGGGGACAGCAAATCTGTACATTTGACACACTCTCCAGTGATTCTGATGCTCACGTTCTTAAGGATCCGCCTTTTCCCTCGGCATCCCCACCACCAAAAATTCCGGTAAGAATGGTACTCCATTAGATGTGTACAGATGACTTCTTGACTCACGTGTGGAAGAATTCACCCTACGGTGAGCTCCCAACAGAGAGAGAAAAATCCAAACTAAGGCTTCCTGGCAATTCTAGATTGAAGCTTTGGTTTCTGGCTGTCCCGGCTGTTGGTCTCACTGATGTCACCGACTTCAACCACAGTTTTGTATCACTGCTCATTTTCAGAAGCAAATGTAAAGGACACTACACAGCCAGCTGCACTTCCCAGCGTCCTGGAAATCTTTCTAGAAAGAGCTTCTACATAAATTCAACAGCCTAATATTTAATGAAAATTTCTAACTTCTTTGTCACTTAATCCACATCATATGATATCTTCTCATTCTGGGAAGTGCAAGTGAACTCATTTCAGCCCCTTGCTCCGTGTTCAGATGAGAAGTGGGGTGGCCTGGTGTGGGAGGGGGCTGCTGATCTGGGAGTCAAGGCTCTCACCCCACTGCCTTCCCAGCATTGCTGTGTGCCCTTGTACAGCTGACTTCTACTCGTCTGTGAAATGAGGGGTGGCTGGACCACAGTGGCTCCACCATCCCCTCCTGGGACACGATCGCAAGCTTCTGTAAGTGTGGAATGTGTTACCCCATTGAACACTGATCAGCGGGGTCTGGATCACACGAAGGAGCTCCTGAGAAAGAACTCTGTGGGGCCAAAAGCCCAGCTGAATGAAGGCTGGCAAGATGCTTCCCACAGAACCTGGAGCCCTCAAAGTTTTGTTTATCTTTCAGAACATCTGGCTAATGTCTTTTAGAGCATGATTCATATTTCTTTGTTGTCTAAAAGGGAGTCCGAGAGGGACAGAGTAAGGAAACTAAATAAAATGACCTCAAGAATATCCCAAAAGAATAGAGGTAGGGGAAAAGTCATGCTTGAATTTAAGCCATTGAAAACATTCAGCAAAACGCTGAGTTCTTCCTGCATGTTGAACGTTGTGAATTTTCACATGAGTTCACATTGTTCCCAGAACCCACCAAACCCCAGGCCCCTCACATCCTCTACCCAGAAGGATGAGGCTCCCAAGAGTGAGTCTGCACCTTGCGTACCCTCTGCAGCTGCCATCTGCTTAGTCTGGGAGACGTCCAATTCCTCCCGTACATTTGCACTTCCCCTTTGAGATAGGATGTCCCAAGTTACACAGCCAAGGTCTTCAGCCCGGGGGGGGGGGGGGGGGGCATTATTCTCCACCGGATCTGCAGAGACTGAGAAAATGGATCTGATCTTGAACAACTGTGGTTAAACAATTGCATAAATGTCATTGAAATTCGTGTGTTTTTCCAGGTGACAATGGCCTTACACTCACAATGTTGGGTTGCACGCATTTAGGACACCCCCAGAATCCGGAGCTGTCCCATAATTTCCCCAAAGTTCTTTTTTTTTTCTTCTCCCTCTTGACTTAGCTTGGTCTTATTCAGGACAGAAATCCCTGGGTCAGAAATTTTGCCTAGTCCCATAAATATGACTTTTTGAATGTCCCGAGAGGCAGAAAGGAAGCCAAATGTGATTACTCAGCCTCTAGGCTTTCATCATGGTGTGATTCATCAAAGGAGCTGAAGGTACTGCACATTTCTGAACCTAAATATCCCTTCCAAGAGGCTCTTGCCCCATTGCTTTGATGAAGAAAGAAAGAGTCATAAGAGGGATTTTCACACAGGGACAAAGCAATGTGCTGTGCTGCCTGTTTTGTCTGTGTTTCCTTGACCAATACGGATATCACTGGGTGTGAATAAATTCAACTCCTCTTCCCCCCTCTCCTCCCCCCTCATCTCTACTGTCATCCTGGAAACTACCTTTGCCTGCGCCCTGCCTCTTGACAATTTTTAAGACCATATCTAAATATCGGGCCAACAAAAATGTTACCTCATTTGAAGCCAGGTGCCCTTGGGCAAGCCAGTTGATTTCTCTGAGCCTCTAATTCAGCAACTCTCAATCTTGACTCTACATTAAAATTACCTGGAGAACTTGAAAAGTACTCATGTCTGATCCCTATCCCCACAGACGCTGATCCCTTTTGGTTTGGGACTGGACAAGGCCTTGGTGTTTGGCAAGCTCCCCAGGAGTTTCCAGTGTGTAGCCCACTGCTCTAGGTCCCTAATCTTCAAAGTGAGGTTCTTAGACCAGCTGTATCAATCTCACCTGGATGCCTGTTAGACATGAAGGGCTCCGGGCCCCACCCCCAGAGTTGCCGTATCAGAATCTGCGTTTCAACAAGACCCCCAGGTGATTCGTAGGTACCTCAGAGTCAGAGAATCATGGCTCCAAATCCTTATCTATCAAAGAGGATAATGATGTTCGCGGTGTGCCGCGCTCTCTGCCACGTGTTGTTCCCATGTAATCTCAAAAAGGTAAAGAGGAGAGACTGTGCCTGTAGGCTCTTCAGACCTTAGCCTGCTTCACAAAGCCCCGGTACGTGAATATGTGGGTTTTCTGGGGAAGAGCAATTATTCTCTTAATGTGGTTTTCTTAAGAGGCTGGTTGTTAAATGACTGTGCAAAATGGTTCCGCAAGTTTAGCATCTCTGTTTGATCTCAGAAATTGGATTTCCCAAAAAAATTTTAATAAAATTTGCCTTCTTTTCCCATCACATTTTAGTTTAATTCAGGCATTATAAATCAACTCTAGCTGGCAGGCTCATTTGGGGAAAGGAGGTTTTTACAATGGGGATTAGTTAAACTGGTGACCCGGAAGCTGAATGCGTTGTTGGGTTTGAGCTGATCAGACAAGTTTGTTTGAAGAGGTCAGCAAACCATGGCCCACAGACCACAACAACATCTATTTTTTGGAAATAAGGTTTTATTTCCACACATTCATTTATGTATCATTTATGCTGCTTTCACGTTGCCATATTAGCAGTAGAATACATGACTACTACAATAGTGGTGGTCATGAGAGAGACCATATGGCCTATGAAGCCCAAAATAATACTATCAATATTCCAAAGCCTAGGTTCCATGAGCCTGTCACAGGAAAAAATTTGCCCGTTCCTAGTTTAGAGCGACTACTAAGTGAGGCCAAGGTTGGGTGTTCACTGGCCATCTGGGCTCACTTGTTTGGTTCTGTGGCCCAGTTGATGCCCCTAAACCCAAACCTGATGTTGGACAGCTGTGCAGTCATAGTGAGCCCCTGGGGGGCGGGGGAAGGAGGGAAGGAAGGGCACCCAGTATAGATTCATCTGCATTCTGGAAACAAACAGAAGCAAAGAGAACATTATCTTTGCATATGATGTCTGTCAAGTTGGTAGAAGTATTGCTTGAGCTTCTATCTGAAATGTCCCCGTTATAAGTAAATGTGTTTCAAAATAACATTGGAAAAGAGCCTAGGAAGAAAACCCGGAGTTAAACACAGAAATACAAGATTTCTAGTCAAGGCGAAAGCAGGAATCATTACCTAGGAAAAGTGAAAGGTAAACTAATTTATTACCAGGCTCTTTCAAGCAAGAAATTCCTTCCCCCGGAAAGGTTTCAAGCACTTGGAACATAGACATTAAGCGAAATTTGGATTATTTCAAAGAGTTCCTAAAATAAAAGTATATACTCTTTTCTATCCTTTATTTTTTCTCTTCAGTAGGCTATGGAGAAACCACGAGTCACATTAGATTTGATTTCTGCTCTCAGTCAGAGAACCAGTAACTGCTAACTATATAGTAGTAATGCTTTGTGTGACAAGAATTAAAAGAAAGATGGACAGGGGTAGGCAGAAAGAATCTCCCCAAACTACGGTCCTTGAAACTGGACGTTCCCTTGGCTATATCTCATATTTCTGAATTTAATAATTTTTCTCTGATAATTCCTCTGGGTTTCAGGTTGGGCTTCTGTGTCTTCCAGTAGGTGCTTTGAGGCCAAGAAGCTGGCCCTTAGGGGACATAATGGGGCCCATGCATAGCAGCTGGATTGAACTGAAGTATGGCAATTAGCTTTTGCCTAATTCCATCCAAATGGTGTTTCTAGATCTGCAACGGTTGATAAGTAGTGAAAGTTCCAAGTGGGGGAAAAAAAAGAGCAAGAGAAAGATACCAACAGTCGTGGGTCTAACAGATTGTTCTAATTATATTCTCACGGTTTCGTGTTGCAAGTTTTGATCAAAATGAAAGATTTGAAGTCTTTGCATAATCTCTCTGTACGTGCTTTGTGCTGCCAGTTTACTCTCTCTGGCATGGGGCAGACTCAGCTGTTGGTATCTGGCAGAGATACCAAAATGTGGCTGATGCCGCTTTCAGAGCAGAACTAGAAATGTGTGGTTTAAAGATATAGAATGGATTGAGAGAAATGATGATGCCCTTTTGTAAAATCATTGTAAGAAGTAGACTATTTTCCCAAAGGTTTTTTTTAGTATTCTGGAATTATATATGTATATATATATAAATATATAAATATATATATATATATATATACACACACACAGAGAGAATCTGTTTGGTGGTTCTGAGTAAATTGACCAGTAATGGGTTTTCCTATGAGTAAATTTGATGTCAGGAGTTTTCTAGAGAAGTAACAGATGTGAAGATCTCTGTTTACAGGGAAGACCCTTTTCTTTTGGCCATTTCCTGTGAGTTATGGGAGAGGTTAACATTTTCTTTTCTCTGTATGTTTACATGAAGGTTCTGGAAATCATTGCGAGGAGATGACAAGAGTACATGACAAGATATTCTCAGGGGCAATAGATGAGGGATTTAGGGATGAAATTGGTCTGTGCATCAGGAATGGAAAAGATTCCAGGCTCTTCATATGCTTTATGAATTAATATCTGTGTGCACTACCCTCTTCATATAGTGCTGAGCCGGGATGTCTTTTGAGCCACTGAAGTTAGCTGTAAAGTACTCAAGACCTCCCTTAATTTTTTTGCTATATCCTTCTTCTACTTTATTTATAAGTTTGAAATTTTAGGTAATCATAGTTTCTTGATTCGGTTTTTGCCCTGTTCCAGATTTTGCAATACCTGCGGTCATGGCCATAAATCTCGTTTAAGACCGATACTGTGCAGCGTCTTGTTGTCAGCATTTGAGCGGGCTGGCTCTGAGACCCAGTCCAGGGACTCTGAGTCAGCCAGCAAAACTGATGCCTGAGAAGTCTTGGGGGTTCCCCCCTTGTCACACTAGGATAAACCCAATTTTAGAATCTGGACAGGCTCTGTCCCTTCCTGGTGAATCCGGAAAGGAAACCAGTGAAGTGGACTGCAATTCACTTGTTGTATTCTCCTGAGACTTGTGGCCAATAATGGTAAATGAAATATGTGAGTTGTTTTACAGTTTGCAAATGCACTTGGGCTAATCTTCCCTAATCTTTGTAGTAACTCAACAAGTGAAGTATTATCGTCCTTATTTTACCAATTCAGGAAATTAAAGTCCACAGAAACCTAGTAAGCTTCTCTGCGATTTCACAGCTAAGTAGCAGAGATAGAATTCAAATGCAGATCCTCTGACCCCAAATACCATTCCTTTTCCACTACAATACACCACCTGTGTATTGACCAGGAAATGAAGATAGCCAGTTAAGCAGAAATCTAATGAGTGATTAAGACGCTCATGTAATTGCAGAACCAAAAGAAGAGAAGGTGTTCAGATGGTGGGAAAGGAGAATGAGTGTGCAGGAAACAAAGAAGCAGAGAGAAAGATCATTTTAAAAAGATGAAATCACAACTGTGAGTCAAGTTCCTTATAGAAAAGCTCAGCCTCTCTCCTGTTTTCCAAACATTCCACACATTGCCTTGATCAAGACTTGGAAAGATTTGTTGAAACTAAAAAAAAATAGAGTATTTTCTATGGTTTCTTCTACTTTGTTTTTATCACTTATCAAGGGCTGAAGAGATGGTATGTTCTACTTTGCTGGCAAATATGTCACAGCTACTCAATGCTGTCATCCTTGCATGAAAGCAGCCATAGCTAATATGTAAATGAATGGGAATGGCTGTGTGCCAATAAATTTATTTACAGAAACAGTAGCCGACTGGAAACCCCGGCTTGCTGGCCCTTGCCTTAGAACAATAGCTTCCAATCCTTGTTGAAACGTGACTGCACGTTACAATCCCCTGGGGAACAGTAAAAAATACTAATGCCCCCACATCCTTCCCTACAATAGGTGAATCATTCTGAAGTAAGATCCAGACATCAATATATATTTCTAAAGCCTCCTCAGAAATTATGGTGTCAAAGCAAGATGAGGGCCACTGACCTAGATTCTAAAACAGTGGTTCTCCAAGTACCGTCCCCAGGAAGGACAGCAACTTCAGCATCGCCTAGAAACTTGCTGGGAATCCAATTCTAAGCCCAACTCCACACCTTCCAAATCTGAAAGTCAGGAAATGGGGCCTGGAATCTGCATGTTAACAAGCCCCTCAGGTGGTTCTGAGGTACAATCAAGTTTGAGAACCACAGGTGTAGGGCCTAGAGAGTAAGCATTCAGCCCCAGGACTCTTCCCTCATGGGTAAATTAGGCATTAAGTTCTAGAGCCAGCACCAGATTTGCACCAAAAATGCAGCTTCACACCCCCCTTCTGACTGTTACTACACCCGCCTGAGCCGCAGAGTCTCCCTCTTGGGAAAAGAGTAACGTATCATCTATACCTCTATGCTGTGTACGGTGATTAAGCAATTAGACATTTTTGACTAATTAAAAACTATCAAGCGCCACACAGAGAAAACCATTAGCTACAGTTTGTACTGAGATTGAAGGATATGCACTTGGTTTTCATGGGCTCGGTCCATGGTTCTGAGTCTAGGAGGCTGCTGTGGCCCAAAGGTTACCATGAAGTATAATAATCTAGAAAGTTGTCTATCCTTCCAACCTTTTGGTGTTGCTGCTTTCTGAACTACAATGAAGCTCCGAAGAGAGGAAAACAGGACAGGAGTAAAGCACCTATGTAGTCAAAGGGATGAAGGAAACAGTATCTCAGGAAAGCAAGGAAGACAGCTAAGATTAAGGCTGATAGGATGTGCTCAAGGCCCACAAACCCTTGTATAAAGTAAGCAAAGTGAACAGTGAATCCTCCCGGAGATATTTTTCCAGCATGCTCAGAGCCACACCACTTGCTACACCTTGACGTATGTTACCTGTCAAAAAGTAGCACCAACTACAGTCACAAATGTATTCAAAAACGTCTAGACACCTTTATGAAGAACATACGTAATTTGTTCCTAAGACAAACTGGGATGCTTTGGAGGTAAATTTATAGTCCTGTAGGTTTGACATCTAAGAGGATAAATATTTGACATAAAATATCCCTTAGAACCTCTTTTAGAATATAATGTACTGAAAGAGTCAGGCTCTAACACAGTGTGGTGATTCTTGAGTTCTCATGAGAGTGAAACCAAGAAATGTCTCAGGACATCTGCTGTTTTAGTAATGTGTGGATTGAACTGAATATTCCCAACATAAAGACTCTTCAGAAATCAACCATCTCCTACAGTCTCTAGAGTTACTATCTGAACTTCAGGGAAAATATCGATGCCAAAATCAACACCACTATTAAAACTCCCCCATGTTGCCTTCCTGTCTAAGTGCAAAGCCCTGCTCTCTCAGATGTTGTGATTTTATTTTCTTCTCCATTGGTTCATCTGCAGCATAAAAGATGAGGAAAGGCAAGGTCAGAGAGAGGTTTGTTCTTCTTTACTTGGACAAAGGCTTGGGAAATGTTATTTAGACATTTTCTTGTGTAGATTAGATATTAACTTTTATTAGTAAAATGCCCTGAGAAGCATTTTGCTGGGAGATGCTGGGAAATTTTGAAGTGGGTTAAAATGAGCCATGATACACCAGACCTGCAGGTGTAGCACCTGGAGTCCAGTTGGGGGGGATCACCTCCTATGTTTCCCTTCTAGTCTTGCTAAGATTTCCTAACCCCAGAGGACACATCAGGCTGCTTTTCTCAGGGCAGCGTAACTGCCTAGTATATAGATTGGTTGAAATATGAACCAAGGAGGGTGTGAACTGGCTCAAAATATGCTGATTTCCAGATGTTCTCAGATTCTCTCAAACATCGATTGCCCCCAAAGACCATCCTGAGTTGGTGGATGGCAGTGATTACTCATATTTCTTTTCCATGATCAAGGCAATAATTTTAAAGCCCCGTAGTCTTCTCATGAGCCTATGTCTGGGTCTTGTCTAGGTCGTATATTACTTCTCAGTATGAAAATTGCAGAGTCTCACTGGATTGGGCTGTAAAATATCTGCACGCGGATGCTGGTTTTTTGATTTGTTGCTCTTCCCAGGATGGAAAAGTTCTCAGAAATCTGAATGAAGGGCTGGTGTTTTATATAGTGACCTGCGAAAGAAAGGTCATGGAATATCTCCTTTCTCTGCGACAAAAATCAGGACAATAAGGAGAATCGTTGTTAACATGTTTTGGGAAAAGTAAAAAAAAAATCTAGAAGTGGCGAATTTGAGTTTACAAAGGAAAAAAATTATTTGCAAAGCATGCTTAGAACTGACATTACTATCGCATGCTAAAATCTCACTGACTTGGGAATTAAAAAAGAAATCCACAGTGTGAATAAGTTGGGATCACCAAGGCTAAAACCGTGGGAGGTTCTTTTGAATCTGTTTATCTGATATCTGGGTTAAATACAGGCTCATAAAAAATGTTACGAAGGGCAATCTTCCAACTGTTTATGGAATGAAATAAAAGTCTATCACCAGACAGATAGCATCATGAGGAGAAAAGAATTTTTACCTTTCTACCTCCACCCTGTTCGGAGACACATTTGTGGCTACCTACCTCACCGTCCCATGAGCCTTTGAGCTGACGTATTTCCTCCCCGTATCTTATGAGAAGAAATACGACAACTCTCCAGTTGCATGGGAGAAAGGAAAAAGGCTTTGATCTCAGTTCCTATGAGAGCTCTCACCTCTACAGAAAGCGATCTTAGTGTCAGAGTCTTTGCTTTCCAGTTTGTAAGATGAACTTAATAATATCTGCTGGGGAGAGGCTAAATGTTTCCTCTAAATTCACACCTGGTTAGGAGCAGAGTGGGGACTTGAACCTGGCTTGGGCTGTAACAGAGTGCATTTGATCCAGGACATTGATACCTGGGCCTTATGCACAGTGAGCTCTCTGTACATACCTGTTCCCATTTTCTTTTCTCTTACTCCCTGTGCCTTCTGCCATGTTACCTCTGTCTCCTGAAGCACCTGATGCACTCTGTGAGCTTCAATGGCACACAATAAGTATGGACAAAGGTGATTCGTGTGTCTTTAATGCTTTCTGGCCCCATTATTGCTACCATGTCTTTTATTTGTTTACTTATCATCCTTGCACTGCAGTGGATTTCATTTCATGCCGCCATACAATGTTGTGCTTCAAGTTCTTCATTAGCAATGATCATTTTCAAAGATATAAATCATAGATAGATGATCAATTTTCACTCTGGGAATTTGAAAAATAATCCCAGCATCCTCAGGGGAAGATTCCACATACAGATTGCTAATCTGCCTCCGGCGACAGCTGACACCAAGGAGTTTGGGGGAAGAGCCCAAGATGCAGAAGAGGACTGAGAGGCAGGAGTAGAGTGAACCAGTGCCGCTTGCTAGAGCCATCTTTCCTGAGCATAAATTGCCTGCTACCCTGCCCATCTGCTTCCATTTACCTGAGGTTGGATTTGATGGACCCGCCAGATGCTGTTTTTAGCTCCTCTTGGTCCTGGGGTTTCCTGGCCATCCATGTTCCATAGCCTCCAGGTGCCCCATAATAACATCACTGAACCCCACCACAGAGGAAGTCATATGGCCATGGCCAGCCTCTGTTGAGAACTAACATGTGCCTGTTTTCATTCCTTTAATCCACATAACAACCCAAAATTTTACAGATGAGGAAATGGAGTCACAGAGTGGCCAGGAGAAATTCCACGTAAATCTACAGATTTAGAAGTCTGTAATAAACCCACGTAAAATGCCTTGAGGAGAGCCCAGCCAGGAATTGATTTCCATATTACGCACTTGAGGTTGATTTAGGGACTGAGTCACACTGGGAGACAGCTGATATTTTAGAAATGTTTTGACCCTGATATTTAACTGGTTAACCTTCTGTCTTGCCATTGCCCTTAGCTTAGAAGGGCATAGGGCCATGATCTCCATTTTGAAATGAGGCATTGTGCTCTAGCCATTGACCCAGCTGGGCAAACCCTGCATCATAATTAAATGCTGTTACCATGGGCGTAGACTACAGGGGTATTACTTTAGGAGTTTTCTTTCCTAATCACCCACTTCCTAACACTCGCTGTCATTCACAGATCCTCACAATGTAACTTCTCTCTCTGACTACTCTCTCGGGACCTGTGATAGTCAGTCAGGGCTACAACCTCAAGAAATTTACTGCTGAGGGAAAAATAAGTTCAATGTGAGTATTTTGCTACTTAGGGTCAGTGTTTTATTGAAACTGTGAGAACAGGAATGCATGAAAAAAGATCCAAAGGATGGAAGAGGGATGCTCTTAGCCAAAGTAGTGAAATAAAAGCGTGCTGGTATGGAGTGAAATACTAGTACTTTGACTCTACACTTTCTAAGAAAGACCTATGGAAATTACAATCTGCATCACTTCTAAGGTCGCAAAGCCAAATGACCATGAGAAAATTTTCATTTTTCCTTAAGATGATACCACCTCACCTTAAAGGTCTCTTAAGAGCAAAGAACTGGCTAAATGGCACTCAGGGGCAGGTACAGTAGAGCAAGGGTATGAATCAAGCTGCAAGCCATGGTAATAGCAGGAGGAATTCGTTTTAATTGTGAAGTGTTCTCACACATGCTGCTGTGCTCCTATTTCTGCTCCTAGAAAATCATAGGAGAATTTTATTATTATTTTACATATTTTATAATACCAAAGAGAAAACTCTGAAAATTAGACTGTGTTGCTGCTTTAATTCAAATTGATCAATGATACTACAAGATATATGCATCTGTCTTCCTAAATCATCAACTCTTTTCAACTCTATGTAATGATTGCCCCCATTCATTCCCCGTTTGGGTTTCTCAGTTTCCACAGTCATGTATGGGCATGACCTGGCAGGTTATTGTCACATTACAAACAGTCAACACAAGTTTCATTTTTATACCAATTTTCAAAATACAATAGAAAAATCTTTGCTGGTCGTCTGAGTAGGCAGAGTTTTAATGTAAGTGATGTGTCTGAATAAATAAAACTCCTACATTGCACTTAGTGTTGCTGTTCCTCTTCTAACCTCTTTAATTCACAGTGTTTTTTGACTTTACTCTTTAAATAAGGGGACTCCTTGAAGATTTTTCAGTAGAGTCATACTCTAGAAAATTCCTCTGGCAGAATGCTGGAAGGGGGAGGACAGGGACTCAGAGAAGGCTCGTTTGTTGTAAGGATTGTTTGTGGCTCAGAGAAGAGACTCAGAAGGGCTCCTGGGGCCTAGGACACAATCAGGAGGGTGGGGAGGGAGCCAGACAGAGCAAAGAATAAGATGAGGAAGTAAGATACAAGAGAAGTCAAAGATGAGTGAAGTTTGCTCCTAAGAACATTCCACACTTACAACAGTGGGAGAGACAGCAGAGGGACAGAGCGCTGATAGGAGGTTGAGGTAGTGTCAACAGTGAGGTCCTGAGGGAAGGAGAGAAGGCTGAGAAGAAATTGTTTTCCCATCAAGTAGGGGAAGAGGATGGGAACTGAGTGGAAGGGCAGGAGTTGATGGCCTGGGGACCTCCAGAGAAGTTGACCAAACTCAGGTCTTCTTTCATGAACTCTGTGGTCTCAAGCAAGGATATTGCCTACTCCTTTGATAGGCTGAGGGTCTGAATCTAAGCCTCAGAATATCTGGAAGTGAACTTCTCATCCAGTGTCAGCCTAACACCTCACATGTCAACCTAGGTCAGGATTACTCACTCACTGCTGAGCGTACAGCATGCTTGTTAGCTGTGCAACTCCAGACAGCATAGCAACCGAGAAAAAAACACATCCCCCAACTTCCAAAGAATTAGAAAATAAAATAAAAGCCCAAAGGAAGGTCAGAGAGCTGAAGTCGAGATCATTACTGGCCTACAGTTATGTTTCTGCAAATAAAAGACCAAAATTCTAGAGGTATCACACAACCGTTAGACCTTCGAGAGTTTTTCTTTCTTTAGAAAGTTATAAAAGTACATTCATCCTGAACACCTCCAAAGGCATGTATATTATACACTGTGATCTAGGCATGTGCATGCATCACTTGCACTTGCAAACACGGAGATCACTATGTATATAGAGCCCAAGAATAGTTCTATGTAAATACAAGACTTTTTGCAGTGCCACTATACTCAAATCGTACCACTGTGTAAGATTTTTCTCTTAAAGTTCAATTATAAATATTAAAAGTTTGATAAATGGAAGGAAAGAAAACTCTGGTTTCTTTTGGTTCATAATGAAAACTGTGAAAAGGATGACCAGGTGTGCAAATATTTGCTACATAGGAACATTTCATATATGCGTGTATAAAGGGTTTTAATATATACCCTTTGCTAACATAACTAAATACTATTTAAAGGGATGTCTCTGGCCTCATGATTCATGAACACTTGGAAAACAATGGGGAAAAGTGCAGTACTGATTTATCTTCTGTTATTACCTCTTGCTTTTTAGGTATTCTTTGTAAATAAGGGAGGAAATCCTTTCTGAAGGCACAGGGTACCATTATTTAATGACTCAACAAAATAATAGCTAACAGCTTATATTTATTGGATGTTTACTGTCTCCCGGACCCTCCTGTACTAACAGCTTCTGTAATTATCCCCTCTGTGCACATGAGAAGACTCATCAGAAGTCTTGTTCTCATCTCAAGCTAGCAGTAGTTTCCTTTTCCCTCTTCACTCGCTCCCCAATGATGCTCTTAACACTGTGTTAAAGGTTGTTACCGTGCTAAAAGGTATCTCATCAAGATGAATCTTAAGTTTTTATTGGGTTCAGTCTGCTGTCAAACAAACTGGCAGCTGGCTTTTCGAAAATTCAAGGGAAAATATCTTTTATAATTTGAGTAGAACCTCAGAGCAATTTGGAAAATGGGGAAGGGTTACAATGACATAGGATTTCCCTGAATGAGGTTTCAGTTCATGGACTTACAATTAAAGAATGGTATTAATAATGAACCAGGACTGACCCTGGAAATGGTTTTATGCACCACATTATAAAACTAAGTCAAAGGTAAATAGCAATTATCTAATGTCGAAAATATCTGGGAATTAATAGCAAGACACTGATCATTTGGGGAAGTTACAGTGGTGATATAAAACAGTGTTTCTCAAAGTAGCATCCCCAGATCACCTGCATCCAAATCGCTTGAGTGAGTAAAATGCAGATCACGGGCCCCATCACAGACTTTCCGCATCAAAATATGCCTTTTTCAATAAACACCCGGTGCTAATTCTCACTTCAGTCTGATGGATACTCCCCTAAAATATGAGCTAGCTCCTTGAGAAACTTGTATTTATTCCATTCCAGTAAATGAAAATATACTTTTTTTTGTTATTTAATATAAGACTCTGTTGTGGATTGAATCGTGTCCCCCAGAAAGAGAGGCTGAGTTCCTAACCCCCACTACCTGTGAATGAGGTCTTAGTTGGAAATAAGGTCTTCACAGATAAAAGCAAGTGAGGGTGAAGTCACAATGGGGTAGGATGGGCCCTAAATCCAATAGAACTGGTGACCTTGTAAGAAGGGAACTTGAACTGACACACGTAGGAGAGCCGCACACAGAGGGGGGAGGCCATGTGCAGACAGGCAGAGGTGGGCGCCGTGTCACTGTGGGCCCAGGGGCACCAATGATTGCCGGCAAGCCCCAGAGGCCAGGAAAGAGGCATGAAGCAGCACCTCACTCCGGGCCTCCAGAAGGAGCCGACCCTGTCCACACCTTGATGTTGAGACTTCAGGCCTCCAGCCTGTGAGAGAATAGGTAGCTGTTGTAGTAAGTCATCCAGTCGTGGTACTTTGCCGGCAGCCGAAGGAAACTGTACAGATGCCAAGCTAAGAACTGGGCGGTGAGGAATCCATTCTCCACCTCCACCTTCGCAGCCCCTGGCCCCCTCCCCTCCTGGTCAGCACCCCCGTCAGGGGCCATTTCTACCACCCTTGACTTCCTCATGCTTCCTCCTCTGGCGTCGCCTTTAAGGCTGTTCTCATTCCGGGACAGCCAGCTCCGCCTTGCGTACCTCGAAGAGAACGGTCCCTGAATTTGGAGTCAGTTTTGCCTGCCCCTCTCCCAGCAGAGACTTGAGGGATTTCATAACTCCGTGGATGGCCAATGTCACCCTGAAGTAGGAAGTTTTTAAAAATGAAACTTGAAAACATGTCTGAGAATCCCGTGCTGTGCCAGAACTGATTAAAAGTGGGAAAGGCAGAGAGAATAAAGTAACACAGAAGTGATCCTTGTCATTTTCGCCAGATTACATTTCCTCCGTGGAGCGACGGACACATCTGTCACTCTGGGACCATCCACTTACAGGGCAGGCCGAGTGAAGGTCATTTTGGTTTTTATTGATTCTATGGCTCTGGCATTACTCATAAGGATTTACAGTATTTAACCCACCAGGAGGAGTCGTGAACTATAAATGGCTTCCCGTTTACCAGGAGAGCCTGCCGTTTTATAAGTGACACCAGCTATGTGGTCCCCTTCACAACTCTCTCTAATGAAAGCCTGCGGCCTCGGCCTCTGCACAAAGGAGCCTGGCCTCGAGCTTCGCGGAGCTGATCCCTGCTCTGGCTCCGGATCCGTACGGGCTTGTTTAGCTTCCTAAGTGGAGTAATCCAGATACAGGGAGATATGAAAAACCGAATTAAGAGACCCATGCCGTTCGTTTGATCTGTCAGCATCCTCCATGACCAAAACTGGGAGTAAGAAAATGGAAGTTGAAGACCATGAAATAGGGAAAAGAGAACATCAAGAAGAGGATTTGGTGACTTGTGAAGTGTTCTCACGTGTGTTACAAGACACTCGGGACAGAACAGAGGCCCGGGATCTGTATCTGCGGAAACGTAAGTGAATGAATGAATGGAGAGGATTTGTTTTTACATGAAACATGACACCGTTGTTATTTTGACTGAGAGCTTTTCATCCTCGGAATGGAATTGAGGAAGTCTGAAATACGTGGCCAGCGTTCGTTGATGGCGTTCTCACACGCCCCGTGTGAACGCACTACCAAAACCGAGCCTGAGGCCAAAGGAAAGAAATCAACAGCTATCAATCCTGTCTTCATTTAGAATTTTGATACTGTATTCATCACAGAATATTTTGCTTTCATTTTTAAAATATTATTTCTTTGCGTTGCTGAGTTTTTAAGTGCCCCCCTCCCTCTTCAATTTCGCACCTGAAGCCAGGGCCTTACTTGCTTGACCCTAGGCCCAGCTCAGCGTGAGCCTTTAGAAGGTTTTAAATGTCTTGTTAAGAGGAGAATGCGCACGTTCAGGGTCCACGCACAATGGCGTTAAAGGAAGCGTCCTACAGAACAAGGGCGATGGTCTCCTGGGTGAGCCTGAGGTGAAACAGGAATCTCTGTGAGGCCGTCTTTGCGTCACAAGGGGAGTGATTTTCAAGCCACAGTCTTGTCTTTTCCCGGCATCTTTGAATTAAAAGAGGTTGGCAGTGGTTGTTAATGCTGGTTTGCCAGCCGGTGCACCCAGAATCGTCCAAAAACTTCATGGCTCTCATAATTATGCTCTTCGTGACTCTTCATCTTCCTAAAATGAGTCAGGCTGTGTTTGCAGGGAGTGTCAGAGCCCCGTGCTAGCTCTCTTCCCAGGAATATTGGGGCCCCACGAACACAGAGCCATTATTTAGTGTTTGGTCACTTATGTTCCCTAGAACTTTACTCAGCCCTCTCTTTGTCTATATGTCCTGGCTCTAGGATGCAGATGTCCTTCATAAGGATAAGAATTCTGCTTATGAAAAGCATTCCAGGGGTGCCTGGGTGGCTCGGTTAGTTGAACTAGCGACTTTGGCTCAAGTCATGATCTCATGGTTTGTGGGTTCAAGGCCCATGGGATCTTCTGTCCCCTTCTCTCTCCGCCCTGCCCCCGCTCATGCTCTCTCTCTCTCTCTCACTCTCTCTCTTGCTCTCTCTCTCAAAAATAAATAAAAATAATAAAGAAAAGCATTCCATATAGTGCAGGTACATAGTACATATTCAATATATTCTGAATTTATAAATGAGTTCACTATAAATTCCTGTGGTTTCGTTTTCTCTTTTGTTGAACTAAATTTGTTCTCATTTTATCCTAAACTCTCAGAACATTCCAAGGAATTTCCTTTTTTGGAAAAATGTAAGTTCCTAGCAGTCAAGCCGGGCTGCGATGTGAAGTTAAAGTATTCTTAAATTAGCACTAGTATTATTACATGTATAAAGAAAATATGTTAACTGGTCTATACTTATAGAATCTCAAACGTTTGAAGTAGATAATAGAATTCACCGTATTTCTCAACTTAGACTCTGCTACTGAAAAGCACTTAGTAAAATTATTCAATCTGTCATCCTTTCATGTCTAAGAAAACACCCTCAGGTCAATCTTTTTCATCCTTCTTAGCCTGACACCAAGTAATAAGATTCTTTTTCCTAATAATATCTACTACAGGGATATCCTTCCGACTTTAAGAAAGCCGATATCAAGAAATCTGATTTTCTGGGGGGGTGTGGGGGAAAGTCATACTTGCTTTGCAAAAGAATTTAATTTAAATAGCAAGCTCCCTCTGAGTCCTTAAAATAGGATTCAATTTACCAAAACATGACTGGTGCATAGCTGAGAACGTCCTGTTCACCTACTTTTATTTAGGGCTCCTCGGTTTCTGCACTTTGAGAGAACATGCGCACTGCAAAGTTCCTGTCCTTATCTAAAAGGGAGATGGTGCCATCTACATGTTTAATGAGACACACCGGTCTCTCATTATGTTTGCTAGGTGTTTTGACTGATCCGGCCCTGGGGTTCGAGAGGGGTCCTCTGAGAAAGCTGTCCAACTGTCTCGAGAACCTCAACCTGTCAAAACTGCACGTGACACGTGGTTGATATTGTTATTATTATTTTGCTGGCGGGCCCTGCGTCCGTGTCCAAGGCTGCCAGAACAGACTATACCACCTGGGTGGCTTAAAACAACATAAGTCTTACAGTTTGGGAGGCTAGAAATCTGCAATCGAGGCATTGGCAGACCCATGCTGCCTGTGAAGGCTCTGGGGGACAATCTGTTCTGTGTCTTTCTCTTAGCTCCTAGGGCTGCCTGCAAGCCTTGGTGTTCTTGGCTTATAGATGACTCACTTCAATCTCTGCCTCCACCATGGCCTTCTTCCTGCGTGTCTGAATGATGCTAGCTTTCTCCTGCCTGTTTGTCTCTCTTCCCTTCTTCTTATGAAGAAGTTATATCAGATTAAGAGCTTCCCTGCAGCCATGTAACTCCATCTTACGTAATTACATCTGCAAAGACCCAATTTCCAAACAAGGCCATGCACCTCAGCATGGCCTACTCTGGACATCAGGACATCAAACCTATGTTTTTTGTTGCTGCTATTTTGTTTTGTTTTTGTGGGAGGATACAGTATGCTTTTTTCTTTAATTTTTTTATTGAAAAATTGAAGTGTAGTTAACACACAGTGTTACATTAGTTTCTACATGTTATGCTGTGCTCACCACAAGTGTGGTTGTCACCTGTGACCATACTACACTGTTACAGTACCATTGACTGCATTCCCTGTGCTGTACCTTTCATCCCCGTGACTTATTCGTCCCATACTGGAAGCCTGGACCTCCTACTCCCCTTCACCCTAATTGCCTTTTCCCCCATCCCTTTTTCCTCTGGCGACCGTGAGTTCGTTCTCTATATTTATAGACCTTTTTCTGCTTTTGTGTTTGTTTGTGTGTTCGTTTGTTTTGGTTTTTAAATTCCACATGTTAGTGAAATCATATGGTATTTGTCTTTCTCTGTCTGGCTTATAATACCTTGGCATAATACCTTCTAGGTCCATTCATGTTGTTGCAAATGGCAGGATCTTTTCTTTTTTGTGGCTGAGTAATACTCCATTACATATATTTATCCATTCATCTATCAATAGACTCTTGGGGTGCTTCTGTATATTGTTTATTGTAGATAATGCTGCAATAAACATAGCAGTGCATATATCTTTTTAAATCAGTGTTTTCTTTTTCTTTGGGTAAATACTCAGTAATGGAATTATTGGATCATATGGTAGTTCTCTTCTTAATTTCTTGAGGAATATCCATACTGTTTTCCACAGCGGCTACACCAATTCACGTTCCTACCAACAGTGCATGAGGGTTTCTTTTTCTCCACATTCTTGCCAACACTTGTTATTTCATGTCTTTTTGATACTAACCATTCTGACACGGGTAAGGTAATACCTCATTGCAGTTGTGACTTGCCTTTCCGTAAAGATTGTTTTCATGTGTCTGTTGGCCATGTGTATGTCTTCTTTGGAAAAATGTCTATTTAGGTCCTCTGCCCATTGCTTAATCAGATTATTTGTTTTCTGGTGTTGAGTTGTAGAAGTCCCTCATATATTTTGGATATTAACCACTTATCAGATATATCATTTGCAAATATCTTCTCCCATTCAGTAGGTTGCCCTTTCATTTTGTTGACGATTTCCTTCACTATGCAAAAGCTTTGTATTTCGGTGTAGTCCCAATTGTTTATTTTTGCTCAACCTATGTTTTTCTCGAACACAATTCTGACCACAATGGATACTGTTGTGCCCATTCATGTGCAAGCTGTTGGGGAGAGTGCTAGGCTTTACTCTTAGTGCACATTCTGTGTTGCACTGGCTTTGTGATGTCCTACTCAACATGGATGGATGTTCTGAAGTGTTGCTTCTAACAGGAAAATGCAATACATACAGCAACCTTTGGTGTGAGAGATAGGACACAGGTCGAGAGGGAGGTGTAGACTCGAGGGTGTCAAGGAGGGAGGAGGAGGCTAAGGATGGAAGCACAAATAAGGGAGCCTACCTCGTGAGAAGGAAATAGGGAGCATCCTGTGCAGGAAAGCCCTGTAAACTTATGTCTCATTGCTCAGTGCCCTACCCTTGGATCCAGTGTATTTTTTCTCACGCCAGCCTCTTTACCCACAGAGGGGAAGAGAAAGGAGCATGATCAGTGTGATTTTCCTTTTTTCCTCCTGAATACCCAGTTTGTTTACATTTCATTTTATTCATTGTAGGTGAGCTGAGAGAACTAGGGGTTGCTATTGTATCTGAGCACTTCAGAAGGGCCATTAGAAGAGTCCCTACATGCTGCCTCTGGGCCTCTGTGTGGATTGCAGCCTCTCCTTCTCGTCCCATACACATAATGGCCTTGTGGAAGTCCTACCGTTTTTTGATTGGGAATAAATTAAGTGGTAAAGACCAAAGCCTCTTAAACTGCTTGTAGGAGAGATCAAAATGAAACAACCGTCCTGAAAGCTCCCCTGGTTTTCAAATATAACTTCTCGGTAGTATGTGCTTTGATGGAGTGTGACATTCTTGACAGAGAGATTTGTGGTCAGCATAATTTGCTTTCAGAAGTTATCCAGCTAAACATCATGGCTAATAATTTCAAACTAAAATAGGAAATTAAATTTTCCTTTGAGGTAACAACCAATCCACTAATATTTTTTAAATCGCCTATAGACACAAATTGACTTGACATAATTTAATAAAAATTTAAGAGCAGTTTAGGAATATGAATTAGGCGATTGGAAAGTAAGATCGTGGCCACCTTGCCATTTTCTTTACTCCATGGTTTATTCAGAAGTGATGAAAAAGCACCTTGTTATCAAACTTACGTGAAGAGATTTGGATGGGGACTGCGTATCAAACTAAATGAAATAAACAAAGCTAAATTTAAACCCTTCATCGGAAATATGTAATCTAATACTTTTGTATTGTAGTTTGATCAAGCTACCTTCTTGGGTAACAACTGTAATTGAGATGGTTTGGGGAAGATCTAAAGAGGCCCATTAAACGGGTTCAGTTGTTCACCAAGGAGAGAGGGGACCTGGCTTATGAGAGGTAGGGGGTGTTATGAAAAGCATGCACACGTCACCCATCTCCCCTTCCCTGCCTCAACTGTTGTGGTTTTGGGCAGCCATCATCCAATGTTAGCCATTGGCGAGTGCCGTGGAGGCCATTACCCCACAACCTAGTGTTAGTTTTCCTAATTTATAACATCCTCTGCCTCACTGGTTGGTCGATGGGTCTTTTGTGGCCTGGAAGACTCTCAGGACCCTGCTACACCTCTGCCAACATGATCTTGCTAAAGGAGCGCCTCCGGCGGCATTGGCCCTTCTCCCATTCAGCTGTTCCTGTTAACCCCCCCCCTGCATAACACGCTCCGTGACCCAAATCCTCCATTATGAGTAACATGATCCAAACCAGTGCTTCTCCGACTGCACAGTTTTTCCAGATCACCTAGGGATCTAGAGATTGTGTTAAAAATCAGTCCAGGAAGCTGGGGTGGGGCCAAGATTTTGCATGTCTGCTGGGCCGCAGGTGATTCCTGTGTTGCCAGTTCCCTTTAGTAGCAAGGATCTAGAAAGTGTCCTATGTATCCCTGCCTCCCAGCTTTATTCGTATTCCTCTCTCAATCTGAAATTTCCTCCCCTTTCTTTCTTCCTACAGTCTTTACATCCAGCCTGCAGAACCTTGCTTTAGTACCTCTTTCTTGAGATGATCCAGGATGGGGCTTAAACATCACTACCATTTCTGCCTCAGAACCCCTCTAGCACACAGGGTCTGGACCACCTGTTTGGCACACAGCCTGTGCTCCTTTTATCTGTAGCTGCTTTTTCATATGCATATCCTAAATCCCTGATTAGATGTTTAACCCCTTGAAAACACTCTACTCCTGGCTTTTACACCACCCTTTTTCATATGCATATCCTAAATCCCCGATTAGATGTTTAACCCCTTGAAAACACTCCACTCCTGGCTTTTACACCACCGTTCTATAATTCCATCTACCTGCTGTGTTATTGGAACTCCATATTCAACATGGCAAAAACCAAACTCCCTACCTCCCCCACTCTGAAAACTTGCTCAGCCAACTGTACTTCCTTCTCAGAGAGCTGCACTTGTTTATTCCACAGATACTTATTTATTCAACAAATATTTGTGCCTACTATGAGCCAGGCACTAGAAATATAGTGGTAAATGCAGCAGACACGGGTCCTCCTGATGCTTGCCTGAAGCTCCACAGAAGCTAGTAGAGCCTCAGCTACCCGCAATTTAAAAAGGCTGCATTGGGTGCCTAGCTGGATCGGTCAGCTGAGCATCCAACTTCGGCTCAGCTCATGATCTCGCGGTTCGTGAGTTCGAGCCCCACATCCTCCACATGGGGATCTCTGTTGTCAGCATAAAGCCCACTTCAGATCCTCTGTCCCCCTCTCTCTCCCCACCTCCCCCTCTGGTGTTCTCTTTGTCTCTCAAAAATAAATAAACATTTAAAAGGCTGCCTTCCTGGAGTCTCAGTCATCAGGGTGGAAACTACAGGGTCGCCCTTCTTTTCTCCTAACTCACCACCCACAATCATGCAATTTATTATAAGTTTCTCTCTGCTCTACCACTGAACTGTATCTCACTTGTAAGCAGTCCTCCCCCTTCTGTGATTCTCGCCACTGCCCTAGAAATGTTCCTATCCTTTCTAGCCCTGATGATGGCACTTGTCTGTCTACCCCTCGCTAGCCCTCCTGGTTTCCAGCATCTTCATCTCCACTTCACACCAACCCTGGATTTGTCATTGTCCCGAAATAGCCATCCGATCATGGCACTTCTGATCTCATAAAGATAGGTGAGTCCACAATGCCTATGAAATTAAAGCATCAAATTGAAGATCCCTATAATCCAATTAGCAATTAATGCTTGCCTAATTCTCCTACTGTCAAAATATAATGCTTTTTCAAATTTGAGCTCAAAGGCCACTTTCCAAACACACTTCCTCCCTCACAAGTAACCCTTTCCATGGCACTTAGTTTGTACTTTTGTCGCCCACTATTTGTCACACGGTCTTGGATGATTATTACTTGTATCTGTCTGTCTTCACCTGCAGTAGATTTTAAGACTATCTTTATCTAGCTTACTCAGTGCCTAGTAAAATTCCCTGATATCCAAGAAAAGAAGTCTATCAACAATTCGAGTTTCTTGACTGGAGTGGTGGAATTGGACTCTTTTGTGTCTTTGGTGTGAAACACTAAGCCCTACTCTTGGAAGGTACATAAGAAAAAAAATGGTTAAATTATCAGCATCTTTAAAATATGCAGTCTTTTCACGTTCTTACCACCTGTTGATTGAGTCTCATTTGCATACCTGCCAATAGAAGTCGTATCCTTCAGAGTCTGTTGCTGGAGGAGTGTTTGTCAAGCTTGGCCACATATGAGAATCACTTGGGCAGTTTTGGAAAATCCCCATATTCAGGCTGCACCCCAAGTAGACTAATTTCATCACAGTCTCTGTGGTCCAGACCCAGACATCAAAATTTTTAAAACTACCCAAATGATTCTGGTATGAGAACCGCTGTGCTAGGGAAGAGCTCAGTCCCAGGCCCAGTGTCAGGGTAGGAAAAAGAACAGCCCAGGCACATGGGACAGTTCGAAGGGGATTCATCTGGCCCCAAACGTCTTTCTTGGTAGCCTGTTGTGGTTCCCACTGTGAGCCAGCAAAATTTCCCTTTGGATTATAGCGTCTGCAGTAGGCATTGTTAAAATCCATTATAATATATGTTCCCTGGAAGGAATAATCCACTAATCCTTCGGCTATGTAGAGATCGAAAACCAAATCCTTTTTGTGGAAGATGGGGGCCTGGGAAGGAAGGTCAGGGGTACACAGACTGAGCTGGACATCGTCACAGGCGGTTCTGAGAAGTCAGAAGGCACAGTGGGAATATTTGATCTGTCAGTAGTAGGTACTTGGGGAAGGAGAGAGAGGCACAGAAAAGGAAGTTGACAGGGGGGATGGCCTCACCTTCTCAGGTTGGCCAAGACCTAAGAGTCCTTGAATTTGATAAAAATTGGTCTGAAGTCTGATTTTTAAAAATTAATTAGCAGGTAGGGGGGAATGAAAAAGCGTGTATCAGGTGGATGCCCAGGACCTGAGGGGATTAAGACTCCTAAGCCTCAACTCTCTGGTACTTCCTGAGCCTCGAAAGCAATACTGAAAGGTTCCCAAATGAAAGGTTAGTGGCATCCAGTCAAAGCCAAAAGAAACTAAGGTAAAGGGAACCCAGTAAAAATAAAAAGTTACAGGAAAGAGTATATATATGTGGCAACTTTTTCCCAAGCTTTCAAAAAGATACCACCTGGGGACAGAGAACCAGAGCAATCCCTCTATCCTCTCCTGCCTAATGAGAATTTCTGAAAGCAAAATACACCCAGAGTGAGTCCCCATGAGGTGGTAATTTATAAAGCCGCCCCTACTCCATGCTGATACTGAAATAGACTGGTTTCCTGGTGCACCAGAGCCTTTTGTGGAAAAAACAAAGCTGTAGGAAAGAACTTGAATAATGGAAGGCTCCAGAGAGATAAGACGACACCTCTGGGTCTGTGATTGCACCTCAGATTCTCTCAACCACATCCTTCCCCGAGGAACCTACTTCCCTTTCCCCATAAACTAAGTCGAATAGTAATCATCCTTTGCTTTGAGTGGGAATATCTCCTAAATTGCCAACAGCTCAGCAGGAATGCGAATCTGCGGCTATGTCCTGGATCCGCTTTCCCTTCTGCGACCCTCGCCCACCACCCTAACTCTTTTGTTTTGGATTTAACCAAATTAACTAGACATGAAACAGAAAGAGGCTATTACTCAAGGGAATTGGATCCTGGTAGCATATCCTCACGAATTTCCCTTATGGGTTTCAGTCAGCAGTGGAGGTCTCAGAAACATTCCAGATGATTTCAAGGAGGCAAGGGCAGACTGGTAATTAAACCACAGGCATCAGCACGGCTTAGAAACAGAGAACAAAGGGCAAGGGAAGAAAACAAAACAAAGAGGCAGGAAGCCAGGGTCCTGCCTTAGCAGTTTGAGGCCCTGGACATGCTTTCCTACACATCTTATCCGCCCCCTGGCTGCCTTACAGAAGCTCCTGAAGTGAGGCATGTCTTTGCTTCATGCATAAAGCAACGAGGCACAGAGAGAATGGAGGGAGCCAAGGTCAGCCGAGGCCCAGGACCTCTTGACCCTTGCCGAGCTGGACGTGGATGGCAGAGAAGGAGGGCAGTGTGGGCATGGAAGTAGCAAGAACGGGGTCAGGCTTTGCTCCGGGTTCCCGGGCTCGCCTCACCGCAAATGCTACAACACTGTTGGCCGGGTGTCTTCTCAGTGCCCCTGCAGATCTGCCTTCCCTCTTCTCCAGGCTGCTGTGGCTCTGAAAGAGCCAGAGGACACGGACTTTGTTCCTGAGCTCCTTTGTCTTCAGGCTCCAGTGAGGCTTGGCCAATGGGAGGCAAGCGCAAGAGCTCTGGGGGGAAAGTGAGACCCTGAGATTCATGCGCAAGGCTTCCTCCCTGTGGAGCTGCTCAGACCCGCTGAGCACCTCAACTCAAGACGATAGTTCCCCTCAGCCTGCCTTCCCCACAACTCTCTCCCTCCCTCCACACTTCAGCCCTTCAGGCCTCGGGGTGGGGACTCTGCCTCATCGGTGTTAACCTTGGGTTCTGCTCTATTTCTTATGTTTGCCCAACCCCCTGCTCTCACCTTTTTATTAAGTCCCTTACTGAATCATCTTCAAGTCACCCAAGTTGAGTTGTATTGCCTATGTCCTTCCAAGACCCGACTGATACAGCCCTCAAGCTCCGAGAGACCAATTATGAGATGTATCTTCATTGTTTCAGTGTGGGGCCATCCTCCGGCTGGCTTAGCTACTGAGGCATGAACCTTAATGTGGAAATGTCTGGAAATGCCAAACATGCCAAAAATGGCTACCAGAGAGTCTGAGGCACTGGAAGAATCTGCTCGGTACCCAGAAGGCCATGCGACCCTTAGCTGAGGGAAATGAAAATTCTTTTCTTTTGGTCTACAGTCAGTGTACAGCTCATGAGGCCTAACAGTCTCTGCAGCATGCCATGAGCAGAGTCCGTAGTACTCTGGGTCACAAAGGGATCCCCTTCCTTGCTGATAAGGGGAGAAGAGGAAGTAGATATAAGTTGTCTGGAAAGAAAATGAGGTAGGAATGAATTTACCTCTGTGAGCCACCTTCCCTCACAAAACGTGACCCTCTTCCTTCTGAGCCACGCAGCAGTGGGGATGTACCGCATCTAGCATTAAAGCTCAGAAGCCACCAGTGAGCAAAAATGAGTGTGGCTTTCTTTGCATTCATTTCCTGGAAACGCTTTGCATCACTTAATCCAAAACCTAATTTTTTTGGAATTTAATGTTTAACAAATCATGAGTGTTTGATGTAACGTGAGATTACTTTATCCTCCCTCATCCCCAGACCCTCGTGAAAATGAGATGCTGCACCTCATTTGGGGATTTGGGAGAGAAAATAAAACAATCTAGATCTAGGTCAGCAGAAAGTCTGTTTGTTCAGTGTAAGTAGGGCTCTCCGCTAATTAACACTTTCCTGAAAAAAAAAAAAAAAGAGTGAAAGGCGTGTGCGAGGAACATATATATCCGTCTTACATGGCACCATTTCAGATTCAGTAAACTAGCACTTACCCCTTCGAAATGGAATAGTAATTGCACATGCTGAAAATTAAAATTCTGGGAAGCTGCAAAGGCTGAAAATTCAGCCGGTCACCTGACGCAACTGAGTAAATGTACTGGAATGTTAATTAGCATTTACTAAGTTATGGAACTAAAGCTTTAACTTTGCTATCTTTGCTTCGAGAATTAAAATATCGTGGGAGGAGAAAGGTAACCAAGATGTCAGCTTGGTTCCTCTTCCGGAAAGTGGGATTCGGACCTTGATGCGGCTCTGGTAATTGATCCAGTGATCCCGAAGAAAGAATGTCACCTCCGAGATAAGAAAATATGCTTTCTTTCCTCCTTAATTGCCCAAACACGCTGGTCACGTAAGAACGGTCATGAAAAGCAAACGAATTTGTGCCCATGGCCATGTGTGCTTTTTAAAGGCAATCTAATGGTTTTCGGTAATGTCATAACAATGGATGGTCTCTCCCAGATGTTTGGCTTCTGAGGCATCCTGTACAGAATCACGTATTCAAGAGCTTGTTTCTTCCCCACATAATCATTCGTTCAAATTTTTGCCCGGCAGACAATGAGCAAATTCTGATGGACTTCACATCAGTCATTAGAGAAGATCTTTTCTTAAAAATTATGGGCCTTTCTCCATGATCCAATAGTCAGCTGAAAAAAATATTAAGTGAGCATCTACCATGTGTTCAACACTCAGCTAACTGCCAAAAGATACCAAAATGTACAAGATATTGTTCCTTACCAGGGGCATAAAGATGTTTTATAGAGGCAACACATCTCCAAATGAAACAATAAACAAGCCAAATGCACGAGATACTGATAAAATAAAATGCTCATTTGTGTGACAGGATGATCAAAATAAATTTCACTCTGAGGTTGTCTTCCAGCTCCAAAACCCTCCAATTCAATGAGCAGCACAAATGATAGCAAAAGAACTTAACTAAAGGTTCTGGAAGGTGGATTTTAATCATGAGCACGTCCCTACCATAGTGCCTAGTACTCAGTGAGCTCTGGGCAAGTGCTGAAGGAATAAATAAGTACATGAGTACAAAATGTAAAGAACGTAGAAAGAGATATGATTTGGCATTATCCAGGAAGGCTTCAGGACAGAGACTGCTCTCAAACCAAACCATAAAACAGAGGTTGCAAACTGTCATCCCTCAAAATAAATCCTGCTGTATAGATGTGCTCCGTTTAGCCGACACAGTGGGGAAGGGGAGAGTGGTGGTGGCGATGATGATGATGATGACGATGATGATTGTGATGATGGAGGTGATGGTGGTGATGAAAAGGAAGGAGGTGGAGAGGGAATTTAAAAGTCAAGAGAATCCACATTCGCATCCATATATTTCTGTTGTAAAACAAGGTCTCCCTCTCCAGGTACCTGTGTCCATGTGGTGTGAATCCTCCCTTTCTTGGAGTATTGTCTTCCCACTTTGCCCCATGCCCCATCCTCCCAGCCAACTCCCAAGCCCAGGCCAGCTGTCAGTCGCCTTTTATTTCCATGCATATACTATTGCTTTCTTATGTAAGAGAAATACTTCTCTATATACCTACTATCTGAATTGGAAAAATGATAATCCAAGAGAGACTCATGTTTCAAGAAAAATGGGAGAGAGGATTTCTTGGAAAAATGAAGGAATTTCTATGCCATCAATATTAATCTGAATGTGCCTATTGAAAGAACAGAAATTACCTCCTTACTGTGTCAACTACCTCCTCAGTGTGATAAGCATTCTCTCTAAAACCACAACCCATCTCCTCAACCCTCTCCATGCAGACTTCCAACCCCCTTCCCCACTTTATTTTTCTCCTTAGTACTTACTCCTGCCTGACATATTATATGTTACTGATTTACCTGTCGGTTGGTAGAACTCTCTAGTGAAAATGTAGGCTACGTAAAGGAAGGAATTTTTGTATTGTTTTGTTGTTGTTATTGTTGTTCACAACTTCAAATCTTGTACCTAGAACAGTGCCAGGAACATAGACAATGCTGAATGAATGAATGAATGAATGATAAATGAACAAACTCAGCCCACTTCTCTAATTTCTTTCTCTGCATGATCTCTGCCTTAAAGGTTGAGGAAGCTGTGGATAGGCAGAGAGAGCCATCTCTCCAGTGGAGGAAAAATACTTCTTGGAAATAACATTAAGCTGGAAGGGAGCAAGCACTTAGAGAGGGAAAGGGGCTCTGTAAGAAGCATCGTCTAATCAAAACCAAAAATGTGTCATGGAGTTGCCGCCGAAGCACCCATGACAGGTGTGAGCAGTAAGGCCCTGTCTGACGGTCACCTGTCATCGACCCAGAGCATTGCCCACTCCAGACTGGCTTTCCCAGCACATAGCCTAAACATCCTTCTGGATCCCACCTGGACTGTCCTAGCGTCCTTCAACAGATGTTCCAGAATAGAAGCTAAACTGCTCACTGTAAGCTATGTAGCATTTCCTGGTGTCTGCCCAGTTCTCTGGCCAAAAATCCTGCCTCTTCAACATACACACTTAATCTTCCAGTCACACCAAACTACCTTTCAAAGGCTAAGTGGGCTTAGTCCACGTGAGCCTTCAAACATGGAGCTCTTCTATCTGATTAGGAGGACTGGCCTGCCTCATTCTACTGTTCTTCAAGGGCCAGCTTAAGTAGCCACATATGAACCGCTCTTTTGGGTTCTCTCCATGGCCCCACTGGTGTTGGCAAACCCAGGACCTTCTTTCTACACCTCTCTACCATCTGCTACTTCTTCTCTGGCAATGCTCACGGTCAAAGCAGAATGTATCACATGTATGACGTGGTGTGAGTACACCACAGGAAGAGTCCGTTAGTTCAAAGCACCTGTAGCCCCCTCAGACAAGTGTATATACCCAGGCCTTGAGTGTGCCACCCTTGCTTCTTGGATCCTCCCTGGAAATTCATTCGTTTTCTGGTTAAGTGGGTACTACCATGGGTCTACTTGCATGGATCGTGATTCAACACCCTATCCCCTTTTCCTGGGGTTTAAGTACTTTGACCTTTTTCAGTTGCTCTCAGTTCAATCAACTCTGGGTCACTGGTTTTTGCTCTTGAAAAAGCCCACAACCAGCCCCTGTACACTCAAGCTTCTATCCCTCTTCACCCAATTTCTATCAATGTTGACATCACATGGTATTACTATTTGTTTTGATGTCTATACCTCTCCAAAAGAGAAAAGTTCCTTGAATTTAGGGACAATGTCCTTTTCTCCTTTGTAGCCCCAGTGCCTCTCAAACCAAGAAATTCCTTCGTACATACTTGCTGACTAAATGCATGGACACGCATGACAGTACAGCCATGCCTTTTGCCCTGTAAGCAGAATGACCATGAATTAAGTTACGGCAGTAGTACGGCATATTCAAACAATTAAGCTAATAAAAAGGTAAAGAAATACGTATATTTTTAATTACTGCAATAAAACTCATTGGACCCTGACTTACAGTCTTAGAAGTGAAAACTTATCGGACCATGACTTACATCTTAGTAGATGTAAAAAGCTAGGTAAAGTCTGAAAATTAAAAGACCTTTCAGAGAAAGAAAACAAAGTTAAAGTCCCAGGGCCGTACGTGCCCTGGTGATATCACCTAGTCTACTCCTTAGCACTGTGGGTCTCAGTTTTCTGGGTCATGAATGAGTGGGCGGCGTGTGTTGGGGGTTCCATAGAAGGAGAACTCATTAGAAATGCAGATCTCCAGGCTCCAGTGGTCGAGTCTGTACAGATAGCACGTGGAGCGAGCCCCAGGGTCCAGGTGACCCCAGCACCGCATAGACCCCACCCATTTTTGAGTACCCTACTCTTCTCCTTTCGAAGACCACAGGATGTTTCCCTAATTTCCTAGAATTCATTACATTTTCCTAAAATCCTTTTCTAAATCGTATTTTAGTAAGCCTGTGTCTTATGACTCTGTCTTCAGGAAAGACTGTTTAAAAAAAAAAAACTATCAGACAAAAGTGAAGAGGCTTCTCAGCATCTTGTGGAAAAGGTCACTTCTTCAGACCAACATCAAGCTCCTTCGAAGTCTGGACTTTGCTCTCAACTGTATAAATAATGAAAAAGGGGGACTCAGTGGCACACCTCATTCAGGGCGCTCTCATAAATAACACTCTACTTTCAACTGTCTTGGGGGAAACCCTTGAAAAGCCCTACCTACTCGAAAAGGAACTAAACTGAAATTGGGCTGAGCGGTTTTGGATGTCTGTAAAAAAGACATTAACGTGTCCGTCAGAGACCTTCGCTTTGACTTGAAGAAGAGAGTTGGGTTTCCACACGGAAAATAATTTGAAGAAGTAAGGAAATGAAAACTGTTTTCAGAAGGCTATTCAACTTTCCCTGTATTGTAGTTAAGAGAATGAAGAGAATGGAGCATGTCGGAATTCGTGATTTATGGATCACAGTAGCGTGTTCTAAAAATTCAGAAAGAGCCCCTAATGAGAAAAATACCAAAATCAAATTGGTGAATCTTATTAATTTGGGTTAAAAACTGAGCGGTCAAGGTCTGTCCCTCTTAGCAAAGACTCAGAGTGCCTGAGGGATAGGGCCGTGCGACTCCCCAGGTTCCGGGAATAAAGCAGAGCTCTGCAAATGAAGGACAGAAAAGTAATCTAAGATCGAGGCTAACTCAACACGATCGCCATCATAATTATTTACATTCAGAGGTCCTTTGGCTAAGATCCTTTGGTGGAGGTGTGTGGGAGGGGGGGAAATGAAGGGTTATTCTCTAAGTACCACTGCTTAGCTACCAAATCCATTAACAGATAGCCCCTGGCATTTTATCTTTAAGATTCCAGTGTGCCTCCCGTACTGTTTTTATACTTATCTGCAATAAAAAGGCAATTCCTCTGAGTGCTTGGGATTTGGCTGAATCAGATTTACCGTCTGGCTTCCCAAACCTTATTCCCAAGTACAGTGTAATAGGAAAAGGCAAAGCTCTTTCAAGTCTCCATGGAGTCCTATGGCAGGGTGGTGAAAATTTTGTTTTCTTTACTACTTTCCATTTCATAAGAGAAATCGTCTCAAGGAGAGGATTTCAAATGCAATGTTGTTAGATACAGACCATTAAATATGTAGGGCTGGCTTTCCAACCTGTATATGTAGCCCTGTGGGGAAATTCTCCCTTTGTCATAGAAGCCCATGGGACGAGCTGGTCCATGCAGCTCTATGAATAAAAAAATCCAGAACAAGAACACTTTTCCCATTTTAAAGCGAAGAGGAGTTTTTAAGACTTTTCTTTTTTTTTCCACACTCGCGTATTGGAAGAATGGCCTAGATTTTATGGTTTGCGTCTAGGATGGTCTTAGCACCACCTGAAAATGATTGTTTCTGCTGGTAGTTAAGACAGGTGATACATGGGTAGATAGATACATTCAAGAACAATATGACTGACTGCTGTGCCTAACCAGGAGAGTAACCGGCAAACAACATTTGGTTCCTTTTGTGTCTTTGGACCTCCTGGGGGAGTCTAAAATATTAGATTGAAAAATGTGTTGTCTTGCATTTGTTTGGAGGGCTACTGTAATCATGGACATTGTTTTAAAAGGCCTAGAAAATTAGGAAATTACTTGCAGGGTTGCAAGAAAAGGTTGATAAGTCCTAATTATCAACTTTCTTTGGAGGGCAGCTAGAATCATACTGGTGTGGGCGAGGGGGTAGAAAATTATCATGGGCTAGTAATTTGAGGGGAGTACAAAGATTTCCAGAGCTCTGTGCCCCCTGCTCCAATATATGTGCCAGCCTTTTATTAATGAGTGAGACTTACCAACCGTCCACACAGGTTTTGGGAAGCATTAAAACATTCCAGCTCGTCAGTTCTCTTGCCATGGCCTGAAATATTAGGACACAGGCTCTGGAGCCCAACTGTCAAGGTCCAAAACCAGCCCTTTTACTTGCTATGTGATCGAAGCCAAGTGATTTAACTCCTCACAGCCTCAGTCTCCTCATTGCTCAAGTGAGGTCACGAGGACCACACAATGAGGTGTGAATGATGGCTTTAATGGGGTGCCCGCCATGGAGATATCTCAGTAAATGAAACGGTCCCAACACAACTGCAGTTGTGTTCACAGCACATCATGCTGTGAAGTGAAGGCACCAATGACTACCTTTCCACATTTTTGTGCAAATTGGAGGTATTATGGATATTACTGCTGGGTATCTAACAGGTATGGCAGCCATCACTGTTATCAGTGCTTGTTATCAGCGTCTGTCTCACCTCCTGGTTGTACAGATCAGCGAAACTCCACTAGACAGCTTCCTGAGGACCAGCAGGGCAGCTCCGTGGGTGTCACACAGAGTCCCACATTTAAAAGGGCCCTCACTTGATTTAATGCTCTGCCACTGCCTGCGTTAAAATTCTTCTTAGTTTTTAAAAAAGAAGCCCCACATTTTTATTTTGCATCATGCTCCACAAAATTATGTAGCTGTTTTGAGGACACAGTTTCTTACTGAGTTTGGTAAGCCTGGTCTACAAGGCACAGCTCTTGATAGCTGGTAGGTTTGCGTTAAGTAGCTGTGAATTGAATCGACATTGCCACCAGTGAATGAATTTATTTATTTGAGGCGTGCTTTCAGAAATCATGGCTCTTCCTGAGTTTAAGTCTCTTTGTGGACAGGCCTTGGGCCAATGACAAGAGTCCTGCTTCCACTACTCATTTAGAGGAAATTCTGTAAATGTAGAACTAGATTGAGTATTTGCAGGATCTACGTTCATAACTTGAGACAGGAAGATTCATTAAATGTTAGAACTTAATTTGTGGAGCAAGTAAAAAGGTGGAAAAAGTGTTAGCAAAATCACTTGAGAAAAGGTAGCTACTAATGTTTTTCATATTGGCACAGTTAGCAACTGACTTTACTTTCTCGATCAACATAAAAAGATATTTCAAGGGAAAGGAAATAAATTATAATGCCATTAACCACCACACATTATAGAAGTACCTATTATAAAAGAAAATCCTTTCTAACTAAATTTTACTGTTCTGGATCTAAGCTTCTTTTCATGGACATAAAGAATCAAATACTATACTTGATTTCATTTTGGAATATTAATAGGACTAAAATAGCTTTGAATTTTCCTTTGACTCATTAAGCTAGAAAGTCAAGGTACTAAAAATATATACTTTAGCTTTAAAATAGGCAGAAATGGATAACTGTAAAAAAGGTTTTTTTTTAATTTTTGTGAAATATAAGAGCGCAAAAGGACGTATTGGGAGAAATTTGAACCAATTTTCATGCATAATTTGGCTATATATATAAACATATGTCTATATTTGTCATATAGCTTTACTTGTCAAAAAAATATCTTAAAACTTACACCGTCACAGAAAGTATCAATAACATAAAATTTCACATCCCCCTTTTAGAACTATGGCCTTAACATTTTGTAGGGAAATAAAGCTTTGGTTAACCTTGGCTCTGGCAGACCTCATTAAAATAACACCCTGTCAGTTTCAAGTTTAAAATAACAGGGTTGTCAGTTTTATATGCAGTAGAACAATCTACAATTTTATTTTCTGGGAAGCCTGTGGGAAGTGCCGGAAGGGGCGGAAAGGTTGGACAACACTGCCATCTGGTGGTTATGGTAGAAGACTGTCTAACCACCTGCAGCTATGGCTGGACTTCTTTGAAGGAAAAGGTGGAATGATACTGGGCTGCCTTGAACTTAATTTCTTCCGTATCAGCTTTTGACAGGCTTTTGTCTTTACAATGCATGTGCACTCCCAAATCCAATGTGCAATTTATAACTCAAAATTACAGTAAATCAATAAGGTACTCTCTGCTCTTTGGTAACTTATAGTTTCTGCATTATCAATGGCTTGATGCAATTAATTTTCAAGAGTAAATCTTGTGAAAAGAAGGGGGAAAAAAACCTTTAAGATTTTTTTATGATTATCTTGGAAGAAATTCTTCAAATTTTTCGTATACGATCTGTACACTTTTCTGGATGATTGTTATACTTTAGTAAAATAAACAAACATAAGCCAAGAAATCTTTGTGACATTGGCAGATGTCGCAAAGCTGAATGCAACATGTTCCCATTTATTATAAATGGAAACAATTCTGGGGATATGTTAGATCTCAGCCATACTTCAATTATAACCTAACTTCAGTTCAGTTCTTTCCTGATGCATTTTGGGTAATTGATATAAGGGGAGACAGTGGACAATGGGAGAATGGCATCGAAAAAGAGAGAGAGAGAGAGAGAGAGATGCAAATGAGCTCTGTTGATCCGATGTGCAACCTACCCCAAAATTTCATGATATGCAGAATGCTTTAATGTTAAGCTAATAGCCTGTCTTCAACTCATTCAAACAATCCAGCCCTTCTTGCACTAGTCCACACTCCAGAGATGCTAAGGAAGGACCTTAGACCTGTATTATAGTCACCAACCACATATGGCTATTGAGCTCTTGAAATGGGCTATAGACAGAAGTGACATGTACTGTAGTGTAAAAACCACATTGGATTTTGAGACCTGTGCCATCCAATATGGCAGCTGCTAGTCACAGGTGGGTACTGAGCACTGCTGATATCTGTGGATTATATCGACGTGTGCTGTAAGTGTACAGTACACACTGAACATTGAAACACTACTACCGAAAAAAGGACTTAAAATATCTCATTAAAATTTTCTCATATTTATTAATGTTGAAATAACATTTTAGATATATAGGTTAAACAGAATATATTATTAAAATTAACTTCACTCTACTTTTTAAAAATGTGGCTACTAGAAAATTTTAAATTAGGTACGTAGTTCACATTTGCGCCTTCATGCTATTTCTATTCGTGATTACTGCTTTAGACTCTCATTGCTTTCTTGCCCAGAAAGGCCATTGTGCCATTTTACGAGATTGTTCCTCTCCCACTTGAGCTAAAAGGGGGGTGGGGGGAACCTCTGACATCCTTGCTGCCTGTAAAAGACTAAGAGAATCTACTTAGGTTATTGGATGCTTAAGATATAAAGGTGAAAGTCAAGTACAATTATATCATGGAGTCTAATCATAAGAGAAGTAAACGGCACCCCTCATTGATGCTCCATGGGGTAAATTGGATCTTTAAGGTAAGCAGATGGCTCCCAGGAAAAGGTAATTTACCTCACGGGGATAAGAACTTGATTTCCAAGAAAGAGTGCACTTTAGTCACCCTATGCCATCTGTCCCCATGGTGATATTTCTGTGCATTAAGGACTTCCAGCTCCAAGTGCCCTAGCAATATATAAACTTACAGAGCTTTATTAAATCTTTAAGAAGATAGTTGGGGAGGTGGTATTTTCTCCATTTTGAAATCAATTTGTAGGGAAATTCTGTGACTTTGCCAAAGTGACAGTTAAAGCAAACGTATCTCCACGCACTGGGCACTTCTTTCCCCAACTGAAAAATCTTCACATCTATGAGGTTTGCCATTCAGGGTCCCTCTGCCAAAAAACAGCTCTTTCCCACTCTTCTACCAGCAAAATGCTTTTCATCCCTTAAGTTGCATTTCAACTGCCACCTCTTCCTTGGAGCTTCCCTTGAACCTTCCATCTACTCAATAATAAAATACTGATCATACTCTGCCCTACAGCCCATAGACATATGAGCGATTTACTGTGCTTAGTTATAGGTAAAACTCCTGTCCCTACTGGGTAGTATGTTCCTTGAAGACAGGACCATCTTATATCTATCACTGCGTGCCCAGTACATTGTGGACACTAAATGGCTGTGTGTGTGTGTGTGTGTGTGTGTGTGTGTGTGTGTGTAATTGAATTGAATACCTATAAATAGACCCTGAGCAACCATTTCTCCATGAAATAAGGAGGTTTACAAGAGATGTTCCTCCTTATGGCAATAAGTTATTTTGCAAGTAAGAGCATCTAGAATTTAAATTTCACTTACAATTTAATTTGAAGTCTCAGAATTTAAATTTACCCTCTGCCTACTCTACTTCATTTATCTACCCATTCATTCATTCATCTGCTATCCGTTGAGTACTACTATAAACCAGGCATTGTGCCACATGGGGACATTCATCTCCTAGGATGCAATGAACACAAAGGTCCTGTCCCCATGTCACCTGCAGTGCAGGAAGAAAGACCCATTACAATAAGTGGGGAAATCTGTATGACAGAAAAAACCAGAAGGATTTCTTGGAGTGCATACTGGGGGGTGACTACGGACGTCAGAGGAGGAATCCGTTGGGGGACATTAGAGCTGAGACTCACAGAAAGAACTATCCACTAAATCATGCTTTTCTCTTCCCAACATATAGACTATCTGAGATAGAGTTCATAGATATCCTTGGGTCTTATGATTCCAATTTACGTTCTTGGGTACATGTATTAGTATCTCATTTTGTTGTTCCTCAAAATCCCTTAAGCCCATATCACTGGCAATTAAACTTGAAGCAATTCCCAATTAGATCCTTAAAGGAAAAGGCCGAACACTGTGTTATATCATAAATGTAACACAATGGGTGCAAAAATATCATTTATTTTCTATTGCATAGTACAAGTCTACATAATTATCGATAAAATCACACATGCCCAGAAGAGATTTATATACTTTTTGTTGCCTATTCCATAAGACATTTAGGGCAACCCATCTCTACCCTAAATGACTTTAGAATTTCAATACATCTGATTTCCACCTACCACTTTCTGAATATTTGTCTGTGCTGTATCTGAGTTACCTTTCCAATATGTGAACATCTTTGCAAACACACTCCCTGGTGGATGGAATCACATTTGCAATACGTTTCTTAAGACGATCCTGCACGATTATGGCAATCTCAGGTGAGCAAATGAAAGCTTCTCATTCCCTGCTAAGTTCCAAATATCTACAGTGGCTTCAGAGAAAGAGACGAGAATACACATCTGTTTCTCAGCTGCAGCATGAAAGAATACAGCCTCAACACATTTGGAATTAACTGATGAATTCTAAAATATTCAGGAGTGCCCAAACTCAAAATGTAATACTTTGCTATGCCTCCTTCCCTTTTTTTAAATTAGCAGACATACTTTTAATGTCTTGGATTTCATTCCCTGAAGGTGAAATTTCAATATTTTAGGGGTAACTTCAGGTGGTTATGTGCTTAACCGAATCATGGCATTGCGTCAATCACAGGTAGAAGTAGAAATTCTGTATGGATTTTCTGAGTAACATCAAAGACCCTATGAAGAAGTAATAGTTGGCAAAGAATCAGAATTTTTTCACCAAGGTTGGATGTTCAGAACATCAATCTTTGTTGCACATGGGCAAAATTGGGCTATTAAACATATAAGCTCTATTTGTCAGTTTTCTGAATCAGTGCTTTTATCCAGGTCAGTTCTATACAAAAGGATCAATCCTAGGCCATTGTCATGATCTTACTGACAACATTAGGAAATGAAGGGAAAGTGGAGGAAGTCTGTTCTTCAAACCACAAAGAATTACTAAACGTTTTCATTCCATAGCAATGGAATAGATGGTGGTGGGAACAGAGGTCAGTTACTAAGTATTTTAATGGCTTTAGCGTGCCTTACATAACTGCTAGAAATACTGAATTCATTCTCTTCTTCTGAGAATGCATCTGAGATCTTCCTCTCCTGCTTTATGAAGACCACATATCTATTAACCTAGTTTAGAATCAACACTTGTCACAAGACACGCTCTATATCAGGGAGAGCTCCTTGGGGATGTCTGCACCTACCCTACCCAGATAATGCCGGAGAAATGACAGAGTACAAAGTTAGCAACCGAGGAAGGAAGAGCTGACTTCAAAAGCTAAGAGCGAAGAGTGAGGAGCAAAGACTAGATAGACCTAAGGTCAGAAATGAAGGAAAAGGAGAATTTACCAGGTGCTGGTCAGAGAAAAACAGAATCCACTCTTAGCACTGAAGCTAGCTGTAAATTACAAGGAACAAAGCAAAGCAAGCAAAAAGGTTGGGGGCTCAGTCTCAATGTCAATCCAAGAGGAGAACAAGAATATGCTTCTGCTTTGTGGTCAAGCTTTGTCTATAAAGATCCACAGAACTGCTCAGGAGGGAAAGTGACTTATTTTAGGTCAGGCAGCAAATCTCAGTCCTCTTTACACTAGACATTGATATCTGTCTTTGGAAATGTTTAAATAGAGTCTAGGTGAGTGCCTGTCAAGAATACCCTAGAAGCTTTGGACAATGGGAGCTCTGCTGGAGCCTCCAAATTTCATGATTCAATGATAAAACCACTCCTTGAAATCATTTCTGCTTTCACACTTGAGAAGTAAACAGTACCACAATTTAGCTACCCACTGTGCAAAATAATGCCTCGATTCATAGGCATTTCTGCAGACCTAATGTCTCCCTGTCTTTTTCTTTTCACTATTGAATTCAATGTTAGTTCAGTGTCAGACTGTTATCTCCAGGGTATATAGAATGCTTCCTACCCTACTTGCCTAAAATGTAATACCATAGGGAATGAGGCACGATCAGAACATGAGGTATAAACATGAATATTTGAAAATTTATTGTTCTCTTAAAGTGGGCTGCAGAAATCTTACCTGAACAGCATAGGAAGGTATTTCTGGTTTTCCCATATTATTCCACCATGAGGACCAGTGCTTTGCCAGAAAAATACTTCATCTGTCTTCTCAGGGTCATGATCTTACTACCGCATCATCACGTAGTCAAGAAACTCCAATAAAGCTAGAGGGAATGACACAGACTCTAAATTTTTTATCCAATTCCCAATCCCCTGAGAAACCCACCAAAACTAAGCATGTCTTTTTGAACATCAAGGATTCTCTCACTTCCTACTGGTTTTTTCATCTCTCTTAGTTTTTTCCTACAAAATGCATGTGTGTTGGTCTCCTTAGGGAGTAATGTGAAAAGTACTACACCACAGGGAAAGATATGTAATATTTTTTGAAAAATATGGTAATATTTTGTAATATTTTGAAAAACATGGTAATAGACCAGAACTTATCTTTGGATTCCCTGGGAATGTCTGTGAAAGCCCAGAATGTAAGGCTAGTTTTAGGTTATATAGTGACTCAGGCATTCAGCACAATGCTTGGTGTGTCGTGTGGCCAAAATCTACTTTGGGTTCACTGACAAACTGTTCAGTAGGCCCCTCCTGTCATCCCCAAGACTTAATTAATAGTTTCCTGAAAGGAAATATGTTGTGAGTGACTTCTCCATGCATTCCAGGACCTCCCCAAACATTACACTGTAAACAATTTGAGACATGAAAAATAACACCAAAGACTTTCACACACTCAAAAGAAATGAGAAGTTCTACTGAAAAGGATGCTAAAAACTATGTCAGCAGTAGGGACTTGAGTCTAGACTTGAACATAAATCAAGTGGCTAGATTGAGCAGATCTTGTGTCTTCAGCTTCCTCGTTGAGCCAAATGGCATTAGTAACCCCTACTTCCTCAAGAATATTGGGGAGGGGGGGTTGCATTTACAGATATTTGGTCACTATGTAACTCAGAAGAGTTAGTATTCCCTCTGTGACTTCAGAACTTTAAATACTCTACTCCGGACAGTCTGTATGTGTTTTCAAGTGAGTGTGAGAAGTTGTGAACAGGTTCATTCACAGACATCTGTTTGATCACTGAAGGAGTATACACCAGTTGAATTCTAATGCAGGCTCACACCGTGAATTGAATGACTCGGTGCTATAATAAAAGATCATTCTTCTGTAGAGCAAAGCTGGACAAGGTCATGGCCCCTGAAACTGGATTATTAAACTCTCGGGTTGCAAGAATGGTATTATATATTGTGAATTTCCCTTAAGTTGACCAAGTAAAGTGGCCTTGTGCATGAGGTAAAAGGGAGGCTGACTTTGTTTCTTTAAACAGATTGTTTTCCCAAGCTAACAAATGACCTTCAGCCTATAAAATATTCACGTTGTTTTTTCCACCTTGATATGTATTATTTAGTGTATAGTCCTTTAAATATTAACCATTTTTTCTAAAGATATGGTATATATTATTTACATCCAGTTACATTATGTTTTCATACAGATGAAATAGGTACATTGGAATCTTTCTAAAATCGTGAACAAATAGGCATTGGGCCAGGTGCACACAACAGGTACCCAGTGAAGTGAGTTTTTTGGTGTGGGCGTGATTGACGGAGGACAGCAGGTGGCCTTCTCACAGTTCACTTCTCACACTTCACAGGGAAGATCTAGGAGAAAGAAAAAGCCCAGTATAGATGGACTTTGGGCCTCAGGTAGGCAGATGGACAGCCATGGGAAAAATCTCTTGGGGGAGATCAAATATGCCCCATCAAAGGATCCACACAGGAGACAAAAGTAATAATAGTTCAAAACACTCCAAATCAGTATTTAGTAGGTCACTTGCTTAGAAAACCAAAGGGAAGTTACTGGAAATAGTGTGTCTTTATAAGGATTGTAAAGACTGCTTAATATGGGATTCATTCTGTTTTTACTTAAACTCTCATGGTTTTTTCCCCAAGCCAAGCCAACATGGGCTTTGAGATCTCCAAGGCTTTTCTGTCATACCTGTGTAAATTACACCTAGAATGACATTTGAGATGACAGGAGACTAGAATACTAATTAGAGGGTTGGAGGGGCCATCTGAGATCTCACTTTCACTCAGGGGATAGCCAGGTCAAGGGATAGCACTTCTTTTTGGAAGACCGGCAGAGTTTGTCCACGTCTTCCTTATTCTCCAAAGGAAAGTCCAGAAGACAGTAGCTGGCAGATAATCGATCATTTTTGAAATCTTTCTTCCCTTAGCCAGATAATCGGCAGCGCTGTTCATGTATTTATTCACTCGACAAATATTTCTTAAGTACTCAAGACACCCACGGCACTGTTTACTGAGTCTCTGCTACAGAGCAGAGATTCCCTGGGAGTTAGGAAATCACAGATGCTCCATAGCAAAAGGAGGAGCTGAAGACCAGGGCAGTGGCTAAAAGTAGTGGCTTCTGCATGGATAAAATCATCCTATTGTCAGAAGTGAAAACTTGGGGGACCGTGATGCATTTGCTGTTTTTAACCCTGCTGCATAGAAAGGACTTAATTATCCAGCTTCCTAATCGTCCCCATGCCAAGATTCAGAGGCTACGAAAGAGCAAATATCAGCAAAGACTTATTTGCTTGGGGGAAATATAGTTTTCCCCAGAAATTTTCAAGCAAATTGACATCAGTGCTACCATAGCACTTTGCTTAACCTCATCGTAGTTGCTCCATGTCTTTTTACCCCATCCTACACAGGGATGCTAGGACCCTTTCAAGGATAGTGACTCGGCACTGGCCATATTTGTATCCCCAGAGTATAGCATAAGACCTGACTTAGAGAGGGCACAAAAGAACTGTTTAATGAAAACTACTAGCAACAAAAGGTTTTTTCTTATTTAACCAATGCAGTCGAACCTTTTCTGAATTATAATACACTTTCCTATCTCATTAAACTGATTTCATCGAATGTTTTTGTTTGCTAAGTCACTGACTCGAAGTATGTTGTGTCATTCCCTGTGCAAGCTCCAAATTCTTTTGAACTCCCATCTCTACCAGCAAAAGTCAGAATCATGACACCTGTTAATAACTATTTATTCAGACATTATATATAAGCACTGCTGAAATAATATCTTTTCTATAACTTGTAAAAGGCATGCAAAAAGTAGCAAATTTTGAAGAAAGAGGTAAAACAAAGAATATTTATTAGTTTTACTTTGTAATGTTGCAGATGTATGAAGAGGAAGCCTGCCATTTTAATGTTGTTCACTTGTGCTCACACTGTTTGAAATGAAAGAAATCCAAAGTTTCTTGCAAAAGTCATTTTTAAGTCACTCGTCCATTTAATTAGTTAAAACTACATAATTTAATCAATAAGTGCATTTAACCAGGACGTGTGAACTGTGATAGATTTCAAGACCCCAGGAATAAGATAATGGAAAAGAGAGCTACCACTGTGAGCCCCTGCCACTCTGAAAGTCTTACTCTTTGATAATTGAGAAATGGCCATCACCATATGGACTGATTAAGAGATCTATCAATCTGTAGATAGATTAAATATTAGGAAAGCTTAATTCCTCTTATATTGTTATATTTAAAAAATAGAGATAGAAGTTCTCGTTCTTTCATCCTGAATCACATTGAATCATCTTGCACGCTCCAGGGAGGTTTGCATACCTCCGTTATGTCAACCCGACATCCATACTACAGAGACTGTGGAGGACACGTTCCTCTCAAGTCTGGTGGTGAAGAGGAACGATTCTGAAGCCTACGCTTGAACTTGAGTCTCATGTCTACCATTTACCACATGTGGGACAAGTTTCCTCACCTCTCAAGGACCCCGTTTCCCATTTGCAAAAGGGAATAACAATATTATGTCAGCACGGACAGAATTGAGGATTGCATGTGAGTGCCTTAGCCCAGTGAATGCTCACAGTCATCCCCCAACTGCTTTGAGTCAGTCACTGCCCTCTGCCGAATTCAGCAAGGCTCTTAATACCATGTGCCCTGACAACAACGTCTCATTTCTTTTCCCAACTTTTCATTATTTTTAACTTTTTAAAACAATACTGAAATGATTGAAGAAAACAATAAAATGAACCTCCATATATTTTTCATGTGGACTCAATGATCGTTGATTTTTTTTCTTGCCTGTTTCAAATACGTAAAAAACAAAGTCGCAGGATACAAAATCAATGTACAGAAGTCAGTTGCATTTCTATACACCTGTTCTATGAAGCAACAGAAAGAGAAATCGAGAAATTGATCTCATTTACAATTGAGAACCATAAAATATCTAGGAATAAACCTAACCAAAGATGTAAAAAAAAAATGTATACTGAAAACTATAGAAAACTTATGAAAGTAGTTGAGGAAGACACAAAGAAATGGAAAAATATTCCATGCTCATGTATTGAAAGAACTAATATTATTAAAATGGCAATACTACCCAAAGCGATCTACACATTCAATGCAATCCCAATCAAAATGCACCAGCATTCTTCTCAAAGCTAGAGCAAACAATCCTAAAGTATGTATGGAACCACAAAAGACCCCAACTAGCCAAAGTTCTGTTGAAAAAGAAAACCAAAGCGGGAAGCATCACAATTCTAGACTTTAGCCTCTACCACAGAGCTGTAATCATCAAGATAGTATGATATTGACAAACACATAGACCAATGGAATAGAATAGCAAACCCAGAAGTGGACCCACAAATGTATGGCCAACTAATCTTCAACAAAGCAGGAAAGAGTGTACAGTGGAAAAAAGACAGCCTCTTTAGCAAATGGTGCTGGGAGCATTGGACAGCAACATAGCAGAAGAATGAAACTGTACCACTTTCTTACACCGTACACAAAAATAAACTCAAAATGGATGAAAGACCTAAATGTGAGACAGGCAACTATCAAAACCCTAGAGGAGAAAGCAGGCCACAACCTCTTTGACCTCAGCCGCAGCAATTTCTTACTCGACACATCTCCAAAGGCAAGGAAAATAAAGCAAAAAAGAACTATTGAGACCTCATCAAGATTAAAAGCTTCAATGTAAATCTTTTAAAAGCAAAGATGGCCTCCTACATAAACACAATACCATGATTACATTCAAGAATATTATTGGTTATTCAATAGTATCATCTACTGTCTATTCTGTATTCAAAATTCTCCCAATTGTCTCAGAACTCTTTCTCAAGCTCGATACTTATCTCTTCCAAATCCAGGATTCAATAAAGGTCCACACATAGCATTAGGTTGTTACATTTTTAGTTTCTTCTCATCTGGAACAGTCTTCCTACATTTTTACAATTTTTACCTCTTTTGGAGAGTTGAGGCCAGTTGTCTTATATTATATGCCACACACTGAGTGTGTCTCATCATTCATTTATGGTATTACATACTTTGTCCCTGTATCCCCAGTATTCCTGTAAACTGAAACTTGGTTATTCAAGCTAAATATTTGGAGCAAAATTATTTTTTAAATGAAATTATCAAACACCAGTCATCCTTTCTGCTCTTTGATTTTGCTAATCCCACCTTGTCAGTTTCCTCCCTCTTTGTCTAATTTGGCAATTCCATAAGGGTGGGTATGAAAATGGTACCTCTGTCTTCCTATAGTCAGGTATTTGTGGACCCTCTGCTGAGCCTTCAATGAAGAATCTATGCTTTTGCTGGTATCAGGGTACCAGGAGTTGAAACTCCTGAGTTGAAATCAGAATAAACTCCAGATAGATATGTTCTAGAAGAGGGTCACGTTTTCCGTCTGGTCCCCAACAATGTGTGTTTGGATCAGAGCCCTGAGGTGTGACAGAAGTTAACTTTTAAAACGTCTCAGTGGCACAAATGCAAAACATTTCATACTGATGTATTACTCGTATTACTAATATTACAGTATTATGAATGTAACACTAGACAAATGGAAAATATAGCTTGCAAGTATTTGAGAAAGTTAATTTGTCCTCAAATAGTTTATGTGGGAAGCAGAGAAAAGACACTGCCGTAAATTCCGCATCGGACCCCAGGGCTTTGTTCCCATCAGATTTGTGTTGGCATAATTAGTTAGGACTCACTGTTACTTCAGTAATGCAATTTTCCTAACAATTCTTCTTAACATAAAGCCTAGCTCACTGTTGTGTGCACTTAAATTTCCAGGAAGTAAATTTAAAAAACAACTCAGGTCTGGAGCTACAGCAAAGTGGTCACACACATTATTCAGAAATAAAAATAAGAGAAAATGAGAAAATATTTCTGTACGGTATAAGGATTGAAACACTTGCATGATACTGAAAAAAAAAAAAAACGAACTCTAATCATTCGGATATTCTTTGGAATCAAAGGCATGTGCCTCCCTGGTGGCTAATAGGGTCCCTTTTTTCCAACTTGTCTGCATCGGCATCCTTGGCTGGAAGTGAGTTGGCCGATGTTTCCATGCAGAATGTTAAAACAGCATTTACATCTCTTGCTGCTCTTTGACTGTTATGTCCTCCGATCGCACAGTGGAAACGCCTGGCTACTGAAATGCCAGAGTGAACACGACCTGATTACAAAGTGTCCTGTGGTGACTCAGAGAGGGCCCACATTGCTCCTCACTTAGCCAGATACAGCCCATCTCTGCTCCCGCCTTTCTGACGAGTGCACATCGTGGGACCACACGATTTCGTGTCAGCAAGATTGTCTGTGGCCTTGTAGCAGATTGGGACAATTAAATCTATTGTCCCAATCAACATTTATCGAGCACCTACCTTGTGCTAAGATGTGTGTGATCAATTCATCCTGGTTGGCCGGGACTTCCCAGTTTTAGCGCTGAAAACATGGTGTGTCCTAGAATCCTGCATGTCCCAGGCAAGCTGGGGCAACTGGTCGCCTGGTTCATCTGAGCACTGAGGATGACAAGTTCAAGCCATGTCCTTGCATCGAGAAGCATGTGGTCTTAGAATCAGAAGACTAAGCCAATTACAAAAGCTTGGACTCATCAGTACTTAGAATCATGACCAGGGCACTGTAGACACAGAAAGTTGAATCCGACTAACGGGGAGGCCAGAGAATGCTCTTGAAAGAGACCGTGCTTGAGTGTGGTTTCAAGAATGAGCAGCACAACATACACAGGTAAATTTTACAAACCTCAAAAGAGGAGATACCTGTGGGACCTCATGCCATTTTATTTTTTCTCTGTCTCAAAATTCGTATATTTGGTTCAGATTCCCACAGTGTAAAGGAGGAATTTTAGCATTAAATAAGTAGAAGAGAGAATGGTTATTCCTGGTGTACTTTATTATGGGGCAGATATACCTTACAGTGCTTTAGTACTTAAGCTAGTGACAGTTTTCTGAATTAGTTCTGAATATGTAATACCTGAGCCTTTTTCTGGGATTTGTGTTTGAGAACAGTGAGAATGAATGGCTTTGGGTGGTATCCCCGGTTGCAGAGGTTAAGGACACCAATGTGACACCTTGTGGAACAAATCAAATGAGAGATTTCATTTTTGACATGTTTTATTTTCGAAAACACTTGAAGGTACTAAAAAAATGCTTTTTTAAAATATATATACATATGTACATATATATATTTATATGTAATGTTATATAATATATATATATTTATATAATGGTGAATGAATCCAGATGGAAATATATATATATTTGTATATATATGTAAATGTATAGAAATGTATATATGTAAATATATATATGTACATAACTGTATATGTATATAAATATATATGTACACATATGTAAATGTATATAAATGTGTATATATAATATATATGTACAAATATACATAAATGTATATATGTAAATATATATATGTACATAAATGTATATATGTACATAAATGTATATATAAATATATATGTACATATATATGTAAATGTATAGAAATGTATATATATAATATACATGTACAAATATATATATTATATATATGTATAATATATGTACATATATATATTTATATATATACATTTCTATACATTTACATATATATATACAAATATATATATATTTCCATCTGGATTCATTCACCGTTAAAAATTTGCCACATTTTCTATCTTCCTCTATCTCTATACATCTACGTGATGATGATGATGATGGTGATGATGATGATGATTTCTGAATCATTCTAGAGTAAGTTGTGGAAATCATAACCCTTTAATTCTAAATAGTCTTGTGTGTATCTCCTAAAAACATGAGATGTTCCTATATGATCACAATATGAGCTCATATTTGGAAAATTAAACACCAATACAATATTATGTAATACAGAGTCAATATTCAAATTTTGCCAACTATCTCCATAATATCCTTTCTGGCAATTATTTTTCCGATCTCGTGCCCTATCCAGAATCAGACGCTGCATTCGAATGCCATACCTCTTATTCTACTTAATCTAGAAGAAGTCTTTAGCCCTCCTTTGTCTTTTATGACTCACGTATTTGGAGCGTACAAGCCAGTTGTCTCATAGAGTATCCATCGGCTTGGATGTTGTGTTTGTCCGACGTGTCCTCATGATTAGATCTGGATTAGGAATTTTAGCTATGTAAGTGATGTGTCACCTCACATCCAGAGGCACTTAAAATCTCTGTGTCCCATTACTTTGATCACTCGGCTAAGGTGGGGGCCTGCCGAGTTTCTGCACTGTAGGGTGTAATAATGAGTTTTCCTTTTGTAGTAATGAGTAATCTGTAGGGAGTACTTGGAGATTGTGTAAACATCCTATTTCCCATCAAACTTCCGCCCTGTGTTTTTTGTTGTTTTTTTTTTTTTTCATTTGTACCAGTTTGTTAGGCTGCTGTAACAAAGTACCACCAAGTGGGTGACTTACAACAGATATTATTGTCTCAAGGTTGGGGGCTAGAAGTCTAAGATCAAGGTGTCAGAAGGGTTGGTCCCTTCTGGGATTGTGATGCAGAAATCTGTTACATGACTCCCTCCTAGCATCCACTGGTTTTCTTGCAATCTTTGATGTTTCTTGGATTGTAGATGCATCACCCTGATCTATACCTTCACTTTCACGTGGTGTTCTTTCTGTGTCTATCTGTGTCTGTGCCTAAATTCTCTCTTTTTATAAGGACAAAGTCATATTGGATTGGAGCCCACCCTAATGACTCCATTTTATTTTACTTTATTTTTTTTAATGTTTATTTATTTTTAAGAGAGAGAAACACAGTATGAGTGAGGGAGGGGCAGAGAGAGGGTGAGGGAGACACAGAACCCGAAGCACACTCCAGGCTCTGAGTTGTCAGCACAGAGCCTGACATGGGGCCTAAACTCACAAACCATGAGATCATGACCTGAGCTGAAGTTGAACGCTTAACTAACTGAGCCACCAAGGCACCCCCTAATGACTCTATTTTAACCTGATATTCTGCAACGGCCCCATTTCCAAATAAAGTCACATTCACAGGTACTGTGGTTAGGACTTGGACATCTTATGGGAGGGACAAAATTCAACCCACGACAGCATCTATAGATAAATCTTGCTGAGATTAATTATACCTATGATGGTTGCAGAATGGCGATTTTCCTGTCATTCTTCCAACATTTATTAGTTGGCTTTTTGGGGTTATGTTTTCTTATCATTGATAAGCAGAATGTGCATCCATCTATGGCTACATAGAAATGGCCACATATCTTTCAAACAAAAACTAAAAAACAAATATCAACATGCACCCACACTTGTGCCCAAGATGGCAGCAGAGAAGGACTGGCTCTCGCTGCAAACGTCCTTACCCAGTCAGATTGGCTGGAAGGAGAGCCAAGCGTTAGGGTAGCCCATGGACTGAAGTCAGGATGAATGGCAGAAATCAGAGAGTGCCGGTCTCAAGCCATCCTAAACAATGGCTGTGTGTAAGCTACTTCTCGCAATGTCCTTGCTCATGGATCCTGTTCATGCTCTAAAACAAAAGTAACATCGGGGTAGGTGCCAGGTTCTCAGATTCAGTATTCTGGCCATCTTTAGCACTTCCTGGATGAGCAGACGTTTCTCAGTACCGAAGCCTCTGTCATCATCAGAATCACAGGTAAGCAAGGGCCGAAGACCGTATAATTCTGGAACTACTGAGAAACATGACTGGGACAGAGATCTTATATTCCTTTGCGTCCACTCTTAAACCTGACAAAAGAGCTTTGGAATTTTTTGTAAAACTCTATACTCCATCCATGGTAAACATAGAATAATTTATTTCCAAAGGCTATTGATCTCAAATATATAAATCTCAGTGGTCGTCCCTTCTGCGATGCTGTGTGGTTATGCAGGAGCTGCTGTATCAACATAACGCGGACAGGGGGCTTAAAGAACAGTAATTGATTGTCTCCTGGCTCTGGAGTTGAGAAGCCCAAAACCGAGATGTCAGAAGGACTGGATTTTTTGAGGCCATGAGGGAAGGTTCTTTTCCAGGTCCCTCTCACTGGTTGTAGGTAGATGTCTTTTTCCTACTTCTCTCTGCGTTGTCTTACCTTTATGCATATTTCCGTGTCCAAAGTTTCCCTTTTTACAAGAACATCAGTCATAATGGATTAGGGCCATCCTAATAACCTCATTTGAACCACCTTGCATCTGTTAAAAAAACAAACAAACAAAACCTATGTCCAAACATGGTCACATTCTGTGAGACTGAGGCTTAGAACTTCAGCATATGAATGTAGGGGCACTCCATTCAACCTATAACAGATGCATTTCAACCATCCATAGACTTTCCCAGTGCTCACGTGGGCCAAATAGAAAATCAGGGTTGTGACTGCACGAACCTAGATTAATTATGGAGCCAAAATGGTACCGAATCCCTGTCTCTATCCTTTCTGCAGGTGAAAAGTCAGTGCTGAGCCTGAAAACAGTAAAGATGGGGTTACTAAGCTTTTTCCTGCCATCTATCCGCACGGCTGTGGAATTTACGCTAACCTGTATTTGGAATGACTTTTCTCTTCCTGCCGTAGAGATTTTTAAGTGTGTCTGGGTTGCTACTCACCATCCAAGAATGTGCTATATGGACCTGTCAATTGGTTAAGAGCAGAGGATACCAGCAGTCGAATTTGTGACAATATTTATTTCGGACGGAAACAAACAGACCATTGGGAAAAACATTTTATCTCTCGGTGCATTGTTTCAGTGCATTTATCTGACATCTGAGCAAATGAATTCTAAAGAAAATGTTTAGGGAATTTGCAGTGGGGACACCTATTTCTTCCAGCCAGAGAGGGACCCGAAGCCAGTTGAGATGCTTCGTAAGTTTTTAATTCAAAGCATGGGAGGACAGAAAATATGGAAAACAAAAAGCCAATTACCTGAGAACTCTCTGCCAGGAGCTAGAGGAAGATTGAGGGAGGAGGTAGGGAGGCTTGCCCGGGCAATAAATCCTGCGGCTTGGTGTCTCTCCCTTAAAACTGATAGAGTTTCGTTCTAGTCCTATCACAGATTCTCTAACCTTCACCTGTGTCGTGTCCTTGTGTAGAAACGGGCAATGCCTGGGGAGAATATTCACTCTCTTTCCTTGCTTTCTTGATCAGGTCACAGACATAAAAGAGAAACTGAAGCTCTCTAAAAAGGTTTGGTCGGCATTGCCCTACACCATCTGCAAAGATGAGAGCATGACGGCAGGCACGTCCAACGAGGAGGAGTGCTGGAACGGCCACAGCAAAGCCAGGTGAGGACGGCGCGCCGTGCTCCAGCCCCAGACGCCTCCCCTGGCGCAACTCTGTAGAGCTGTTCACACAAAACGCGACGGAGGGTGGAGGGACAGACACATCGTCACTTGGAGACAGCTGTTCAGAGTGACAGGTTTGATGGGCACCTGGGAGCCCTTACTCTCCAGGTGCCATTAAGCGCGGAATCCTTGTTCCAAATGCGTCGCCTCTGGACGAGGACGGAGGAGTGGTGACAGATGCCAGGTTCCAATATCCTGAAATCACAAAGAGCCTTTTGTGTTCACTTAATGACTTTAAGACAGCAGAGCTATTTTTATCCACAGTTAAATTTGCATGGCCTTCTGTTTTTTCCGTCACAAGTTAAACAGGAAGTGAAAGTCCAACTGTAATGTCTCTCACCCTTGGAGCAAAACGGTTTTTATGTGTTCATTGGAAGGGAAAGAGAAAAAGAAAATGACCAAGGGACAACCAGGAAAGTGTCCTCAGAGGTTCCCTGCCTCGAAAAGTCCCTCTGGGACCTCCTGATGAGAGATGGCTCCGTTCCCATCCTGCTGCTCGACTGCCCAGCGCTCCTGCCGCTCGATAGGAAATTTCTGAATTTCTTAATTCAGCCCAGAAATGGGGTTGGCCTGAGTTTTCATAGGGTGGAGGAGCTGGACAGGGGAACCGGCTGGGAGTTGGCAAGCAGGGCAGGACACCAGGAGAGGAGGCTGCCCGAGCATGACTCGGCGGGGATGCAGGTGGGCAGAGCAGCTGGCAAACTGGATTCCAGGAATCTCTGGGGATTGACCAGCAGGTGGAGAAGTTAAGAGGGGTTCTGTTCCGCGCCTTCGTGGGTGTTTTCAAGCATACGAAGCAGCTGTGATCAAAAGGAAACAGGAAGGCATAGGGATATTAAGTTCAGAAGAATCTGCAGAAGGTAAGCAGGGGTGCAGGTGAGGTGCTCATTAGTGTTACCTCTCACACTGCTGAGTGGAATATTCCTAGCGTCTATTGGTAATGATATTATTAGCCATACTAGGGAGAGCTTATGGAGGCAAAAACAAGACAGCTATAGAAAGAGCTGTAATCATTTCAAGTTACTCCAAAAGATCAATATCCAAATCTTAGATCACGAGGGTGGACAGGTATCGGCGATCTCAACGACATGCCCCTCGAAAACGCTTTAGTAATTTACCAGTGGCCAGCCTTGTAGGAAGGAGACCTCTGGCTGGCAAAATTCAGCTGTGAAATTGAGCAGTTTCTAATGTGTCTTTTCCTAATGATTGGACAGAAAGACACTGTAAAGGATGACCAGATGGCCTAATGAATAAAGTGGTTGATTTTCTGAACTGCTCTGTTACCCATCTGTGTTTACCTTTCCGCCTTGGCTGAAACGAAGGCTGCGTTTTGAACTACATTCCCATGGTTACACAGGTTGCTGGCTATTAGCGCGTCCAAAAAGGAAATATTAAGAACTATTGCAGGTGGGGATTGGGGAGGGGACTATATACACTCCATCAAGAAAATGAATGGGGACAACGATGACCATTAAAGTTAGAGCCAGGAGAGTGCGGGTTCAGCTGAATTTCTCGGGCAGGTCGGGAATGCAGAAGGGCAAATGATTAGCTTAAGGGCGCCCAACTAGCAAGAGTGAAAGCTGGAAATCTCCCAAATCTGAGCCCAGTATTCTTTTCACGTCAATACCCTGCCTCTAAACAAATGGCTGCTAAATATTGTTCCCCCTCCCCCAGGTTAGGAGAACAAATGAAACAGATCCTTAGCTCTATAAAAAATTTAGTGGATCTACATTCTTTCATTCATTTCCTCAGTCCATCAGCAATGCCATTAAGCACTCCCTCTGCCCAGGCACTGCGCAAGGTTCTGTGAATTAAGTATTATGTGACAGGAGTGATGTCTGTCAACCAATGAAAAGCACAGTGGCTGGAGACAGGACAGTGGATTTTGGAATGTCAGGTGCCATACTGTTGCACTGTAGGTTTGGGAAAGGACCACGCACGTGGAGAACCACCCCAAGCAGTACTTAGGGACCAGATTTGAATTTTGTCTTTAAGTCAATGGGATCCCATTAGGGCACTGTACACAGGTAAGGGAAATTGGGAAAATTAATCCAATAAAATCATTTTCAAGGATATTCCAGAACCTCAGCCAGTGTACTATTTTAAAAAATGAGGCTGTCAGATATTTGTGACTCTAATTATATTCACATTGCAAAATTAAAATTTCATAGTTTCTTTTAGTTCCTTTTTTAAAATTCTTTTTTTTTTTTTTTTTTTTTTTTGAAATTTAGAAACAAATTTTATTTAAGATCTGAAATACAATTCCTAAAATATCAACTTCTCCAGAAAACCGTGGCTACACAATAATGCATTGCCTCTATCATGTTAGAACGTGCATTAGACTCAAATACAAAAACCATGAAACAAATCACCATCCTTCAACAATTTGAGCAAAGAGAGAATGCCTAAGGAACAACATAGATGGACTTGCAGAGGATGGGCTGTTTTACTTCAAGCACCATAAAAAAAAAAAGAGCACAAATGCGTGGGTTTTCGGGTATATACATTAAGTTGAACCTTTGGCACTAGGAATCAGGGCATTTTGTCACGGAGCATTAACGCATTAGAAAATTGTGTAGTGTCAAAGGGATAGAACCACCAGCACTCAAGCAATGTTGTCAACTAGGCAATAAAATGTTCTACTGAATGTTTCTTCTTTGTCTAATTACTGCGTACACTGGTAGCAACTTTGAAATGAGAAAAGGAGCTTGTACTCCTTTCGTTTTCTGTTTAAAACAGAAAACAAAACTGAAACATAAGCCCTGTTATACATTAACAATTTTAAAGAACATCAATTATACAAGAAAAAGACTAAAAACAAAAAGAGTGTTTACAGATACCAGACATTAACAGTGAGTGGTCAGTAGACCCTCACAGGGCTTTGCAGTGGTACTCAGCCGAAGCCACTTTGTAATCACTGGCAGTAAACAGAGACGCAGCATTCTTTGCCAGATATTTTAGGAAATCATGCAAATAGCCCAACAATAATGCAAGGCTCTTCTCATCAAGGGGCGTATATGCCAACATTGCTCCAATTCTTACAAATAATCTCAGTAGATGTGGGGCTCCATAAACCTGGGACATTGGTGCATCAGGGTGAGCCAAAAGGATTTCAGCATACTGGGGCCTCTCAAATTTATAGAGCAGCTGAGTGCCCAACATCACATTGAAATATTCTTTTATTCCTGCCACAACTTCATTAACCGCATATTCCTTATTATCGACATTTCCCTGCGACTTCTTACAATTTGCATACTCTTCCAGAATAGCATCTACATTTTTCTTAGCAGGGAGTTGAAACAGCTGCTTCTGCCTGGTAACTAAGTCCCAGTCCTCAACAAGCCATGGTTTTAATTCTTCAGGAATCTTCACTTTAACTTCCATTCTATTCTTAAATGCCTCCTCACTTTCAACAGTGGGGTCTGCCCGGGCCCTTTTCTTCCGAGGTGGCTGAGGTGCTTCGCTGGTACTGCCACCATCTCCATTTCCAGGAGCCTTCTGTTTGTTCTTTCTTGTCTTCCTCACTGATCCTGAAGGGGGGTTCTCTGCAGAGCGACCCCCCCATCTGCCTGGGAGAGCTGGTTCCAGATTCTTCTGCTGTGGACCAGCAGTCTTCTTTCCTGAGGAGGCCCCTCTCATCTTACTTCTCTGCATATTGCTTCTAGTTGGTTTTTTGAAGTTGTCTTCTTCTGCAGATTGTTGTCCACGAGTTTGAGAACCCTGCTTTCTGGAACTCATTCAACCCTGTTTTTATTCCAACCAATAATCCTCTTCCTTCTTTCCTTTCCAAGAGCTCCTAGTGTTTTCCCAGACGGAACCTCTTAGATCTCTTGGGATGATGGTCTGGAAGGACAAGGTGGGAGACACAACCCGGATTCTGTAATCAGGGATGTTTCTGCAATCAGGATCAGATCTTCTGATCCTTATTATACAGCAAACTTAGCTTTTCTGATGATGGCCTGAAACGAGAATCCAGTTCTTTCCAGCAGCCGACGTGTGACCACTGCCGTCCCTCCAACCGCCATCCTTTTTTAAAATTCTTCCACTGCAATGAAATCTTAATAACTTTATGTTTAATAGCATAGTAAGTAGATAACCCATAAAGGCTTGTTGAGTTACATTTAATTGAAGCTTTGTTCTCATTCTCACCCAAATATTAATTGATCTAGGAACATATGAGAGATTCTTTTTAATTCCATTGAACTATTTTGTAGGTTGAAAAATCTACTTGTAATGCAGATAATAACTATTTTTCCCTACATTTGAAGTATGGATTTTCAGACGATAGGGCTTCTTAACAGTTTAGGATGCTTGTAAAAAAGAAAGAAAAAGAAAGGTTATTCCTATCAAAGAACTAGAACCTTGATTTAAAAACAAAATCTATCAACAAGTGTTAATGGCTTCATGGAACAGAGGTGCCTGTTATCCTTGACAGAGCTGGGAATGGGCTGGAGCTCCAAACTCAAGCCTGCTCGACGAGGCCCTGGTAACCCAGACATTTCTTCCTCTCTTTATTTTTTTAAAATTTTAAATGTTTTTTATTTAGTTTTGAGAGAGAGTACAAGCAGAGGGGCAGAGGGAGAAGGAGACAGATGATCCGAAGCGGGCCCTGTGCTGACAGCAGAGAGCTCTATATGGGGCTCGAACTCACGAACCATGAGATCACGACCTGAGCCAAAGCTGGATGCTCAACTGACTGAGCCGCCCTTTATGTTTTATCCATCTGGCTCCTGTAGCCACATTCTTCCTTGCATACCCACTTCCTTAGCCCTCTCATCCTAAGTATTTGATCCGACTTGCCTTCCAAGACCCGTATTTCTCCTGGCTCTTTTTCAATGCCACTCCACTGCTCTCTCCCAGACTTCCTTGATTCAGGAGCATAACGATTTCACGTGTTAACATTTCTGAAATCAAAATGACAACTACCATTTCCTTCCAGGGTATCGTATTTTCCCCGAATAGCCGTTACTAAATGAATGGCACCTGTTGACACTGAGAATGACTTTATTTTGTATTAAGTTTTACTTATTTTGAGAGAGACAGATAGTGCAATTGGAGGAGGGGCAGAGAAGGGAGAGAAAGACAGAGAGAGAGAGAGAGAGAGAGAGAGAGAGTCCCAAGCAGGCTCCATGCCACCATCACAGAGCCCAACATGGGGCTCAAACCCACCAAGCTGCAAGATCATGACCTGAGTGAAATGAAAAGTCAGAAGCCTAACCAACTGAGACACCCAGGTGCCCCAACATTGATGATGACTTTAAATAGAAAGAGCAGGATACACATAGATGTGGCTGCTAGGGCAGCCGCTGGCTGAATCTGCTGTATTGAGATAATGGCCAAGAGTCTGGGAGCAGTGGCTCCTCCAGAATAAGAAGGCACTCTCATCCTCCTGCTCCCACCCTCAGCCATCGCTGGCAGATCTCACTCTGCTTCGGTAGCTAAGCAGGTCTGGAAAGAGGAGATGAGCCAAGAGGGAAGAGACTATGACCTTCGAGGGGAGGAAACTGCTAGTGCTCCAATGCCCTGTCAGCATTTAAATCTCCATTCCGTCAGAAAGACCGGTGTCAAGAGAAACTCTCCCCTGCTTTCCTTTCCCTTGCCCGTCTATCGGCACGATTTAAAGACCAATGTGACCAGGTTGTAAATTCTAAAGCAGTCCTTCTCAAATGTTACCGCGCGGGTTAAATTCTTGGGGAGCTTGTGAAAAATGCAGATTCTGACTCACTAAGTCTGGGGTGGGACCTGAGATTCTGCATTTCGAACAAGCTTCCCGGGGATGCCGCGGTGCTGCTTCAGAGACTATGCTTTGCGCAGTAAGCCAGAGTTGCCAAATTTAGCGCATAACACCAGACACCAAAGGGAACACCCTTATACTAAAAAAAGGATTCATCGCTTATCTGAAATTCAGATTTAACTGGCAATCCTGTAGTTTTATCTGGCAGCCCTCCTTTAAGCTCCTATTAACATGTAAGATATTCCTTTTTTCAGTTCACGCACACACCTCGGGGAGCATGTTATGATTTGTTGTTTTCTCTTTGCCTCCACGCATACCCCTGAGGTTTTCTTTAACGGGGCTTTCCTTATATTGAAAACTTCGACAGTAACTGGGCCAAGGAGGTCACGTGGCTCAGTCGTAACATCAGTCACTAAAGATAACAGGAGCACAGGCCAGGTGAAGCCGTCTGGACAATGAATAGCTTAGGCTTAACCTGTGAATGGGAGAGAATTTTAAGTTGGAAATTCTGTACAGCCTTCACAATGCAGGGTATTGTCCACACAAAGCCCTGATCTCAAATGAAATGCCCTGTGGGCTCAGGATGGGTACTTTGATTCCCTGGCCAGTACTGGACTCAACTAATGCCTTCATTCATGCTGCTAAACACAGACACACTGTGGCCTGGGCAGCTTATGCAGAGACTTATTTCTACAGTCTGGAGGCTCTCTGTCCAGGACCAGGGCGCCCACAGAGTTGGGTTATTGTGAGAGCTCTCTTCCTGGCTTATGGAAAGCTGCTCTCTCTCACTCCCTCACATGGCAGAAGGAAGGTTCTGATCTTTTCTTCTAAGGGCACTAATCCCATCAAAGGGGTTCTACCTTCACGCTCGCCTAAGCCTAATCACCTCCCAAAGGCCCCACCTCCTAACACCATCACTTGGGGAGTTGGGGGGCCACGAGCATTCCGTCTACGGCAGTTAGTCCTCAGATTCACATCCTCCTTTATTAGAACAGCTAGCCAAGAATTTTCCTCAGAATTCTCGGCAGCATCTGCCACTCAAGAAAAGCAGCCTAGGAGGCATCTTCGGTGACCGGCAGGAAAGTAAGGGTGCAGGTGTAACTTCTCCTTCCAGTTCTCACTGACCTAAGCAAATTCTTAGAGAGAAGTCAGAGAAGACACAGCAACACTGACTTGGCTCAGACAAAGAGGAATTGAAAGGAAGCTAATAAGTAAGGGAGGAAAATCGATAATAATCTAGAAGCTCACGGGGGGAATTAAGCCGTTGTTGTGCAGATTACAAATCTAGACCTCCTAAAGCTCCCGGGGTGGACCCAGAGACCCTGGGAGGACATATGCATCTACCCGTCACCCCTCAGAAGGGCACCATGGGCAGGCGGGTGGCCCAGGTGAGCTGTGGGCATAGGAGCTGGAGGAGAATGGCAAGATGGAGGCAGGAAAGAATGGGCTGAGGAGAAGATAAAACTTGCATATGGTTAGCATACGCAGTTGGAACTTTCCGCATGGCAGCCACAGAAAAAATAAAACCCTCCTGGTGTTCCTATAGGCGCTTACCTTTTGGCTCCTACAGAGACAGCTTGTTACTTTTGGAGACCATAGCTGTGTGAAATTACATCTTCTGTATCTTCCTGAAGGATTGTTTTCCCTTCACGGGGATCCGTTTTCTGAGCACATAGGAGTTAAGAAGGAAGGATTAGCATGGGAGATGGTGGGAGGGGCCAGAAGAACACAGGGGAAGCCGGTGGGAGGGGCAAGTCTCAACAGCACGTGGATTTCATGATGCTACACGTGTTGCTTCAGAGTCGCCAGGGTTTGGGCAGTCATTTCCGGGTCCCTCCCTCCCCTACCCCTTAAAACTGGCAAGCAGCTTCCTTCTGCCGCTCCTTGGAGGCCGGTGTCTAGCCACCAGCGTCTCGCGTTTTTCAAAGTGCCTTCCGGGAGGAGGCAAATACGATCCTGGCTGAGGACGGGGAATATTGGATCGGTTGGAAACAGAGTGTTTGTGGGGAGCCTGTGCTGTTTTTCAAGGCACCTGGTCGTCGCGGAAATTACTGGGTCCCCAAGGAAATCTTTCCTCAGGCCGGGGGGTTAAGACAGGAAATTGTAAGAAATACGAAGAGTAGGAAAAGCTAGAAAATAGATCAGTCGCTCTCACCAGCCACCGAGTGGATTGACTAAGCAAGGAAAATAGCAAGTCATGATTGGGCACATTCGAGCAGATGCAAGAGGGCTGAAATGATGCATGGTGATGAGAAATCTGTCAAAGCCAGTGACTTGGCAGGTCTGGCAGGACAATATTGTTTTAGTCTGATTGCAGAATGTGTCCCAAAGCACTCCAGCTGCATTTTAAAGAACTGCGACGTATCTGATGTACGCCCAGCCAGGCAACCACGTCTGGGAAGAGAACCCGAGACTGTCAAACCCCGCATTCCTGAGTTGCACTGCCTTTCTGTGCACACTTGGGAGGGAAGACCCCTTGAAGGCTGACTGTCCTGGGGGAGGGGGGCGCTGCGGGCACCTCCCGCAAGTAGTAAAAGATGCGGCTACAAATAGAAGGAAAGCAGCAGCAACCGAGCAGCCCTGAGACCCGGCGCGACGGCCTTTGTCCTGCGCACGCTGTAGCCTGCTGCCTCTGGTTCTGCGAAGAAAGAATGGATGAGGGGGAATCCTGCCAGTGAGCAAAGGGGCCAAGTCCAAGAATTTAGCTTCCAGCACTGCTGCAATCGGTGAGCTGTGTGTCCTTCAAGGGTCCCCAAACAATTTCGTGTCATGCATTCTCCAACTGGAGGAAAGCCGCGGCAAAGCAGTCTTCCCTTAGGGAATCCAGGCTTTCAAAGTCCAAAGTCTGAGGGTGCCTGGTTGGCTCAGTCAGAAGACCATGTGACTCTTGATCTTGGAGTCATGGGTTCGAGCTCCACATCGGATGCAGAGATTACCAAAATAAATAAATAAACCTGAAAGTCCGAATTCTCCTGCCATCAGACGGTCCTGTGAAACAAGGTTGGCATGTGAAGAGCCATGTTAACAACTTAATTTTCATAAGAATGCATTAGAATTGTGTAGTATGTTATATTGTTAAGCATTTTCATGTATCTTAGCTCAATATAGTAGCTTATGAAACAAAGGATTATCCATGTAAATATACAAATATATGATCATACAAAGTAGCTGAGTCACTTGCCCACAATGACACGGCTGGGTCTCAGAGAATCTGAGGTCTTCGGTCAGTCTCTGCACCTTTGACCATATTTCAGGGTCACGTCCCATTGAAATACCTAATGTCACAGGCAACTCTAGCTTAGCAGCCTTAAGAATGGAGAAATCCACTTCAATCATAAAGTCACAGTATGCTTGGCGTAATCCCACTTTTCAGTCAAAAAAAAAAAAAGGAAAGAGGAAAGGTCATCTATATCAAGAACTTCAGAAACGTTATACTTAAAACTGAGATTTTTAAAAAACTGTGTAAAATATACATAAAATGTAACATTTTTACCAACTTTAAAGGTACAGTGCAGTGGCATTAAGTACATTCGCATGACCATACACCATCACCACCAACCATCTTCCTAAACTGAAACCCTGACGCCCTTAAAGACTAGTTTCCCACTCTTCCCTCTCCCCAGCTCCGGCAACCACCATCCTAACATCTATCTCTATGAATTTGACTCCTCTAATGACCACATATAAGTGGAATGGCACCAGAGTCATCCTTTTATGTCTGGATTATCTCACTTAGCCTGTCTTTGAGGTACACCCATGCTGTAGCACACGTCGGAGTTCCTTCCTTTTTAAGGTGGATTGTACACATATGCCACACTTGTGTACCTGTGCATTCATCAGTGCACACATGGGTTGCATCCGCCTTTTGGCTATTGTCAATAATGCTGCTGTGAACAGAGGGATGCAGCTATCTGTTCCATTACTTGCTTTCAATTCTTTTGGATTGAAAATTCCAGAGGTGGAATTTCTAAGTCATATGGTAAGTCTGAGTTTAATTTTTCAAAGAACCGCTATATTGTTTTCCAAAGCACTGCACCATTTTTCACGAGAGTTCCAATTTCTCCATGTTCCCAAGCCTGTGGATGGTAGCAACTTCGATCCGGATGCCACCTCTGCTGGCCTCGTCACACACACATCACTCACGGCAGGCTCCATAGACACTTCCCAACCTGCGCCCCTGTTTATGGCTGGGTCGGCTCTTATGGTTCTAGCTATGATTGCAGGATGCACTCCAGCAAGAAACCATCAGGGAACTTTGAGGAACAAGATGTATTATTACTTACGAGACCTGGAGAGTGCATGGCATGAGCAAGGGTTATGCAGCAACGTCAAGGGGATCACGGACGACCTTGGACTTTACCTTTATTTGGGTCCAAGTGTGGGGACAGATAACCTGGGAGTTTCTCAGGTTCACTGTTGATTGGCTAATTTACACATATAAAACCCGTGTGTGGGAATTAGGGCGTAGGAAGGGAGATGCGGGTTACTCAAGCAGTGAGTTCTCCAGGTTTTCCAGGGCTTTCTGACGGGAAACCTTCATGGCTGAGAGCAGCCTAGTGCCTGATTGTTTTGCTAGTGGCTGTGTCCTACAGCTGCCGATATGTTGACTCAGATGCATGTCCTTGAAGTGGAGGCCTGGACAACCGAGAGCTCACACTCTACTCTGTGTCCTCCCTCACCAACACTTGTTATTTTCTGTTTTGTTTTTTCTTTTTTTTTGTTTTGTTTTAAAATAATAACCATTCCGAATGGATGCGAAGTTTAAAACTTAGATATGAAGAAAGCCTCTGAAAGAAGTTATGGGTACCGCAGGTTCACAATCCCTTCTCTGAGATCCTTGTGACCATATGTGTTTCCGAATTCAAAATTCGTTTTTAGATTTTTAGAAAAAAATCATCAGAGTGCATATACCATAGGCTGCAACTCACAATCAAACACATTAAATTTCTGCAGCAAGATGTATTACTATTCCCGCTAAGTGGAATAAGTGTGCTAAGCACGATCAGCCTCATTTCAGATCAGATCAAGTTTTGCTAATAAGGTGATGGCAAGAAAGAAAAAAAAAATTTGGAAAGTTTTTGCAGATAAGGAATTTAGGACCTGTATTAATACTCAACTACTTCATAAAACTCTTAAACCTACAGGAATAAATGAATATGTAGCTTAGAATTAGAACCTGCTGGAGAGACATGTATTGAATGCAGCTCATTTGTGACAACGGGCGGGACTGAATCTGCTTTTACCTGTCTTCTTTTTTAATTTTTTTAATGCTTTATTTATTTTTGAGAGAGACAGAGTATGAGTGAGAAGGGCAGAGAGAGAGGGAGACACCGAATTCCAAGCAGGCTCCAGGCTCCAAGCTCCCAGCTGTCATCACAGAGCCCGACGCAGGGGTCAAACTCGTGAACCACGAGATCATGACCGGAGCTGAAGTTGGACGCTTAATCGACTGAGCCACCCAGGCGCCACCACTTTTACCTTTCTCTGTCCGGCGTGCCTTGTGTCAGGAGCAGGAGGAAGAAGCATCTGTCACCTTAAAAACAAACCCAGGCCAGCACCTGGGAGTCCCAGTCCCCCCATTCCTGCCCTGGCTTCCACTTGGACTCCTGCCAACCCCATGGGGCGCCACTGGGCTATCCTTCCTTATAGGTATCTCACTTCTCAGACCTTTGCTGGCTTTCAAATCCCATTAAGTCATGAGAACTGTGTGTCCCTTCCCTGCACTGTGCAGCTCCTTACGCCAGAACAACCATCAGCATTAATGTGATGATAAGAAATACAAATACAGGTTGGTTAACATGTCTGTTCTGAAAAGCACATTCATATATCAGCGGAAAGGAGTGATTCTGAATGCTGACAATGATAGGCACCGTGGCTGGCCAGTGGGAACCTTCTGTGGTGTCAGGCGACAGAGGGTGACAGAGAGTTTCACCTCTGCCGGTGAGACTCCCAGCCCAGAGCCTGAAGCCACCCACAACATTGAACGTAGAAGTGCCCCACCCAGCCAAATTCCTACAGGTCTCTTCCGCCCTAATCGGCTCTAACATGTGGATGTAATCAAGGAAGCCTGTATCCACAATATGAAATTAGATATGGTCTTAGCCTATTCGAGCTGCTATAACAAAATGCCACATCTGCGTAGCTTACAAACGACGGAGGCTGAAGTTCAAGATCATCAGGGCACTAGCATGGTCAGGTGAGGGCCCTTGTGGGTTGCAGATTTTCCGTTGTGTCCTCACATGGTGGAAGGGTTGAGCGAGCTCTCTGGGGGCTCTTTTAAGAGCTCTGCCCTCATGACCTAATCCCCTCCCGAAGACCTTGCCTCCTGAAACCATTACCTCTGGCGTTCGGTGTTCAGCATGTGAATTTGAGGGGAACACAAACATTGGGACCCTCGCAGATGTGGGAAAAAAACTAATTCTGCAAAACTGGTGAAGATCTAGGTCCTACACTAGCTCTTGCAAAATAGAAGGTAACCCAGAATGGGGAAGCTATGCTTGATTGTTCACGGATGCCACCAGCTTGCCACACCCAGCAGGAAGCATGACAAACCATGACGCCCTGTTTGACCTTCCAATTTGTCCTCATTTCCGGGTTCTCCTTGCCCCGGGTAAATGTGCATCCAGCCTTGGAACCCGGGTTATCTGTACAAGATCCTGCTTCCTTTCCGTGCCTCCCAAAACTGTAATGGTGCAAAAAGAGAATGCTGTCATACACCAAGAAGCTGGTGCAAAACCTAGTAAAGGGAAGAATAGTACGGACTCAAAGATGCATCTATTTCTTCGGGCTATGAGCGTTTTACAAAGAAATTAAACCCGAGTCCTGGACTTCTCTAGGTCCCTCGAGTTGCACTCTGGACATCCAGAGGTTTGGCCTTAGGATGTACCTCTGGAGTGACAAAATGGCCGTCTTCTTTTTCAACTGTGCCTTCTGTTTAAGCTTCCACATTGTCTCGAAAGTTACCCTTTGAATACACCGAAAGGAGAAAAGGTTCTTGAGGACACAGGGGCATTGTTACTTGTTTTCATCATAAGTGGCTGAGCATCGGTAGGCACAGTTAGAGGCTGGGTTTTTTGGCAGTCTCTTATTGTTCCTGGACGCGCAGACTCCCAGGGGGTAGCATCCCCATAGAAGCTCTCACAGTCAGCTTCTGATAAATGAGTCTCGGCTAGCTGCGCGCGCACGGCATCTGAAAGAAACAAAGCCCTCCTCTGACTCAGCATAGGTACTGCTGCAGGAATCATTGCCCGAAACGTCGAGGGGCAACGCCAGAACGGGCGGTCACCTCTCGGCCGCTCTCGACTCCTGTGTCAGCAAAGGCTGGCCCGCACTCGCTACGGTTCATTCCAATGGGCTTTGTAATTAGGTAGAGTTTGTGGAACCCGGGACGCATAACTGATGTCAGTAACAGTCAATCCAATGTCATATTTTAGGAGTCAAGCCCAGAATCTCACAAGAACTTATTAATACAGCAGCTATAGTGAAAGACAACACAGAAGTTATGCTTTGCTGCAAAAATAAAGAGATATGGTTCCACGGGCTTTTAAAATTTTCAATTAGGGCATTTTTTAGGGCAGTAAATACTGCGAAGCTTTGTGGAAAAGAATTTGCAGTGCGCTCTGTGTGTTTTATTATTCATTACGTGGTGAGCATTGTGAAGTCGATTTTGTTCGAAATAGGGATGAAGACACGGAGTTCATTCGGAGGACTTCGGATTTAAAATGGATAAACCAATTCAGACACAAATACATCATGCATGAGATTTCAATAACTGAAAAATGGCTTAAATATGAAAATCTCTCTGTGTTTCTGTTTCTTCTTTTGGAGGCTGACGGATAGAGAGCCTTTGGTTTCCAGAACTTGGAAAATGACCTGCAGGAAGGGGAAGAATTTTAAGGAGATGTATATTGTACAGGGATACGTAAGTAGGAAGGACGAAGCAGAGGAATGGACATTTGCTCAGCTTACAGGCCACCACAGTAAAGGCAGTGCAGGAATGACGTTGACCGCAGTTTGGCAGGGTGGCCCCAGCCGACGCGGCCCTGTCCTGGGTGTCCCGATTCCCCTGAGATCTGCTCCTCATCTCTCCACCTTGCTTGGTGCCCTGAACAAGAATCTCTACAAACCACGTCATGTGGGTGCCCTTGCCCACCGACTTCCAGTCGGCTTCCACTGATGGGAGGCACGCCACTGGAGGTCAGAAGGAGGGACTAAAGAGGTCAGGGTGTCAGTCCCCGGCTCCGTCCCTGATGGGCCTCAGCGTGGCAGTTGCTGTGTCGTTTGGTTGCCGTCTGTGATTTCAGTTCTTGCTCATTCTGGTGGCAGTTCCTTCCCCTGGGGCCCTCCTGCTGCTAGCAGCCTTGGGTCCTTTGCCACTCCGCGTGGTTTCCCTGTTCCCACCTTTGTAAATTGTCTCTTCTTCAAACTCTCTTTATTACCTCTTTGAGCGTGCCATCTGTTTCTTACCAGGACACGGACAAATATAGCACCTTTGTAAGAATGAGAAAAAGGCCCCAGATGGGTACCTGAGGGTTCATCATACTGCTGTCTGTGCTTCGGTATGCATTGGAGGGTTCGAAAAGAAAACAATTCCCCAAAAGAAAAGTATGACCGTTTGGTGAATGGTGCCCTGCTGGTGCCTAGCTTCGTGGGCGCGGAATTCAGGCTGGATTTCAGCCCAGCTCCCTCCCCTAGGGGGTGACTTGGTGCAGTGCACAGAATGCCCAGATGACCCTGGCAGCCCTTCAGAAGGATGCGCAGACCTCTAAAAGCTGGATCTTAGAGAGAAAGCAAAGATTGACCTGGGTCTTTAAGGGTATTTGGGGCTTAAATTGGACAGCGCCTCGCAGGCAAGGAAACCCTGAGGGACGGGCAGATAGAAGATGTATTCAGGCGTAGATTCTGTAAGGCAAGGATTATTGAAGGGATCCTTGCCGCATAGGAACGTAGAGATGGGATGGAAATGGGCTTTGATTGCTGAACTATTAAATGGGAATTGTGGTTTGCGATCACCCAGGCGGCATGGTGCACCGTCTGGACACGGGGACTCCGAAACTAGACCTGGTGGGCTCAACTCGTGGTTTTGCACGTTAACTCCGTGCCTTTGCACAACCACTCATCCTCACTAGGCCTGTTTTCTCTTTTGCAACAGGGGGATACAATAGCCCCGACCTCTTAGATTTGCTTGGGGGCCAAATTTGAAAATACACGCGAAGGGCGTAGCACAGTGTCTGACACTAAGCGCTCAGGAGACATCAGCTACTATCGCCAAAAGTTTTTAAACAGAAGAGTGACCTGAAAGCAGTAGCTTGAAGATTAGTCAGACTGTGTGTGCAAGATGCACCACAAAGGGAGAGGCGGGCAGGGAAGTCGGTTCGAGGCTCTTGTACCATCTGCACTTGAGGAGGGACACAGGAAATGAGACAGAAGAAGCAGGTGCAGGGAGCACTGGGAGAAGAGGAGAAGGAGGGCTGCAAATAGGCAGGTCAGGCGAGTGAGGAGTCAGAGAGGGCTCCGAGCACTTTTCCGCGATCTTTAGTCTCCACCGGTCTAAACGCACAGAGGCAGCATGGGCAGTCGACATCGAAGGACGGACAGTTTAAAATTTTTAGTACAAGTAAAAGGAATATGCCCTTTTATTACCAGCAAAAGAATTAAAGAACCATTAGATTTTACCCTTCTCTTTGGCCCAATATCGAATATTAGATCCAAGGTTCTATTACAAAATAAAGACCCTGATGGACACTTCAAACATTCCAGTGCTCACTGGTTACTCCTTGAACTTTCCAAAGATGGTTTTTAATATCCAGAAGTAACTTCTGATTGGAGTCTGAGGTTAGGCCTCTTCAGCTGAGAAAAAGCATCCTCGTACAAGAGAACTAAAGAGCGTATGTAATTTACAAGTTCGGTTCTTAGCAAAATCAACCAAAGAGCTGAGGGAGCCAGCAAGTCCTTGCCTTAAGCATCTACCATTTGGGATGGAGGGAGGAAAGGAGTTAATTTTGAGAAACAACTTCTGTAAGTCCGCAGCCGAACATTCATTTGTAGGCAAGCCTCCCTATGTATTCAGTATCATTTTAAAAACCACCCTGCAACCATTTTTTTTTTAGTCATATCTACCTCTGAGAAAAGTTACTCCTTGTTTTCGCTTTTTGGTCTTTTTTGCAGGAGCGGAACCGCATTGTCGACGTGCCGGCCCGCTGTCAGAGACGGCGCCGCACAATCTGGTACCGAAGCCCTTCGTGCCTCACGCTAATATGTTCTCTTCGTGTTGGCCCTGCAGATACTTGCCTGAGATCATGAACGATGGGCTGACCAACCAGATCAACAACCCTGAGGTGGACGTGGACATCACACGGCCCGACACCTTCATCAGGCAGCAGATCATGGCTCTCCGCGTGATGACCAACAAACTAAAGAATGCGTACAATGGCAATGATGTCAACTTCCAAGACACGAGTAAGGAAGTCTCTACCAGACCAGTAACCTCCCTACTGAAAAACAGGGTGTAGATTATACCACAGTTTTCCTTCGAAAGCAAGGGGCGCCTTGAGGCTGACATCATTCTCACCCAGTCTGCAGGGCTGTCCGTGGTCCTTTGGACAGAGAGCTCTGATCCACACACCTTAGGAGGCTACTGAAATCATAACTAGTCTTAAGGATTAGTTGTGCCGGATTACAGTCAGTGCTACCCAGGCTAAAATGGAGTCTCGTCTACCAGTTGATCCATTAATGAGAAAGCAACAAAGTAATGTTTTCGTCTTCCCCTTCCCCCATCACCGTTTACATCTAGACCCCAAACTCCTGTCTGCTCCCCCACCCACTGAAAGAAGAATGCCCTGAAGATTGCTTAGACAAGGCTGGCTGGAATCCCTGTTTCACCGCTGATTGACTGGGGTATTAAATTATCTCTTGAGTCTCAGGTCAGGTCACTGGAAAGTTCATTTACAACCGTCTGTAAAGGAGCTGAGATAATATCTCCACGTGGCATGGGTTCAACTACACTAGCTCTCTCTCTGTCTAGTCACTCACACGAACCATGGACATTTGTGTCTGAAATATTGAGAGAAATGGTGAAACATTGGTGCAGTGTTACACACGACTAGTTTATTAGCTATCACAAAATATCAGAAGTGATTGGAAAGACTAGTAAGTAAACATTAAGTGAAATTTGGCGTTTGTGTAAATGGTTTTAAGAAGCATAACTATACAAATTTGGGGGGTTGTTTTATTGTTGTTTTTTATTGTTTTTAGGGTTTTTTAAGACACGTGTCCTTACAGAGAGTTCTTAGGAAAAGATTTCTGGAACATAAGCTGTGGCATCGCCAGTGACTCCGTAATTTGGTCACTGAAGCAAAAGATGATGCTTGTGTCCTTGAATTAATGGGATAGAAAGAAACAAGATGGAAGACATTAAGTCATCTAAGTCTAGCCATCATCCTACTGAGTGGTCCCCAGCAGAAAATTTTCAGTACTTTATTCCATTTTAAATAGCTCAAAAATTCATTTTCTAAATGCAGGATAATGGCCGACCCGCTAGACTTTCTTGCTGTAAAACTCGTGAGAGTCCTCCTATTATTTCTCTTCCTCTTCACTACACCTCTTGTTTCCTCCTCAGAAGAGAACCTTCCACAAGGTTTTTAGCCTTTGCTGCTTCTCGCTTGCTCGTTCCTCAGCTTCGCTCCTCTGAATGCGTCCATTGTCTTCTCTATCTCATGAAGTGCTTTATTATCTGGAGAATGACTATAGGAATAAATAATTCAAGAGAATGTAAGAATTATGTGAGGCCGGCCTTGCTTCTCTCTCCTCTCTGACCTGAAGAGATTATGTCCATGTCAATCTGCAAAGCTCGGGGAGCGTGCCTGAGGAGAGATCGTGCCCCGCTTCCCCTTGAAAGAAACTAAAAATTAGCAACGGTTCAGAGCATCACTTAGCTCTAACCCAAACTCCATATTTGGTCCCCTACTTTAGGATAGCGTCTGTCGTATGAACCGTTATCACACCTTATAGCCATCATCACCCTTACTACTTCTGACATTTTAAAAAATCGTCCCTTAAATTCCGCATTTCCGATTCCTTTCTGGAAGGAGATGGGGCCATTATTTCTCTCAGCTGGAATCTCCTGTCATTATTTGCTTACCGCGTTTTTAATATTCTAAATCACTTTAATAATATCTTTGTAAAGGTTATACTACTTCTTGTTCAAAATACCAGTGTTAAGAGCAATTCCCTTAGCAGTTCTGATATCTCTGAATTTAATTAATGGACATTTTCCCCCTCATAAAGGCCAAAAGATAAATCCTAGAAAATATTAAGAACCCGGTTTAGTGTAATCAAGTGATTTTACCTGGTGTTTAGATGGCCCATCAAAAAAAAAAAGAAAAAAAACACAAAAACTTGTGCTGAGTTGTGCTATGTTTATTCAGGGGGACATTAGAAGGGTCTCTGCATTACTTTGATTTTACTTAATGTAGCATCTAGCAGCCAAGACGGTACCAGTATTTCAGGAGCAGTTCAACACGCCCCTCCTTGTTTCGGGCCAACGGGAAAAATTTCGGTCTATTGAATGAATCTTTGAGCAAGCTGGGGAAAGAGTAAATGTCATTACCAGGTTTACAGTTTCCTGAGTCCTCCCAGGAACTGTAACTCCCTTATACCCCCTAATGATTCTGTGAAATAGATAATGAATATTCTCCTTTTTTACAGGTGAGGAAGGAGAGCCTCAGTGAAGCTAATTGGCTTGCCCTAGTTCACTTCGATAAAAAACGGCAGATTAAAACCTAGGTCCTCCTTGCCATAAGAACCATACTTTTTTCTATCAGGCATCTTTGCAAGCACTGGGGTTGGAACCCTCCCACATTTTATCAGGGTGTCTTCACGCAAACTCTGTGGCGTAAATGTTACTGTTTGTATCTGTTGAGCCGAGGAAATACAGAAGCTGAAGATACTTCCCAAGGCACATTTAATTATGAACAAGTATTTCTTGTGCACCTGCTGTCTGCCAGGGACCACTAAAGGCAATGGGGATGCAGAAGCGAACAGTATACACAACACACAGTCTCTACCCTCAACAAGTGTACATTCTCGTGGAGGGCACAAGAAAACACGCAAGTTAATGATACAATTGCAAATGGTGATAAGTACTTTCACAGAGTGAGAAATTAATAGAGACTAAACTAGAACCCAATTCTGAGACACACGGTTTGTGAAACAAAAAGGGACCAACTGGTGAGAAGTGGGAAGAGAGCAGGCCCAGAAGGCATGACAGGCGGGTGGGGAAGATGTCACGCTAAGACGACATACTCAGTGGGCACTTGAGTGTTGGTTTCAAGCAGGGAATGGCAAACCTTTTCTGGAAAGAGCCAGTGGTGAACTATGTTCAGCTTTCAGGGCCATTACATGAATGAAGAATTAGACAATGCATAAGCGAATAGGGGTGGCTATGTTCCAATATAACCTCATACGTGGACACTGAGATTTAGAGTCCACACACCCCCTGTTTCTATGTCACACAATACCATTCTTCATTTGAGTTTTTTCAAGTGCTTGAAAATATAAGAACCATCCTTGGGTTATGGGCCACGCACCTACAAGCAGCTAGCCATAGACGGCAACCCCTCGTTCAAAGGGAGGGGTTGGTTGACATGGAGTTCGTCTTCACTCTCAGGGGCTGGACTCGAGTAGCTGAAAGTCATAACAATACGTGCCTTTCACAACCACGTGCTGCTGTTCCTCAGATTGCCTACTTAGCCGTGTTTGTTGTCCTCTTCAATGTGTTACTTTAAAACATCACAATCCTTTATAAGAGCATGATATCTGCTGAACAGAACAATGGCCCTGAGGTCCAAAAAAAGCAAAGACTGGGATTTCTTAAAGCAATTTAAACATCAACCAGAATAAGAAATACCTTTCGAATGCCAACATGGGAGGTATGGCCTCTCGTCGGGTCTAGGATTCATACGTTTCTTAAGCTGGGCAGCTGGATATCAGTTAACACTGTGTCTCAGATACCTATTTCCATACAGTCTACCCGCCCATCACAAACCTGCCCGTTACAGCTGGGGGGGGGGGGTCCCCTTCCACCACCTGGCCCAAATCTAGTTTGTGCCCCTACACCTTCCACGTTGCGGTCTAACCGTCTTTTTCAATCTCCACACCAGGCGATGAATCCAGTGGCTCGGGGAGCGGCAGCGGGTGCATGGACGACGTGTGTCCCACAGAGTTTGAGTTCGTCACCACGGAGGCCCCCGCCGTGGACCCCGACCGGAGAGAAGTAGACTCTTCTGCAGCCCAGCTCTGCCACTCCCTGCTCTTAGGGTCTCTTGTCTGCATGGCCCTGGCACTGCAGAGACTGTGCAGATAATCCTGGGTTTTCGGTCAAATGAAACTGCATTTTAGCTATTTGAACGGCCAACTCCCTTCTTTTCTTACACCCTTGGACAATGGACCACACCACAAAACTTAACCGTTTTCTAGAAGAGAGCAGGACTGCACTCTGCCTCCCTTTCTGTTTGCCCAAAGAGTACCGGGTGCCAGACTGGACTGCTTCCTCTTTCCTTCAGCTATCTGTGGGGACCTTGTTTATTCTAGAGAATTCTTACTCAGATCTTTCGTACCAGGAGATTTTCTTACCTTCATTTGCTTTTATGCTGCAAAAGTAAAGGAATCTCACGTTGTGAGTTTTTTTTTTTTTCCCTTTAAAAAAAAAAAAAGGCAGGAAGAAAATAATTTTCCTTGCAAAATCAGGCCAGACCCCAAGACAACTGCATTTTCAACAAAGGAGCAAACAAGGGAGAAAAATAAAAGAGCTTTAACATTGTGAGGTCGGCATCGCCAGCCGACTCCCCAGTGTAAGCCTTTTTCTGTGATAAATCAGGTTTTCGAAATGGTTTGGGAGAGAAAATTTGAATTTTTTTAACGTGGTGAAAATACAGTGTTGTCTTGGAGGTACCGTCTTGCACTCTGTCCACAGAATACCAAACCGATTTGGGGGTACCGATACCAAATTTAGAATTCCATCTTTAGTACGAGAGCAAAATTGCCATGACCCAGCACCTCTCTCTCACCTTGCCCAATTTCAATTTCAATGATGGCACCATTTTCCTTAATTCTCTTAACGTCTGTCCGCTGTATCCAATTGGCACAGATTTTTCTCTTCATCTCCAGTGATTAGTGGGTGCTCCCACCAATTCATCCTCCCCAAACATCTCGATTGAAAATCATCTTCGATGATACAAGAGCTTTGTTTTAGCCACAGGTTCGACATTAATTCAATGTTTCTGCCCCTGTGCTCATTACGCACCCAAAATAAGCGTTCTTTTCATGAACTTACAAGCAATTAGATCCCATTGTAAGTGAGTTTTCATTTTTAACTATTTGCTTTGTGGCAATTGTTTTTGCATCACAAGGGCATTCTCTTACAAAATAACTCACAACAACAAAAAAAGTCAAGACAAAAAAATATATATATAGTATTGACATGGAGATTTCTTTCACTTTTTTAGTCTTAGTATGATCATCTATTTTTATATCTCTATATATATAAATCACAGATTTTAACTTCTTAATTCCAAGCTCAGGGTTGACACACCTTTGTAACGAAAATGTTTTGTCAACCAGCTCTTCTTGTTCCGTGCTGCTCAGAGAAGGGATTCCTCAACGGTCTGTGAGCACCGAGAATCAAGGAAGAGAACTTTTTACGCATCTAACTGTCCGTTTATTAAAAGTTTGCCAGGGCACACCCTTTTTGCATGAGCGTGCTTTGTCCTGGGTGCTCTGGACGGTACCGAGCTCATGGGGGGAGCCATGGGTGTGCAGGACTGTACTGGTGATGGAAACCGGATCCATAAAGAATGTGGTATACATGCAAAACCCTTGCTTCCATGTACGCCTTCAGCCTAGGATTCCGCTTGGCACTTGGATAGATGACCTAACTCAAAGAGGCCACTTTAGAGCCACGAGCCTAACTGACCCACCAAGTGTACCAAAGCCAGGCCCTATGCTCCCATGTTAGAGAGAAGCAAAAGAAACCAAACTGGGGCTTTATTAATACAGTTGGCTAGCCATGTGTTTCTTGGTTTTTATGATGATCTGGGGTTGGGAACAGTAATGCTTCGAGACACCACACTATGCCAGTCACATTTTATTTAACCCATTGACAGAAACGGCACGTAAATGGTATCTTTCGATCTTCGCTCTCATCAAAATTGTAATTAGTTATTGATTTAGTCGTCACATTTAAGTAGGACACATGCGGCACAATAGTATTAAGTATATTTGAGCACTTTTGCGAAACTGAAAAGTATTTAGAAGCATCTATTGCTATTTTATGCCTAATGAAATATGAAAAGTAGGATTCTGAGAGACTTTGTGGCATCTTTTCATTTAAATCTTTATGAAATCGACACTTAATCTAATTCAGCATTGCGCACTTCTAGAAAGCCATCCATTTCACTGCCAAGCTTCAGCTTCTTATCACCAATTACACAGAAAACATCTCTATGAAGGACCAATCATTTATGTCGCTCATCCCATCGTATGTTCAGAAATCAGTATTGTCTTTCTCCAGTAATTAAGGTGCAATACAAATTAAGTCAATCTTGATTTTCCAGAATATATGAGTAATAACTTGTTTTTATGGCTTTAAACTCCAAGTCTTTCCTTGTTTAAATATTTCTGCATTGTCGTCTATGAAATAGATCAGAATGCCTTGTTTGCTTTGTGCTTTCACCCCCGAAAGGTTTTGTGCATGTGTATGAATACACGTTATTAATGAATGTGAACCCATGTTCTGTACACACGAAACACACAAATAATATATAAACGCCTGCTCCATTTGTTTCGACACCTTCATATCGATACTCTCCGTATTGGTGAGATTTAGTGATCCACACAAGCCAGGCAGAGAGCTGAAATGACTATCAGTTAATGATGCCACAACATCAGTCACTTGCATGGATGTGGTCGAAATATTCTTCAAATTGTACTTCCTAGTTCTCATCATCATCATCGGACTACGTTATACGGTTTTTCAGACTAAGTTAACACGAGCCTTTTTCTGCCCTAAGGGAATTGGTTTACTCTGGTTATCCCATTCCAGTAAGTATTTTGACATTCCTCCTCGCCCTCCCCCACCCTCTGCCAAATTAATTTCTCTCATCTCAATACGGTGATAGGGGATGAAATAACGCTCCGTGATTCCTCCCGATCTGCCCTCATTTGCTTTGATGTCTCCTAAATTCTGTAATCACACCACAACCTCTGTTATGAGTAGGGAGGGATGGGCTCACTGAAATCAGACACTAGAAATTGTTGGGTGATGCTCATAACCGCAAACACTTAGCTTATTGAAGTGCCTCTATTTACATGTTCTTTAGTTATAATATGTATTTTTCTAACAGAAATACACGTCTGTAATTGGTGTATATTATACTTTGTATATGTTATAACAAACGCTAAACAGAGGCTAAAGTCTTTAGCAGAGAAGAATGAATTGCAAATTCACCAAGTAGAGCTCTGTGTAGGGTTCTGTATTGAAGGACAGCCACGACAGCCTCTGTCACTTTCACGGAGATCAAGTCAGTACTTGGATTACAGCCAGCATAGAACAACGTCAGCACTGGCGATCGGACTCCCTTACGGTGATTTACCCGGACAAGTGACTGGTATTATCCGCTTTACTTGTAAGGGGCAAAAAATACTAAGTCGTCTATACTGAGAAACACTATTAAGTAGTAATTATAAAAGTAACATTCTATAAACACATTGAAAATATTATCGGACACAGAACCCTGATATTTAATTTATATTCCCTGCTGCAGACCTTAGCCTACTTTAATTCTTTAGCCATGACATACATGTTTTGGCTACACACTGAACACCAACTAAAGTCCCCAAGGAGGAATAAAAACTTAGCAAATTCCTGAGTTGTGATTCTATTGCTTCTCTTTGCAAGGCTAATTATCAGGCGGCTTGATTAAAGGTGGAAGGGTTACCAAATGTAAGTTTTGACTCACCCAAAACTTGCAGAAATACAAATTCATTTTTAATTACTTACAGTCACCAATAGACCTGACTTTTAACTCAAAAGAGGGTGGGAGGGAGGTGCAGCTTAGCTTTGCAAAGAGAAGAGTAAAGGAGACCATAACCTGTGCATTTGCAATGGGTTTCTCCTTGGCGGAGACGTTAGCCAGTGTTTAGTTTCAGGCCAAGTTATACGAGTAGAGTATTGATTTGTATGCATTCTGGAGACTTGCTACATCGCGGTTTGCTACGGCATGGGACTCAGCCTAGCCTGGGGCCATCTGAACCTCATTCAAAGTTGAATAGTTCCTGGAATCTTTGACATCGCCTTGTAATGAGGTACTTTCATGAGAAGACACCTGACGGTGCATAACAGTGAGGTCTCTGTGTGCATATGCGTAATATATATGCAGGACAAATGTGTGCACCAATCGAACCTAAAATTTTATGTGACTGTCAAATGAATATTACTTGGGTTAAGATTTTTCATTTCTGATTTGGATAGAAAATTGCTATTAATCTTGTATTAAAATAGTTTTTAAAAATCTACCAGTGCCCTTTCTGCATTTTCTTCATTCTTGTCACAGTCTAAATTTTAGAGTTTTTGGATTTCTTTTTGCGCGAGACCTTTTTAGAAAGTGCAATATTGAAAGAAAGAAAAAGAACCATCGATTAAATCAGTACCACTCACCTAAGTATGCGTGGCATTTGAAATCATGAACTTTTAGAACTTTAGAACTTTGAAGAGCTTTTCAAATGTGTATGGAAGATGCTATATCTCTCTTCTATTGTATTGGTTTCTTCTCTGAGATAAAAATCTAGTGGCTTGAGGACTGATGTCAATACATTATCAGCGAGGTGAGAAAAGTAAGATAATATGTGAAAAGACTAACCATTTCCAAAGTCAGCAAATTGCATTGGTTTTTACCTTTCTAAGTTTCCATGCTATCAGGAATGCTAAATATTGTATAACATGATACAGATTCACTTAACGAATATTTTTTAAACTCCTACTCTGTGCTAAACTTACTCTAGGTGCTGATCATGGTTGTCAAAACCACCAGTTGGAAAGTATTCATTCTTTACTACAATTAACCACGGTTACTACAAATACCTCACTCATTTCAATAAAGGAAACCATATAAATAAAGTCATCAACACTGCAATGTTTAACTGTTAGCAATATTTTAATTTAGTTCGCATTATTACTATTTTGGCTTCTAACGAGAAAAGCGATTTCTACAGAGAATTAAAGAGTTTTAGGATAATTCCATCTACAAAACCAGAATATAACGAATTGTATTTGAAAATAAACGGAATCCAATTTCATGGAAAGGAGAAACATCTAACGGTTTGGGGGAAAAAATAATAAAAGCACAGAAACTTTAATCAGGTAACAACAATATTTATTTTAATTTGCTCTTTGGACAGATAGACGGAGGTATGGTCAAAATATACCCGTGAATATGAAAGGTGCATTGATTTTTAAAATACCAACTTGTACAATGTTAACAGTCAGATACGGAGGTTGTTTGCTGCTCCAGAGTCAGAATGATGCACCCACGTGTTTGTGCAAACAGCCATTGGCAATTCACTTAGCGTGGATGCATCTCCATTCCGCAGACATATTTATTTGTTTATGTAAACACAGAGCCAAACATATTTCGTTGGCTCATAAATGAGGCGCACGGTGAAGCCAGGAGGAATTCGACGCCTGCCTTTACGGCTAGCTTAAGGGGTTCATCCACTTGTTTACCTAGAAACATAAAGTAAAGCGAGAAAATGGAAATTTAACCCTGTGAGTGCCCATGTTCAGAGAGAAGCAGGAAGATGGACAGACCAATTCATGGCAAGCGTTAGAGTATTCACCTTGGATAAAGCTATCTGCTCTTCAGTAGGAAAAAGCATCTGTGGGTTTTGTAAATAAAGGGAAAAAATGACGGAGGCAATCATAGTCATCCATTCTTTCGAAAGATACGTCATGAGCAATACATTGTGTGCCAGACACAGTTCTGGGCGCCAGAGCAAGGCGCCAAGATTTGTGCTCCCACACAACTTACATCTAGTAGGGAGAGACAGACGACACACAAGTAAATAATAAACAAGATGACATCAGAAAGTGAGAGGTACCATGAGGGAATTAGACCAGGAAACGGGAGAGTGACTAGGAGGAGACTCTCCTTTAGACTGGCCGTCCAGGAGAGGCTCCCCAGGTGATACTCAAGCCGCGATCGCATGACAGGGCGGAGACAGTCATGTGCAGACCTGGGCACAGAGAGTTCCAGCAAGAGAACTATCAAAGGCAACAATCTCTGCCCAGGAATGATCTCTGGGTGCTTCAGCATGGCTGGGGACTAGTAAGTGAGCTGTCGGGTGGTGGGAAATGGTCGAAAAGCCAAATAGCAGCCATATTAAGCTGAGAGGCCAAAGTCATGGTCCTTTACCACCTGCTGAAGCCAAAACCTACAAGGATCCATATGCCTACAGCAGCAGCCCTGCTGGTGGCACTCACGAGTATTTTAAGGCAGCTTTTAGCAAGGAACTATGCTAAGATCTTTATGTACCTGATCTTGATAGGATCTCTATGATGTAGGAATAATAATGCCCATTTTAAACTGAGTAAAATGAAGCACAGTGAGCTTAATTAACTTGCCTAGTCACACAGGCAAGGCCATATGAACCGAGATCTGTAATAACTAGGGAGGAAAATGGCAGTATGTAAGGAGAATCTGGGCTTTTTATTATAAGCGCAAGAAAATTATCCAAGGGCGTTGTGAGAATTGGCAACAAGTGTGCAAATAGGAATCTGTAGGTATTTACGTGCTCAGGGGGCATAGATTAAAGTTTTGTTCTGAGACGTGGTGCCGTTGAGTTGCTTTCTGTTTTCTATTTTTTGAAAACTAAAATCCAAGTTAAATAAACTACTGATCTGGGTTCTTGTGTAGTTTTGAATGTAACGCTACTATGAACCAAAGTGTGATGCCTCCGGCAGGAACACACATATCGCTTCTGCTTTCCCTCCATCAGTTTGGCTTACACATCATATTCGCAGACAGCAAACCATCCACAGTGCTTAGCCCAATTCTCACGGCCAAATCAAAGTCCTGGCAATCATTTTCACAGTTAAAATGAAGACCAGGGCTCCTGGGTGTCTGTCGGTTAAGCATCTGACTTCGGCTCAGGTCGTGATCTCACGATTCATGAGTTCGAGACCCGCATCGGCTCGCCACTGTCACCACAGAGCCCACTTCGGATCCTCTGTCCTCCTTCTCTCTCTGCTCCTCCCCTGCTGGTTCTCTCTATATCTCTCTTTCCCTCTCTCAATAAATAAACTTAAAAGAATTAATAAGGACACCCTCGTGCCTTTCTTCTTCATGGAGATGAAGCTCCTTTTATCATTGGATCCCACCACATGCTACTGCCCTCCTTACCCGGGAAAACTGGGCTTGCTGCCTACAGATTTTGATGCCTCTTAAAAAGGTACTTTTTTGACATCTCAGAACACTACGTGAATGTTCAAATCAGACAATGGTTTGTCTACAAAACCCTGTTTCTCTTTCAAGATATAAAATACCTTACTTTTCCAGAAAGCACTTCCCCCAAAAGACAGCTTTAATCTTTTCCATGCCTCCATGAAGTAGACAGGAATTACTACCCTTATTTTGTAGATCAGAGAAACTACCCTGGTCTTCTCAGTACGTCTACTCTCTCCCCTTTTTTCTTTAACTCCGTCCCACATCGGGTCTACCCAAATCTTAAAGGATCTGATGTAAATCCTCTGAGCTCTTACCCACCTCTTGCCAATTGATAGAACCAGCCCAGTGGCTCAGCCTCGGGAACCTGAGTCTAGTAGAATGATACCGCAACAGTCTTTTAATTCATCTCTGGTTCTGAATCACATACTGTGAATCAGTACATACTGAGTCCCTGCACGTGAAAAATTAGACGTCCTCAAATTATATTAAGCCAAAGAAATGTCACCAGAATGGCTTTATGAAAAGCTTGTTGGTGACATAGTACTGATTTTATTGGTTTTTGTTTGTTTAAACCATTGCACGTGAATGAGCATGTTCAGGCGACTTTTCTATACCAAAGATAAGCCCAGGTTCTATGCAGTTGTTTGTTTTTGAGCATGAGGGTCTCTTTTTGTTCATGTAAAAGAGACTATCTTACATTGAGTGTTGTGTCCAGAGACAGAGAGCCTGAGCCATGAGAAATGGGCAGGCAAAGTGATTTCTCTAGAAAAGAAAAAAAGGACTTTCTGACATCCAAAATCTTTCTTCCCTTGAAGCAGTCCTATGATCTTTCCCCTCGTTGTGCCTCATGAGCAGGGAGGTGGGGTAGCTTGCGTGGAGGTAAAACGAAGAAAGAGAAAAGAATAGGAATCTAGTGCCATCTGAATACAAATGATGCTTCCTACATTTATCTGACCATTTCTGAACTTCATTGAGTGTCCTTCCAAAGGAAGGTCCCTATAGACCATGTAAGATGACAATGAAAACCTTGAAAGGAAATCACAGAGAAAAAGGCCAACAGGCATCTGAAAAGGAACTCAACATCACTAATCAACAGAGAAATGAAAATCAAAACCACAATGAGCTGTCACCTCACACCCAAGAGGATGGCCAAAAAATAAATAAATAAAATAATGATGTTGGTGATGATGCAGGGAAATTGGGATCCTTGTGCAGTGTTGGTGGGAACAGAAAATGGGCAGCCACCATAGAAAACAGTATAGAAAAAGAGTATGGTTTTTTGCCTCAAAAAAACTAAACATAGAATTACCATATGACCCAGCAATAACCACCCAAAATTGAAAACAGGATCTCAAAGAGATATTAACTCTCTCTTGTTCATTGCAGCATTACTGACTATGCCAAGAGTAAATGCAACCCCAATGCCCATCAATGGATGGGTGGATAAAAAAAATGTGTCACATCCATAGAACAGAATACCAGTCAGCCTGAAAAAAGAAGGAAATCCTGTCATACACGGTACTATGGATGAACGTTGAGGACAGTATGCTAAGTGAAATAAGCCGTTCACAATAAGACGAATACCACATGATTCTACTTCTATGAGGCACCTAAGTCTATCTAGATCTAACAAATGGAACAGAATACTGGTTGCCTGGGGCTGGGGAAAGGACAAAAGAGAGTTGTTATTCAGTGACTACAGAGTTTAAGTCTTGCAATTCGAAAAGGTTCTAAAGGCCTGTTGCACAACGATGTACAGATAGTTAACACCACTGTGCTGGATGCTTAAAAATTAAGATGGTCAACTTTTGCTGTGTATTTTTTACAACAATAAAGATGAATAGGTAAACAAATCAGAGTACATGTGCTCTGTTCCCCCAGAGTCCAGGGTCTCGTGTAAGGGTGGGAACACCAAACAAACTCATACCAGCTGACTGTACAATCACTATGATGAGTGTGGTGATAAAGACTTCCAGCAGGCACCATGCAGGGGAGGAGAAAGGCAAAGGGGTGCAGTGGAAAGAGAACTGGTTAAACAAAGAAAAAGGAAAGGAAAGGAAAGAGAAATCACAGAGGAACTACAGTACATCGAATGCATAAATACCTTTCTCCAGTCACGAGGTATAAATCAGTAAAAAATTGCCCAAGATGGCTTTGTTGTATCAATATAATAATTAACAGCACCCCTTTTACACTCCAGGGTGTCCATGGTTTGGATGATAAATTATACGGTCACTCTGCGTATGAATAATGGCTATTCACAAGATCAATTTACATGTAAATATATATGACACCTCATAATTTTTCAAAATACCCACCCGGCTGAAGAAGTCCCGGGTAATGCTATTCACAGTTAAACTTCCGAATTAAATCCACCCTGCCTACTTGTATTGCAAAACATCTGGAATCAGAATGAGGAATCCGAAAATGACTCTGACATTGTCAAGTACATTGTATAATTCACAAATGTCCAGCTCCAAACGTTAGCCAGCTTTCATCTTAAAACAGACCACGCTTGGAACTTGATTCCAGTTGACCTTTCTTGCTTCTCAGCAGTTTTGCTGGAGATGTCAATTGGAGCTGCCCCAGAAGCTGTATTTTCGTTCCATTTGCTGCCACTGGAAAGCTATGATTTGAGGCATGTTTTCTTTATTTGCCAATCTTAGCAGCCCCGTAACAACTACAATCATTTTCTTTTGTGTTTTGAGTCACATGCACAGTCAATGTCTTGACCGCCGTTGCTAACTTGGCCATTCTATATCAGCTTTTTCAGCCTTTCTCCTGCCCTACCATGCAGGGCACAGGATGGTCCCATCAAGTGAAACCAATAATTTCCTATGCATTCTGGGCAACCTTACCCTTTCTCTGCCAACTCCGATGAGCATCCAAGAACACAAAGAGGCTGTCATAGAGCTAATGAGGAATTTGTTCCAACTCACAGTCATTCACAAACTTTACTCATTCGATTCTTCTTCTTCTTCTTCTTCTTCTTTTTTAATGTTTATTTATTTTCGAGAGAGAGAGAGAGAGAGCGAGCAGGGAAGGGGCAGAGAGAGAGGAAGATACAGAAAGTGAAACAGGCTCCAGGTTCCGAGCTGCCAGCACAGAGCCTGATGTGGGGCTCAAACCCACCAACTGTGAGATCATGACCTGAGCCAAAGTTGGACGCTTAACCGACGGAGCCACCCAGGCGCCCCCAATTCTTATTTCTAACAAGCTACTTGTAACATTTTGCAATTAATTTTTACTTTGGATTTATAAAACTACACACTGTTCGACTTAACATCCTAGATGCCATGTTCCAAGGAGAAAAAAGTCTGAGAAAAAAGTGCCGCCTGTTGATGCCCAACATATGAAAGGCCACCGGCAGACAAGAACATACTCTTTGATTAAGTCACTCAGCTCTTCAAATGGTACTTCGAGCTCTGTTTTGCAGAAGCACTTATTCTTAAAAGATATTCTTTAAGGAGTAGTTGAACATAAATGTATAGATTTGCACTGTCTAAAAAACGGAGATGAAGGTTTCTATTGGAATTTAAAATATCATTTAAAAAATATTATATAAGGCTTGCAACATCTAGCCAGCAATCTAAATTCAGTTCATATATTTATACTAGGATATATATTGGGAAGCTATATAATCAATCAAGATATATTCCCTCACCTCAAATAATAGCTCCTACTAAAAAAGAGTAACAAAATCAACACCAATAATAACAATATCTAGGAATTGTCCTAAGCCTTTCCTGTATATTAATTTATTTTATTCTAAAAGTAAATTATTCTTTAAAAAGTAGGCGTTATACTTGTCCAAATTAGACACATGAGGAAACCAGGGTACAGGTTAGCTAAATGACTACCCGATGTCCCACATAGCTAGATATCAGAAGATATTAAAAAAATGCCAACATCACTATTCATAAGAGCCAAGATATGGAAACAACCTAAGTGTCCATCTGCAAATGAGTGGATAAAGGGGACGTGGTATATATTTATGCAATGGAATATCATTCAGCTGTGAGGACGGAAGAAATCCTGTCATTTGTGACACTGTTGGATGGACCTAACAGTCATTATGCTATGTGAAATAAGTCAAGAAAAACAGATACTGTATGAGATCACATATGTTCAATCTACAAAAGGTGAACTGATAGAAACAGAGAGTAAAATGGTGGTTCCCGGGGGCTGGGAAGATGGTGGTCAAAGATATAAGATAACCCAGTTATAAGATAAATAAATTCTGGGAATCTGATGTTGAGCATGATAATTATAGTTAATACTGTCTTATATACTTGATAGTGTTACAAGAGTAGATCTTAAATGTTCTCGCCACCAAAAAAAAACAAAAAAAAAAAAAACAAAAACAAAAACGAAAAGGAATGTGACTTGCTGGAGGCGCAGGCTGAGGCTCTGATGGGAACCAATGTACAAATACTATCGTATCATATCAACACTTATACAGTGTTATATGTCAACTATATCTCAATAAAGCCAGAAAAACAAAAGGGAAATGAAAACAGAGAACCTCTAAAATCACCAGAGCCGGAAACGGTGTGGTTACTGAAGAGGCACATAGCTCTGAATGAATGGAGGCAAAGTTCTGCCTGCCATGCAGTAGCAGAAAGGAAGGAGAGAGGCCACCTTCTGGAAATAATGATGCGGTGGGGGCTCCGTTGCAGGCAAAGCACATGAAAAATAGTCAGCAATCATCTCATTTCCATATATGCTTTGACGCTGCCAGATTTTAAAAATTGTGTTTCCTGCATCTACCCTGGGGTATGGGGAAATGCATATATAGCTCTGGAAGTATATACTTAAAGCCATATGGACATGCCTATAAATATAGATGGGTGAGATAATGGATCACAGGGAGGTCTGGGTGTTCTCCCTCAACTCCCTACACTCTACAGAAACAAACAAGGCAAAATCATGCCTAGCTAAGCTCTCATTCAATCGTAAGGTCTTGGTGACATCAAGATAAACCACAGTGGCTTTGCACTGTCCGTGAGATCATCTAACCTCTCGAATGAATTACAACTTTATAATCCTCCCCTCTATTTATCACCCCACCCCCAGCACTCCATTATCTAGAGTGCTGTCGGAAAATGCCTTCCCAGCTGCCAAATTACCCTAATGACGATTCTTTTCTTACCTTGCCTGCCCTGGGCTGTGGGGTGGGGGGAGGAGAGAGCTGATGTTTCGGTGACAACTAGAAGAAGGTGCTCGACATTTCTCCGTGCTCTCAGTCAGCATGACCGCCCGTTCACTCTCCGCCGCGCCCAGGCCTGTATTAACCCGGTGTGGCATACGGCAATTTCCTAAGCCGTGGTCATTAATGTAAATACCATTTCTCCCCACAAGGCTCCCTCGAGCCGCTGAGTTCCTTGTGCTTGTTTAGCTCATGATATTTCATGCCAGAGATTTGAGAGACAGTGCTCGAGTGCAAATGGCCAAGCAGCCAGACTGTGAAATGCGGTGCTCCCATCCATCAGGGGAAGGAGTTCGCTGCAGGGATGTTGTGTTTTGTATTTGCTTTACATTCATTATGTGTTTCTTGCTGAGCCTGCCTTTCCTACAAATATTGACGACTGAGCTAATGACTCTATTACCACCGACTCATGTTGGTGATTATGCATCTTCAGAAACTACTTAATAAACACTATTAAAAGATTTTGCTTTACGGTGATGGCAATCCTGCCAGATGTGATACTGTGTCGTTAGACAAAGGCAATCCTGAAAAGGTTTCAAGGTAACATTTAAAAAGTCATCTTTTATTCGGTTGCCTTGCAAGATGCCCCGTAAGCGCTTAAAACACATACGGGGTTTGAGCTCTGATAAAGAACGCGTTACCAGATGGCGACAGCCGTTACCCTGTCCCCAAACTCCGATTGTATTCGCCCTGCCTTTTGCCTACGAAGTTGCCAACAGGATACCCAGCTCTTCCACAGGAGCACGCCATGTCATAGTTCGTGCCGGCACATCTATTAATGAGTGGGTGCTTTTATTAACGGTGTAAGACAAGAATATTTCAATCTCGTCGTTACACCTGCTGCCTGATATAGATCATAAAGGACACGGATAAGATTTAATTTGCAATAAGTCTTTGGAGCCAGAGTCATGCTTGCCCAGGAGTTCCTTGTCAGAGCATCTTGGCTTTTCATTAAGTACTCAGCCACTAAATTCTTTTCAACTCCGGCAGAAGCAGCCAGGGAACACTTCGGGAGCTCTATAAAAGGCATTCTCCTAATCTTCAAACTGTTGGAAAGACTCTTTAGCATCTGTTAAAATATTTTTCCCTTCTAATCTGCCTGAAACTAATAGGGAGAAAATTCTGAGATGTTTCTTAATTAAGCAATAAGAAATGGTGGAGGGTGGTCTGTGCTGAGTTAATCACAGTTGTAAAGCATGAAAAAAGGGAAAAGAGTTAAGTACCCCTAAATCCTTAGGCAGCTAATTTCCCTCTGAATGTGCCTTATTGCTGTTATTAAGAAGTCTTTTTGTATTTCAGGATAGGAGGATCCAAATGGAGAAAAGCCCAAGCTCAAGGAAGGGTCAGGAGGGCTGTGAGCGATGCAGAAAAGATCAGCAAAATCCTTTGGTCCGGAGAACCGAGGAGCGAGGAGAAGGGGGTGGTGGGCGCAGCACAGGGCTTCAGGCTGTTATCATTTAGCCCCACGGCTTCTGGGAGCAGCCGACACAAGTGCCTCCTCGACCAAGAAGGAGATACGATCCTAAAACTGCAAGATGTCTGACAACAGGGGAGTTGCTCGCTTAACTAAGGAGCCTGAGCCGGTTTCGCCTGAACAAATTCGTTGTAGGATTCGGAGGTAACATTCATCAGCACACAGCTGGAGAAGAAGACAGGCTGAGAAGAGAAATCTCCTTCTCCCAAAACAGGTTTGCAATCCTCTCTTTAAAAGCACCGAAAAGGTGAGCACCTAAACCCTTAAACCTACTTCCTGGTCCCTATTTTCAAACCAGGATTCCGAATCCCCACAAAGCCTGCACCAGCAAATCCGGAGCTTACCCGCCAAGCATCTCAACTCCAACCTGCTATCTCTTCGGGCCATTAAGCCAGGAGTCCTTCCTCCTGTTTATTCAACCCTGAAACCAACCCTAGAAGCTAAGTCTGGAACAGCCTTCCGCGTTGTTGCGTGCGCTTCTCACCTCTGTTGAAAAATCTGCCCGTGGCTGGCCAGACCTAATTTTACATAGCAGCTCGTTAGCAAGAGCCACAACAGCAAGGACAACAGCAAACCCCTGATCTGTTCTGCCGTCGTAGCCATGAACTTCATCGTCACAAGAACTGGACGGAGTAAGTTCACAGTGCCGCCCCTCATACTGCATGTAGTTTATCTTTTCACTTTAATTTGACACTTTATTCCACGAAGACACCAAAGCCCGTCAGCTCGAAATCCTGTCTTAAATACCAGAACTGAGCCATGACTGGTGTTTCTGTGCTTTCTCCTCAGCACAATCGATCCTCGCGATGTGCAGATTGCGTATTTGCCACTTGGCCTACTTGCTAAAATTTATCGTAGCCCCCAGAGGAACCCTGCAGGGCCTCCCCGGTTGTTTACAGACATGCATGTGCACAAAGCAGTGAAAAAATGGAGTTGCTTGACCACGGGTCCCGGATGAGGTTGAGCAAGGTGATACTCTGTTTTCTCCTATCAGCTCTCCTGCTAAAAACAAATATCCTTTCCACAGTCTGTTTAGTGCTATGTGTTTCACATTTTGGGGTTTTTTTTGGTCAGTGTTTTTGCTGTTTAAATGGCTCTGAAGCATAGTGCTAGTGTTGTATAGCCTTCCTAAACTCCAGAGTCTATGAGGTATCTTATAGAGAAAATACATGTGTTAGGTCAGCTTCATTCAGACACGGTGTAATGTTCTGGTTTGTGAGTTCCTTGTTAATGAGTCAACAATTTGAATTCGACGAGACATCTCTACACAGAAACACATATCAAACAAAAGTGCATATTGATCAGTTGGCGAAAATATGGCCAGGGGCTTGTAGGAATCTAACCGTGTATTCCCCCAGAGGCAATAATTCAGTATTTGCTAATTCAGTGTTTGCTGCAACTTTATAAAACCTAACTACTGTGAATAACAAGAAATGACTGTCTCATCGAAATTGCTTACTTCAGCCCAGGACCAGATGGTCTCGCTGGCGAATTTTACCGAACATTTAAAGAAAAGTTAACACCAGTCCTTCTGAAACTCTTTCAAAAAAATCAAAGAGGAGGGAACCCTCCCAAATTCATTTTATGAGGTATCGTTATCCTGATACCAAAACCAGAAAAAAATAGTGCTAGAGAGGCAGTGACTGCAGGCCAAGATCCCTGAGGAATACAGATGCAAACATTCTCAACACAATACCAGTACGCCAAACTCAGCAGCACATTAAAAGTATCATTCACTGTGATCAAATGAAATTTATCCCTGGCATACAAGGATGGTTCAACATATGCAAATCAACCAATGTGATATCGCATTAATAGAATGAAAAAAAAAGAATCATACGATTATCCCAAAATACGCAAAAAAATAAAGCATGTGACAAAATTCAAACATCCATTCATCCATTCATGATAAAAAATACTCTTCAGAAATTAGACATAAAAGGAACACATTTCAACATAATAAAGGCCATATATGACAAGCCCACGGCTAACAGCGTACTCAGTGGTGAAAGGATAAAAGTCTTCCCTCTAAGATCAGGAACAAGACAAGGATGTCCACTCTCACCACTCCTATTCAGCATGGTACTGGAAGTCTTAGGTAGAGCAATCAGGCAAGAAAAAAGAAATAAAAAGTATCGGAATTGGAAAAGAAGAAGTAAAACTATCTCTGTTTTCACACAACATGATTTTAAACACGATTTTTTTCTACAACACAGAAACTTCTAAGGACTCGACCAAAAAACTGATAGATCTAATCAAGGAATTCAGTAAAATTGCAGGATACAAAATTAACATACAAAAATAAGTAGAATTTTTATTCATTAGTAATGCAATTTTTGAAAAAGAAATAAAGAAACCAATCCCATTTATAAAAGTATCAAAAACAATAAGATACTTAGGAATAAATTTAACTAAAGAGGCGAAAGAGCTGCATGCTGAAAACTACAAGACATTGATGAAAGAAATTAAAAAAGACGAAAGAAATAGAAAGATATCTGGTGTTCATGGATTGGAAGAATTAATATTATTAAAATGTCAATACTACTGCATCTATAGATTCAATGCAATCCCTATCAAGATTCCAATGGCAATTTTTATAGAAGTAGAAAAATACTCCTAAAATTTATATAGAACTTTTAAAAACCCCAAGTAGCCAAAGAAATCCTGAGAAAGAAGAACAAATCAGGAGGCAACACACTTCATGGTTTTAAGCCATCCTATAGAACTATAGTCATCAAAACAGTATGGCACAGGCATAAAACAGGCAAATAGATCAATGGAACAGTACTGAGAGCCCAAAAATAAATCCAAGCATAAATAGTCAACCAATATTTTTAATGGGAGCCAAGAATACTCAGTGGAGAAAAGACGGTTTCTTCTTCAATAAATAGTGGTGGGACAATTGATATTCACATGCAACATTCACAAAAAATTAACTCAAAATGGATTAAAGAATTAATGTAAAATGTGAAACCATGAAACTCCAAGAAGAAAACATGGGAATAAAATTCCTTGACATGAGTCTTGGCAGTGATTTTTTTGGATATAACACCTAAAACACAAGCAACAAGATAAAAAATAAACAAGAGAGACTATATCAAACTGAAAAGTTTCCACACAGTAAAAGAAATCAGTCACAAAGTAAAAAGAAAACTTAGCTTACAGAATGAGAAAAAAATACTTGCACACCCTATATCCAATAATGGATTAGTATCCGAAACATATTAAGAACACATACAACTCAATAGCAAAACACACACACACACACACACACACACCATGGGATGTAGTTCAGCCATAAAAAAACAAGGAAATCCCACCATTTGCAACAACACGGATGGATCCCAAAGGCATGAGGCTAAATGAAATAAATCAGAGAAAGACAAATACTGCATGATCTTACTTGTATATGGAATCTGAAAAACGAAACAAACAAAACAAAACACCAAAAACAAACTCATAAAAAAAGAGTTCAGACTTGTGGTCAGCAGAGGTGGAGAGGGGGTGCAGAACTGGAGGAAAGTGGTCAAAAGGTCCAAACTTCCAGTTATAAGGCCAAGGGATGGAATGTACGACTTGACTCGAGCTAACACTGCTGCACGGTGTACAGCCAAGCGGTTAAGAGAGTAAAGCCTACGTGTTCTCATCACAAGGAGAGAAAAAAATGTTTCCTTTTTTCTTTTCTTTCTATTGTGTCTATATGACGAGACGGGTGTTAGCTATACGGATAGAGGTACTCGGTTCACAATACATGTAAATCAAACCAAAAAAAGAATTGCTTGCTTTGTACTCTCCCCTCTTAGCTGGATCTAACCCAAACTGATAACACTGAGTGGTTCTGAGGTTAAATCGCATCCATTTTAGGGACGCCTGGGTGGCTCAGTCGGTTAAGCGTCCGACTCTTGCTTTCGGCTCAGGTCACGATCTCATGGTTCGTGGGTCTGAGTTCTGCATTGTCAGTGCAGAGCATGCCTGGGATTCTCTCTGTCTCCCTCTCTCTGCCCCTCCCCTGCTTGCCCTCTCTCTCTCAGGTTAAATAAATACACTTTAAAAAAATTACATCCATTTTAGAGAAGAGGTATTCTTCTAGCCTCCTCTATAGCATCTGAGATTATATAGACTTTTTAAAAAAATCTTTTGATCTGGCCCACAGGTGCACCTCTCCAGGACAACTTTCTCTCCACACGTGTGGCATTCCGATGTCAATATATGAGACACATGAAGGCAGAGGGGCCCTGCCTGGAGCTTTTGACAAGTTTGGGGGCCCACAGCCCTAAGGGCAGAGAAAATCAATATCTTGGCCTGCCTATAACTCTGCTCTAAGGCATAAGAGAGACCGAGGTGAGCTATCAGAAGGAATATTTGAAAGCATTCTTCTTGCCAGACTACAGACTCCATAGATGCCCCGCAGGCCTTCGAAGAAGATGGGGAGTCCCTCTCCGACCTCAGCCAGCACCCCCAGCAGGCACAGCTATATCATTTACCAGGTCCTCTGCACAATGAAAACGTGTGACGGCCGGTCCAGGAAAAAGGTATAGCTCTAGGTGCTAAAATATAAACCGTTTTCCTTTCTTCCGTGATCTCTCTCTCAACTCTCTCTCTCTCAAACACTCGTCAAGGTGTTTTTTAATTCGCTATCGAATACTGCACCAAGTTTTTAAAAAATTAAAATATACCATGAATTTTATTGTGCATCTTTATACTGTCCATTGATAGTTTTAAATGGAAACATAAGGGTTCGGACTCTTCTGCAGAAACCGTTGAAATTACGCAATCGGTATTTACTAGCTCATGCATATGTATTTTGTTCTTACCAGAACAGTGAAACACTGCGCCCAACTAACACTGACTGAATTGTTTTCTTTTCACTTCTCACACATTCTACTGACACTCTTTACCTTCAGCTCACCGACAAGTAAGGACGGCCGGGAAGGAAAAGGAGCGGGGGGTTGCACTGGTTTCCTCCTTCCTTCTGTGTCGAATTGTCACAGTGAGTGCTTGACTAATAGAGAAAAGCTATGACGAGGTTCCCTGGCCATTTGTGCTACTTAGAACGCCATCGTCCCCTTTCTGCATTCGATGAGAGTCCTCATTCAAATGTAAGTGGCCCTTAGGGTCATCAGTGTTCCTGCTCGCCAGTCACAGGTGCGACACGCATGCCAGTACCCACCTTGTGTCCTGCTGAACTCCCTCCCACACCGCGGCTCCACTGAAGTCTGTGTTCGTGGGGCACCCCCAGTGCTGTATGCGAAAGCAGTGGTGGGGCTCCTGGGCGGCTCAGTCGGTTAAGGGTCTGAATCTTAATTTCAGCTCAGGTCATGATCTCCGGGTTCCTGAGGTCAAGTCCCACGTTGGGCTCTTCGAGCTGATGGCACAGAGTCTGCGTGGGATTCTCTCTCTCTATCTTTCTCTCTGCCCCTTCCCCACACATGTGCACGTGCATGCACGCTCTCTCTCTCTCTCAAAATAAATAAATAAACTTTAAAAAGAAAGCAGGGGGAAAAAAGCAGTGGCAAGGAACAGCAGACACATACTACATGTGTCTTCTCCTCTCGTGCCCGTGTTCCACTGTCACACAGACGTTACATACAAAGCACAGGTTCAAAGATAAAATTACTAGGAATTTCAAGATGGTGACTACAGAGCATTAGAGCGAGCATGGGGCCCTTCCAAGCACAGGGCCCCGTGCACCAGTACAGGTCACACAGCCACGACACATCCCTAGTTCCCAGCCCGGCCTGGGTCGTACCCCGGGAGCCCACGTGTGGCTTCCAGAGTTGTGTATGGAAAACAGGCACTGCCCAGACAGGGAAGTCTTGAAAGAAAGGACTTATTTCCTGGAGAATAACGAACCCTCGAAACAGTGAACGTGGTCATTCAGCCTGGTGGGTGCTGATTGTCAGATCAGGGGTCTTAACTTACAGCTCCTTGAGCTTATTGCAGGAAGTCACTTTAAAAGGCTCTGAGATGATCTCCTTTGCAAAAAAAAAAAAGAAAAAGAAAAAAAGAAAAAGAAAAGAAAAAAAAAGAAAAAAAAACTGAAAGAAGATCTGAGCTCTGGGTCTGGGCGAGGAGCCACACAGATGAGTTCAGCTCCGGAAATACTTTAGAAAGAGACGAGCAGGCTGCGGATTAGAAGAACAAATATTGTTAAAATGTCGATACCACCCAAAGCAATCTACACAGTCAGTGCATTCCCTATTAAAATAACACCAACATTCTTCACAGAGCTAGAACAAACAATCCTAAAATTTGTATGACCAGAAAATACACCAAATAGCCAGAGGAGTCCTGAAAAAGGAAACCAAAGCTGGAGGCATCACCATTCCAGACTCAAGTAGTATTACAAAGCTGTCATCATGAAGACAGTATGGTATTGGCACAAAAACAGACACACAGATCAATGGAACAGAATAGAGAACCCAGAAATGGATCCACAAATGTATGGCCAACTCATCTTTGACAAAGCTGGAAAGAATATCCAATGGAAAAAAGATAGTCTCTTCAGCAAATGGTGTTGGGAAAACCAGACAGACAGGCAGAAGAATGAACCTGGACCACTTTCTTACATCATACACAAAAATAAACTCAAAATAGATGAAAGACCTAAACCTAAGACAGGAAGCCATCAAAATCCTAGAGGAGAAAACAGGCAATGACCTCTTTGATCTCAGCCACAGCAACTTCTTACTCGACATGGCTCTGGAGGCTGGGGAAACAAAAGCAAAAATGAACTATTGGGACCTCATCAAGATAAAATCTGAACAGTGAAGGAAACAATCAGCAAAACTAAAGGGCAAATGATGGAATGGGAGAAGATATTTGCAAATGATAACCCTATAAAGGGTTAGTATCCAAAATCTATAAAGAACTAATCAAACTCAACACCCAAAACGCAAATCATCCAGTGAAGAAATGGGCAGAAGACACGAATAGACACTTCTCCAAAGAAGACATCCAGATGGCCAACGGACACATGAAAAGATGCTCAACATCACTCATCATCAGGGAAATACAAATCAAAACTTCAATGAGATCCCACCTCACACCTGTCAGAATGGCTAACATGAACAACTCGGGCCAACAACAGATGTTGGTGAGGATGTGGAGAAAGGGGAACCCTCTTGCACTGTTGGCAGGAATGCAAACTGGCGCAGCCGCTCTGGAAAACAGTGTGGAGGTTCCTCAAGAAGTTAAAGATAGAACTACTCTAGGACCCACCAATTGCACTACTGGTATTATACCAAAGGATACAGGAGTGCTGTTTTTAAAGGGGCACATGCACCCCAATGTTTATAGCAGCACTATAAATGACAGCACCCAAAGTATGGAGCCCAAATGCCCGTCCACTGGTGAACGGATAAAGAAGATGTGGTGGACATATACGATAGAATACTACTTGGTGATCAAAAAGAATGAAACCTTGCAACGACATGGATGGAACTAGAGTGTATTATGTCAAGTGAAATATGTCAGGCAGAGAAAGACAAATATCATACGACTTCACTCATCTGTGGAATTTAAGATACAAAACAGATGAACATAAGACCAGGGAAGCAAAAATAATGTAAAAACAGAGAAAGAGACAAACCATAAGAGACTCAAATACAGAGAACAAACTGAGGGTTGTTGGAGGGGTTTTGGGTGGGGGAGATGGGCTAGATGGGCGAGGTGCATGAAGGAGGCCGTTGCTTGGACTGAGCCCTGGGAGTCAGATGTAAGTGATGAACCACTAAATTCTATTCCTGAAATAATTATTACACTATTAGGTTAGCTCGCTTGGATGTAAATTAAAAAAATTTTTTAATTAAAAGATAAAGAAAGAGAGAGAGAAGCAGGAGCAAATTTTTCAAGAGCCATGTGGCTACAGGCAATGGCTTCAAGAAAGGAGGGACCTCCAGTGTGTACAGTGGAAAACTGTCCAAACAGGGAGACCGAAGTGAGGACAGGGTGGTGAACGGGACAAGGGGAGGAAGAAGAGGAGGAAGAGTTGCTGCTTTAGGAGCAGCCGCGTGAGCACCTATGGGAAGGAGGGAAGATAGGTTACCTGTGCTATCTGAACTCTCTGAAGCTGGGAATCAGAAGTCCAACTTCAGAAAATAAGAGGAAGCGGTTGCTGGAAACAGTGAATGCAGGGAGTTAGGAGAGGGGTGGAAAGCAGGGAGGAAGCAGGCGCTGAAGCCTGCAGGCAAGAGAGAGAGAGGAGGCGGAGGCCACAAACAGTTACTCATGGATGGTGCGGCTTTGCGGATTTGCATTGCCATTCCAAGATCATTTGTGCACCTACTTGAAATTGATCGCAACGCGCAGTTGTGTCTCGCGGTGCACAGACCGTGACGGTGGTCCCCAGGACCTGCCCGGGCCTTGGTTTCAGACTGCCGCGTCTTCCCTTTCCCTTGGGTGTGGGTGGCACCTGTGGCATGTTTCTAACCCCCAGAAAACAGCAAAGGTGACCGGAAGTCTGTGCGCGCACACAGGAGATGACATTATGCGAGACGGAAATGTCTGTCCTGCTGAGCGCGCCTCTCGCAGGCTGTAGGAAGCAGGCAGCATGCCGGGAAGGCCCAGGGGGCAGGAAACCTTCCTGCGGAGTAGGAAGTAGTAGCGCGGAGCCAGCCCTCCCCGGCCAGCGTCAGCATAAGCTTCCTGAAGTTCTGTATCCCGTATGGATTATCCATTGCCGCGTAAGAAATAAACACAAATGTGGAGAATTAAAACCACACACACTCGTCATCGCACAGTTTCTTGGGGATGGCTCGACCCTGGTGGCACTCTCGTGAGCACCGCAGCAGGAGCCCCAGCGATGCTGTGCCTCAACTCCAGACCCACAGGAGCTACGAGAGAAGTGGGTGCTTGTTTTGCCGTATGAACCGTCCCATCAACCTGACTCAAGGCCAGGTGGAAGTTTCCATTACTTCACCGGTTCAGCGGTCACCTCCTGCAGTAGTTCGAGCTCTGAATTTCCTCCCAAGGACCAGCCAAGCATCTTTAATTTCCTAAAGTCATTGTTATTATTTAGTCATTTGATTCTTTAACCAAAGTTTACTAAGTGACTTCTCTGTACCAGCCTCTCTTCTGGGCACTGGAAACGAACAAACATCCCTGCCTTTATGGTACTTGCTTTCTAGTGTGGGAGACAGACGCTAAACGTATGTTGGATAACAGTAAGAGCTAAAGAGAAAAAACAAATGAGAGAGAGGGACACAAAGTGCCCAAGGGGAGAGACGAAGGGCGCCTGGGTGGCTCAGTCGGTTAAGCGGCCAACTTTGGCTCAGGTCATGATCTCACCGCTCGAAGGCTTGTGAGTTCAAGCCCCGCCTCGGGCTCTGTGCTGACAGCTCAGGGCCGGGAGCCTGCTTCGGATTCTGGGTCTCCCTGTCTCTCTGCCCCTCCTCTGCTCATGCTCTCTCTCTCTCTCTCTCTCTCTCTCTCTCAAAAATAAATAAACATTTAAAAAAAATTCAAAGGGGAGACTTAAAATTTTATACACGGTGGACAGAAAAGGCCTCAGCAAAAGGATGACTTTAGTGTAAAACATGCAAGTAGGAGGGCAAGCCATGCGTGTGTCAAGGAAGAACGTATTCCAGAGAGGGGGGACAGTAAGTGCAAAGGCCCTGAGGCAGAATGTGCTTTTTGTGGAACAGCTGAGAAACCAGTGTGGCTGACTTAGAAGGACCAAGAAAAGGAGAGTGATAGGAGATAAATTCAAAAAGGGAAGGAAAGGGGCAGACTCTGAGTCTCGTAAATCATTATAAGGTTTCAACTTGCAGTGAGGCGACTGTGATTGCAGGATTTTGAGTGGGAGTTTGTTGCTATGATAGTGTGGGGATAGACTGGAGGTGACAAGGGCAGAAGAGGGACTTGCTTCTTCAATCTAGAACATCAGACACATGATCAATGCTCAAGAAACGAATGCTTAACATTTGAATGTTGTCAAATCTATTGATCTTTTACTTCACAATTTTCGAAGTTAATGCTAAGTCTTAAAAATACTTTCTAAATTTGGTGTGGCGGTTAGAAATGGCCTTTCCTACCATTACATTATAAAGATATTAACTTACATTTTCTTCTGTCACTTTCATAATCACGCTTCTCAGATTTGGATTTTCATCTATTTACAATCTATTTTGGTGAAAGGAATGAAATTAGGAAGCCAGCCTTATTATTTTCCAAATGGTTAGTCATTTATCTGAGTTCCATTGATTATATAACCCAAATTTCCCCTACTGAAAACCTGGTATGTCTCATTCTGATATAAATATGAGCTTATGCCTACTTTGTCATGACACCTTCACCCCCAAACAGAGGCATGTAGGTACCGTATGAGGGGGTTGATAAATGGTCACTACCTAAACTACCCGCTAACACAGTGACTAACAGTTATGGCTCTTGTTTTTCGTCACCAACACTTACTCCCTGTGATTAAAAATTAGGAGAAAGAAACTGGGAAAGAGAATCAGAAAGAGTCACAAAATTTCCTACAGTCTACATGGGAACAAACTTAAATATTTACTATCACTTCTGCCTCCGCTGCCCAGGATGAAAAAAGCCAACAAGAAGTTAGGTACAAGGAAAGACTTTTCCTTTTCTCCAAGAAAAGGAGAGTGATAAGAGATGAATTCAAAAAGGGAAGAAAAGGGGCAGACTCTGAGTCTTGTAAGTCTCAGGTTCATCTTCCCAACCTGTGAAATATTTCCGTGTTAACTGAAGATGATAGTTGGAAAAGATTATGTAACTAGCTCATCAGGAAAGAAAGCTTCTGGTAGTGGTTGTCCAAGGAATTTCGTTAGAAAGTCAATTAGCAGTACTTACAAACTCTGGAAGGTCGTGGCCATCCTGAAAGAGTTGGGCTCGAGATGGAGGTTGAGGTACGTAACCAGATATTCTGGCAGAGGTTAAATCTGTCTTCTTAGGTTAGGTTGGTTTCGTGTTCTCTGCTTCAAAGAAAAGGATGCCTGAAGGTCACCGGGAGTCCTAGGGAAGGCAAGTCTGGAAGGTGGGCCTCTGCAGGAGTGGATGTAGGGACCCACGAAAGGCTCCAAGTTTAGCTTCTCTTGGAGGTAAGAGCAGGTAGTGCATCGTCCCAGGGAAGAAGCGGGATCACGCATCTGGTGTTCTAAGGTTTGTAAAGGAAAAGCAGTCAGATCTTGAGGGGAACACTCTCCTTCCTCCTCAGGGAAAGGGACAGTGAGTGAGTTCAGAAACAAGACTAGTCTGATGTCAAACCCCACGTTCCTGGGGGCCGCCGGTACCCTGGGAGATGCTACAGGCGTTGCGGAAAGAGCTTCACCCAACTGCAGCTCGTGGGATGGAAACAGGGCAGCATCCGACAAGTGAGCACAGACCCTTTCAGTAACTAGCCGGCAGGATGTGGCCGGAAGGGACAAGCTCCCAGGTGAAAGATACATAAGGCGTGGGGATGTAACTTACATGATCACTGTAATTAACACTGCCCTCTGGTTATATGTGAAAGTTGCCATGAGAACAGATCCTAAAAGTTCTCGTTACAAGGGGAAAACATTTTTTTCTTTTTTTTAGACATCTATACAAGAAGATGGATGTTAAGTAAACTTGTAATTATTTCACATTATATGTAAGTCAAATCATTGAGCCGTGCATCTTAAGCTTACATGGTGCTGTATGTCAATAATGTCTCCATACACAGAAGGGGGGGGGGGGGAAGTAGAGCCTGAAAGAGGAAAAACAAAGTCAAGTAGTTGCAACAGAAACTGTCCTGCCCAGGCATGCCTTGGAGGGCTCAGTCGGTTAAGCGTCCAACTTTGGCTCGGGTCACGACCTCGAGTGCAAGCTGGGGAGGGGCAGAGAGAGAGGGAGACACGGAATCCGAAGCAGGCTCCAGGCTCCGAGCGGTCAGCACAGAGCCCCACGCAGGGCTCGAACTCACCAACCACGAGATCATGACCTGAGCGGAAGTGGGACGTTCAACCGACTGCAACACCCAGAAAGAACAAAGAAACAAAGGAACAAAGAAACATTTCGTACCCGATAAAGGCACGGATAATTGTGCCTGACAATAAACAAGTAAACCACTTCCTGTTTTCTCACTTTATCATAAAAATCTCTACAGATGAACTTATCTTTATATTGTAAGAGAAAGCCCAGCGCAGATGGTCCTAAATTTAAAAGGAAAAAAAAAAGTGCCCCCTCCCCTTCAAACTTTCCCTCAAGGAGACAGAATGGCTGCTGTGGTTCCAGACTTCCTATTTTCACACGATAACACTCAAAGGTGAGACCTTGTCTTTCAGCTTTACTTCCCAGAAACCTCAGCAAAGATTCCTTTCCAATGTTGCGGCTTTCGGTTTTATACTCATGACTGAAACACTGCAGCCAGAGGTATGGAATAGAGTAATTGATTTAAGACAGGTAAGGTTCCCACCCAAAACACAGAGCTGAGGGTCTCAGGTTGGAGATGGCAGAGACTTCTCAGACCGTGTTAAATAAAAGTTTCCAGAGGAAACTAGGGGAGAGGAGAGAATGAGGAATTATTCTTCAATGGGCACAGACTTTCTGTTTGGGATGACCAAAAGGTTCTGGAAATAGCTGGTGGAGACGGTGCACAACATTGTGAATGTACTTAATGCCACTGAACTATCCACTTAAAAATGGTTAAAATGGGGGCGTCCTGGGTGGCTAAGTCAGTTGAGCAGCCGACTTCGGCTCAGGTTATGATCTCACTGTCTGTGAGTTCGAGCCCCGCGTCGGGCTCTGTGCTGCCGGCTCGGAGCCTGGAGCCTGCTTCGGATTCTGTGTGTCCCTCTCTCTCTGCCCTTCCCCTGCTCACGCTCTGTCTCTATGTCTCTCAAAAAAAAAAAAAAAGTTAAAAAATGGTTAAAATGGAAAATTGTATCTTATACATACTTTGCCACACAAAATTAATCTAAAAATAAAACTAAAAAACTTTCTTAACACGCTTCCCTTCCATGCCATCTGAAGCCAGTTGGTATTTCAACCCCAGCGTGCCCCTTTGCCTTTGGAACTAGCCCTCGGGAACCCTCCCTCACCGCCGAACCCGCGCCAGGGCCAACGGGCATAAAAAGAAACCTGCCAAGTGTCAACACAGGAATTATGCTCGGATTGTATTGAACACTAGCTGTGACAGGGCTCAGGAAATACCATTCATGAGAGCAGAGAACCCTTATCTTAGACTGCCAGAGACTTCACGCAGGGAGGTAATTAAGGTCAAGTCACTTACTGGTGGTCTGAATGGGAAAAAATAGCGGGCTTTTTAACAAGTATTTTCTAGTGGCATTTTTAGCGCGGAGAGGGACAGGAACAAGTTCCAGCGGGGGCAAGCGACAGCTATAAACAGGGAATGAGCCGCGACATCTGTTTTGTCCTGTGACTATGTACAGTGAGGTACCGACCCAGAAGTCTCAGCGAAACCTTCCAGAGGGCAGAGTTCTTGCCTCCGACAGCCGCAGCCAAGGCCAGCAGGCTGCTTTGTGATAAAAGCCGCGCCACGGTGCATCCTGTCTCCAGCAAGTGGAAAAAAGGTGCGAGGCGGCCATCTAGCTGCAAGGTGGGTTCACAGTCGTCTGGCGTTCTGAGTGGCTGCTGTTTAAAAACAATGAACTGACATCCATTACGCCCTGTGTCAACTTCAGGATGATTTGATCATGCCTGCTCTCGCGCAGCTAAGCTGGAAACTGTGGACTGTGACACGCTGAAGCAGAAAAGGAACAAATTTGCATGTGCTTGGGCTGGAGGAGCCCTTTGATTGTCGGAGACGCCCGATGTTGCTGTCAAGCGCCGGCAGACAGGGCACCCGGGACGCACCAGATCTCCGCTCCCGGTGGCTGACGGCAAAAGATTTAGAGTCAGCACAAGATCAAAGAGCTGGTACTATCTCAAGTAAACGTGTTAAAAACACAAAGAAGCCGATATCTTGATACGAGGACATTGAGAGGAGAGAAACGCACGGAGGGAAAGAAAACGACCTTGAGTTTATGATACGGTACAAGCCTCGGAATTGTCAAATGCCCGAAATGAAAAGAAAACGCGCAGCTCAAATGAGAGTGTCAGAGCCGCAGAGGTTGGAAGCTGCGTGCTTGTCACCGTGGAAGAAGAGACAGGGGAACAACAGAGTACTGGAGGGCGATGACTGAGACTGCATGTCTGTGTTCGAGGCTGATCACTTGTTGCGTAAGGAGGCCTGTGACTTAAAGCTTCAACACATGCGCATTTTAGCTCGGTGCGCCTCCTTGGCCTGAAGTGCAAGACTTTTGAACTACAGATACTCTTTTAAGAAGAAAAGAACGGATCACTGGCAACGGTCAAGGCAAAAGCTTGCTATCAAAAGAAGCAAATAAAAATATTGGAAATGAGGTTTTCGGTGGAAACGTTAATAATACATTTGCTGCTTTGGGAATTAGGTCTTCAGCAACGTGTGCCCTATAATAACATATTTATCAACAGGGCATATAGTAACGATTCCCTTCAAGAGACGGCTGCTTCTTCTGACAGCTTTCTAAGCGTTTCAAATCTGACTCGGCAGTTGTTTTGTGTTGTTTTTTTTTTTTTTTTGCCTTTTTCCTACTCTGCGTGAAAACAGCTCCCATCACCGTGTCTGGAATCCCCATTCGAAAGAACCAGCAAAGACAGAGAAAAACAGGCAGATCCAGCTGGAAAATTTTGAACCCCCATTTTTCTCACGAAAACAAAACCCAGAACAAGGCGGGGAAAAGCCTTGCCCTGTATTTCTCCCTTTAATCTTTACCTGGGTATACGTGCTAGAAGGGGAAGCCTTGCAAAACTAGATAGAAAGCTTGGTTTCTTGGGGCGCCTGGGTGGCTCAGTGGGTTGTCTGACTCTGCCTTGGGTCACAACCTCATGGTTCTAGTGATTTGAGCCTGGAGTTGGGCTCTGTGCTGACAGGGCGGCGGAGCCTGGAACCTGCTTCAGATTCTGTATCTCCCTCTCTCTCTGCCCCTCCTCCGCTCGTGCTTTGTCTCTGTCTCTCAAAAATAAATAAACATTGAAAAAAAATTAAAGAAAGCTTGGTTTCTTTACTACTTAAGTCCGTTTTTCAATCGCCTACTATAAGCTAAGCCACTTGCAGGCATCCAAATAAGTATTTTCTATTGGTACCATCATGCCGACAGTCTAGTCTTGAAAAGCGAATTTTCTACAGTGAAGGGTATTTCCTGACACTGTTCACAGACTCACCCAAACTCAAATATCTGGTTTCAATTCATTGATCCAGTATTTTTTCAGAAAACCTCTCACACCTTTTCCAAAATTTACCAGCTTCTCGGTAACCGTTTTTATTTTTTATTTTTTTTAGTCTTTCTTACTTTACTATTTTTTTGAATAATTTATTGTCAATTTGGCTTCCATACAACACCCCGTGATAATCCCAACAAGTGCCCTCCTCTGTGCCCATCACCCACTCTCCCCCCCCCACACCCCCCTCTCCCCTCAGTTCGTTCTTAGTCTTTGAGAGTCTCCCATCCGTTTTTAATTGAAAAAGAAATTTCCCCCACCCCCAGCTACACTATGATCATATAAATAATATTGTGTGATAAATGATAAAATATCCCCTGTGTAGATCTGACAAGCATAAAAGAGTTTTGCCCAGCGGCTAAAATGTTCCCTCAAATTCTCATAGTTTACTGTTGAACATTTAACGTTTCAAAATATATTAAAAGGGAAATTCGAAGAGCCGTAAGAATCATTACCTTGTCTGCACGGGAAATAATTTCCTTCGAAATATTGTGCTTTCTCTATCCTGATTTCTGAATTCATGGCAAATCTTTGAGCGTTTGGGTGTTTTGTTTTGTTTTGTGTTCCCACCCCAGGCAATTAACCACAGTCAGAGAGAAAGCTAGGACTTTACCACACACTGCAATTTTCTAATAAAACACAAGAGGGCAGTTTTTGCTTTATTGTCAGCCTAATCCCACTCTGCTGTTAATCAGGATGGTCCCTGTGCTAATTACAAATTCAGAAATGCTTAATAACCTACAAATTGAATGAGTAGTCAGAGTGGGTACTCTGAAATATCTACTATTTTCATGAAGGACAAGCTTAAGTCTTTCTTCGAGGCCTTATTTACAACACAGAACACGATTATATGGGGAGAGGCGGTGATAGTTTCCGCAGGGAATGGCCTGAGAAAGGACCAAATTCAGTCATATTAATTAAACCCATGAAGTCTGCTTGAGTCAGTGGGGCAAATAACACAAGCCGGTTAACGGTTTCTGTCAAATGGATATAGTCGTGATGAAAATGGAGAGAGCATACTTGCCTTCAATAGAAAGTTTGAGTTCATACATGCCTTCAATTGAGTTTTGTTTTGTTTTCTCTTAGAAAACTTTAACTTATCCTATTGCTTATCGTTTTCTTGCATGTTGTTTTCAAGATTTCATTAAACTACCTGCCGAAGCGTAATTACATTCACAGTGGTTATTTTCAGTGCGAATTGCCATTGTAGCTGAAGTCAAAGCATCATGTCATCTTGGGAGAGTTTCTGAACAAACTCTTGGGACTGTCTGCATAAGAAAGGTACTAATTTGGCCACGAACACCTTCCACCGATAGGAGGCTTTTAAGACATCAGATTGTAGAAGGCCCTAAAACGATATAGGTCTCACTTTCTATTCTTGTCCCTGTAAATGGTAGAATCAAGGCCTGCCAACAGTGCAGAGAAGAAAATATAGCTAAACGTGTTTCCTTGCCCTAGGTTGCACGCAGTAAATTTCCACGAAGTGTGTCTACAACTCGGAACCTGAAAGAGAGGTGGTTATTAATTTCGTGGCAGGGATTCAAGACCCCACTGGCTTATGTTTTATCCAGCACATGTTAAAACAGAGGCTAGAGGCCCAGAGTAAAAAGTTCTACTTTGAGAAGAGTTTATTCGTTAAAAAATATTTATAGAGTACTCAGGATGAGCAAGGCTCTGTAGAAATAGGAAGAGTTCAACTTTGGGTTTTGCCGTTGCATCAGGGAGACTAATTATCTCCCCGCTGGGAAGTGGATTGACTCTTTATGTGCCCATATCAATTAACCACCCGCATTCTCTGAGTACTTAAAGTGTTTTGATACAGCGGCACCGAAGCTGAACAGAGAGGCATCCATCCTGACCTTTGGAAGCTTAGATTCTAAATACGGAAGTGAACACCGTATACCCATTACTTCACTGACTCTAACTCCTTTCTTCTGCGGTCTCCCGCAAAATGATTGACCTGGAAGGCTTTCCAAGAGAATCAACAAGTTAGCGGCTGCAGGACCTTGCCTCCCTGGTGGGTGACTTAAAGTAGCCACCCTCTGCCCCATCTCGCCCCAAGATCAATCTTTAGACTGTGAATACCTCAAAAGTAACCCATATCCTGAGAGTAGTCTGGTGTGTGGTTTCTCTACCTGTGTCATTGAGAGCCAGGAAGTAGCAATTGCTAAGAAACTCAAAAGATAGTGGAAACATCAGTTTAAGAACTTATTTTCAAAAGCGAAGTAGTTTTTATGTATTTTATATAAACACACACATGCACACACACACACACATTCCAATATATGTATACTGAGTGCAAAAGAGATGGGAATTGATATTCACAAATTAAAAAACAATAGCCCCCAACAGATGGACAAAAATCTGCAAAACAATGTGGGTTTTTTTTTCATTTTTCTCTTTAATAATTTTTTTTGCTTCTTGTTAATATGAGATTAAAATTATTCATTAGGATTATTAAAATTAACAATGTTAAATCCTAAGCAAAACACAAACTAATAGCAAAGAATTTTACAATTAGAAGAGAATTTCATTCACAAAGGAAAGGTTCAATTTCACTTCCGAATGTTCGCTTTATAAAAGCATTTCTTTTGAAATCATAATTCATTTACATACAATTTTTCTAATACTGAGGATATAAGCATATAAAGTGATCTTTTCATTTCCTTCAAGGTTGAAGTTTTTCCGCTATCATTGAGAAATACAACCTTACAATGCTTCCTGGTAATTTCAGACTTTATTTGCATAATATTCAATGTAAGTAAATACCAACTTTTTTCATTCTAACAAGTTCATTCTACGTTTAAATTTCTTAAAAGGCATTCATCATTGATTTATTATGATGTTAGAAAATTTTATTCCACTTCTATGAACTACAAAATTAGGAAATCGTTTCTCTTAGGAAGACATTATAAAACATAATGTTTGTAAAAAGTTGCATTCACTCTAGATAAAAGTAGCTAAGTGTAAGTGATTACCTTCCATTTCTACTTCAGATAGATCTTACTTTAAATAAATCGTGCAGGAATATGATGAATGAAAATTCTGATCTACCTGAAAAGTAAGCTAGAGGTGGTTATTTGCTTTATAGAATTATTCATATAGTTCATCTATAAGAAGTCATTTCCCTTGGTACTTTTAACATATAATTGATTTAAACATAACTTTTCAGAAACAACACCTACCATGCACAATTTTATCTTCATTTGAACAGTTCTCTTATAGCTTAAAAATAGGATGTAAGACTGTGTTCCCCAACAACCCCAAGTTCGGAGCATAAACTTTCCAGACTAGAGTACGTTCATGCAACTTTGCTCAGTTTTCCATAGATATTGTTAAAGGCAGAAATTTACATGATAAGGCTTAATTGATTAGCATCCATAAGTAAATGATGTACGTGCAGCTGTGCTAAAAAGGCTCTTGCAAGGCTACAGCCTACTGAGAACTCTGGGCTACCTTGACTCTCATGTGCTGAGCCTACTCTCAGATATACCTGTAACTTTACCAGACTCACTCAGGCTCAAATTCAGTTCAGACTGGGCTTTGTCCATTTCTCTGGCTTTCACAGTCTTATTCTAGGGGATAACACTGCGTCTTGATGAGTCTTACACCCTGTAGCACTGCGCCCCCCATTTGTAGAAAGTATCTAGACCCGGGGTCCTCTTCCCACCCATTCTTCACACACACCCATTCCAGTGGAGAGGAGTCGAAATGCGTGGACACACAGGCTACCTTCTAGAACTCTGGCCTCACTCCTGAAGCACAGGTACCAGATATGAGCAGATGAAATTTACCTCGAAATCTCAGTAACTGTTAACTTCTCAGAAGTAGGGATCGTCTTGGTAAGTCTGGTATCTTAGTAAAGATTGTCCGTTCTTATTTCTCATGATACGATGATTACGTAGCGGAACGCAACCATTTAATTCTGAATTGCCGTATTGTGTATGAATGGTTTGCTTTTAAATGATAAGACTTACTTGATTAGCATCCATAAGTAACTGTCAGTACAGTGCAACATTAGTAAATCTAAAATCAACTCTTAAAAATAAACCAAATGCATTATACATGAATAATTTCTTTTCTGAGAGGCTACTTGGCAAAGGAATTGGTTCGGGATCAGCCAAATGACACCTCAGAGTAATGGAACTCTAATCAAATTGTCCCGCATTCAGGATGTTAGCCTCACAGCCTTTCCAATCAGCCTTTCCTCGAAGAAGTGTTTCTATACTTGTTAGTAGACTTAAAACAGTATATTAATTAATTAGGAAACTCTATAATTTAATATTTCATCTATTTATCACTATAGGATCAATGTTTATTCAGCTATTGAATCTAATGATATGTCTACTATTAAGAACTGAAGGTTTTGATAAACTCTGGAAAGTCCCTAATTTATGAAAGAGAAGCCAACTGATCATTCAGTCCGTCAATCAGTCATTCTCCATCCTATTTGGAAAATAGGATCTTCAAGGACATTTTAAAGGCTTGAGAAGAAAAGACACAGAAAGCCTCAGAAAGACGATCCGGAAGGCACCTAAAAGCATACATGTTTAGAGCTAAACTCATGGAGACTCAGGAAGCACCTGCCCCCCCTACCTCCACCCTGTTATAAATGAAGACACTCGGGCTAAGAAAAATTGAACCATGATCTTGCCCAGGTCTCAAATTACACTGACCTGCAAATTATAGTGAATCGACTCCATCAGTTGTATGTGTGCGGGCACGTGCATGTGTGTGTGCGTGTTCTCAGAACATGAGGAGGCTTAATCAGTGTGGAGATTATTATCAGATACCATAAATCGTCAGCTCTACCTTAGTTTGTTAATAGAAATAACCTCAAACATACCAGTTTGAGTTTGTTAAACAAGTGAGCCAGTAACTACAGCTAAGCATCTTCCGTACTTGGGATAAGCACTACAGTTGGAAGGACCGTGTCTAAACATCTTCAGCGAAATGAGGGACGGCGAGGATTCGTTCGTACATCAGCAGGGTCACAACTATGGCCGCTTCTTTAGGGAAAGGTGTGAGCTCTCTAGGCTTCTTCTGTGTACTTCTTGTTGCTTAAATGTGTCTCCACTAGCGGTGTATAGCCTTTTCGAAGTCTTCTATACTGAAGGAAAAACAGCAGGACGAAAAGGCCAACCAGAGCCACCAACGTTCCCATAACCACCAAGAGGGTTGTGGACCAACCTGGGGTTTCTTCAACTGAAATAAAAGCAGAAAAGAAGGGTCTACAATTGGAATTTTCATCAACTGAATACTCTTAGAGAAGAAAAGAATACACCAATTTGTTTTTCATGTGCATTTTTGTTGATAAAGCATAACTCTACCGGCTAGAATAAAATTTGCCTTCTCTTTCCCCACCAATGATTGTCATATCCAGAATTGTCTTTCTTGAGGAAAAGGCATTCTATTATTTAAATACACCTGATTGCATTTTTAAATTTGTTACAATAAACACTTATACAGAAGAAACCCTCCAAGGAAGTATATAACTACTTTCATGAATTAGAAACTCATTTGTTAAAGTGTACGCTAAAATAGTGTATCGGGAACTGCAAAATATACAGACAACCCTCAGATGGAGAATTTCAGCTGGTGTTCTCCCTGTGTATAGGATGATAAATGTGTAAGACAGGTCAGGCTGGCTCTGATAACAGGAGACATTCCATAGCAGGAGCAGATGAAGTTTGCACTCATTTAAATAGTTGTGAATAGGGGTGCCTGGGTGGCTCAGTCAGTTGAGCGGCCGACTTCAGCTCAGGTCATGATCTCACAGTCTATGAGTTCAAGCCCCGCATCGGGCTCTGTGCTGACAGCTCAGAGCCTGGTGCCTGCTTCGGATTCTGTGTCTCCCTCTCTCTGTGCCCTTCCCCTGCTCATACTCTGTCTCTATGTCTCTCAAAAATAAATAAACATTAAAAAAATAAAAATAAAAAAATAAATAGTTGTGAATATAATCTGAATCTTGCACGTGATAAGCCTAATGTTTGACTCAAATCTATTTTATAAGCACTCTCCACAAAATTGATGGATTTCATTTTAATATACTTATGCTAATTTGTCATTTCTTTAAAAATCCTCTTCTCCTCGGCCAGCACTTCTTTTTTTTTTTTCAATTTCTTAATGTTTTTATTTACTTTTGAGAGAGAGTGAGAGAGGGGCAGAGAGAGAGGGAGACAAAGAATCTGCAGCAGGCTCCAGGCTCTGAGCTGTCAGCACAGAGCTCGACACATGGCTCGAACTCTTGAGAGGCAAGATCATGACCTGAGCCAAAGTAGGACACTTAACCGACTGAGCTACCCAGGAACCTCATTGGTGGGGTATTCTTAAATTCGGTTTCTCTGACCTGGGTTCTTAACTCTACACCCTGCACTCGCCTAAGTGTAAAATCTCCCACTAGTTTTCTCCTCCAACGCCACAGACGGCCCCTGCTCATCCTGAAGCGATTCCTCCAAGAAGGTGGTCATTTCTCTTCTGCGACACTCCCACATCTGTTGCCAGAACCATATTCTTAAAACACAGATTTTCATTCCACCATTTCTTTGTTTATGAATCAAAAATGATTGTTCTTTTAAATTGTGGTAAAACACACATGACCTATATTTAAGCATCGTAACTATTTTTCAGCGCTCAGTTCTGTGGCATTAGTGCATTCGCACTGTGCGCGACCATCACCGCCATCTAGCCACGGGACTTTTTTCATCTTGCAAAACTGAAGCATTATCTCGCCAACCCCCAGCCCCCAGCCCCTGTCTCTATATATTTGACTACTCTAGATACCTCATAAAGGGGGAATCATACAGTGTTGTTGTTTGGTGACTGGCTTGTTTCATTTAGCATAAGAACTTCAAGATTCATTTGTGTCCTAACGTATTTCAGGATTTCCCTTCTTTTTAAGGTGGAGTCATGTTTCATTGTATGCATATGCCCCAATTTGTTCATCCATCTATCCATGGGTAGACGTGGAGTTCTTTCTTTTATCTATTGTGAGTAATGCTGCTATGAGCAGAGGTTTACAACTAACTGTTTGAGTACTTGCTTTCCATTCTTCGCTGGATCGTACAGTAATGTGATGTTTAATATTTTGAGAAACTGCCATATTGTTTTCCACAGAGGCTACGTACCACATTACATTCTACCAGCAGTGCACGAGGGTTCCGGTTACTCCACACAGCCACACGCTGGTTATTTACTGCTTTGTCAGTAATAGCCATCTTAATGGAAGGAAAGTGGCATCTCATTGTGGTTTCTGCCTAGCTTTTAAGGTCCCCGGTAATTGTATCCAGACTTAATTCAGGTAATCTTCTCCCCAAGCCTTCTTCTCCAACCAGGCGTCTTCACACAGTCCCCTGTAGAGACTGCACCTTTCACCGCTCTGCTCCCTGCCCTTCTTCAATCTAAAATGCTCCCTTCTTTCCACCTTCAGAAGATGCACCATGTCTTTGAATCTGATTCAAGACCCATCCCCTTCAAGAAGACTTTCCCAAATGCCCCACTTCCTTCTCCAACCTTAGGTTCTAGTTACGTCTCCTCAGAGAGGATTGTAAATTTCTTTGTCAGACCCAAAAAGTGAAACGTTAATTTATAGCTTCTAATGAGTTAATGCCTTCTGGGCATATTTAGACTCTCAGTCTATGCTTGCTAACTGGCTGATGTCAGAGGAAATGGAAGAATGGGCAAATGCATATTTGATTTTTTTAAATTATTATTACTATGTTCAGTTCTGGAGAAAAGAATGAAGTTTCAAAAAGATATCTCAGCTGTCCAAAGAAAGGAAACTTCAAATCAGTAAGGAGAACAAGTAGTCGAAGTTGCAGGACTAGAAGAAAAAACAAGGGACACATTCCAGGGGCTAAAGACTCTGAAGTCAGAGTAAAAGAGAGAGATGTGAACTCGGATGTCATTGTGATTACATCGTAGGCTGAGATTTAGGGAAGATGAAATACATACAAATAGGGAAAACTCACCAGCAGATGGACTGTGTTTTGGAGGGTTCTTGACAAAGTAAGATTTTTTTTTTAATTGTTTTACCTTTTCTTTCTCAACCTGTCCTAAGATTGTTTAAATGGCACATGGAGCTATACTGGGGCCTCAGCAAATAGAAAAATAGACGTCCATGTCTAGACACATCAAAATATCCACCTATATTTTGTACCAAGTGGGAAAAGCTAGTAAGAAATCTGTAGCTTAAAAACATGATTTAGGGGCGCCTGGGTGGCTCAGTCGGTTGAGCGTCCGACTTCGGCTCAGGTCATGATCTCGCAGTCTGTGAGTTCGAGCCCCGCGTCGGGCTCTGTGCTGACAGCTCAGAGCCTGGAACCTGCTTCGGATTCTGTGTCTCCCTCTCTCTCTGCCCCTCCCCCACTCATGCTCTGTCTCTCTCTGTCTCAAAAATAAATAAACATAAAAAAAAAAAAACATGATTTAAAGAACTGTAAATGAAGACCACATAGAGGTGAAGCCACAAGTACCCCAATGTGTTGGCAGGCCACATCAACCTCATAAACCCACCCAGCACGGGTGACATGGGCTAACTGGAAGCAGCTGGTGTCGTTACAGAATAATGCAGGGGTGGATGAACAAACAACGACAACATCCTGTCTTTAAAATTTTGATAGTGCATTCATCTCACTAATTTTCGTTTTTAAAAAGTATTGCATTACATTATTATTTATCTCGATTACTGGATATTTTTGGTGTCCCCTTGAATTCTGTGCCCAGGGAAAGTACTGCACTTGCCTAACCTTACACCCAGCCCCTTCCTTAAGTGATGACTCTCCAAGTCCTGCTGATCCCTGTCCTCGTGCGGCTGGAGCATTTTGAGTTTATTGGGCAGACCTTTCAAACCATGGCCAGTTTTTTATTGATTCAGATTACTGACTTATTATATATTATTATTTATTAATTCAGTCATCTAACCAGTCCCTTTTCTGATGGTTAATTGGTAATTCAAAGGCGCATTTTGCTAAATATATATATATATATATATATTGTAGAAAATTACCAACAGACTTAGCTATACCTGAGTACTTCAGTGGAAGGTCTTGGTTTATATTTTTAAAAGAAAGAAAAGTCCTTTAGAAGATGAATGAATTACCCACTTAGAAGTTGCATGCGTTACCTGGTAGATCGATGGCATAGCCGTAGCCAAGTTGGTCTGCAGTTAAAAAGAATTCCACGTTAGTCACCGGAGGGAAGAAAGGAACCATGTTATACATCCGATTGTGACCAATGGGCGCCAGCTCCTGAGGCCAGGCATCCACGGGAGGATTGGATCTTTTCATCCACTCATCAAAAATGGCATCGGTAAAGGAATGAAGTACCTGCAAGACAGGTGAACATGGCATTTGACATTGACTTGTCTGTTCCAACCAGGCCCATCAGATGGGAGCTTTCTTTAAGCTGGAATGGGGTTCTTCTTGACATGAGGAACTTCTCTATACTCAATTTTATTTTTGTGACATACCCACCGACATTTTCGGTTCAGTTTCCAAGCCTGCATGGCATCTCTCCAAACAGGATCATAAACCTCTTTGTCAAGTGAACAAACGAAAGTTCATTTGCAGATTTAACGCTCGTTTGGGAACATTTGATGCCTTCAGTAAATGAGTGTTAATTATTAAGTTGAGAATAAAGGCAACTATGACAAGATATACATCCTACTCAATATTCAGAAGCTTTGGTTTTAACAAAAGAGAAAGAGACTGTTTAACGGTATTGGAATGCAGACAAGAAGGAAGGAAGAAGGAAGGAAGGAGGAGGGAGGGAGGGAGGGAGGGAGGAAGGAAGGAAGGAAGAAGGAAGGGAGGGAGGGAGGGAAGGAGGGAAAGAGAGAAAGAGAAACAAGGGAGGAGGGGAGAGGGAGGGAGAGAGGGAGGGAGGGGAGAAAGGAAGTGGGGAAGAAAATCTTCAAAATGGGTTTTCAAATTGTTCTCACCAGGACCGTTCTTCTATACACTCATTTCGTAACCCTCTCATTTGAATTTTCGGTTTCGTGGCAGTGAAAGAGAGTCTAAAAAATGTTTCGATGTGCACAGTGCTCACGTGTATTTCCTCAAGGAAACTATTAAAGTCCTTTTCAAATCCAGCGATTATTACACGTTTTAAAATATTTAGTAGCAAAATTTCCACATTTATAGCCCCAATTTTGCAACAGGACATAAATGTGAGAGTTTAGCTCAAACTTTATGCTGGGTTTCTCTTTTTATTCTCAGATAGTTAAGTTCAAGGACTTAGGGACACTGTCCCCTTCTCTCCCCCTGGGTCCCAAGTGCCTGTCTTCCCAGAACCTGTCACACTGGGGCAAGGAGGGACTTATTCCAATAAATCCTTATTAAATGAATTCATTCACCCACGCACCACTATTCCTTGTACTCCAATTAGAACATGAGCCAAATTATACTATAACTTATTACTTATTTATCTATTTTCCTCATCAAGACGCCTAATCCCTAAAGGCCAGAGATAGGACTTTCTACCTCTGAAGCATGAGCTTAGCATGTACCCTGGACAGAGATAATGTTTAATAAGTAGCTGTTGCCTGAAGACTGTGCCATGCAAAGTGGTTTTATCTTTTGCACAATTCAACTAAATGGGCCCCTTTTGGGCTGGTGCTGTTTCCTCACCTTGCAATGCCGTTTCATCTGTTTTCTGGCATCAGTCCATCAAGGACCAAGGCCACAGTCCCTGCCCTGCGGTATCTTCCCTCATGGCTCCCAGTCTGAATTCATAGCTCTTTGCATGTAACACCTTTAACTGCATTGCCCTTCTGGCTTATGTTATGTTGTTAATTTAGTCGATAACATTTTTAGATCTCACCCGAGGTTCCTGGAGATAGGAGTTAGTTCCTCCTATCAGGCAACGGTGAGAACTTTCTGCCTGTATTGTCTCACATGGCTACACAGAGGATAGTTAAAGGAATTGAGTGATTTACTCAAGGGAGTTTTTTTTCCCTGAATGGAGTTTTACAGCTCGTGTCAAATACAATCATCTTAAAAACAAAAACATCAAATGTTAAGACCCAGGCAGGGCTTTTGCAGGGATAAAAGATTTTTGTGAGTTCTAAAATCTTAACTTGGAGTAGCAAAATTGAAGTTCCAAAGAAATCAAGGCATAAGGTTTATTGTGTAAGCAACAACTTCGGAAGACACGTGATACTGCAAGTGATCAGTGTTTCCGACAGGCAGAGTTTAGAAAAAGTCGTCTTCGAGAAGGGGCATCAGCCCTGCAAAGGGGACTATGTGTTAGTTTTGGTGCAGGTCCCTGAAAACGTTCCTCATGTGCTGGGAACTCCAGATGAGGTTAGAAGTTTCCAGAGAGGGGAGTTGCGCTTCCTCCTCTAGCGGTAACCTGGGGAGCCTGCCAGCCTCAGACACAACTTTCACTGCTTAGAGCCCAAGCAATAGAGGTGGAATGCCTCAGGATGGCACGCGCTGTTGGTTGCTTAGCAAACATCCATTCTCCTCTTCTTCCTTTGTAACTTGCTTTGTATTTTGCGTGAAGCAATTATCCCTGAGACTGAACCAGGAGACCCTGGATGGGACTTCTAGAAAGCTCTTTAAAGCTCATGGTCTCAGCTTAAGAGTGTCCCTTTCTCCCTTTCTATTTATCCTTGCTGCTTCCTGGAACATGGTTACGATGGTTGGAGTTGCAGCAGTCATATTAACAGCCAGTTAACGAAGTTAGGAAAAGAGGTCACTCACCAAGGAAGGGAGAGCAGAAAGACAGAAGGGTCCACCATGAGTATGGAGACACAACACCAGCCCTGGACTGCCTGCCACTGGGGCTCTTTTACATAAAGAGAAAAACAAACCTCCTTTTTGCTTGGGTTTCTATAACAGGCTTTCTGTCCTAAGCAGCTCCACCAAACCCTACATGATACACAGAAAAAAGTATCTAGGGGCGTCCGAGAGTGTGTTTTCCAAAGAAGGCCACTCAATATCCCCTGAGCTTTTAGATACTGTCTGAGTTCAGGTCAGAGATCAAATCGTGGTTAGAAAAAGAGAGAAGGGACCCTCAGGACATGGAAAGATCCAGATTCAGTGCTGCAGGAAGCAAATAACTTTTGGAAAGCACCAGAATTCACCCAGTGTAAATAATTAAGAAGGAGACAAGACTCTGCAGCAGTTCATAATTTGGGGAGATAAAAGAACAGGGGGGAAATAATAAGGAGAGATTATAGGTCTCTGAAGGGCTGTAAAAACATTATATAATAAATGCTTTAGTAGGAACTATATTCAGAGCACCCAATTTATGGAATGTAGTAAAACAAACAAAAGGCGAGTGTATGCTAACAAGATGCAAAGAATGCAATAAACACAATGCTGCAAGCAATAACATATCCCCACTATAAGGAGAAGTCATGCAAGCTGTAGAATAGGTATTTTTGTTAGAATTGTGAACATTGTTCCCGAACAAGATGCCTTCAATTGCTCTTGAGAAACTAATAGTGTCTTTGTTTGACACGAATTAAAAATGAGCTTAGTTAATGTCTCTGTAAGGGCCAAATGTAATTTGAGGGTAATAAATGAAAGCAAAAGTAAACTAACAGTACACTGTTGTTGCCTTATATCTGCTACAGAGATACATAGCTAGATTTCAGAATTAAAAATGGAGCATTTCAGGGGCGCCTTGTTGGCTCAGTTGGTTGAGTGTCTGACTCTTGATTTCCACTCAGGTCATGATCTGAGGGTCATGCGATCAGGCCCCGTGTTGGGCTCCTCACTGAGTGTGGAGCCTGCTTAAGATTCTCTCTCTCCCTCTGCCCCTCTCCCCTACTTGCACTCTCTTTCTCTCTCTCTCCAAAAATAAAATAAAATTAAATTAAATTAATATTGCTTCAGTAATGAGGGTACAAATTTTGGTATACAAAGCTAGTCTCTTTTGCTCCAACAAACTAAGGACAGGTACAGGAAGAAAAAACATTCACCTTGGAGGCAGTATTGAAGAAAATGTGATTCCATGGGCTTTCAAGGTAAAAATTTTTAAATGCAACCTTTGCAGAAGAAAGCAATCAATCTATGGCTGTTGTGCTTGCAGGCGTAAAGGAACTTGATAAAATACAGGAAAACCGCGCGTGTCTTTTTCAGGATCACTGGAGGGCAACGTTACTATCAAACTTAACCTTCACTTAGATGTCTGCACATTCAGATTCCTGCCACAATGACCACAAAGACATTGGTATGTCACCAAAGACCAGCCCACTGTGGTTTTCACCGCTCGAGTTCATGTGGCGCTATCCAGAAGACATGATTCATGGTCAGAGTGAATATTATTGTGATAACACTCTGCGCATCTGAGAACTCACACGCGATCCCTCAGAAGTCACACAACAGACACCGAGTCTCACATGGGAGGTTCCAATTTAGAACTTGAGGTGGAAGGCATAAATAAAAAGTTAGGTCGGAATTTCTAGAGAAGAGAATTCCTAATTGTAGTTCCTAAGAAAACGGATCTCATCACACTTACCACTTTATGGTAATATTTACTTATTCTTGCCTTGTTCTACCAAGAATTTGAAGCAATATACTATCAGAACGTTGGTTTCACATTTCCCTAAAGAAACCATATGCAATAAGCATGAAATAGTTAAACACCCAGCTTCCACTTAGAATAAGCTGTGGCATGAGGAGGCGGATACGCCATTGACGACAGTGCGTTTAGTGAGAGACGAGAAACGGCCGTAGGGAAAAAGGACATTTGAGCACTAATCGTCTTCCAGGCAGAGCTCAGCCAAGGTAGTGTGTGATTTCCATTTTTCCAATACTTCTTCTCCCTATCCTTCCCTCTCCACTCTCTCACTGCATCCTGAGAAGACAGAATTGAAGACAATTTTCAGATATTTTGGAGGAGTCCCACAGAAAAGCACCCTTTCTACATATACTTGTATTATAACATTGTACACATAATATATGTAAGTACACAGAAAATATATATATTATACATTGCATGTAAGATATAATAGGTATCTTAAAATATCTACAAAGTTATCTAAAAAAATCTTTAAAGAAATACAGGTATTTCTTTAAAAGGAAATATCAATTATGTACGGTGACAGATGATAACCAGACTTACTGAGGTGCCTGTCTTGTGATATATGCAAATATTGAATGATTATGTTGAACACCTGAAACTAATTTAATTTTACATGTCAGTTATATCTAGATTTAAAAAAAGAATTATCAGTTGAGTCCTTGAGGAAGAAAGCTTCTACTTCAAGGATTAAACTTGGAACACATGCAGAGGACTACAAGAGGTTCTGTGGTGAGGATGACAGCTTTAAAAGAAGTCACCAGGGGCGCCTGGGTGGCTCAGTCGGTTAAGTGGCTGACTTTGGCTCAGGTCATGATCTCTCAGTCTGTGAGTTCAAGGCCCACATCGGGCTCTGTGCTGATGGCTCAGAGCCTGGAGCCTGCTTCGGATTCTGTGTCTGCCTCTCTGTCTACCCTTCCTCTGCTCACACTCTGTCTCTCTGTCTCTCAAAAATAAATAAACGTTAAAAAAATTTTTTAAATAAAAATAAAAATAAAAGAAGTCACCAGTTTAGTGTATGTCATAAGCAGGTGGGGTAGAGAACCACGGAGATGTTAAAAGAGATTCTAGAAAAGAACCGAGACACTCTGGGGACATGAGTGTCTCCGGAATCACTGAAGCACTAGGAGAAAGGAACCCACATCAATGGTATGACCACCTCAGATTTACACAGAAATGTGGTATGCCATTGTGCTACTTAATTTCATCCATAATGAAGAGTATATAGTTCATTTCTCGGTATAGGTTGAGTTCTCAATAGAGCATGGGCTTATCCTTATAAAGTATAGAGTCGAAAGGAATCTCTTCAGGTACCATTTAGCCCCTGCCTAGTTACAAAGCCGAACTATCCCCCAGACTGAGCTGACGGAGATCCTGCCACCCTGGGAGGCCCCGCCCAAGCAGACGGCCGGCCGCCTTCTCCAATACCTCGGCCCTCATCAACCTCACCAAGGTGTTACGCTACTTAGGGATTAGTGACTTTATCTCAGGCATTTAAAACTACATGCATTGTTATAAATAAATGTAGCATTGTAAAAACTCGAACATTTGATCATGATAAAACCAATGCCCTTTCTTTTCAAAAGCCAGGCAAAATTATTCAAACCTACCCTTCACCAATTAGCGTTAATTTCTATTAACATGATCTAACAGGACTAAATTTCCTCAGCTGTAATAAAAGCTATTGTGAAAGCATTAAATTAAGAATTGTCTAAACTGACAGAAGGCAGATCGTAGCTGGAAGACTCAATCTGGGGAATAGTTTTTTCTTTCGTTCTTTTCTACAGCATTTAAAAAATGTTATTTAAATCCAAGCTGGGTAACATATAGTGTCATAATGGTCTCAGGAGAATTTAGTGTTCACTGAATCACTGACATGACACCCAGTGCTCATCCCAACAAGTGCCCTCCTCAATGCCCATCCCCGATTTAGCCCTTCCCCCACCCAACGCCCTCCAACAACCCTCAGTTTGTTCTCTATATTTAATCAACATTTATGGTTTGCCCCCCTCCCTGTTTTTATCTTATTTTTCCTGGAACATGGGGAAATTTTTTAGTAGGAAACTTATCTAAAGATCTCTGTTCGGCCACTAACTGGTTCATACACTCTTATACATATTTTTTTAGCCTCTCTGAACTTTATTTTCCCCATATTTAAAGTGAGGAGAGCAGTTTCCTATACACAGTTTTGTGAAGTTAGAGATTGTGTTTGCATGACACCTAATACAGGGACTGGCCTATTAATAGATGCTTAGCAATGTAACATTCTCCTGACAAACACGTACTGAGCTCCTACTGGGTGCCAGGTACTGTTCTAGAGGCTGGGTGTGGTGTCAGTGACCAAAGTAACTTCCCATGCCCTAGTGAAACCTAGAAACTATATTTTTGTTTGAACAGAGAATTCGATTCGCAGTAAAAATAAAATGTCAGAAGGAGATGTTGTATTTTGTTCCTGACTTGCCTAGAGAACAGATCACTTTCACGAATTCTCTGATGAACCTTCGGCTGTTGTTCTTTTTTGTCTGTCCAAAAGTCATTATCCTACAAGAACAGATAGATCACAAAAAGGAAACGTAAATGCATGAAAAGATTCTGAACTTCATTATGCAAATTAAAGCTTGTGGAAATGCCGTTTTCGCCTATCCCATTAGCAAAGATGAAAAAGTGGAATAACGCGTTGGATTAATGAGACAGAGTCGGGGAATTGCCACCGCCACAGAGCTGGGTGGAGGGAAAATTATTCGACCTTCGGGAGGGCAATTTGGCAATATCTAGTGACATTTCAAATCCACTTCTTTTTTTAATATTTTTATTACATTTATTTATTTTCGAGAGGCAGAGAGAGACAGAGTAGGAGCAGGGGAGGGGCAGAGAGAGAGGGAGACACAGAATCGAAGCAGGCTCCAGGCTCTGAGCTGTCAGCACAGAGCACTACACAGAGCTCGAACTCAAGAACCGCAAGATCATGACCTGAGCCGAAGTCGGACGCTCAACCAACTGAGCCACCCTGGCGCCCCTCAAATACACTTATTTAATCTTTGATCTAGTAATTCTATTCTCTTGACTTACCCTACATGTTCATGCACTGTAGCACTGTTTGCAAAGCTACAGTTAGAAGGTGTTAGAAGCCACCACCTTGCCCATCAATAAAAAGCTAGTTAAAAACTTCAGGATACACCACACTGTAGAATACGTTACAGTCATAAAAAAGGAAGGAGGATGCCCTTTATAAATGGACTACTTTAGAATAAGAAAAAAAAAAAAACAAAAAGAAAAAAAAAACAAAAAATGAAGTCACAGAGTGTTTATAGTATGCTACCATTCAGATAACGTATTTGTATATTTATAAAATATATCTGGAAAAATAGGAAAAAATGATGATGAATAGCCAGGAGAGACTTCATTTTATGTCTTTTATATTTGAACCTCTTCTGTGTATTATCTGTTTTTAAATGTTTAAACGAAAACATTTAGGAAACCATGTAACAACCTAAAATGTGTGCATTGTAACTGCAATTGTGTAAACATAGAATATGAGAGGAAATAAGCAGAAAATTGAGTTGGAATTATGCGCATGTAAAACCTTTTGTGCCAATATTTCTGTAACTAGAAATCATTAGAAATCATAAGCTATTAAAAAATTAAAAGTTGACATAAAACAATGTTCATTTAAATACTCAAAGTATTATTAGCCTTTTTATGATTTTTATTTTATAAGAAAGATAAATTAAATGGATCCATTTTTAAGTGCTTCATCTTGGGGAGAGAGAAGCGATGTCGTATATACTTCTTTTTAAAACTTTTAACTAGGGGCGCCTGGGTGGCTCAGTTGGTTGGGCGGCTGCCTTTGGCTCAGGTCATGATCTCACCGTTCTTGAGTTCGAGCCCTGCATTGGGCTCTCTGCTCTCAGCACAGACCTGCTTTGGATCCTCTGTCCCCCTTCTCTCTCTCCCCCTCCCCCTGCTCCTGCTCTCTGTCTCTCTTAAAAAATAAATAAACATTAAAAGTAAATAAAATAAAAATTTTAACCAAACTCATACTAACTCAGAAACGTATTATACTTGTTATTATGACCTATTATGTCCTAATTAATGGCCTGTTAATAAGAAAGGGATTAACTTCATGGAGTCCATTAGCTTCTTGTTTTTGGAAACTCGTTTTCTCTTTGTTTCCTTATATTCCTAAATTAATGGAGCTATCTTATGCAATCATTACTCACCGTTAAGAAATACAAATGATCATAAGACTACTTGTACATCTTACTCCCTATAGAATTTTCAGTGTATAAGGTGACAAACACATGAGCTGTGCAGTGAGTGCTGGTGTGCAACCTGGGAATCCCCCAGTCACTTGAAATTGAAAGGATTAGTGCTTGCCAAACGTACCTTTCTAAAAGGATAACATCCCAATACAGGCCTAAGAATAATAGCTTTGAAATTGGGTAGAAAATGTTAAGTCTCTAACATCGTTTTTTTTCTTGGCAATTAACTCAACTACTTACCTTATGGTCTATTGGCTTTCCTTTCTTTCCCCCCCTAGATAATATCTAAATTCAATATTGAAGACAGCACTACTTAGCATTTCTGTGACTTAATCTTATTTTCCATGATAAATGTGTGCATTTCCTTCAATTACTTTATGAATTATTAGAACTTCAGAGACTGGCTCAGAGATTTTTCCTGTATTTTAACACTATGTCTTTTACTCATTATTGTGATCACACGCAACTTGGTACCTCTCTCGCTTGAAGGGATTTCATGAGAATAATTTTAATGTGTAGTATGCAATATATTTGCATAAATTGTCTCGTGAATTTGAAATTCCAGAAGCTATCACTCTTTTAATTGAAATGCTTTAACCTGGATCTCAATATGTGAAAAAATTATTTAAGGCTGAATTGGCTTCAACATGAAACACTATGTAAATATCCTAAAGTAATTATGAGTTCTGGAACATTATTCCACCCGCGCCTGCAAAGAAAGTCTTCGGCTTCTTGTCTATTTATATGCACATGACAACTGATACCAAAGAAAAACAAAATTTTAAATATTAAAGGTATTAGAAGTAATGAAGACAAGGATGATGGAACATCTACTATCTTTGAACTACATGTAAGTCACAAAATTAGAATTTCTCATCTGTAAAGCCATAATGTGGGCTTCCAGCTAGGACAGGAAGAGAAATAGACTAAAGAGATAGTCCTACAGAGAAGGGACATTAATTCCTTAGAGCAGGAGCCAGCAAACTAAAGACCATGGGCCCAATAGAGCTCACCACCTGCTTTTTAAATAAAGTTTTATTAGAATACCACACTCACTCGTTCACGTACTGTCTATGGCTGCTATCACACTACAGTGGCAGGGGCGAGTAGTTACCACAGAGATCATTTGGCCTGCAAAACCTAAAACCCATGCTATGGGGCCATTCACAGAAAAGTGTTGCCAAGTCCTATGTACTTAACAGGCATCCTCCAAAGAAAGAGATAAGAGGTGACCATCCTTGAAACTCAGGATGCTGAAAAGTAAATCACAGCATCGCTCTTATTTCCTTTCCTAGGAGAGAAAGTTCGCATGGGGGTGTGCAATCCTTAATTAGCCAGAAGATTCTGCCGTTCTACTCCTAACATTTTGGAGGACTGGACAAGGAGTGGTGTGACATTTTCCCTCATGAGTAGGAACTGTGTGTATAAATTCTACTGTTGAAAATGTATGCTTTATAAAAACTTAGAGAAATACAGTATAGATAAAGAGATGTGAAGATATATAGCAGAGAAGGGAGACACAAGAACTCCTTGGCCTAGGCTGATGGCTGAGACAACAGCCAGAAAAATGATGGGAAATGTTAAGTCGGAAGCCACGAGGAAGGCAAGCCTCCCAGAGGAGGGCCAAGATGGCTGCGGAGACCTCACGCAGAAGCCCCCGCCTTGCTGGAGGTTGGGACGAATAGTCCACATTTCTGACAACCCCTTCATGTTTCCCTACACACAAATATGAGGGAAGAAACACTTTTTAGGAAGAAGAAACGGCTCCATCCGCTGCTCCGTATCCAGGTCACTCTTGCCAGGAGTTCCTCTGTCTGGGAGTCCAGAAAGCTATGTAGCCCTTCACACCGCCATGCAAGCTTAGAGCGTGCGAGCTACAACTTTACCCTACTTCCTGTCTCCTGTTTTCGTACCTTGGGTGGAGTAAAAATAATAAATCACCTTTGCAATACCTCTGACTTTGTGCTTCTCAGTAAAATTGCCCTAGGGCACAGCTGTCTGCCATGGAGAACAAGATAAGAAACCTTAATTAAGGTTTAGAAATTCAAAGCCAACATATAGTTCTCTAATACTTTCCCAGCGACAACCATAAAACACATTGTTATTTTATGGTAACTTTTGTATTGTACTTGGCAGTTTCTAAAGCAGCTTCATGTTATTCTAATCGACTAAGTGTTGCTTTAATGAGCACACCACCCTCCTCCAACACCAGATTGAGCCCTGGGACCTGCACTTTGCAGGGTGGGAAACAGAGGCTCCATACAATTCAGTGGGACTCCCGAGGTTGCACAATTCAGGACTAAATAAAACTTGCTTGACTTACGATCCGTTGTTCTTTTGACTATGCCATGTGGTCTCCCAGGAGTCCAGAAAAACAAACTGCTATAAACTGATGGTTTCAGGATACACTGTGCTATGGACTGAATTGTGGCCCCCTTACATTCATATGCTGAAGCACTAACCCCCAATGTGACTGTAGTCAGAGACGGGACCTATAAACAGGTAATTAGGGTTAAATAAGGCCATATGTGTGGGGCCCTGAGTTGAGACTGGCATTCCTGTAAGAAGAAACACTGGAGAGCCCACTGCCTCTCTTTCCACTTAAGGACACATCACCAAGAAGGCAGTGCTCTAGAACCCAGGAAGAGAGCTTTCACCATGAACCAAATCATTCAGCACCTCGAGCTTGAACTTTCAGCCTCCAGAACTGTGGCAACCTTAAGGTTGGCTTACGGCAACCCGAGCTGACTAAGATACATTGCTAAGATTAACATTAAGGTGAGGAAAACTCTAGAAAAAAAAAAAAACACACAAAGTGATTGCTACAATATACAATCTATACTAAATAAGAATTTAAATTCAAAGTATAGGTAAAATAAAAAAGGAACAGCGGTGAAATTTCTTCTTCTAATTGCTCTGAAACTCTCTCTCCAGGACCCACACCCCTGAAGACAGTGTTAAAATAGGGAGTGGGGAGTTAAGTGTCTGTAAAGCAGAGACTCTGTAGGGGTTCGGCAGCTGAAACACAAATGTTTAAGATGTCTACAGCTTCCACACCAACGCTGGCAAGCTGTACTCGAGGGTGAAAAAAGCAGCCTTTGGGCATCCTGGATCTGACCTGGCACTGTCAGGGAGGCCTTAGCGTTCCAAGGAAAACAATCACGGAACATCCACATCAAACACAGTCACCCTGTGACCCTCCGGGATGGATCGGGACAAAAGCAAGACAACTCTGCAGCACTGTCGGAGTGTAGACACAAACGAACATTGTCCAAACCGTAAAAGACCTGACATGAACTTTGGCCCTTTCCCAGCTAACACGAGTGACTGCCACTGTTCCCTCAGTTACTAAAAATTGTTGGAATACTCAGTCATAGCCTCCAGACAGCATCCAATCCAGAGTGAGGCAAGGCCCTGCCTCCGTAAACCCTCCCCGAATCAGCTAGCACAAGCCCGGAGCCCTTCATTCCCTTCCAGCACCTGACGCGCTCGGCGGCTTCCCGGTCTGTCGCTGCGACCAGGGCTAAACCCAACAGTGGTGAACGAAGGGTACCTTCCTTGTGGGCTTTGACTGGAGGGCACTTCCCAAGGACAGCTGGGATAACATGGCCCTGACCTGCACCTGCTTATTTATTTTTAGTCTCAAGACAGCCCCGTGGCGAGCACGTTTTTAAACAGAATAAAGCTTGAAATTCTAACACTTTGCATCCCATTGTCAGGTTTCTTTCTGTTTTTTTTTCCTTTTGTTTTAAAGTGAGACAAGCATATCAAGGGAGTTCATTACACCACGAATTTTAAAGAACTGTGAGCTTCCTCCGTCATCAACAGAAGCTCTCTGTACTGGCTCTATTTCGTCTCAGAGATACGAAGCCAGTGAATAAATTAAGGAACATCAAATGTAGTTTTTGTATTAAATAAAGGCATTTGTCATTTTATTCTGTCCAGCACCCCTTCTCCACTCCCCCCCTCTACTGGCTAACACAAACTTTCTTTCCTGCATGGAGCTCCCTACAGTGGTGAGTGGAGTGTTCACACACTTGCCCCGACAGCTCATTGGCTGGAAGAGGAGAGGGGTGAACATGGGACCTGGATCTGGCCAATCAGAATATCTCATTCCCTTGCCACACTGATGGGTTCATGTTATCCAGGCCTGGACAATCCTGGGACTCTCTGTTACTGTGGTAACATGGCTCCTTCCTAACCGTGTGGCATGCACATTTGTGGCTACCAACGGCTAGCTCAGCTACCACGTGGGAAGAGGTTGTTTATGAAGACAGTGACAGGGAGCTAGCTAACATAGTTTGAGCCCCTAGATTCAGCCATACTTGAAGCCGGCAGCATTTCTCAGTTCCCGGTTATTTAAGCCAACACATTATTTTTTTTCTTCCAAATTAATGAGTAGAATCTGTTCATTTGCAAACCAAAAAGAAATCACTGAATATACAGTTAAGTTTGCAAACCGACCCAAACCGTTCAGCACTACCAGTTTCTTTTACATATTGGTGGTCTCCCACGAGTGAGGGTAGGTAGTAGCCATAGTGCCCATCCCATCTTAAATGAGCTTGTTACTTGGTGGCGTGTAACCATGAAAGCAAGTGAAAACCAGCTTCTGGTAAACCTACAAGCATTGATTAGCAAGTAGACACAGAAAGACTAAAAGAACCTATTCTCGAACTCTGAGGAAAGCCCACACTCTCTTCTGACAAGTGTCTTACGTGGAAGATTCAGTCCAAAGTGGACGCAATGATATGGAGACAGCAGAGCTGTTCATTTACAGGCAGAATGCTTTGCAAAATGAGGGGGCCCAGGACCAAACACAAAACAGGGCTGTGGACTTTGTGCCTGGTTCCAAAGTTGCCAAGTGACTGGGCTCCACGCAAGGGTCATGGTGGTTCCACCACTCATCTTCAACACTACTCATTGTATCATTGACAAATTATTTTCTATACTAAATTATTATATAAATTATGCTAAATTGTGATATAATTTATAATATCATTATGCTAACTTATGAATCCACCTCTGGACTATAAATCCCTGTCTGGGATCATTCCAAAGCTAGTCATCTCTAAAGCATAGGTTTCTGAAGAGGGGACTTTGAATGCCATCTAACCACCTCTCTGGTGTAGAATAAAAAGAATTTACATATGAATGCATCCCATTGTTCACACAGAGAAAAAAAATACACACCAAACCTTAATCTTCCTGAAAAGCAAATAAATCCAACATATTATCTAGAAAATTTTCCCTCTGTTCTGAGTCTTTGAACATACCACAAAAATGGGATCGTTGGCAGCAGAGTGAGGCAAAGCGTTTGTCCCATTCAAGAAGGAATGAACCAAGTTATGCAGGCTCATCACTTGAGAGTCCAGGATTCCGTTTGCTTTATCAAACCCTTCCAGGGCATTCCTGAGGGAAATCAATATGTCAGCAAGAAGAGTCAACGATTCATAAAGGTCTCTTTTTATAGTTTCCAACTTAAATAATAGTCTTCTAACTTGAGATGGGGTAGGGAAAGGGGAAGTTCTGTCACAGCTAATTAACTACAAATTAGTCCGAACCTTTAATAACGATCTTCCATAAGGGGAGGGAACTCTTGATCAACGCTACCACTGCACTGGTCAGTGGGATTGTACCTCTTTTATGCGTACCGTATGACCAACTTTTACCTTCATATCCGTCTCCCATGCCAGACTATGAACTCAGAGGACATACACTGTGTTTGCTTCTGATTTTTATTGCCTGGGCTCAATACCATGCCCAGCACATGGCCCGTGATCCGCAATATTTTTTGAATTAACATATAATCTTAAATTCCCATTTCTCAACTAAACAGACCTCTGGCTTGAGTGTGAGAAATAAGTATGGATATAAATAAGATTTTAAACAAAGATGAATAGGGCTTCAAAAAGGCACGGTGGATAGATTCATGGTCTGTGATCAGTTATATTCAACATTCTAAACGTATCTCCAAATTCTTCTTACCCTTGTCACTTTCCCCTCCCCATTTTTAGGAAATTCAAATTGTCTTTATCCTAACTCAGGGATCCTCAGATTTAAGCGTACATGGGAATCACTGGAGAAAAACGTATTTCATGCCCCACTTTCAGAGTTTCTGATTCAGTAGGTGTGGGCTGAGTCCTCACGCTCTGTCTTTCTAACCAGCTTCCAAGTGATGCCCATTATGGAGGTCTAGGCACCACACCCTGATAACCACTCCCTTAACTCAAATCTGTAAAGATTACACTCCATTTCAACAGCATTTTTACTACAGTAAAAAACAATATCTACTCCTTTTCAAACAATCTTAAATGTCAGCCTTTATATGACCTTGGACACTACTCTGAGGTCTGGGTCTAATGCCAGCACAGACTCTGAGCTCGGCTGCACTTAGCACAGCCTCTGCGTTTCCGTTCAGTTTACCCCGGCCCGGCCCCAAATAACGCATCGGTTGTATAATTTACACACAGTTAGAGAGAACCTCGTTTGGAAGACCATGAATCTATCCACCATGCCTTTTTGGAGCCCCATTCATCTTTGCTTAAAATCTTATTTATAGCTGTACTTATCTCTGATAATTCTTAAAGTCTTTTTAGAAGGAGAGAATTATTAGTTGGCCTTTAAATTTCAAGTATTGTCATGTCACTGCCGTGCTGTGATTTGAATTGCATTTAGTCTGTAATACTTCCTTCGAGATCTCAGACTTCAATATTAAGGTGTATGGCCGATAAATTTAAAAGAAATGAAAAAGAAAGGGCATGAGCAAATATTTTTAAATACTATATGTAATGAAGTCCCCTGGTTCTGAAGACAGTGCTTATATACGTGCCATAATTAGAAATATGCTAAGTTGGAGAATATTAAAACCACACTATCCATTAGAGTGGGTCAATGATGACTCTCCTAACAGTGGTTCCTTGTTATCCCTGCTCAAAGCCCTTACTTAGCTTTGTAAATGGCTCCCCACACTGGATTTCCTCCCAGTTTCAACCACAGGCATTAAAATCTAAAATACTGTAAACTGCCAGTCTACCAGAGCTCAGAGCACCAACCTGAAGCTGAAGGTAGAGTTCTGGAAGAAAGGAGGATTGTCAAACTTCTTGAGAGATAGACAGTCCTGTACGTCTTTTAAAGTTGGCAGTTTCTCACTGTTTCTTCCCACTTGGTTTCTTCTTAACAAACCTTCGGAAGTTCCATTACACAGGGTGACCCGGCGGTTATAATCATCTAGGCTAAGGATTGTAAGGAGAGTAAAAAAGAATATGTTTTAATTTGTGGCGACCATCAGGACTTTGAGCCAAGAAAACCAATCGAAAAATTAGTCATAATAAAATCTTATTATAGTTACCATACAAGGGACAAAACTATGTGGTAAAAGTACTACCTCTAAAAGTAATTGTGGATTAAGGAATTTCCAAAACCTCCTATGATGCCTAAAATATGTATATATATATATATATGAAGATAAAGTACCGTTCCTTTGGAAAGTAAGAAAGTTTATAAGGCAAGATGGCAACTCCTATGAGGCGCGTTTGAACGATGAGTAACTGAACTGAGAGCAGGGTGACCTGTTTTATACCCAGCTAAGCTAGTCTTGGCTCAAGTGGCTGTGTAAGGCTAGGAGAACATTGTAGGCAAACTGAAGGCAATGAAGGGAACCAGAGTAAAAACAGATGAAGCCAGCTGGAGGAGAGATATTAAGAGAAAAGTGGCATTAGAAAATGTTCCCAGATGGCAGGGATAGCTGTGTGGTAAACACAGAGGCTGGGAAGGTTCCACACTCGTAAAGGATTACACCCTACAAGCTTTCTGCGGCCTGGAATTCCACCAGGGGAGCATTATTTCATTGCAGGAGATAAAATACCGAAGATGTTTCTGTGTGAGTTTTAATGGGTAAAGGGACAGTCCCGGGTATGTGAGAATAGAATCAGCATACACGTGAGGATGAGAGAGGCCAGGGCCTAAAAAGGAGGCAGAAAGGCCTCCAAGGAGGCATTTCCCAAGTGTGTGCCAGCGACACGGTCCGTGAAGTAAGTGCACCAGAGTCGGGTGCGTTTAGGCCCCCTCTAAGAATACGCTTCCTTAGGAAGTCTCAAAGATACTCTAAAATTTAAAAACCTTTGTAACTCGGCTGTCTGCCCATGTGTTTGATCATACCACCTGTGAATTCCCCAAGGCGCTGAGAGAAATGGGATTATGGCATCACGTTAAAAAGCACTCCTTACATCCCTACACATTGTAGAGCACTCTCCAGAGGGCCGCAGGAAAAGCTGAGGGTGGAGGAGACGGGATCCCTGCCAGCTTGGCCTGCACCCCTGCAGACACGTGCACACCCAGACCGGGGGTGTTGACAAGGAAGCGTGATGCCAGGGAACAGGAGAAAGACACAGCACAGGCGAGCTAGAGCAGTCGAGTTTAAAAACAGGAGGATTGGGAGGAAACAGATGAATAAAGGAAAGCAGAAGAGGCTTGTGGGAGTCTTTTCCTGAGATGTGTGCCAGGAAAAGAAACCAATCTAAGGAATCGCCGCGGACAGAATTCTCCATGGGCTGCAGGCTACTCATCTACCTAGATGCTCTTCAGTATTTCAGAGACCATTCCCCCCTGCCCCATCCTCTCATCTAACCCTCGCCCGATGGGCCAGCCATGCCAGACTGCTTCCAGAGACTTCTATAGCTTCGTACATAATAGGACACCCTCGCCACCCTACCCTACATCTGCTTAAGGCTGTGCCTCTGCCTCTTAGAGGATTCCCCTGACTCTCTTCTTTCCTTTCCACTTATACCTATCGTGACACTTTTCACACTGTATTGTAATTTGTTGATGCACAATTTGCCTTTGTAAGTATAAAACCATATTCAAATGGGAAGCTCATTCATCCTTGTATTGCCAGTACTATCACACTGCTTGGAATATGATCAGTGCTTACGAATGTTTGGCTGCATGCAGAAACTACTTCTCATTTTTAAGCAGTTGATCTAGGGGCACCTGGGCGGCTCAGTCGGTTGAGCATCTGACTCTTGATTTTGGCTTGGGTCATGATCCCACAGTTCGTGGGATTGAGCCCCGCATCCGGCTTTACGCTGACAGTGTGGAACCTGCTTGGGGTTCTATCTCTCCCTCTCCACCCCTCTCCTGCTAGTGCTCTCCCTCTTTCTCTCACTCTCAAAATAAATAAACGTTGAAAAAAAAGAAAACAGTTGATCTAGAAATAATAACCAAGCACATTCAATTCACAAGTGTGATTTCCATGCCTGCATATTTTTTTCTTAAGGGGCTTAGAATTTTTAAAAATCCCACCTCCTTCAGGAAAATAATTTTCAGCCACACGGAAACAGAACTCAACACCCCTTAGAAATAGGGGTCTCTCAGACATAAGTAAATGTGGTCTCTGTATTTCCATCGCAGCTACTTGTGTCATTACCTATCACAGACAACTTCCCAGTCGGAGAATCTTGAGTTCAGACTAATGAGAGTTGGATCATCTTGTCTCGCCGCCCCGAAGAGCTCATCTGTGCACACGTCACACTCGTTCTTTCCAGTGGCAAAGTTCCAGTAGGGCAAAGCAAAGGACTCATTGCCGATAAGTTGCTAAAAGCAAAGGGCACGTCTAGTTATTTAACTCATAATATTAAATACAACAAGAAAGCCTATAGAGCAAAGACTGCAATGGGTCTTGACCAAATGCAAAATTAAAAGTACCCAATGCATAGTTTTGACCAACCTGGAGATCTCTTTCCAGCCACAACAAATGGTACCGGTGCCAAGTAACAAAGGCAGGTCCTTGGTGTGAGAAGTCTATGGCCTTGTAGGGGCGCCCGGGTCCTAAAGCAATTGGGAAACATATTAAAGACCACGGAATAGAGTTTTTCAAATGTCAAACCTTACCCCAGTGGGATGGGTCTACAGAGTCAATAAGTCCTTGCTGTTTTAATCGCAAAAAAATTTTTTTTTGGTTTTGTCATTTATCTCTCTGAACACAACAACAAAACAATTTCAGAAGCAACTAGCACTTTTAGGATAAATTCTCCTTCATCTCTCGAAAGTTTGTCCACAGAGGTCCAGAGAAATTCAGGTCACTTTCAGCTTTGAGAGCCCCTGACATATATTTAATTTTTAAGCAACATTTTAATTATGGTGAAATAAGTATCCAAAGGAATAGATCACGAAGCCCTCAATGAAACATATTTTCAAAAGACATTTTCCAACCTGTTCCTTACAAATGCACACATTCCTAAGGGAGGGATTAATTAATAACAAAGTAACTTCAACTGCATTTTGTCCTAATTCGGGCGTTTACGAAACTGGAAAGAACTTTCAGTTCTTTTGGGTTTTTCCTCAGCCATTAATCAGTTAAAACCACTAGCTGACAAGCATGGTCGCCAGGACTAGAAGAGAGAGAAATCCATCCGAACGAATCAGGCCGGCCTCTGGAACTGACAATTTTAGTGAAAAGCTTTGGGCAATTTAATGACCTCCTTCCGGCCTGTTCATCTTCTTCCTCTTTCATGACAGCTTTTGATGGTTATGTAGAAACTTCAGCTAACTTTAGTTCTTTCTCAAAGCACCTATAATAACTTCAGAAAGCTGAACAGACACAAATATAAATTTAATTCCTAGACCCAACAAGAAATTATAGTCTTCTTTTCCTCTAGAGAAACTACCCTCTCATAAAGCAAAAATTCCTCGGAGTGATGACAGGAAAACTATACAGGTTTATAGCCAGAAGATCCTCCTTATCTATCGATAAAGAAAGACAGGTGCTCACCCGAGAGGCGAGATTTGAAAGGACTCACACTGAGGAAAGAATAGCTGTCACAGATGACGGCTACAGAGTCCTTTTTAAAGGTTTTCATTCAGAACACAGTTTAATATTCCCAAAACAAACTAATGACGCAAAATCCAGCGATAGGGAACCAGTGATAAACACACAGACAGGCAATTCCAATGGGAATCTGAGTATTCAAAGTGAACCTGATGTCCTCATGCGCCCTGACCCTAACGGGGGGGCCCCAAAGGTGGGGGTGATAGGTACAGCCAATGTTTCCGAACAGCACTGAGCAGAACTGGGAACGGATCCATGTCCTCGTGGAATGTACTGATGTCTGCGGCTTTCACTGACTGAAAAACATCTGAAGGCACAGCTGGACCTCGGAGATGAATGAAGTTCCTAACAACCCCCTGTTCCAAGTCTCAGGCAGGCCCTGGTTTTTAGGATCCAGAAGGGCAGGGCACCATTCTCCCAAGCATCCTTTATAACTGTGCTTCCAAGGGTTAATTCAGGACGAATTCTACATTGCTGGCTCAGCTTATGCTCTTCCTTAACAACAGACCTCCAGAAACACCTGGGGATCCCAGCTCTGGGGCAGCACGGGCACGGGCACCGTAAATGATGGCGGCCCGAAAATCTAAGGACTAACCCATGCGAGTTTAATGAAACGCTTTCTCCACACGCTCTAATTCTGCACAGAGCAGCTTCATGTGCTTTAGCACGTGTTCAGTTAATTCCTCTAATTTGAAGAGAAAGGTCAGAGAGGGCTTCCATGGCCAGATTTAGGAATGTTTTCTTCTGGAATCAAAAGGAATTTGCCTCTTCCGCTTCACCAACTCTTGCCTTTGAGGAGCGATAGCTTCACAGACGAGAGTTTAGACTCTGAACCCAAACACACAAACTCCAGGGGAAAACATTTTCGAATGTCAGCCATCAGAGAAACTGCTTCATCCTAACTTCCGGTAGCATCTCGATAATCCTATAACTTTCATAAGCGTAAGCTTTCCCTGAGGTTGCTCTCTTGTTAATTAACCTGCCTGAAATTACTTCCCGCCCGTCCGCCCCCAGCCCCAAACCTATAATAATATACCCTAAGGTAAGGGGAAAACCCACCTAATAATGTGTCTCTAACAGAGTAATAATGGAGCCACACAAAGAAATCATAAATGCTGCAGTTGGCGATCTGGGGCTGGGTCCCGTTGGGCCCCAGGAGGCTGAGCCAGTGCTGCGTGGTGATCACGTAGTCAGGGTGTGTGGTGTTCTTGGCGAGGTCCAAGGCGTTCAGGAACTGCTCCCTCTCCTGAAGAGTCAAGGAATGGATATTCTTCCGAACGACCAGGGGCTTCCTCTCATTGCAATCGGGGCCGGTCCAGCCAAAGCTGCAGAATCCACAGTGGTAGCCATAAAAATGTCCTGGTTCATTTTTAAAAGAAAAAGAAAGGAAAAGGAGAGACAGAAGAGAAAGTCAGTTTATGTAACGTGGAAGAAATTTCTGAAGTTGAAGTCTGGGAGAGTAAGGCAAGAAGCTGAAGGTGTTTACAAGAAGACAAGGAAAACTAATTTCCTTCCCTTATTCTCCTCTTGAGATGTTGGTATCTCCAAGTGAACCGAGTACAGAGAGTTTCTTAGAAATACCCCCAGCAGGGGCACCTGGGTGACTCAGTCAGGTAAGCCTCCGACTCTTGGTTTCGTCTCAGGTCACGATCTCATGGTTTGTGAGTTCAAGCCCTGAGTGGGGCTCTATGCCCTGACATTGTGGGGCCTGATTGGGATTCTCTCTCTTCCTCTCTGCATCTTTCATGCAGGCTCGTGCACCCTCCCCTCAAAATAAACAAACAAGCAAAATTACTCCCAGCAAAGAAACAGGATATGAAAGGTGTCCCATGCTGTTACGGGCAGACTGTATCCCTTCAAAAATCTGTAAGTTGAAGTCCTCATCCCCAGTTCCTCAGTGATGACTGTGTTTGGAGCTAGAGTCTCCAAAGAGGTAATTAAATTAAAATGAGGTCAACCTAGTCCAACACGACTAGCGTCCTTATAAGAAGAGGAAATTCAGACAACAATAGTTACAGAGAGAAGACCATATGAAGATGCAGGGAGAAGACAGCCACGTACAAAGCAGAAGAGAGGCCTCAGAAGAATCTAACTCCGACAACGCCTGGGACTTTGGGCCTCCAGACGGTGGGAGAAGGAGTTTCTGTTTGCCACCCAGTCTGTGGCCCCATTATTGCAGCCCTAGCAAACTAATACACAGGTGCCACCTTCCAAGCTCTCCTTCCTCTCACGACTCATGCAGGCGTCCCCCCACCGCAGGTCCCCACCATGCCCGCACCCCTAGGCTGCACAGCCGTCTTGGAAACGCACGCTGGTGAACTCCGCCTTGCATGTGCATGCTGCTGTGCCCGACTATCCTGTGGCACACACAGATGGGCCGACACACAGTGGTTCACTGATTTACAGAAGGAAGGGGATATACACCAAGCTCAAGGGGAACCCAAATAAATAAGCTGGTTTCTAGGAATTTAGGTGAAATCCTATTAACAAAGCTGGTTTATTTCACAAAGGAGACAGAGTTAAGACAAAATCAATGGACGCTGGCAGGTCATAAAGGTGAATTAGCTGCCGTGATATCGCCAAGTGCAAATCACTGCTGGCTCCCCGTCGGCGGCGCAATGTCTCTGCTTTATCAATCCAGGGAATGAGTACTAGTCATGTGAACTAGTTCTAGTCATGTGAACTAGTACTAGTCATGTCAACTAGTACTAGTCATGTGAACTAAAGATCTTTCTGGTTAGCATCTACAGTTGAAATTATTTCAGCTTGTTCTTGACTTCGCCCTTTTTAGTCCCGATTATTACTTTTGGTATGACCGGCACCTCTTTCCCTAGGTGGTGATAAATTAGAGGGTAGACATTTAAATATTTCTGGAGCGAAATGTTGAAGCGAAAGAGGGTCATAACGTCATCTCCCAGGGCATTACAGGGGTTAGATAAAGCATTAGCGTAGGAGGCCAACTCTGCTCTCCTGTCCCTCCTGCCCTGCCCCTCCTCCCCCTCCTCTTCTTCCCTCTCCTCCTATTCCCTCTCCTCCTTCCCCTACCTCTCCTCTCCTCCTACTCCCCCTCCTCCCAGACCTTTTTACTTGCTCCCCATCCTGTCCAAAGCACTTTCCCCTCATCGTCTCCTTAAATTCCTCTTTGCCTGATTATCTACTAGTGTGTTCAGCCTCACAGTCACTCAGTGGTCTGCAAATTCATCCCTGACTCTACACGTCAGGGTCAGATGCTCCTGCACTGAGCTTCCCTGGTACCCATCTTCCCCTTTCGTTGCATTTATCACAATTACTGACTTGCTTCAGAGACAGGCAACTAGAAGGCAGTTGTCCTGGTGCCTAAGCCTGTGGTTGGCTTTGTACAAAATGGCTACTTGTTGAATAAAAAAGAGAATATAAAGCCAAATTATCAAAATGTACATTTTAAAAATCATACACTTTTGGGTGTCTGGACGGCTCAGTCGGTTGAGCATCCAACTCTTGATTTCAGCTCAGGTCATGATTCCAGGGTTGTGGGATTGAGCCCTGTGTTCGGCTCCATGCTCAGTGAGGAGCCTGCTTAAGATTCTCCCCCTGTCCCTCTCTCTCTCTCCTTCTCTCTCTCTGTCCCTCTCCCCAGCTCATGTTCTCTCAACATAAAATAAAATAGATTAAAATAAAATAAAATAAAAATTGTACACTTCTATTTGTAGTCATACCTAAATAAAGCTGAATTTCTTTTGAAAAATAATTAAAAACAAAGACGTATGAAGCATGCAGTAAATAACCCGATACGCATAAAATTTCTTCTTCCTCTTTCTCCCTATCCTGTGGATCAGAAGGAAAAGCAGGCCGGGGAATAATTTTGGCAAACTGTAAATTCCAAAACAGAGGTAAGTAAAAAATATTATGACCATAGTAGAGAGAGAATTATTTGGATTCTTTCTCTTTTAAAGAAAAAGAAAATTTACAATAACATGAAACAAAATGATTAACATTTGTGCTGCGCAAAAAAAAAAAAAAAATGCACAGGCCTCCTTTTCTATTAACCCGATGGATTTTTTTAATGTTTATTTATTTTTTAGAGACTGAAAGTGGGGGAGGGGCAGAGTGAGGAGGAGAGAGAGGACCCAAAGCAGGATCTGTGAGCTGAGCCGAAGTCTGACACTCAACCAACGGAGCCATCAGGTGCCCCTTCGCAATGGATTTTTCGATGGTTAAAGAAAACGTCATTAAAAATATCGTAAGTAGGAAGAATTTTTTTAAGGTAATTTACTTGGGTTCCATGCTCCTTGGAACATACAAAATATCCTGTCTATCCTCGTATAGTTCAGTTATCTGTATTTTCCTATGCGTTAACACCATATGAGAACATAAGTAAAAAAAATACTAAAAGGGAAAAAACCTAGTCCCAAGACTAAAACATGTTTTTGAATAGTTTCAATTAAACCTCAAAATTTACATTTTGAAAATGTACAATATCCATTGTACCCCAGCAAATTAAAATTTACATTGATTACTAGAGTGAAGCTCTTAAATACAAATTATTTAGAAATATTTAGTGAGCAACTAGTATAGTCCCAGATGCTAAACAACATGTACCAGGGTTATTTTCCCCCACGATACCTACTAAAATTGTAGATCTGTTTCAAAACACCTTTGACTAAAACATATCACCTTCTCTGGCGACACTCCCAGGAATAGAATATTTTTTGAGGGGTGAATGAAAAAAAATGCATCCAAAGAATACTAAATACTCAACTTTCCAGCTGTTTCCCTATAGGCAGGTGATAGGAGATGCTTACGTAGTCACAGCCTTACAATAGGAGAGTGAGTCTCTCCTTTGAAATGCTAAGGAATAGCATGCCGAAACTCTCTGATAATCAATTCAGTACACTTCTACATTGAAATGCATAAAACGTGTCTTTGAGTTTTACTGAAATTGAGTAATTCATAACTTAGGCCATGAGTTTTAATATTCCTGCACTTCCTTTACTGCAATAATTTTTGGTTGCTAGAAACAAAATTATCAATAACTAATTATCTCCCCCATTTTTTATTCCACAGATAATTTATTAACACCTACCACCTAAAGGGCAGGCAGAACTCAGCATGCCTCTCCCTGTGCTCCCAACTCGGTATGTTCTAAGTTGCCATGTTTTGTAACTTTGGACTTAACTTCTCCAAACCAGTCGTATTGGGATGAGAGCTCTACTTTACAGAGTTCTTATGGAAAACAAGCAGGCTAATATATCTAGCATTTGGCACAGTGTCTGATACCTAGTAAGTTCTATATCAAGCGTCATTATTACTAGACACCACTTAACAAGGAGTTTTGTAAATATTTGTTTTCATGTCTGTCTACACTGTGGACACTTTAAAAATCGTGCTGGGTGTTTTCCCCTCTTTGTACCTGAAGGGCCTAACATAACAGGGCTAAATAAACATCGGATGGATGGGTAATGATGAATCGATGAGTAATTGAGTAAAAAGCATCGGGCACCAGGAGATACGAATATAAATAAGTTACGGTGCCTTCATTTCGGGAGATGAGAGACGTTGGGGGATGGGCTAAATGGGTGATGGGCGTTAAGGAGGGCACTTCAGGGATGAGCCCTGGGTGTCATACGTAAGTAATGAATCACTGGTCCTACTCCTGAAACCAATACTACACTGTATGGCAACTAACTTGAATTTAAATAAAAACTTGGACTAAATAAATAATAAAAGAGAGAGGAAAAAAGGAGGAAGGACGTGTGTGCAGTGAAACCGCCAACGCAAGTCTGACTACGGGAAAAGCGAAAACAGAGGAATAAACCAAACACCACAGAACACAAAAGACAAAATGATGAATTCTGACTCAGGAGACCAGAGCTGGTTCACAATGAGGTTGAGCAAAGACGTTTCTTGTTACAAAACCATACTCGCCTCCGAAAGCAACATAGAGGTCCTAATTTTCCTGATGAGAGAGAATTGGGGTGGGGGGGGAGGGGGGAGATGGGTGAAGGGGATTAAGAAGTGCAAACTCCGACTTACAAAATAAGCAAGTCATGGGGATGTCATGAACAGCATGAAGAATATAGTCAACGTTATGGTATTAACTTTCATTTTGTCTTCTATGCGACTGTAGGATCACTATGTTGTACACCTGAAACTAATAAGATATTATCTATCCATTGTACCCGGTAAATTAAAAAAAAGAAAGCATTTGTCTGCATCTGAGCTCACCTATAACCCAGAAATGTATTCAGTAAAAAAACCTCTTTTTCAGCATATCTCCCAAGCTCTGAAGTCAGATCCCTTTTATGTTTTGAGCTTCTAAACCCGGTCTAAAGAATTCGTTAAAATGCTGAGGACAACTGAAAAGCAAAACAACAGGAGAGCCCAGCACACAAAATGTTTAGGTCTCTGATTTCGGTTCCCTAGGGGTTTCTTATATCAATTTAACCTGAGTTCATTTTTCCCCCTTAATCTACCAATAGCAGCAGCAAAAAAAAATATAAGAAGATGGGCCTTTTAGAAAAGATTGCTTTATCTTACTGGAAAATGGAGAGAGAAAAAAAATGAAAGGGTTCCTTATACCAATCTATCTACCATTGAATATGTCCTTGGGCAAAAATTAAATTTAAAAAGACAAAGTCCTATACCTGCTTAGGACTGGGATAAAAATGGAGAGTTAGAAAAACCAAGCCGTGCACGTTCCTACATGAACGGTATCAGCTCAACCTCAGAAAGCTATTAGACTAAATAAGCTTAAAGACCACCGATTAGCGAATTTACAAGGAGCTCTAAATAGCCCATTCCTTTTAATTAGAGATTCTATTATTTTAATAACAATACTTTATGCTCACATAGAGCCTTTCATCTACAGAGCTCAAAAAGATTTTACAAGTGTGGTTTCATCATTATCCCCATTTTAGAGATTGGAAAATGGAGGCTCTTAGTCACTTGTACAAACAAGAAGTTCTCAGACGACTGTTCAAAAACTATTTGGTGTGCATGTTTTCCAAAAGTCCAAAAACACAGCTGCAATTGGTATGCTCTAAGACTTATAAGGTGAAGAGCTAATGCTCTTGTCTCCCGAAATTCAGCTCTTCCTACCACTAAATTTGGTTTCAATGTATCCCTACAGAGAATAGAAAAGTTCTCTCTAGAGAACTTGAACACACAATTTAGGGGTTTTTCCCCTTCAGAGTTTGTTTTTAATTCTCTTTCCTGGGCTAATATCACTTACCAGCTACAAGTTCGTGAAGACTATGGGGGTATTTTCTACTTTTTAATTTTATTTTATGGGGAGGTAAGAACATTTAACATGAAATCTACACCTCTTAACGCATTTTTAAGTGTCCGTTATTGTTGACCCTAGGTAAATGTGGGACAGGAGCTCTCTCAAGCTTATTCATCTTGCTTAACTGAAACTTCATGTTCGTTGATTAGTAACTCTCTATTTCTCACTCCCCTGGCCCCTGGTAACACCATTCCACTCTTTGATTCTATGAATTTGAGTATTTTAGATACCTCATAAAAGTAAAATCATATCCCATTTGTATTTCTGTGACTCCCTTATTTCCTTAGTATAATGTCCCCTACGTTCATTAATGTTGTCACATATTGTGTGATTTCCTTCTTTTTTAAGGTTGAATAGTATTCAGTTGGATGTATATACCACTTGGTATAAAATGTGGAGAAATTGGAATCCTTGGACACTTTTGGTGGGAATGCAAAATGGTGCAGCCACTACGGAAAAAAATATGGAGAGCTTCCTCAAAAAATTAAAAACAGAACTACCATATGATCCGGTAATTCCACTTCTGGATATTTATCCAAAAGAATGAAAATCAGGACTCTTGTAGAGATACTAGCGTTCCCATGTTTATTGCACCACTGTTTTCAAGAGCCAAGATGTGGAAACGATCTAAATGTCCATTGATGGATTAATGATGCATTTATTTTTCCACTGCATTAACAAAGTTCAAGGTCATCATCTAGCTTTCCAGGGCTAAACTACATCCCTTTTTTAACAACCTCTGAGTGACCTAGAAGAATCCCGGGATCCCTATTTATAAAAAGCTACGAAGATACCAGAGAGGAGGGTTTTGGGGATTCAAGATCAGGTTTAAATGCTGAAGACTGCCTCCCAAACCATGAAAAGCCTCCTTGGAAGGCAAGCAACTCACTCTTCGGGGGAGAATAAGCTGAGTGAAGGTCATATGGCTAGCTTTGCGACACATGACACATCACAGAATAGTGATTACTGCTTACACTAAATTGGTTTCCAGTTCAGCCACTAGGACTTGGTCTGATGCCCTGTGACTCAAAGAATAAGACCATCTGGCCGACGTGTTGGAGCCGTCCCACATTCGCATGGAAAGGGCTATGGTCCTGAAAGAGTCTACACAGATCAAATCTTGGAGGAGGGGAAAAGAGCCATAGCCTGGTAGTTGGTCTCAAGAGCAGCCATGTCTTTGACAGTGTCTGGAAATGAGACCATGCACACTGAGAAAACTCTGCTTCCCTGAAGTGGCCTACAGACATGTGATGTCCTTACAGTCTGGACTTACAGGCCAAACCCTGTTTCTAACCTACTGCCTCTCAGGTATATGTTCGTCTTCCTCAGAGCACGGCACCTCATTTTATGTTAGGAAGTAGATCACTATTACCCGAATTTCCTGTCACTTCTGGAGAACTATTTCTAGGCATTGCTTCTAGAAAGGGAAATTACAATGATCCTTCTATTCTGCCCTTCTCTGTCCTTTCCAGCTCTCTTAAAAACAAAAACAAAAACACAATAAAAACAAAACAAAAAATAAAAAACAAAATCTTGCTAGCCAGGCCAAAAATACAAAGTAGATGATGATAAGAAGAGGTAAGAGTTAAATATGATTTCTTAATATCTTCTGCTCTCAGATTCTATAAATGGCGATGCCCGACCACTATAAATCATGGCACTCTATCTTCGGCCTGGAAGCAAGGATTCTAGAAGAATTTTTGAGTCATTGACGAAGAAGTTACTATGTAGTGTGGTTTCAATCACACAGGTAATATGAAACCTGCTGCTGTCTCAGACGAAAGCTGGGAGAATCCACGAGATAAGGTCTATAGAAGCAAATGCTCAATTCGCTTAGGAAAAAATGGATAGTATATGCTCAGTATGCTATTCAAAGCTTTTGTCACAATGAATACCCAAGGCCAACCTAACAGTTCCTTTGAATCACAGAATTAGCAATATGGCTACAAAATGATGTAGACAGCAAGACTTTTTTACCAGTGAAAAAACTCACATCATTCCCGCATTAACATAACGGTCCTTTGTACATTTCCTTAGTTTATGTTTTTATGCTCCGGCAAAGCTCCATTATCTGTATTTCCTATGTGCCAGCATCATATGAGAACATGAGTGAAAAAAATAATAATTTAAAAAGGAAAACTTCATATGCAGCTGGACGCTGTAGACGGTGGCCAAGGGCTTTGCAAAAGTTGCTGCTTGTGTTTTCTGTGTTTCAAATGCCGTGTCACCCTTTGAGTGTTTATCATCGCTGTGCATGACTGCTGAACACAGGCAGGCACTACTGAAGAGGATTTGAGAAGGCTCAGAAGAGCCAGAGGAATAAGAGAAATGCCCAGAAATTTCAAAGAAATGAGTCATAAGAGAGACCAAGGACTGAAAGAAGGACACAGCAAATTTTAAAATGCCCACATCCAACCCAGGCAGGAGCAGAAAAAGCCATTGTTACTTTATGACTCTCCTTCCCCAGCTCGCTGAAGCTCTGTCTCACCACATCCCTCTGACTTTGGCCCAGTGACAACCCAAGTATAACCTTAACTAGCAAGATGTACTCTGCGTGAGACCCATTCAAAACTTGAGAAATGCTGAGGCCAGGACCGTGGAACACCTGCCTTTGACGCCTGTCTTCTAGATGCCAAGGTTACCCACCCCCTCTTCTGCAAGCGCAAACCCATTTCAGAAGGGGAGGCCACCAAATCCATCTTGAAAGGACTTGCTCTGAGGTTCAAAGCTGACTCTGGAGCTCGTTAGCTTCCCCTTCCAACAAACGAGCCAATGGCATGTTGGCATGAGTTCACATAACCAGGCTTGGCCCACGTAATATTCATTTGGTTTCTATAACCAGATGTACTAGGGGGTGTGAAAAATATAACCAAGACATCGGTCTTACCCAGTTCGTTGCCTATGAGAAACAAACTTGGTTGGTCATTTAAAGCCTAACCTAACAGTTTCAAGAGTCTCGTCTCTTTCCGAGAAGGGGCTCCTTTCTCGCCTGGGGTCCCCTGACCCGGCTCAGGCCGTGCCCGAGTCTGTCCACCTGCCTCACCTCTGCATCTGCAGGTCCGGTGGAAGAACCTCCTTGGCCACCATTCTCGGTCATCCTGGTTCCGTAGGACGTAAGGACCACTCCAGGGCTTGGTGTCAGCTTGCACCTCCTCGCACTGGCCCCGGCCCTCCAGATAGCCGCAGATGTTGTCCGGGTCGTCGCCCAGTGCCGGGCAGCACTCCTGGCTCACCAGGTTGTCCACCGTCATGCAGACCCTGGGGAACTGTGCCCAGGCTCCGGGCAGGATCCCGCAGCCCAGGCAACTGAGCAAAAGCCCCCACCCAAGGGGGCTCATGGCTTTATCGGCCGAAGAACTCGCTCTTGCTTTCCACTCCCTGACTCTTCCCTGCCTTTCTCCTTGTCTTCCTCTCTTAAGCTCTCGAGCATTCATTCCGTTGACTTTTGGTTTTGAGGGTGAGGGAGTTGGTATTGTTTTGTTTCGCGTTCTATTGCTCTCCTCTTTAAAAAATACCTACAAAAATCGCAGAGCCCACCTGTGTACACGTGTGTACGTGCACATGCACAGACTATTTTAGAGGATCCAAACGGCTAAAACCAATTTAAAGCCATTAGAAGCGCCTCTAGCAGCCAGATTTAATGAGGGTAGCGCTTCTCACCATCTCTCCCCCGTTAAATCAGGCTTTGTCTAATTGAGTTAATTTACGGGGTTCTGCAGTCATCCTACTTATTATACTGGTATTTCTAAACCCCCTCCTTTCCTCTTTAGCCCATAACTTTAATTGCCTTGAACTCAGTTCAAAAGCCAAACACCGTGCTGCCTTTATTCTATCTGGCTTGCCAAACCACGGGGCCTTGTGGGGTTTGTTGTAAGGGCTGGGAGAAGCCATCATTAGGGGGATTAGTATTAGAGAAACCCTCATTGTTAGCACATGACCCAAAGTGCATAACGAAGTACATACAGTTGCTGGCTTTGTCTCAAAAGGGCAAAACCATCTTCATTATCTGGGCTCCTGTGCCCCAGCCAAGCTTGTGACCTCAGACTTCCCGGGGAGTCAATAGATGCAGTGAGCTCCTCGTTGTTGTTAAAAGGCCTTTACAGACAAGCGTGCATTGCTAGCTACAATTCACTCCTGACTGCTCGCTGACGTGCTGGAAAGCCCACTGCAGGAGGTCACACAACTTCAGAAATAAAGAAACATTTATTTAGGGCTGACGTACAAGGAATCGCTTTGTTCCACAATTAAGGGCCCTCTTCCCTCCAAATAAGAATGTACTATTCTCCTGTTCGGCGCATCTAGGCAGCAGATTTTTAAAAAAAAATAGCATGCCACCAGAAATTCGAAATTATAATTATCTGATCGTGAGAAGGCAGCGGAACAATTTGGAGCGAGGGCTTGCGAGGGACAGCTTTTGATTCGTGTTAAAGTTAAGCATTGTCAAACTTCAACCTAGAACATAATGCCTTTCCCGTGCTCCTGCGGGCAGCGGGGGGAGCACCCTTATCAATAATGATGGCTACTGTTAAAGCATCCGTTTACCCCTTCATGGGGGAAGCAGGACTGACTTAGCGCCCTGAGAGTTGGTGTAAATAGCCAATGTGACTCCGCTTCAGATAGTTTCCAAGAATACTTCATATTCGGGCATAAAGATACAGAACATTCCAAAGAAAATTCTTAAGGTTAAAAAAAATTTTTTTAACTTTTTTTTAGAAAGAGAGAGAGCACAGAGGAAGGGTAGAGGAAGAGAGAGAGACAGAGAGAGAGACAGAGAGAGAATCTTAAGCAGGCTCCATGCTCAGTGCAGAGTCAGACACAGGGCTCATTCCCACACCCCTGGGATCATGACCTTGGCTGAATTCAAGAGTCAGACGCTTAACCAATTAAGCTGCCGAGGGGCCCCTAAAACAATTTTTGTATAGATGTTCTTCCCCTGTGTATTTCTGTGTCATCCCCTTGATATTAAGTTGTGACTCATTAAGTAGCAGTTCTCACCTCGGACTATACACCAATGCCAGCCCACAGAACAGCCAAGCCCACAGAAGCAAAATCTCTGAGGCTGTGGCCAGGCCGGTATTTGCTCCATGTTCTCTAAGCCATGTTAATGTGCAGCCCCGGTAGAAAACCACAGGGTTAGAATAAAGCACGGGTCCTACAGAAGTGGTGGAGTTGAGTCGACTAAAAGATTCCATGTGTGTTGGTCTCCTGGGGCTGCCTTAACAAATTACCACAAGCGGGGTGGCTTAAAATAACAAATTTGTTCTCTCATAATCCTGAGGGCAGAGGTCCAAAGTCAATGTGTCGATAAAGCTGCACTCTTTGAAGGCTCCAGAGGAGACTCTTTCTTGCCTCCTCCAGCTCTTGGTGGTTGCCGCCAGTCCTGCTTCCCTGTTTGAAGCAGCATCGCCCCAGTCTCTGCCATTGTCACATGGCCCCTCCTCTTCTTTCTGTGTCTCTCGTCTGTGTGTCTCCTGTAAAGACGCTTGTCATTGGGCTTAGACATCCCATCCCCGCCTCCCCCCCGATAATGCAGGATGGTCTCATCTTGACATTCTGAAGTTAATTACATTGGTAAAGACCCTCTTACCGAAGAAGGTCACATCCCCAGGTTCTGGGGTATGGACCTAACTTCTTGGAGGCCACTATTCGACCCCCTATGTCATGGATACGAAACTTGAATAATACAGAATTGCAATATCTCAGAGCCGGGAGGGTATTTTTGAACTCATTCATTCATTCCATGTGTACCTACTGGCCCACTTCATGTCAGCATTGTGGCGCTTTGAGATTCCAGTCTGTGTTTTGTGAGGCCTCGGCTCCATAAATATCAGATTCGGAGTTCTTGGGTAATGTCGCTGATGGAGTCAACAACTCTTGTGTGGGAATGTCCCCAAGCCTAGGTCCTTGGCTCTCTTTTCTTTCATAACAAAGTTTGCTAGATCACTCACCTAGTCTGTCTGTGGCTTTAAATGCAGGCTATTGTGACTCCCCAAAATTACAGCTCTGGTCCGGACCTCATCTGGGAGCCCTGGGCTCGTATAACTAACTTCCTACTTGACCTCTCACTCGGAGATCTAGACATTTCTCACTTAACATTTCAAAGTAAACTTTTGCTGTCTCCACCCAATTTTCTCATCCATTAGTCTTCTTCATCTTAGTCAACGGAACCACCACAATCTTATGAGTGGTTCTGGAGTCTTAGAGCAAAATCCAAGGTCATAGCACGGAAAGGACCTTGGAGGAAGTAAAATCCTTATTCCAAGATCCTTTCCATGCACTAATCAAAGTGTGGGCCATGTTCCACAAACACGTGTTCCTGGTCTGCATCAAAATAAATATAACGAGGAGAGAAATGGAAACTCAGCATTTAGAAACTATCATGGCCATTCGGCATGGCCACAATGTTCAAGCACGTGATCAGGGGACGCATCTCATTGACGAGGAGGTCTAGTTAGGGGGTTGCCAAACTTGCATGGACACGATCTGATAGCACAGGCTGCAGACTAGTCATGTTGGATTGCATGTTGGCCTGCGGCTGAAAAATTTTTTTAACTATTTTTAAAGTTCTTGACCGTGGATAGTTCGAGAAGAACTGGCATGTAAAGTCCTCCATAATCTGTGCCTTGCCCACCTCTCTTGTTCTGCAATCACAGAACACAGCAATTACTCTAGTATTCGACAATGTCGCATTCAGTTCCGTGTCAGTCTTTCTTCTGCCATTCCCTCTGCCTGGAATGTTCTTCTTCAGAATCCTCCTTGCCACCCAGGTTTCAGCTCCCATGTTAGGTCCTGAGAGAGGACCCCCCCGCCACTCTACTGGGTCCACATTCAGCCCTCTACTCTCAAGTACCCTGCATTATTTTCCTTCAGAGCACTTATCACTATCTAAAATTATCCTATTTATTGGTTTCCTTGCTGATAGTCTGTCTCTTCTATTCTGGTATCAATTCCGGGGGAGCAAGAAACTTAACCATGTTGTCTTTTCCCAGTGCTAAGAACGGTGCTTAGCAAAGAGAGGTTACTTGATAACAGTTGATGAGTAATTATCCTCACTCCAGTTTTTTATGTTTATTAGAAAAGTCTCATCATTATAGTAACTGGCTTTATACAAATAAATGTTATGAATTTGACTATATAAAATAAATTTAGACTACTGAATACCTCTGTTATGTTAGGAGTTCCTTATAAGATTTGCTACACTGCTAAAAATGTTTAAAAACCACTGGCCCAGTCCAACACTCCACCACTGGCCCCTACCACATCAGCACCAACAACAAATTCCCTCCTTACTATTTCTGACAAGATACCACCAGGGTCTGGTTAAACACCTCCAGGAAGCAGATCCCTTTAAGAAATAGTTCTAACGGTTAGAAAATCCTTCTTTTTTAATAACTATTTAGTATTCAATACTTAACATAATTTGAATTTAAATATAAATAGTGAAAATTTCCTTCACCAATGTTTCCATCAAAAGCCCTTGGGAACTTACCCACCCCCCGACTCCCCTAGAATGGGCCCAGTCCATTTTCCATAGAATTTTGTCCCTATCTTCTCTTTTTTCAGACCAAATTTCTTCAGTTCCTTCCATTTTTCCTTCAAACGACCTAATTTTAAATCCTCCCGTTAGCCTGTACTCTCTTTTTCAGGAAAATTCAGTTGGCCATTTGACCTCTTGATGTATGTTTCCCATAAGTTAAATCAATGTTCCTGCTACAATCTGAGTAAAGATGACTAAAAAGTTAGCTCATGGGGAGGGCCTGGGTGGCTCAGTCGGTTAAGCATCTGACTATCAATTTTGGCTCAGGTCATGTTCTCACGGTTCGTGAGTTCAAGCCCCACATTGGGCTCTGCGCTGATAGCGTGGAGCCTGCTTGGGATTCTCTCTCTCCCTCTCTCTCTGCCCCTCCCCCTCACTCTCTCTCTCAAAATAAATAAACTTAGAAAAAATTAGCTCATGGGCTTCACTTAGCAGCCGTATCACTCATCAGTTTTTTATCTGCTAGCCTACGCTAAGTCACATGGCAATTAAGACCTCAAAAATCTCATTGGCGTGTGAAACAATGTCTATCCGTCAGCTCTAGTTATGCTCCACGATGCCTTCCTACCCTCCCACCCAGCACTCGGGGTGAAGGAGCATCTTTTCCTTACCCTCATGACACTGTTCATCTTGTGACAAAGAAGTCAGTGATGGGCTACTACCTCGCTCATTTCCGCTCACATTCTATTGGCAAAAGCAAGTCTTGTGGCCAAGACTGCTGCTGTCGAAGATGGGGTTCTGTAAAAGAGCCCCTACAGGGAAGGTCAGCAAGCATTTTGTGGCTTTTGAGGTTTTTTTGTTTTTTTTTAACATTTATTTATATTTGAGAGAGACAGAGACAAACTGTGAGTGGGGGAGGGACAGAGAGAGGAGACACAGAATCCGAAGCAAGCTCCAGGCTCTGAGCTGTCAGCCCAGAGCCCGACACGGGGCTCGAACTCACAGACTACGAGATCATGACCCGAACTGAAGTCGGGTCCTCAACCAACTCAGCCACCCAGGCGCCCGGTAAAATTAACCTAAATCCCCACGCTTCTTTCATACAGCGTTCACGCAGCTGCTTCAAAGTCAAGTGCCTCCACTCTCCCCATCCCCTGTTCTTTTCTCATGGACTTGCCTCCTGGGTCTGTATTAGTTTGTGAGGGCTGCCATGACAAAATGGCACAATAAGCAGAAATTTACTTCTCACAGTTGCGGAGGCTAGAGGTCCAAGGCCAAGGTGCCAGCAGGCTGGTTTCATCTGAAGCCTCTCTCCCTGACTTGCAAATGGCTGTCCTTTCGCCGCCTCTCCTCGTGGTCTCTTCTTGTGCACATGGCCCCTGATGTCTCCTTGTGCGTCCAAATTCTCTCTTCTCATGAGGATGTGTGTCACATTGGGTTAGGACCCCCCCAACAGCTTCATTTTCACTTCACCTCTTTAAAGGCTCCAACTCCTCATACAGTCACATTCTGCGGTACTGGGGTCAGAGTTGCAACACGTTCATTTGGAGGGAACACAATTCAGCCGGTAACAGGGTCACACACAATGCAAGAGTTCACTTTCGTCTCTAGTACATTAGAATTGCCTTTTGATATCAAGCCGTCTGCCAACTCTGGGGCTTGTGATGGGAAAACACCAGGTGGGACTTCTGAGGCATTTCTGAGGTCATCCAATACACCTCACGGTGCTGTTTTATGAGGATCTGGGGGAGAGCTTTCTCACAGGGCTCAATACCCAGGAGAGCTGGGCTTCCACATAGCAGCTAACTCGTCCTGGACAAGGACCCTGAGGATCTTATGAGAGTTTTTCTCTCGTTGCCTTGGCTGGTTATGAAGCTTAGAGCCAAACCGAGCCCCCATGTCAAGAAACTAATTCATGCAGTTCTTATCTAGTTTGATACTTTCTTTCCCGTGTGTTCCTGGATTCTGGGATTCTTATTTTATCTTTTTGCAAACTTATGCACTTTTCCAGCCTACCAAAGATCTGTATAAATTAGATTTATATATAGAGAGAGAGATAAATAGATAGATAGATGCATGCATATGCTCCTTTGTGAGTCCAAAGGTAATAAACAGCCAGCCAAGTCATTATTTGTAAGCAAGCCAGGGGTTCGAGAAGAATCCAAGAATTCCTGGGAAGTTGGTGTAAGTAATCAGAAATCTAAGGACCAAGCCAAGATAAGCAAAGAAGTTGTCACGTCATGAGCATAGCTGTAATTATATATTGCCTTATTTACAAAAGGAAGAGTCTTTGCTAGAAACTGAAGAGCAGAATCCAGGAGGAGAGATCTCATGGGCAGATGAGATCATTCGCTGCTAGCGGAAGCTATAGAATCAATGACTATTCTAAGACCTGTTCTGAAACCCAGTAGAGAGGACGCTGTGTATCATAGAGCGAAAGAATCTGACAGTAGAAAGTGCCTTATTAAAAAGCAATTTGTTTTACAGGAGAGGGAAGCATCTTAACGAAAAGGATGTTCCGCAGACTTTCATTTTGCATTTCGGCACCTAGCACCTGCTTGCACGTAAGAAGGATTCGCTGTGTGTTCCCGGAAGTGAACTGAATCAGATGTTGGGGAGTCTGTGAGCGAATGGTGCAGGATGGATTTGCAAAGCTTTGCGGATAGGATGCAAGCCTGGGCTCCCCTCACTCCGAGGGGGAAGACGTGGCCCCAAGCCCGGTAAGCAGTCCAATGGGGCTATAAATGTTTTAGGGCAGTTGCTAAAGGCTGAGACGGAAAAATTATTCGCATCTCTCTTCTGCCTGTCAGTGAGTTGCCTGCATTTCTGCCGGTCTCCGAATGTGAAAATCCTCCCAGTTTTTAGTTCCTGCTGGACTCCTGTGCCCGGTGCTTTTTGATCTATTCTTTGCTGCCGCATCGTGGGGAAAAGAGATTATTTTTTCCCCTGGGTCCAAATTGTTTCCTAAATGCTGGGCATCTGTCCTGATAAGGGTTTTGCTTTCTACATCTGAAAGCTTTCCTTTTCTTGGTGGTGCAAATTGTGCTTCTGAGGAATTAAGGGTTACGAACGAGCTGTGTGGTTTCTGGTATTTCCATTGGAGGCAGTTTTTCCCTACTGGGTGCATTTTTGGATAGTCTGTCCTTAAGCCTGTGTTTAGACATCAAACATATCTTTAATTTCAAATTTGCATCGCTCATCTTTATATTAATCTCAGCTCTTTGTTATGTACACTGGTGCCCTCCAAGCCCTATTTTATCCTTTGGATTTTGATCCTTCACCCTGGTGACAGGTATTCAACTTAGATTTTTTTATGTGTACCCGTATAATTTAATGACTCACTGGGTAGGTAATATAGCTGCTCCCCCTTCAAAATATGGATCTGTGGGGTCACCTGGGGAGCTCAGTCGGTGCAGCGTCAGACTCTTGGTTTCGGCTTAGGTCATGGCTCGTGGTTGGTGAGGTCAAGCACCCAGTTGGGCTTTGCACCAATGGTGCAGAATCTGCTTAGGATCCTCTCTCTCTCTCTCTCTCTCTCTCTGTCTCCCCCTCTCTCTCTGCCCCTCCTCCACTCATGCTCGTATGCATTTTCTCTCAAAATAAACTGAAAAATGTGAAAATACGGACCTCTGGAAGGAAGAGAATTCTCCCTTTCTGCCCACTTCTCATCAAACCCACCAAATACCACTTACAAACTTGCAAGAAATTGTACTGGCTGAAAATATAAACGTCTTCTGGACGACTCTAGTACTAACAGACCCACCAGAGTTTATAAATGTGTGAGTAAGACTGTGTGGGTCCTAGAAGGATCACCAAAATATATTGTCAAGTGAAAAACATAAGGTATATAATCGTGAATTCATTATGCTGACATTTACATGTGAAGGGGTTGGGGGAAAGAGAGAGAGAGAGAGAGAGAGACTGTGCCTATCTCTCTGTGTGTAAATGTATAGTATATACCCAGAAAACAAGGTAAGTGGCTGTCTCTGGGAAGGGAACTTAGAAGGCTGGGAAACCAGAGAAGAAAGGAGACTTATTTTTATTTTATTCTTTTGTACATTTTGAATTTTGAATCATGCCTACTTGTACTTATCTTTTTAATCATACATTAAAATTTTTAAGTTAAAAAATTTAGAATGATGGGCATTTGTAAGGATGGCATTATGTAGAGGAGCTTTTTCTGTAAGTAGTAAAGGCACTATGGCTTTGGCACAGCCCAGATTGGTTTTGTTGATCTTGACCCTGCTACTTCCTAGTCCAGTGACCTTGGACAATGTAGTTACCTTCTCTTAGCCTCAGGTTCCTCATCTATCAATCCAAGGTGATTATATCTAAGTTTAATTTTAAGGGTTAAATGTGACCCTACATATAAATTTCCTAGCAGAACCTGGCACACAGTAGGTACTCAACAAAGAGTGACTGCAATTCTTATTTCCATAAAAGAATCCATTGGGGCCATGGTCAACCTTTTAAATGTCCGTACTGCAGTCTGACCTATTATGTCATTTTTTATGTTTGGAGAGCCAGTACCCTCTAAGTCAATAGACTATAATTCCTCTACTGCAACGGACAACCAGGAAGGTGGGGAAAAATCCCACTAGGATACTAAAAAGCCCTCCCCCTGAATCTTTAACCCAGGATTTATCAGTTAATGCACACATGTACATACACGCATGCACGTGCATATACATGCGCACACAGTTGCACATATACAATACGCACATTTAATCCAAGAATCTAATTATAAGTACTTTTCATAATATGTTTCCTGCTGGAAGCTAAATCAGTGCTTCTAACTTTGGCCTATGGAAAATATTCTCATCCATAATGCAGTGTTACTACTAGAAATGAAAGGAACTGTTCTTTTATTTTTTTTTAAGTTGTATTTATTTAAATAATCTCTACGCCCAACCTGGAACTCAAACTCATGACCCTGAAATCAAGAGTCACATGTTCCTCCAACTGAGCCAGCAGGTGCCCCAGAACTGTTTTTTCTTGGATTCTCCAAGATTAATTAAATGATATGTTATGTTTACAGGTATGCTATTCTCTTAGCCTTGGAATTTAGGCATCTCCATCAATTATAACAAATATATGTAAGAACAATGCTTAAATATGCCACATAGACTATAGGGTAAACCAAATTTGAAACCACTCTTATTAATTTTAAGAGCTGATAAAAATGAATTATATCATTAAAATAAGAAAAAAATCTTCTTCAAAAAATACTTGACCTGAATCTGGTGCTCTTCATACCATGCTCATTATTTTATAACTGCTGTCAAAAAGCATCTAACCGTGGTGTCTGTCTGATACTCTCTTTCAAAATGACTCTTCATTTAATCTCAGCTGCACTAATTCAGCTACTTTTAATAATCCAAGTGCGCACGCACACACACACACACACACACACACACACACAGCCCAAAAGAATAACTCTAAACTTCCGGCTCATTTCATGAGCTATAAAAAAGAAATATTCTTACAAATCATGGCAGACAGCCACCTACTAAATGTAAATTTCTCTGTTATGAAGTTTTCACTTCTAAAAAATGTTCCGGTCTAAGAAGAAAAACAGACAACACAACAGAATTTCATGGAGGTTTGGTTTTAGATTTAGTTATAAAGGAAGCTCAAAATAGCATTATTTTTATAGTCACAAAATCTATTGAATTGACGCCATAGAAAGAGATTCCATCTTGAGCACAGTGGTCTGAAGGCCAGGTCAGAACTCAGCAGGAGATGCAGAAATGATGGAGGGGTGAGCACTGTTCTTGGTGGGAACATGTTTGTCCTCGCTGAAGACCTGAGGAAATATAAAACTGTACGTGAACAAGCAAAGTCACAGTGCATAAGGGGATCCAGGAACCATGCAGAGTGAAGAGTTAAAGAGTAAAGCACATTTAAAAAAAAATACTTACAACAAGATGTCTGGGTGGTACAGTGGGTTGAGCATCCGACTCCTGGTTTCAGCTCAAGTTACGATCCCAGGGTCATGGGATCAAGTCCCGCATTGGGCTCCACACTGAGTGCTTCAGACTCTCTCTCTCTCTCTCTGCCCCTCCACACTCTCTCAAAAAAGAAACAAAAAACAAACGTATATTAAAAAAAAGAAAGAAAGGAAAAAACAACTTCTTTATTTGTCTTCAACTTCCACTGAGAAAATTTAAGCTCCTAGAATTTGTATGAGTTGCCCAAGACTGCGCAGATGGTACATTAGTTTGCTATGGCTGTCATGAGGAACCACTGAAAGATAAACTGAAGCATTTTACATTTTTCAGAGTTTATTTGAGTAAACATTGATTCAAACTGGATAACCCCAAACTGGAAGTGGTTAGGAGGACTCCCTCTGCAGGAGCTAGGCACAAGGCATTTACACAGAAAATGGGGAAGCAGAGCAAGGAAATCATTTGATTGGCTGTGGCTTCTGCGATTGCATTCTGTGGAAAAGCCGCCTTGGCTCTCTGTGACTGGTTGTTCCTAACCTTTTACAGGCATTCACTCTGGCTTAGGTTTTCGTTTGCTCACATAGACTACCAAGGCATTAGAGCCACTTCAGCCCAACGGTCTCTTTGTTTGACTACTTTAACACTAAGTACCACGGATGGAGGGGCTTGACTGATAGAAATTTATTCTCTCACAGTTCTGGAGGCTGGAAGTTCAGGGTGTTGGCAGAGCCAGGCTCCCTCTCAAAGCAACAGGGAAGGATCTGCTCTGGGACTCTCTTCCAGTTTCTGGTGGTTCCTTGGCTTCCAGCAACACAACTCAATCTTCACACGGCCCTCTCCTCATGTACTCATATGTGTCTAAACTTCCCGTATTTATAAAGACATCGGTATATTGGCTTAGGGGCCCACCCCACTCCCGGACAACTTCATCTTACCTCTCATTAGATCCGCAATGGCCCTATTCCCAAGCAGGGTTGCATTCTGAGGTACTGGGGTTAGGGCTTCAACATATAAGTTTGGTGACAGGGGACACAATTCTGCCCATAACAGATGGTAAGCGGTAAAACTGGGCACTGAAGCTTATAAGCTCATTCTCTTTTCACAACTAGGTCACTCTCATCACCTACTCAAACTTTTGGGTTTAGAAGGAGAGTTGGCATGGGTCACATGGAGAGGGAAGAGACACTAAAGAGAAGTCAGGGAGACACCGTCACATAAGCCTTACCTAATATCTAGTGACACATTGAACTCTGCTTAATCTCATTGAAAATTCCAAATTGGGTGGAGGGAAGCCCACTTCCATAAAGGTGAGCATGTATCAGGCAGTCCCGGGAGCTCCTTTTATTCTACAGTTAGTGCTACCCATGGTCTCTGAACTATATCTTCTCATAAATTATAGATCTGAATAAGAAGTTTAAAAATCATTTAGACCAAGACTCTCAGTTGAGAGAATCAAGGTCCCGCCCATCTGGCTAGCAGCAAAGCCTGTTTTCTGCTTCGTAGTGTAGTGCTTCTTCCTGCCACTAGGCAATCGGGATGAGAAAAACAGGAGATATCGCTTTCCTGATAGGGATCCTTTTTTTCCTCTCATCTTTGTCTCATGCATCTCGTATTTAAAAGTCACTCTTAAATCTTGTCTCTCTGCCAACTCAACAGTTAGGGATGGACGGATAACACCTGCTCAAGACTACTTATAAAATAAATTTATGAATGAGAACATGGAAGCACTGTGCCTTTAAGAATAAACTTCAGTTGAGCATCCAAGTGGCCTCCTGACTTGCTTGCTGCTCCATTGCTATGGAAACACCATGGACTTCTTTTGAATTGGGAAGTGAGTAGACCTCCTCCTGGCACCACTTTCCCTCTCTTCCCCTTCTAGATTTTTCCCTGGAACTGAACTCTTTAGAGTCTCCAAGTGTGGCTCTTCATCTTCTTGCAAAAGAAAGAAAAGCCTTCTTGGTGTGGCCCCATCGCTGTGGCTGGAGGCTGTATTCCCCTCTGGGGGCCACCGTTAAGGCTCACTTGAGACTGTGCACAGCTGAATGATCTCCTTCGGGAATATTCCTTCCATCACTCTCCTTCCTCCACACGTACTAAATGTTCACAGGTGAAGTTATTCTTTCCAGAGTCCCCACAACCTGGTGGTCTTTCCCATTTCTATATTAACATCATCCAAGAAAAGAATCCAGATTGCCACATAACCCTTTAAGGAAATATTTAAATGTTTTAAGATGTAAAGAAAAATCTGTCTTGAGGGAGGCCTTTATTAAAGTATGAGAGAAAGAGCCAATGTTGCAGAATCCTGCTAAGAAAGGAAGAGGCACCTGCTCTGTTCGAAGTTTGATGAGGAGTCGAAGCTGTCTCTTCTCCCCTTTTCCTGGTATTGAACTCTCTAGATGTGTGATACCATCCTAGAGTTCTGCAAGATGTTACCATTAGGGGAAATTGGCTAAGCACATGGAATCTCTTTGTATTATTTCTTACGACTGCATGGGAATCCACAATTGGCATAAAGGAAAAATTAACTTTAAAAAAATCTCTAGAATAATGGAGTGGGCAAGCCACTGAGAGAACAGAAGTTGCCACTGCGCTGAATCACCGTAAAGGCCCTTCCCGTGTTTGCGGTTGACCAATGGAAGCACCAGCATGATCACACAGAACACCACTTGTCACTGCAGCGACTTCACACCCTTGGGAACCAAGGGCAACACATTTATCCTTCTCATCCAAGGCCAACTTCCTAGTTGAAATCTTAAGCACTCCCCTTGACTGATTCGTTCAAACCAGTGAACTGAACTGAATAACTGATTGACGGACTATAGAGAGATCTTTCTGAGGGAAACGGGTGGCTCTTTTGTTCATCTTTATTTTTTTTTAATTTTTTTAATGTTTATTTTTGAGAGAGAGATGAGCAAATGTGAGTGATAGAAAGACAGAAATAGGATCTGAAGCAAACTCCAGTCACTGAGCTGTCACTACAGAGCCTGATGTGGGGCTCGAATCCACGAACTGTGAGATCATGACCTGAGCCAAAATCGGACGCTTAACTGACTGAGCCACTCAGGTGCCCCGTCTTTATATCCAACATCTAACATGGAGCCTGGCACCTAGTAACTGAATAACAAATATTTGTTGGAGGAGTAAGTGAATGAATGAATGATGGATGATAAATAATGATTCCCTTTGCCTTAGGGTTCAAATTAGTTGGAGATGGGAACTATACCAAATAACTTGCTGATTCCTTGCAAATCAAAAGCCCAAATTTGGGGCTCGACATAAAAATTTTTTCACACTATTTCTGACAACACAGTCATTTTAGAAAATTTGAAAAACACAGAAAAGGATGAAGAAGAAAATTTATATCACTCACGTTTTCACTATTGAGAAAAAATTCTCATTAATCTTTGGCTGTTTCTCATTCCAGATGAATATCACTATTCATTTCTTCACTAGTCTTTTTAATCAAATTGGAATTATAGTGCACACATTTTAATAATCCACTGTGATTCTCCATTTAATTATACAATGAAAAACACTTTTCCACAATTTGCCGTTGTCAGAGTACAGAGCTAAGGAAGGGCGGAAAGCCCCACTCAGTCAACATCACGTCAGTCGTATCCGAACATGGCGGTCCCAGAGAATGGCAGCATCGGAGGATCCGCTGGGCTTGGAAGGCTCATTGCATTATATTGCGAAACCGCTTCACGTCTGAACTAGAGAGTGGAGACTCTTTTGCAACATGACTCTGAGGGAAAAAACAGTTTGGGCTATTTTCATAACTAAAGGCGAATATAAGGAGATATTTAATGAAGGGATACTTAACATTAGGGCAAATCTCTAGATGCATATTATTAGTTAGCATCCTCAGGAAACATGCCAACTTCTTGAAATTTAGACTTCTCCAGAGCCCAGGGGAAATACCTCCCCCTCCCTTGTGCTTAATGAAAGAAGTCAGACAAAATGGGTTCCTACTCTATCATCCTGTTTAAATAAACTTTTAGGAAATGGAAACTAATCTCAGGTGACAGAAATCAGAGTGTTTGTCTGGGGCAGGTAAGGGTGTGAAGAAGGAATTATAAAAGGGCATTGGGATACTTTGGGGTAGTAGATACAGTCATTATCTTGAATTTGGCAGTGTCTCACTGGTGGAGAGGTATGTGGAAATCTATCAAATGTCAGACTTGAAAAGTGTGCAAGTTTATTATATATCAGTTATATCTCAATAAAGCTGTAGAAACAAATAAAGGTGCTAGAAGCAGCCAAAATACCCTTCAATAGATGTATGCATAAACAAACTGGATGGTACATCCATAAAAATTTTGGTCAAAAAAATTTTTTTTAATTTTCAATGTTTATTTTTGACACAGAGAGAGAGAGAGCGTGAGTGGAGGAAGGGCAGAGAGAGAGGGAGACAGAATCTGTCCAGGTTCCAGGTTCCGAGCTGTCAGCACAGAGCCCAAAGCGGGACCCAAACTCACGAACCGTGAGATCATGACCAGAGTTGAAGTCAGACGCTTAACCAACTGAGCCACCCAGGTGCCCCTGGTCAAAAGATTTTTAAAAAGCTTATCAAGCCATGAAAAGACATATAGAGGCCTAAATGAAGGTGGCTCAGGGAACCAAGCCAGTTGGAAAGGCTATAAACTATATGATTCCAACTATATATGTCATTCTGGAAAAGGCAAAACTGTGGAGATAGTGAAAAGATCAGTGGTTGCCCCGGGTTCAGGGGAAGAGAGGGAGGGATGAATCTAGGTGGAGAACAGAGGCTCTTTAGGGCAGTGAAATTATTCTGAATGATGCCGTAATGGTGGATACATTTGTCAGCACCCAGAGAATGCGTAACACGAAGACTGGACCTTAATGTAAACTATGGACATTAGTCATACTAACATATCAATGTTGGCTCATCAATTGTGATAAATGGACCTCACTAATGTGAGGTGTGAATGATAGAGGAAACTGGAGGCTGAGGTGAAGAGGTGCATGGAAAATCCCTCTACTTTCTGCTCAATTTTTCTGTAAACCTAAAACTACTCCAAACGAATAATCTATTAATTAAAAAAAAATTTAAGGTCCCAACAGGTATGAAACCAGTAGATCCTACCTGAAAGTTCAAATCTCAAGCTCATCCCAAAACATGAGGAACTCCAGTAACTCTGCATCTAACCCACCCACAACCCCCCAAGCTCTCACGGTCAGTTCTTGCCAACACACACTGAGTCTCTGGCCCCTGTAAGCCTTACAGTCTGTGACACCTGCCTTGTGGGGTTGACGTCCCAGCATCCTGGCTCCTGACAGACTCCAGGAAACATCTTCTTGGAGATTCGGTCTTCTTCCTGTGTCGTTCCATCTCCAGGCTCCATCATTTTGTCTGGGTTCTTTTAAGCCTCGTTCATTTCCCTGAGGGTTCCCTGAGACTAGTTTCTCCTCCTTATATTTGGAGATTTCCTGGGCAGGGTCCTACTCAAGACGGTCTCATTGGGATTATTCATTGATCTTCCTTCCTTCCCCCCTTCCTCATGCACACTTGCCCCTCCCTGTCCAGCAAAATCAAGGCATCCGCGTATGAAATCTTGTCTAACTTTTTGCCATCTGGCTTCTTGTGGTCTTCCCAAGCACTCGTATTTACCCTCTTATGAAGGAATGCTTTGTTTCACTGTAGAAAGGTCATAATGTATCAAGGAAGCCCATTATTCCTTTATTCAAAGATACCTATGGTTTACATTTTGATGTGTATACTTTTAATCTTTTTTACAGGACATAAACATAACTTTAAACAAAATTGGGATCATATTACATTCTGTAGTATAATCTATTTTCACCGAACAATATATTTTTATGCATTTTCTCATTTGCTTTTAAGGGCCATGCAATAGCTCACTGTACAATAAGTAATTGTGATGTTATCATAATTGCTTTAACTGATTCCCCTCCAACACTTAGTATTGTTTGCAGTTTTTCAACTGTATTAATAGTTCTGCAACAAACGCCCTTATCCATTAATCTTTGTACTCGTCTCCGACCATTTTCACAGGTTAAATTCCTAGAAGCAGGACTATTGTATTGTATTGGTCTCCTTCCTGTGTCGTTCCATCTCCAGGCTCCATCCTTTTACATTTATATTTATATAAATACAAATATTTATATTTTTATTGAAGTACATGTTTATTTTTAATGTTTTCGTTATATGTTCCCAAATCATTCCTGAATGATCGCATCACCTCCACTCCTAAAAGCAGAGTACGCAAGTGCCCAAGAAATGATTTCATCATTAAAGCCAAAACTTAAAGAACAGTTTAAACTCCAGTGGGTTGCGGAGTGCTTGTCGAAATGTAAGATGCAAAAACTTGGAGAGAAAACAAGAACATAAAATGAGACATGTATGGAATATGTCATGGCACTAACAGTACACTATTCCCATTAAACGTGAATTGTTACCCACTCTATATTAACCACTCTACAGCTGTAGAGAATAGAAGGTGTGACAGTGTCTCAAAGGGAGAGGGAAACATGGTTTAACCCTATAAGCCTTTCTTTTAAACCTGGTTATAAGTAATGCAATATGGCGCTTCTCAGAGTGCACGCAAAGATTAGTCTGCAAGGCTCAGGGACCTTGCATGGTGAGTCCGTGGTAGGCAAGAAGCCCAGACAGCAGGCTCCTCCCAGGAGGAGTGTGTTACACACACACCTGCCTGCCTCTGAGCATTGCCAATCAACTGTTCTCTCTGCCCTTCTCCTTCTCCATTCATTCTGTCCTCCACCTTCTCTTACCTTCAACGACATGGTGCTGTTACCTAACCCTGTCTTCTGACCTTGTTCTGACCCCTGTGTAGTGCAATCCAGATTAATCAACTCAGAGCTTAATAGGTGTTTTCTATACTGGTTGTTTTTGGAACGGATTCTGGCACGTTATCAACACTTTCGCCTGTCTGGGAGATGTTATAACAGCACGTACAGATCTCAGGGATCTTCTTCGAGTATGAGCCGGTGGCGAGGCGCATAATTTGAATGTGCTGAGGCATAGAAATGGGAGCTGTGAAGGAGAGAAGATATTTGCGTATGGTGTATTTTGGATTCGATATGTTGAGCATCCCTTTTTAACTTCCAAAGCATTGAGATGGCAACATTGTGTGAAATCAGGTTGGTGGTCAGTTACCAATGTAAATCCAAAGTCCTACTGCTAACCTGCTACGGCTCGGAGATTTCCAAAGGTTACCTATTCAATGGAATGACCAGTTGTATGCCAGCCAAATCCCATCCTAGACTGGTTTTCCAATGATCCCAGATCACCACAACCCCCAGTACCTTGGGGCAGCGAGGCAGGCTCCAAAACGCCCCTGCCAAATGTTGGCTTGTTGTTTGCCGAAACATAGGCGGACCCTCTAGATTCCAGATAGAGCTAAACTCCAAAGTTTTATACATGAAAACTCCCAAGTCTCCCAGGAACGATTCAAAGTTGCAGACGTGTTAGAAAATCTGATGGAAAAGAGAACAGGAGGGACTATCTCAAGGACAGATAATAGATACACGTATAGATATGTAGATATGTGTCTATGTCTATGTGTATGTGTATATGTATATGGTGTGTGTGTGTATATAAAGAGATGTTACAACGGCACGTACAGATCTCAGGGATCTTCTTCAAGTATGAGTACACATCTCTACATGTGTAAGTGTGTGCATGCACACACATTCTGTTGGTACAGTTTCCCTGCAGAGCCCTGACTAGTGCACCTGCTTTATACCGTTCAGATGGGAAGATTCCAAAATTGTAAGAACAAGGCTATCTTTTGGGGGCCAAAATAGAGCTGCCATTCTCAGGAAGCAAACATAGATAGGATGGAGGACAACAGCAAGACAATCACAAGTCTCCTTCCCCTCCAGAAAGGGAACAATGTTGGATGAGTCAAACCACCAAGGTTGGCGTATCAAGAGCTGCACGTAGGTAGGTGAGTGTACAGGGAACCCCGCCAGACGCCAAGTGCCCTGCTTAATCCATCAGCGAGAGAGAGCAGGTGGGCCCAGCACAATGAGAGGGACTTTGCTGATTATCTGTTCAATCCTCCAGTTAAAACTGTCAAAGAAACATAAATAAATCAATCAGAGCTGAAGAGAAAACCTTGGGAGCCATACATTCACCTTCCTGAATAAACTTTCATGTAAAGAAAACTAGAAGCGTGAGGTACTTATTCCCATTCCAGGAGCAGGAAGGGTACTGAGGAAGGACGTTTTCCCTCTGAAGCACTAAAAGGTGGCTGTTGGTCACAACACAACAGAGACAACAACATTCTCTTCAGGAGGCTCAAAAGCAAAACTGGCTGCAGGAATTAGAACATTTCCTATTCTTATTGAAAACTAAGCACAGAGTAGCATCGGCAGCTAAACACCATTCCTATTTCACTCTGGAAACAAAAAAAAAAAAATGAAATTACGAGTCATTTGACTCCTGGGTCTAACCTCAAACTCCAAGACACGAATATATGAAACTACTCTCTCCTCGCAACTCTGTCTTGTCCCGTGATCCACACTTGTACCCTTTCCATAGGAGATGATTCTACCCCCTGTTGTCCAGCCCAAATGCAGCTGTCTTTGGCTTGTGAAATATTCTTTCATTTTAAAAAATCATTCAGGGGCGCCTGGGTAGCTCAGTCGGTTAAGTGTCTGACTTTAGCTCAGGTCATGATCTCGCTGTTCATGGGTTTGAGCCCTGTGTCGGGCTCTGTGCTGACAGCTCAGAGCCTGGAGCCTGCTTTGGATTCTGTGTCTCCCTCTCTCTCTGCCCTCCCTTGCTCACACTCTGTCTCTCTGTCTCTCTCAAAAATAAATAAGCATTAAAAAGAATTTTTTAAATTAAAAAAATCATTCAGACAAGCAAGAAGAGCAAAAACTTAATAGGACAATCCATCACTCAGGGAAAACCCTATTAACATTTGATGACTATCCTTCCAGACTTTTCTACCACAGCCAACCTCACACAAGTCATTTTTTAGTGTCTTTCTTCCTAAATAATTGTTCCAAAAAGTTTTAAAGCAGTTTGGGCACATTCGTCTTCCTGAGCCTCTATTTTCACCATTTATAAAATGAAGATGGTATTCCTAACGCCCATCTGATCACGCAGTTGGGAAAATTAAACAAGTTAGCACAACTAGTCCATAGAAAGTAATTGACCTTCCCACTCCTCCATCTATTCTTCCTACCTTCTTCGTTTCCTCCCTTCTTATTGATTCATTCCTTGAAAATATGTTTACGAAGCCCCTGCTGTATGCTGGGCCCCGCACTGGGCACCAGGCTCACAATAACGAAGAAGAGGAGAGCCGTGATTCCTGCGTCCACAGCGCATGGACACACTGAGATAGAGAAAGTCACAAGGCGGTGGGAACAATGGCAAGAACCTGGGAGTGAGGAGGGAGGCGGTGTCCCAAGCATAGGAAATGGTATTACAAAGGTCCTGAGTCGGATCATTGGATGTCTCTGGAGAAGGAAAGAGTTTGTGAAGGACCAATCCAGAGCCACCAGAAGCTGGAAGAGACAGGAGGGACTCTACTCAAGAGCCTCCGGAGGGAGAGCAGATGGACTACATCTTAATCTCAGATCTCTGGCTTCCACAACTGTGCGAGGAGAAGTCTGTGTGGTTATAAACCACCGAGTTTGTGGTCATTTGTTTGGCAGCCCTAGGAGATGAACACGTACTCATTACTCTCCTGTTTAAAATTGCTCATATAATTATCAAGCCGAGGCCTTGGCTTTCAAACCTACTAGAATCATCCATGAGTTACACGTTTGCTTTTTACCTGTAAGATGAGTGATGTTGATCGTGCCTAAGTGAGATAGACATTTTCTTTCTGTGTTGTTTGTTTATGTTTTTGCTTAGTGGACTCATTCATCAAAGCCAAAGCAAAAACAAACATCAGTCTACCCTAAGCCAAAGCCAAATTTGCGAGATAGGGAATGAATAACATGCCACTGTAAAGTGGTGAGATCTTGGCTATTTTTATAGAATGCGATGCTTGTGTTTGTGTTTGGCTAATGTAGTTAATCATCAGCCCAGATCGTCTGCTCCAAATTTACACTCCTATTTTCAGTGCTTCGAACCATTTGGAAAGCACCGTTATGCTTCTGTTTGTTTCTCAGAGTGAGCTCAGCAGCGTTACTGCAGGTAGATGCTTGCTGTCTGTTAGCTTAGGCAGAGCTTCTCAGCCAATGCAGGACACACCTTCGGCGGTGCTGGGGCATTTGTTTTTGATCCGGGGATGCTTGTTACTAGAATTCGATGGACAGAAGCCAAGACTGCCCAACTCAAAATGCCCATACGCATCACCGATGGAGATTTCTAATGCAACATTTGTGACATGCCAAAGACATGCCATTTGTCTTCAGATGTAAGGAAAACAATAAAAAATGACTTGTATCGGCTTCCTCCCTTTGTATCTAAGGTTTCCTCTGCATAACCCCTTTAGGCCCTTTTCTCATCAGACGGTATGTTCACGTGTCCATCTTCCCCTAGTCTCTGTGTTACAGCAGCACTGAGACACCGCTTCATTCATCTTTGTATCCTCAGCACCTGTTAGGAACAGAATGAGTGCTCAATTCAGTTTGATGAATGAAAGAATGAAACCGTGGCAAACCAAAAAGTTTAGAACAAATTATCCCTTTTGCTATTTCTATAGTACTCTTTGGAGAAAGAACACAGAACTTAACTTTGCCTAGGGCCTGTGACATGCCAGTTCTACCATTATCTTATGAGGTCTTGTTTTTTTCATCTGGAGAGTAAGGAGAGTTGAAGTTTGGTCTCTGCATTATCCTAAAGTCTTTTGCAGCTTTGGATGTGCTCTGTCTTTATTAAATAAAGATAATAGCATATCAAGATTAGACACGCCAGCTCTTTTGCCAGGTGCAAATAATTTAAAATTCTCTACTAGTCTTCTAACAGCAGTCATTATTATATTCAGTGTCAGAGATTTGGCCAAACATCCATTTGTAGATACTACTTATCAAAAAAACAAATGTGGCTAGTTCTAGAATGTAATCTATGTGGTCAAGTGTCATCTTGGTTTCCGTGGTAGAATATTTTTCTTGTCATCCCTGAAGTAAGAAAAAGAGGATGCCAAAAGATGTTTTAGGCAGTCAGAGGCGAAAGAGAATGAGTATGACACAAAAGCAGAGAGAAGAGAATATGGAAAAAATGACAGAATGCCACTTTATGATTTGGTTGTAAAAGACTGACCCATCTTGCTAGCAAACTCTCTATTGTCTGTCTTCTCAGCTTGAACCATTTATGAAGCAAGCGGTCTTGTTCACGAGACCCATGTGGCAAAAAGTCGAGGGCAGTCTCCAGCCGGTAGCCAGCAAGAAACTAAGGCCCTCAGGCCAGCAACCCACAAAGAAGCAAATCTTGCCAACCAAAATGTGAGCTTGGAAGCAAATTCTTCTCCAGTTGAACCTTAGGATGACAACAGTCAGTACACCTTGATGGCAGCCTGGTAGAAGCCCTGAAACAAAGGACCCAGTTAAGCCATGCCTGGATTTCCTGACCCACAAAAACTGTCAGATAAATAATAAATGTGTGTTGTTTTGAGCTGCTAAATTTTGGGGTGATACGTTACAGAGCAATAGATGACTTACACTTGGTATCAAGAGTTCACATATAGTTTGTTGTTAGGGAAATTGTTGACTCTAGCATTGAGGCAGAAAAAGCAAACGCAGAGACTGAAACATTTTGTGGTGCCAGAAAGTAAAAGGATAGAAGAACCAACTCAAAGGGGACTCCAGTGTTCAACCGGGAACAAGTTTAGCAAGTAAACAAATGATGGTAATGTATGATAAGCCACAGAGTAAAATGAATATTCATGAATCCATACAACATACAGAAGCATGGGGAAAGGAGCAGTAGAATCTAATTAATAAACACAGAAAGAATGGTGCAAATAGAAAATAACCAAGACAAACTCCACAGTAATCATTGTATGATAAATGGTGTATTGACATAGTCTAAAAATGAGATATTTATTACTTATAAAGATGGAGGGGAGAGAAACTGGGAAAACCTGTGAAATATCATCTTAACCAAATGATCAAATTTAACATCACCAACAAGAAGGCATTATATGTTAACATCACCTACGTCCTCCTGAGATCGTGCAATAAAATAAAGATCAATGTTACTTTGGTGGTATTCTTGCCAAAAATGCTTAACTTCAATTTATTTATGACAAAAACGAGAGACATATTGAGAGTTTTACTATTATCTTACTATGTGGTGCTCTCTGCATCTTAGTTTCTTTTTCTGGACAGTAAAGGGGTTGGCCGGCCACTATTCTTCCAAAGTGTCAAAGTCATGGAAGACAAAGAAAGACAGGATTTCCATAGATGAGAGAAGACTAGAGACATGACAACGAAATGCCATATGGGATCAGAAAAGGGACATCAGGGACACTGGTACAATCCAAATAAGATCTCTAGATTGGCTAACAGCATTGTATCAAGAGTATACTTGTATCATTATTAATTAGTTATTAAGCCAATTGAGTGTATATCCATCTATCCTGGTTTGATCACTATGCCATGATGACACGAGACGGTAACATAAGGGTAAGCTAGGGTGAAGGGTATCCGGGAAGTCTCCTGACTCTTTGGCAACCTCTCTGTAAGTCTAAAATTATTTCAAAATTCAGAGTTTAAAAATAAGAAACTCTACCTGCCATCCTAAAATTGGGGTCCCGACAGTCTTTGGTCTCACATCACAAGTGAACAGGTGCAAGACCTCTGATCTAAGCCTCAAAGGAGTCTCTCCTTAGTAGATACTTGCCTGCCCGTGTGAAAAGACGCCCTGCTTTGGGGCAGCACGGAGTGCGTTTCTGCTATATTCAACTTTTTAACTTTTTAAAACTTTTTATTTAAACCCCTATAAGACAGTTTTAACTAATCTCTTTTCACTTTATAGAGTCAGGAACCCGCAGGTTTTTGTCTATGTCCTTCAAATCATAAATAGTCGAATTGTTCAAACAAATCATTAACAAAAGAAAAAACGTGCACACCGAGGCTCTTAGAGACTACTCTTTAGTCACATTTTTACACGTTTTTCACATGGGTCACGTAGTCGAACCTCAGTTATCTGCAACTGTGTTCAGAACACACAATGCAAGCAACATTTCATAAAGACCTGCGGAAAAGTGATTCTACGAATCGTTATGTGTATTATGTTGGTAGTAGCAGCTCTCTAACATTGCCTTAATTATTTCTCACAATAACTAACATTTTATTCTCCTGGAGTATCAGGCACTGAGCAGATCACTCTGGATTATTTCCTTAAATCCTTCAAAAGCCCTGAGATAGGCTATTGATAGATGAGCCAGCAAACAGACACTCGCTGCTAATCTCTGGCTTCAGAGAAAGACCAGGATGGGTGTCCCGGGGCCCCTGGAAGTTCTGTGCTGGGGAAATGACTGAGTTGCCACAGGCATCGTCGTTTATTTGATCGATCCCATTTTATTTATTTCTTTTAAATCAGGTTACTCTCTTAGCGCTGGGGTGGAGGAAGAGAAGAAATTGAGGGAAGAGGAGACAAAGGGAAGGAAGAAAGTATGAAAGAAACATCTCAAATTGTATGAAGAATCTCAACGTTGTCACAAACAAAGGGAACTTTCAGTGTGATGTGTTTTAAATTAGAGAAGTTTCCGCTGGAGAAGGACTCAGGGGGAACATGAAAGCCATCTTAAAAAATATGAAGGGCTGTTTCAGGCAAGTGGAATTCGATTGTGGTCTGAGAAGGAAGTTTAGAGAGACATATTTCAACTTATTATCAAGAAACTCTTTGCAGCTGCAAAGCCCAATTACAGGTGAGGCTGCCTGAGGGCTTGGTGGGCTCTTGGCCCCAAGAGGAGCTCCAGAGGATGCTGGACATCCGGCCCTCAAAGAACAAGGATAAAAGCAGGATGGGTGCTTAAATTAGATGACCTTGAAAGTCTCTTCTATCCAAGAGGCTCCCTGAGGAATTCCCAGCACCCTCTTTGCCACTGGGTTGGATCCATCTGCGAGACGGCAACTCCCAGCTCCTTGCTCATGGTGTCCCGAATCTAGTCTGCTTGTGCATTGACCATGGAGAAGCAAACTGAATAGTGTTTGGGGATAAGAGGCCGACTTAGACAAGCAGTACATCGATGTTAGAATCTTTCATCACCAAGAGAGAGCTAAGTGGCTTCGACATTTGGAAGACTCGCTTTTATGAACTTCTGTCCCTGGTCAGAAGGGACCTGGTCAGGCCTTCCCTATAAGCAGAAGACTATTCAGCGTTCTGAGTAAGCGATCAGCTCTGTGGTTAGCCTGCCTGGGTATAAACCCTGGGTCCCAACTCCTGCCTGCGGCGGTCACTGGTACTCTTTACCCATATATTTCCAGGTCTTTTCTCCTGTGTGGTAGGATTAGACATCCCCCACCACGCACTTCCTGTGACCATGTGACTCACTGTGTCCGGTGACCTGAAGCTGTAAAGTCAGTGTGTGATCTGTAGCCCGGTCTCAAAATGAGGGCAGCATAGAGCAGAGCTCCCAGCCTCTCCCCATGGTCACATGGTATGCGTGAGAAAAAAAAATCCTGAGATTTGGGGGTGTGACCTGAGCATAACTCTGCCTCCCCTGAGTGATACAGGAGCTCCGGCCACTTACTGAACATCTCTAGACCTCAGGCTTCCCATCCATAAAGTGGAAGAATAGTAGCATCCACCTCATGGGAGCGCTTTGGGGATCAAGTGAGAAACTTAATGGATACAAAGTGCCTGGCTTATACGTAAGTGCTCAGAAAGGTTGCCTACTCTTACCACTACACCATAAGCTCCACCGGGTCAGGAACCAGGTGGCCAGGCGCATTGCAGGCACTCAACGAAAATCTGTTACAAATGGAAATTAAGTTGTTCTTGACAAGAACATTAACAGATGCTCCCCAAGCCAGGGCTAACCCAGGGAACAACATTCAGCTGAAACCTCACTAGGGGCAGCCACCTCCTTGAGACTCTCCCTGTGTTTCCTGAGATACCACTCTTGACCTGGTTTCCCCCTCGTTTCCTGGCCCCTCCGCAACCCCTTGTCCAGATCCTCTTTCTATCCCTTGCTATCAGTCCCGTTCTGCAGAGTTAGGGCTTTGGTCTTCCTCCTGTTGGAATCACTGGGTAGCTTTTAATAAAATACTAATTAGTGCCTGAGTTCCACCCCCCGGGTATCTTGATGTAATTGGACTCAGTGCATCTGGCCGTGGGCATATTTAAAAGTTCACCAAGTGACTGTCATGTGTAGGCAAAGTAAAACTAGCGCTCGACACCTGTCCTGTCCAACGCAGTGGCCACCTGCTATATGTAGCCATTAAGCACTTCAAAGGTGAGGAGTCTACAAAGGATGTGCCGTTACATGTAAAATGCATCCCAGATTTCGAAGACTAGTATGAAGAAAAAAAGCATGTGAAGAAGTCCATTAATAATTTTTCTATTGAGCACATGTTGGAATGATGACATTTTGGATAATTGAGTTAAATAAAATATAGTATTCAAATTAATTTTACCTCTTTCTTTTTACTTTTTAATACGGTTGTTAGAAATTTTTAAATTATGTACAAGGCTTATGTTCTATTCCAACTGGAAAGAGCTGCTCTACATACTTGATGAATGTTGCCATCTTTTTTTCTTTTTTGACTGCGTATTTATTTTTGAAAGAGCACAAGCAGGGAGGGGCAAAGGGAGGGGGACAGAGGATCTGGAGCGGACTCTGCACCGAGAGGCTCTCAGCAGCAAGCCGGATGTGGGGCTCGAACTCACAAACTCTGAGGTCAAGTCTGACGCTCAAACGACTAGCCACCCAGGAGCCCCGACGCCATCTTTTCTTATGCCTTTTACCACCTGTACACCGATCACCCTCAAACATGTCCGGCACTTATTTCTTTCTGAACCTCGGATTCACACATCCAACCCGAACACACCATCTTCGTGAAAGCTGTTCTTGCTGCTCCTGCAGCTGCCTGTGCGGTGTCTATATCCACTGAGTCAGCAGGCCGGAAGCCCGCAGTGTTTCCCTGGTTCCCCCCTCCTCACATCTTCCCCAGATCCTGTGGACCAACTCTCGTCCCTCCTACGTCTTCTCTTTCCCTCAGAATTCCCACCACCTTCCATTTCCACTATCACCGCCCTCACAGACTTTTCTCAGGTTCTCATGCTCCTGACCGTCCCTCTAACCTATGCCAGACACCAAACAATAGGCGGACATCTTAAAATGCAAATCTCTTCCGCTCAAATGTCCTTTCTTGCCCCCAGGGGTCTTGAGGAGTCACTCAGGCCTTCGGGATACTATCCTTCCCTGCCTGTTCCCAGTCCCCACCTGGCGCTGCTCCCCCGGCTGTGTGGAACCACCGATTCTGCCAGGTACTCCACTCTCCCAAGGCTCTGGATCTTTGCCCAAACTGTACTCTGTGCCGGGAATGCCCTTCTGGTTCCCCTGTGCTGGCACAATTCTCATCCTTCAGGACTCCCGAGCTCCTCCCTGCAAAGCCCGCCCCAGCGAACCCACCCCTCGGACTGGCTAAGGAGGCCTCCGCTTGCTCTCATAGCCACCTGCGTCTCCTTCCATCACAGGCCTCAGTGGGCATCATGCTGTCTTCTTACCTTGTCTACTTCTCCCATCAGACTACGAGCCTCTTAGGCAATAGCCATTCCTCGTACGTCTTTGTATCCCTGGTGTCTCACTTAGTGCCAAGTACATAGTAATAATATCATCATCATCATCACAACAATGATGTTAGCAACAGACACTGAGCAGTTGCTGTATGTCAGAAACTGTGCTCTCTTCTCCACACAGACTGTCATTTTTAGTAAGAATTTTATCTCCTTTATTAAAACAATAAAATTTAAGGGCCGCTTGGGTGGCTCAGTTGGTTAAGCATCCAGCGACCGACTCTCGATTTTAGCTTAGGTTATGATCTGACGCTTCATGGTATCGAGTCCCCCGTCAGGCTCTGCGCTCTCAGAGTCTGCCTGGGGTTCTCTTTCTCTCTCTCTCTCTCAAAATAAATAATTTTTTTTAAGTAACATTTAAGCACATGCCCAGGACTGTACGACACACCACAAAAAAACACGAAGGAGTATATTCTCTACAGGAACCGAAAATATGATTTGTTCTTCCAGACGAAACCACCCTCCAAGATGGGCGTCATTCAAATAACTTAGAATTTATTAAAGTGAAATCAAAACCTTACACAGAATATGGTTTGGTTCACCAACATTAATGGAGCATGGACGCTTCCGCCCAATCTTAAATAATCCCTGTTCCTTTATCCAGTCAACAATCTGCGATATTTATAACATGGTGTGGTGATGAATATTATATTTCTCTAAACATATGCTTTCGTGTGCGTGGAGATACATATTTGAAAATAATCAAGAGTTAGAAAAGAAACACATGAATCATTTAAGGCAACAAAGGCCAAATGGGGATCCGAGCTTATTAGAACTTCGGGATATAGAGAGATAAGGGCGGACGGCTGTAACCAGGGACCCTTCCTGCAGGTAGTAAGATTCAAAGAGGTCGCTGAAGCAGATTGAAGGTACCATAAGGAAGAAGAGGGGGGTTTCAAGGCAGAGGAAAACGGCCTGAGCCAGTGTGGAAGAGGCCACGAGCATGTTCTAAGAACACTGGTTTGGCTCCTCTGTGACACCCAAACTTACCTGTGCCTTTAAAAATTGCGACAGACTTCTTTTTTTTCATTTTCTCTGACTCCTGTCTGTGCTTTTGTCTCACTTGAGGTGCAGGGTGAGGGACTGTGCCTTTCTGATGAGGCCCAGTCGCTCCCCAGGATCGAGCACTGTCAGAGTCGAAAACAAAGTCGTCTCACTCCTTGAGTCCTCGGAGAGCCGGCTGCTTCGCAGTTCACACACTGTTCTTCTGCTGGTTAGTGCGCTTGTACACCAGTTCCGCCTGGGCACATAAATTACCCTCTCCACTCAGAGTGCTTCCCAGACAGCCAAATTGTTCGTGTGGGGAGGTACCGGAGGTCTGTTGCAGTTTTATTGACATCTACGGGACGATCCCGAGCTTTGAGTAAATTCAGCACACCAAGCAGTTTGTATAACCTCTGACCGTCTGTTTTTGAGAACTAACATGCGACACTGTGGGCAAATTTGCTATGCCTGAGATTATTGGCGTGTGGTATATTAAAGGGAGATAAAACCCGCAGGGGCAGCCAAGGCCTGATCCTAGGCCCGCCGAATGGGACCAGGCAGGCCCCGAAGACTTTCCCCAGCTCCTGGGAGTCAGGCTGAAGGATAAAGCAAGACGGCCTTGATTGTTTCTCCTCTTGATCTAGATTGAAAGGTCCAGGGTGGATATGGGTGCCACACACCGACTTCTTCCATTTCCCTCCCGATGAAATACAAGAAGAGCAGATAGGATGCCACGGCAACCTCCCAGGCTGCCCGAGGAAGAAGATATGGTAAAATATGAATTTTGGGACATATTTTTGGTGTTCAGAACAGACCATTAAAACAGGAGGGGTAGATAAGGTTCGCCACAGATGAATTTAAGCCGACTTTCTGAACCTCACCTCTTGTTTCCCTTCCCGCCTGCAGAGGCTGGGCTGACCACTGCAGAATCTAAGGTAAGCAAAGTTCACAATTAGCTCCCAGGAGGCAGTCCATTGGGCCCCCTTGGCTGGGTTGAGTGCCTGGATGATTCTGTGCATGCCTAGGACTATAACAGGATAGGATGAGGCGGGTGACCCAGTCTTCAAGGTCCCTGCAACTCCCATGCCTCGTGTCGTCTAGTGCACTATTGACCGGGCCTGATTATGGAATAAGATCTTCTGATTCAGTGTGCTGGCAAGTGCTGTAAGCCCCAATTAGCTTAAAGTAGGAAGAGACGGTGGTCAAGTGTGGGAGGCTGTGTGGGGAGGAACACTGGCAGAATTAGGGCTTGAGGTACAAGCCGGGTAGGCTGTTTTCTACATTACACTTAAACCTTTCTATAACCGCAGCCCACAAGAGAAATACATCTGATGAAGACCACATGACTCTAATTAAATGAACTAAGCAATGCTTCTTTGTGCTAAAGATTTCATGGCTTGCCTCATTTGTAATTGGAGAAAAAAAACTTTTTAAAAGAATAAACTTTTGAAAGCAATCCGTGTTTACCAACCAACTAATGTGTAAGATCATTCAAGGAAAGGCAAAATAAACCAATGTCAAAAGCGTGTTCCAAAAAAACAAAGTTTGTACAAATATTCGCCATTGCAACTAAAATATCTCAAGGCATACTAAATATGTAATTTCTATAATTTCCCCCAGATGTAATCATTTGCTAAATCACAGAAGGGCAAGTAGGGAAAGAGGGGAGCTGAGGAGAATGGCATAAGCTAGAAGTGGCTTCCAGACAATTCTCCGCCACTCTTTAAGTTTTATTCCACCCGCCAACAACGTACTCCCTTTTCTGTCCCTTCCAACTTACAATCACTTTTCCTCATTCTCTGAAAGACTTCTGACCACCGGACCACTGCCTTTGGCCAATTCAAGGTCCGTGCGAACATCCATCCAGTCTCTGGGTTTTCATCTCCTTGACCTCATCTCCAATTGATTCCTCCTTTCCTCTAGTTTGACTTTTCTCCTCTCATGCCCTTGGCCAATCCATCACCAAATACTGTTGACTTGCCTTCCTGAAGCTTTCTCGCAACTCTTCACTTTTCTCTACTTTTCACCGAGTCTGTGTTGACTCAACATCATCGGTTACCTGAGCAGGGGCCATAGCCCACCCATTCTCACTCTCTACTGGAGCTACTGTTTAAAATCCCAGTTTGATCATCTTATGTCTGTTGCTTAAAACGGCCTATCTTAAAAGATTCTAGTTCCTCATAGGAGAAGGTCCCAAATCCTTAGCATGGCCCAAGGGAGGTCCCAAATCCTTAGCCCCCCAAGATTTGACCTCTTCCCCTCTCTGCAGTTACATCTTTCCCCGTGCCTCTCCTTAATCCCCAAGCTTCAGTCTTGTGGGTCTTATTTCAATTCTTGGGAGGTACCAGATTCTTTCTAGCTTCAGAGTCTTTGCCACACTGTTCTGTTTGAATGGAATGCCCTTTCTCCATTGCTTTATCGTCACTCCCCAGCCTGGTTATTTCTTAGCCCTAGTTACTGCCTATTTAATTTGGATTGAAGGAAAAAACCAGGAGGCTGGGATATGAAAGAAAAGCACAGCGTGGTTTTGCAGGTAAGGAGTTTGCACTGGACACTTGCTCAATCTCATCTAACCTAATCCCACCTCAGAAAGAAGAAATTATTTTACATACAGGAGTATACCGAGGCACAGGGATGAGAAATTTAAGATGGAAATTGTTGTCTGGATCATGGCCACCGTAATCTGTTGTGCGCGTTCTGCCCTGCTCAAGGGAAGAGCGTCAGGAGGCGGACAGGAGCTAAAATCCACCCACACTTGACTTGCCAAGCTACGTGTCTGTGGGGACAGCACCAGCTGGAGACGTGCCTTCTTTTCTGCACACACTAGGGTTGGGACTACCTGATTCATATCCCAAAGATGCTGACCCTCTCGTGATTTCAGTGATGTCCAAAAGAAGTGAATGAATACCTTCAAAATCAACCAGATAATAAAGGCGCCAAGACAAAGCGCTGTGCTTGCGACGGGTCCATCCCTCTACCACGAAGCAACTCAAACAGTTAACTGCGAGGCAGAACAGAAGAGAAGACCTAAATCAATGTTGAGTTCGGAGACGGCAATTAAGGACATCTAACAGAATCTGTAAGTGGTTCCTCTCTGACTTTAAGATGTCTCTTCGAAGTCAAGAAGGGTCACGCAGAGCCTCCAAACACAAACCTTGCTATTTAACGTTTCCAATAATCTCCGTGTTAACCCCTCAATTGCTTTCAGATACTGCACCACTGGCTGCAAAATTAAAATTAGAATCAATACAATGAGTACTCGGCACGTAAAACAGTTCAAGGCTCTATTTCAACCCGAAGGTTCATTTAAGCTGTAGGAATAAAAAGAGAAGACAGCCCTTTGTTCTCTTCATTTCACAATCCTGCAAATGGCCTCTTCGCCAAAATAGCTCCTCTAATCTTTAAGTTTTAATTAGCTGCCCGCAATTCATAAAATATCAGGAATTAAAATGCTGATACCTCATTCTCCTGAGAAATGGCACACAATTAACCTCTTTTTTCTGGTTAAAGACAGAAATTGAGAAAGGGTAATGACAAAATTAATCTATTCTGGTGGCAAGCCTTCCACCGTGCTGGAAAACAGCCTCCCAGCCTGCGCCAAAGGGAAAGCCTTCCGAGTGCGCGGAGAAACAGCGGCTTCATGGCAGACGGCCTTTTGTATTTGCGACAAGTTATATCACAAAATGATACGGGGCACCCCAAATCTTACAAAAATGTTAAATGATTTCCCAGTTAACCGACCTAACCCACCTTCTTTTTCCCTCTGAAGACGGGTATGCACACAGGCGTTAAATAATGTCTGAAGCCCCCGCTTCCTATCAAGGTGGGAGAAAAGACTAAGAAACACACGTCCTCCTGGAATGATTTCAAGATCAAAACAGCCACCTGGCAGTGAGGTCAAATGGAGTTTCTGGTACAGAGTTTACACCTTTCTAGAATAATTATTCTCCCAAAAAGTAGATTTTGCTCTTTTTTTTTCCTGATGGTAAATATTTAAGTACGATTAGCCATATCCATTTAAACTTAGTGGAAAGCTCACAGAGACAGAATAGTCTTAAATGTTTTAACATATGCTCTCAATGAAGACACGAGGAGGCAATGGGTAAAATGGCGGTTGTAGAGTCTATCTGCTTGCTTTCAAACCCCAGGGTGGCAGCTCACTAACTGTGTGATCTAGGGTACATTGCTTAACCTCTCTGAGCTGTTGTTACATATCTCTAAAGGGAAGGCAAAAACCTGTGTAGTAAGGATGAAACGTTCTTCAATGTAGAACCTGGCGCCTTACTAGTCTCATTAAGGTTCCCTGCTACTATTGTCAATAGAGGAACCCAAATATCTTTAATGAGTACAAAGAAACATACTGTTTCATGTTAAGAAACTTTGGTGATTCTCATTGCTGCTGTTTGCTTGTTTGTTTGTTTGCTTGCTTTTAGGGAATAGTCCTACTGAGATGCAACTCATATCCTGTACAATTAACCTATTTAAAGTGCCCATTTCAGTGGCGTTGAGTATATTCACAGAGCTGTGACGCTATCACCACAATTTTAGAACCCATCAGCCCAGAGCCCGATTCAGGGCTTGAACCCACGAGCTGTGGGATCACGACCTGAGCCGAAGTCAGACGCTCAACCAACTGAGCCACCCGGGTGCCCCTGAGCATGAATAATTTTATATGCAGCTCACAACAGATGTTGTTATACATTTTATAGGTGAGCCCAAAGAAGTTATACATCCTAGCAGAGACTACGCAGCCACACAGTTATGCGAGCTGGGGCTCAAACTCAGACCTTCTGGGCAGAGCCCACACTTTTCCTGATACGGCTGAGCTACAGTGAGCATCTGCCTATCAGATAACGAGGGTATGTGAAGGTCACAGCCTCGGGTGTATTTTCGGTGCCTTGGAGGGAGCCGAGAGAAGATAATAAATAAAAGCTCTTTTCCGTGACCTCCGCTTGCTCACCAAATGTAGTCGGCAGCAACTAACTGCCAGGGGGAGGGGATCTTGGCCGTGCGACTTCCAAGTGAATTTATCACTTATCATATCACGGCCACTCCTGGAGTTGACCCGGTCCCAGAGAAGCAAAACAACAGTACTCTTGTTAAGTATTCTCTCTTCCCATCCCCCTGGCCAAGTGCCTGGCTGAGGTTTTACACCAATGTCATTTCTAAGCAGCACCACTGTGACCAGGGACACATTTGCCCTGGACTGATGGGAGAGGGAATGCTTCCTTCTGTACTGAAACCCCCGGTTGAACCCTGTATGCTTTGCTGCAAATGCGTACGATAGCCGGTTCCCTCCTGTTGTTTCAACTGCCCTGCTCCTCCGGCTGGGAAGAAATGACCCCAAATGATTTTACTTTTCAGAAGACATTTTGAGCACTTTATTTTTTAATCACTTGTGATTTCCCCCAAGCCTAAATCCAAGAGATTTGTTAACAATAATCATTCAGGACCCCAACTCGAGCGCGTGTGGACGTGTATACAAAATCCGGAAACCACTTTGGGAGAGTGGGAGAGAGAGAAAGGGAAAGGGGTTTGAACCCCATCTGTGGATTTAAATTCAGTAAAATGAGCTTATGACAGCCCTTCTCCCCGCCGTATACCAGCACGAGACGATCTCCTTCTAGGCTGTTCTACCCAGGAAAGACTCTCAGCTGCAAAACTCCAAACCAGCTGTGACGGGGACTAGAAGGTTGGAACCTAACCGAGAACTATCAGCGGCTCACTGCTCTTGGAAGCCACCCAGCAAAGAGAAGGGCAGCGGGCTGGGGCACCTTCGGAAGGGCTCTGGAAGTGACAGCAACACTGCCCAGGTCATGAGGCGTGCGGGGAGCTGCTGTGTGCGTGGCCTCCTGTCCGCTCGGGTAAGAAGGATGTGTGGGGGCAGAGAACCCCGGGCCAGACCAGCCTTTGACCTTCGCCATGGCCTGCCAGCTCTCAGCAGCCCTCGAGCCATGTTCAGCCCAGACCCTCACCCGGTGTCATTTGCAGATGGCCTCGGGACCCTTCAGATGCGTGGACTCAGAGCCCCATGCGCTGAGGTAGGAGAGCACGAGCTGAGCCAGCATTGCAAAGTGGGCTTCCTGGTGACTCTTTCCTTGGATGAAAAGAGAAAGACTTTGTTTCACGTCAAGCACCTGTTCCTCATTTGCTATCTTCCCACCAAGGAGTAATGGAATCTTCTCCTGGCTCATCCTCCGTGGTTGTTTCTGGAGAACCCCAGCAGAGTTTCACTGTGGGTTGAATTTTATCCTCCCCAAATTCGTATTTTGAAGTCCTAACCCCCAGCATCTCAGAATGTGATCGTGTTTGGAACTAGAGTTGTCACAGATGTAATAACCTGGTACAACTGGTGTCCTTACAGAAAGGAGAAATTTGGAACCAGATACACATGGAGGCAGAGATCAGGGTACGGCTTCTGTACACCAAGGAACACCAAAGGTTGCCAGCACGCCACCAGAAGCTGGGCGTCAGGCATAGAGCAGACTCTCGCTCACAGCCTCAGAAGGAACCAACCCTGCCCGCACCTTGATCTTGGACCTCCTAGCTTCCACACCTGTGAGACAGTACCCACCAAGTGTGTGGTACCCTGTCATGGCCGCCCCACCAAATGAACACAGGCCCCTTGGCTTCGTCTTTGGAATTGCCTCCTGTCTCGTCTTATATCCTTCCCTTGTGTCACAGGGAAACCTGCCTCTTTCATTCCAGTTTCATTTTATTTTTTATTTTTTTAAGTTTACTTACTTATCTTGAGAGAGAGCGAGAGAGAGAGAGAGCACATGAGCAGAAGCAGGGGAGAGGCAGAAAGAGAAGAACAGAGAGAGAATCCCAAGCAGGCTCCACGCTATCAGCACCAAGCCCTACACGGGGCTCGAACTCACAAACCCCGAGATCGTGACCTGAGCTGAAACCCGCAGTCAGACATTGAATGGACCGAGCCCCCAGGGTGCCCCTCAGTCTCATTGTAGAGGGAGGGGGTGCTCCTTTCGCCTCTGCAGGACTTGGTGCGAAGGTGCAGTGTGTTACATTAAACACAACTCTGGAGGCCTCTGCCCAGCTGAGAATACTAGAAAGCTGTCTCCTTTTAATAAATTCATTCCGTTTATGTCTCTGTACTAAGTTTTCAAGGAGATGAGTTATTTTCACATGACAAATAATTGGCACAGGAATGTAGCAAATATCTGTTTCGAGCTTAGTGTATGCCGGCCTCTGTTTTAGTTGCATCTATTAGCAATTTAATGATCACAACAATCCTATGAGGGAGATATTATTATTATTATTATTATTATCATCATCATCATCATCATCATCATTATCATTACTTTACAGGTGAGAAAACTGAGGCAAGGAGAGATTGAATGACTTCCTCCAAAAAGTCAGTGGCAAAGCCTAGATTCGAAGCCAGGCCGCAGCCCAGCCCCAGAATCTGCTCTGAACCACTGTGCATCTTGCAAGCAGGTTTAATAGCAAGTGTGGCCCATCCTTCCAGGCATGAGGAATCTCTGCCCATCCTGGGTCCCGAATTTGGGATGATGATACATTTTCATTCCGCCACCAGTGGGTTGATTTATACCTTAGGACTAGCAGAACTGGGAGCCACCAGCAGCTCTCCCATAGAGGGCACAGCAACACTCAGCACCCTGAGGGTACTAATGTACCCACGTCAGTGCCCGGCAGAACCATGGGAGGGGCCACACGGCCAAGCAGATAAGAGAAACCGGTAGACCGGAGTTCCAGTGGGGGCGCCCAGCAACCTGAGATATTTTGTGTGAAAATACGTGACACACCCCCAGGCAGGCAGGCAAAGATTCTCTCTGATTGCTGAGGTCTTCAACAAATAACTGGGGCAAAATCCAGAAAACTCTGGATTATGACCAGTATTGTGACCCTGCCTATACCTTTGGGTTGGTAGGGCATGGTGAATCGCAAACACATGCTAATGGGATATCAGTACTTAGCATAGTCCAGCCGAGGTGGCCCTCTTCAAGGCACCCTGCCACCCCACTGGAGACTCTATGGAAACCTGAAGTCAATTCAGGTCTTCATTAGGCATCCCACGGAGTTGTCAACTGGAAATAGTACAGCCCCTCATGCAAGGGAAAAAAGGGCTATGCTTCCAAAATGGTGTCAAGAACCAGCTCAGAAACTGGTAGTGACACAAAATCCCTCTGTATGGAGAGAGAGTGAGTGAGCCCTTTAGTTAAGGCCCAGCAAACCAAAGGATGAGCACAGAAAGCCGGCAGCTGCTAAGGGCCAGTGGTAGATACGGGCTAGGATCCAGACAGAGTCAATAGGACCAGCTCTCAAGAATCTTCTAATCAGGGGTGCCTGGACCTGATGGTAGGGCATTGGCAATGGCCAGTAATGTCCTGGGAGCTGTCAGGGCCCGTGAGGTCCAGCAGCTGCTCTGCGAAGCGGACCTCCCAAGCTCACCTACTGAAGACCAACACCTACACGGGCTCGCAACCCCACACGAATGGATGAACTGATAATTGGTGGATTAAGTCAAACATTTCTGGCATTAACACAGGTTTCTATTTGTGTTGACCTGTTTGGTTTCCTTTACATCTCTCAGAACACAAAACCTTTCTTTAGCTCTTACTCTCTCAGTTATGCCTGGAAGGTTTTCAGAACATGTTTATCTAGAAAGTTACTTGAATCTTACCTTTAAAAATAGCAGGCAGAACATCTTAAGTTACTTGAAAGATGGATAGAATGTTACTGCTGTTGTTGTTAAGACATTTATTGAATGTCACTACAGGTAACGACACCATGTAATGTGTGACTACGATCCTAGCTCGTGGGTTTGTGGCCTAAATTAACCCGGGTTAGTGCCATCGCAGGTCCTGGTCTCCAAAACGCCTCAACTTATCTCTGTCAGACGAAGACAAACTACACTCACCTTGGAACACTGACAGAGGCCCGGCTTCCTGCTCTCCTGTTCTGCTATGCTGAAGGCTTCGAACCTTTCCTGCACCCTGTGTTTTAAATTATGCAAGTGAGAAATTTCATAAAAGACAGATAAACAAACAAACAAACGAAAACACTGAAAATCATCCACAAGCTTAGATTAACCACACCATCTCTGTGGTCTTTCTGAAAGAGCAGCCATATTGTCAAATCAATAGATGCCAAGCAGTATTTCTTGAGAACCTAAAATGTTTCTGGCACAGGGCCAGGTGATGGCAAAGGAACAGAAACCTCACTCTAGACCCTCAGAAGAGTTCGTCCTCTTGTTAGGAATATAATAGAAATAAACACAGCCTGGCACTATGACATGTGAGTGAGTCATCTTTGGGAGGATGTAAAGGAAGGAGACATACTATTATTTGTTGACTAAATAAGCATTGAGCACCTGTTCCGTGCTCTCTGCCATGAACATGGATCAAGGTCTTCAGGAAATAATAGTAGCCAGTCAGGGAAAAAGACCAGCGAGATTCAGTAAAATATTACCTACACAGCTACGTGGACAAGGCGTGGAAGATACAGAGGCATGGAAGACCCAAACTTTCCTGGGGATTCAGCTCTTGCTGACAGAACTTCCCGAGACCAAGACCGGCGTGCAGGGTGCCTCACTGAACGTGCTGTGTGCCTGGCGAGAGAGAATCTGAAAGATGGATATGAATTTGAGGAGACACTGGAGGAGTAGGGCGTGGAATGAACAAACATCTGATGGTGTATTTTTTTTCTGAGCCATTTACCAACTTCGCATAAGAAAATGCTTAAAAGCAAAATATTTCCATACCGCTGCATGCCTGTATTTCATTCCCCCCGATCAATAGCTTCACCTGCTCAACAAAATCAAGGCTTCATTTTGTAAAAAGAATAAAACCAAATTTTTCTGTTAATTATTGTGCCTAAAATAAGAGATCAGAGCATTCAAATTTAGACATAGTTTATGGATTTAATATTAAGGTCCTTTTACAACCATATCTTTAGAACTTCATTCAATTAGGGCAGGTAAACATCAGTGCTATTGGGTGAGATTATCGCCAGATACTTTACAGGATGCTAAATATGGTTTAAAAGCTCAGCTCAGGGGCGCCTGAGTGGCTCAGTCGGTTGAGAGTCCGACTTCGGCTCAGGTCATGATCTCGCGGTCTGTGAATTGGAGCCCCGCATCGGGCTCTGTGCTGACAGCTCGGAGCCTGGAGCCTGCTTTGGATTCCGTGTCTCCCTCTCTCTCTGCCCCTCCCCCACTCATGCTCTGTCTCAAAAATAAATAAACATTAAAAAAATTTTTTTAATAAAAAATAAATTAAAAAAAAAAGCTCAGCTCAGGTTTACGACCGGTGAGAAGAAAAAAGAAAGAAAAAAAGAGAGGTACTGTGTACCTTTAAAAGCTTTGCAGTAGCGTGCGTATCGATACTGTTCGTGTAAAGTGAAATACATGCGCACGTGTTTGTCTATGCAAAAATTATTTGCTGCCGGATACAGAAGAAGTTACTAACAGCGCTGGTCTCCGCAGAAGGGAACTAGGCTCAGCGTTAAAATGGAGGGGTGCTTTTCACTCCCCTCGCCATGCCTGTTACCTGCATCTGAGGCCCCCGGGAGTGGGGATGGCAAACTTCTTTCCCGAAGTCTCACCACAGACAGCCGGCACTTCACTATTATTATTTTTTTTTAACATTTATTTATTTTCAAGAGACATAGAGGCAGAACATGAGCAGAGGAAGGGCAGAGAGACAGGGAGACACAGAATCCGAAGCAGGCTCCAGGCTCTGAGCCATCAGCACAGAGCCTGATGCGGGGCGCGAACTCACAGACCGTGAGATCATGACTTGAGCTGAAGTCGGCGGCTCAACCAACTGAGCCACCCAGGCGCCCCCTCAAACACTCATCTCCACACATTTCAGTTTGCCTGAAACTCTATCGAAGGCCCCAGATTTTTACTTTCCTAAGACCGAGTTCATATTTAAGCAGGCAGTTGCTCTGAGGAAGGCATTTAGGAGAAAAATAATAATAATAATAATAAAAAGAAAAGAAAAAAAGTAGTTTACTTGCAAAGAAGTTTAATAAGGGAGTCCAAGTTTTAAAAAGAGTAGCTTAAAAACAAAACAAAAGTCGGGGCGCCTGGGTGGCTCAGTCAGTTAAGCGTCCAATTTCAGCTCAAGTCATGACCTCACAGTTCAGGAGTTCGAGCCCCATGTCGGGCTCTGTGCTGACAGTGTAGAGTCTGGAGCCTGCTTTGGATTCCGTGTCTCCCTCTCTCTCTGCCCCTCTTCTGCTCTCTCTCAAAAATGAGTAAGCATTAAAAAACAAAAGAAATGCAAGCAAAAAACTGAAATAAAAAAAAAAAAAGATTGGTAAGCATCAACTCTTGGTTTGGGCTCAGGTCATGATCTCATGGTTCTTGGGATCGAGGCCCACTGCAGCACAGAGCCTGCTCGGGATTCTCTCTCTCCTCTCTCTCTCTCCTCTTTCCCCTGCTTGTGCTCTTGCTCTCTCTCTCTTCAAATAAATAAATAAACATTTTTTTTAAATTGCAAGATAAGCAAGGTTACCAAGTTTACATTTCGTCTGTTTGTGGTGGGAAAACAGATTTCGTCAGTAGTTTATCTACGTAGGTCACTGCACGTCTTCAGATGTCAACACTGAAACCGTCATGGATAAAATTATCTTTGATGCTGTCACTAACTTTCAGGGACAGCTACGGTTTCTTTTATCATGGGGATTCCAACCAGACAGGCGGCTTCCCTGGAAAACGGTCTTGGTTTATCTCAGGATGCAAAGTGCTTTTTTAAAATTTTTGTCTGACCACCGTACGTGATTTCTCACGTCCACTAACTCGTCGCAGCGGCAGGGCCAAAAGCTGTATTGTTCCTAGACGTCCCGAGCATTGAGAGATAACAGGATCCATCTGAGTGAGGTCGCCACCATTTTTGCGGTCTCTGCCGGCAATGTCCACACCCCCTCGTGCACTAAAACTGCAGAAGGTGGCTGATGTCAGCCCCCCGGGACCGTGTCATGTGGCCTCAAGGAGAAGCCGCAAAGAACTGGAAAACCAGTTAAGCAAAGGCGTGCAGGCAGTATTTCGGACCAAACGGATACGATAGAAACACAATGTATTACGATGACCTAAGGGACGTTCCCATGTCCCGGTGGAAATCAGACACTTCAATTTTTACAACCAAACCATTAGACCTTCTGATGCACAGCGATTTGGAGAACCGCCTACGAGTCTGCAGACCCCTTTCCCTTTTTGGTATATACAATCCGTGTAGCTAACGAGCCCCGGAACAGCGCCTCAGAGCGATCTGAAAGTCTGTCTCCTGGGCCGTCGACCTCAGGAGGACAACGAATAAAGCATTCACAAACAAACCTACTTTGGGGTTGGCTTTCTTTCGGTTGACACCATGCTGCCCATCTGCTTCCTTCCTGAACTAGCAGCAGCAGCACTTACAAAGAAACCACAACTCAGAGTTTCTGAAAGTGTCTGATGGTTATGAATATGCCACCCGAAACATACCACTTTAGCATGAAGATTATTTTGATCTCAAGGCCATTGATAAGAAGCTGTCTGCCCTTCCCCGTTTGCCTCAAAGCAGGACATAAAGTTGCAAAGGTGTTTCTCACCAACTCCCCCATCTCCCACCAGGAAGGACGGAAGTGAATCACTGAAGACAACAGTACACCTGATCAGCCTATAAATGGTGCCAGAGGAATCTATGTAACACATTTTCCTAACTAGCCTTATCTGCCATTAGTTTCATGTATGTTTACCTTCCCACCATTGGCCAGCCTGGAAACGTAGTCTTTTTCCTTGGTCTTCTCGCTTCTCTACAAACTTATTGTTCTTTCGTTAAGATGCTATATAGGACCGAGTTCTCACCACCCCTTTGAGCTACTCATCACTGGGTTCTCCCCCATGTATGTACAAGGCACAGGTTAATAAACTTCTGTCTGTTTTGTTATTTTTTTCTTGTTAATCTGTCTTTTGTCAGGCTTCTTTCTAAGGCCCCTGATGAGGAGCTAAGACGGTAGTGGGCAAAAGTTTTTTTCTTCCCTTGCATCCCAGAAGTTGACTAGCGGTCCTCTTAAACACTGACAAATCTACTCAACGGCACTTCTCCGGTTTCTCCTATCTTGGTGAGACCATTTTCTGTCACAAAATAGGCTACATATCTTATCGCAAGTCCTCTCCTTATCTCTCCTGCCTTCATCTAGACCCATTCTTCCTGTAGCATCTCCCTGGAAAGCAAACGCTCCTGCAAAACAATAATTTGAAGACTATAATCAAGTGACCCTTAGTTTTCTTTTATCTTAGCAAGTCTATTGCATCTCCTTGTGCTGTTGTCTTTAAAATAAATCTCTTCTTCCTTAACTATGTTTTTGTCCTTTGTTAACCCTTTCCTCCCAAACTGAGTTAATCAACACTGAACCAAATGCTCTCGCATGAAGCTCACGAACGCAAGGTACAAATGCCCTGCGCCTTTCTTTTTATGGCTCATATGTCATTTTAATACATCTCAGAATTATGCCGGCTTTTCACAACAGCACACCTATGTAGCTTTTTCCCCCATTGATATTCAACGATGCCTCCCACCCGATAGAGTTATTGACAAGCTTAGTGGGATGATGTGTGAAACATGCTCATCGGAAATTCCCGGCACGAAGAGAGCGCTCCAGAAATGGTGATTCTGTATATTCTTGATAGTCCAGGAGTACAGAGGAAGAGGGGCTATTCGAAATGCGCTGTAGAATATATTTAAGACAATGAATAGAGAAATATTTGTGCCCCCTGCTTTAAGACAACTCAGTATACGGAAATTGGAATTTACGGAAGTAATATGTGACTTGGGTGTCTGTTATGAAGAAGGCCCTCATCTTTGCTCAAACTGCCCTGCTTCATTCCCAGGCTCCATCGGCGAGGACCGCAAATGACACTCCAAGATTTCAGCTCGATAGGAGAGCTACACTTACACAAGGTGAACTGTTCCGACACTACATGTTAAGGGTAGGAGCCATCCATTCCTGGAATCTGAGGCAAATCCAAACAAGGAGTAGTATTTCTGACCAAGGCTCAACATTGTACAAATCCAAGATATGACAATGAAGATAACACAAAACTAAGCAGCTACAAACCACTATACATTCAAAATAGACGTATAACCCAAGACAGATAAAATGAGCGTTAACGTGTGTACCTATTGACTACACAAAAGGCCCCAATGAATTATTAGGTGCTCCTCTAGTTTTACTGTATATAACAATTATAACAGCTTCGGTCTATCTTAATTCTGGCCTAAAATGAATGTAGTACCCAGAGTAATTAAGAAATAAACATTCATAGAGCAATGCAGTTGTGTGTCCCTTAGAAATTTGTCGCATGAGCCAGATGGCCCAAGTTTCTTTCTGAAAACTTACCAAGGAAATGCAAGATGCCTTTCCCCTTCCACGCTGGGTGAACGACCCGGAGCAAGAGTAGATCGTCACACCCTTTTCCGCTGCTGGGAGAGAACTGGGCTGAATATTCACCCATAAATGGGCAATGTTGATCACATTCTTTCCATGAAAACATTTCTTTCCTAAAGGAAGGGCTGACCCTTCCCCCCCCCCAGCCCCGCCTCAGTTAGAAAGAGCTGTCCTGGTGTGGGGGTCAGGGGGCTCCCTAAGAGACAAGTCATGTTCAGCCTTTCTCAGCCTTCTCTCCGGGAAGTGACCGTCTTTGACATCTATCAGAGCACTTCACACGTCAATGAAAGGCAGTAAGAATGATCCGATTACAACTTTAGACTTTACTCCTTAAGGTAAAAAAATGGCATATACCTATTATATAACTATTTTAAACCATACATGTACATAACATTTTATAAACGCTGTTTATCTTCTTCATGTTCATTTCTCCCTTCACGGGGCTAGCCAAACTCTTTACAACTACACCTCAGTGGGGGCCTGCCCAGACTGTCCCCTTTTACCTGTCCCTCTTCAGACTTCTAACCCAATGCGTGCCTCTAGCCACCCCCAATACCGAATGTCCAGGAGCGAATACCTGATCCAGGTGTCTGCTCTGCAGGCTAGTCTGAAATGAACAGCCCCTCTCATCGCTAGGCCCCACGCCATTCCCCTTGCACTTAAACACGTGGAGTGCTGCTGGTACCGCAGTTGGGTCTTCCCCCATTCAAGAAATCTTCCTCCCTGGCCCCAACCAACACCTTCTTCCCCATAGAGACTTTTAGCAGCAAAGGCCTTTAGTTTCTTCCCATAACGAACCCTCACTGTTATGCGCCATCTCAACCAAACGCCCGGACAAGTACTCGGGTACAGTATCATTTAAGAGGTGGCAGATGTTACATGCCTGACGGATATTAGGTTTAATCTTTACAATCCTACCAGGACTGTTATGTGTAAAATGATTCTTTACTAGGTAATTATGAAGATGTATTCATTTCTGGCACACGGTGGGAGGTCAATCATTAATGCTCAACTGATGAATGAATTAATAACCGGAGAGCACACAGTACTTCATAAAGGCAAAGCGCCCTGTCGAACCAATAGAATCAGAAGATCTGCAAGACCTACCGCGGAAGTCCCACAAGTTGTCTGTCACGTGCAACTCGCCACCCTGAAACTACACATTCCTTTTCCAGAGACCTGAACAAATGGAAATCTCTTCCTTCTTTAATTCAAATCTACATCCTTGCACCTGCTCCCGCTGGGTCTTGGCTCAGCTCCCAGGAGCCACACAATATAGAATCGCGGAGGGAGGGTGGGGGGAGAGGGGAACGGCGGCGGGGCTGGGCCTCCATTTTTTTTTTTTTACTCCACACCACTAAGATTAGCGCTGGGGGTGGGTCCCCCAGGTAGCTAGGAGAGTTGATCCCACCCCCAACACACACACTCACTGTGAAAGCAAAAATTCTCAGAAAAAGATGTATTTCGAAGTTTTATTTTCAGACTTGCAGGATACAAGACAGTAAAAGGAAAAGTCTTGTTCACAAAAACAGTCCTAGGAAAGGGCTCATTTAGAAATACAAAGGAATGTCTAGATAAGTGGATCCTCAAACTTTAGCTGCCTCCGAATCTCACTCGCGGGGCTGCGTGTTAAGACACCTAGCGCTGGACACGAGTTTCTGATACTGTAGATCCGAGGTGGGGCCCTGAATTGGCATTTCCAACTAGTTCCCGGGAGGAAGCCCTTGCTGCTGTTCCGGGGACCACACTTTGAGAACCACTGGCCTACACTCGAAATAAAGTTAGTTGTTCCGGTGCAAGACGTCGATTTTTACAGAGCTGTGATGCTGCCACGCTTTTACGCGTTTGGCAAGTAACCCGGGTTAAGCCCTCGGAGCGGCCCTGCGTGCGCCTGTAACCAACCGAAGACACCGAGCCGCCCGGTTCCCCTACGGGCCACGCCCGATCGGGGCCGCTTGGTTGCACAGCAGCGCCCTGCTTTTCGAGCTGGGATACTTCGGGGAATGAAGCTTGGGGTGAAGTTGTCTTTCGTTCCCTGGGAGGCAGACGGAGCGCTTTCTCATACCAGCACCCTACGCGCAGCACCCTCGGGCCACCGGAGTCGCTCCGGAGACCAGGAGCTGCAGGGCTAGGGGCGCAGAGCTGGCGGCCCTGCTCACAGGCGCCGCACGGCGCACGCGCAGCAGCGCCTCGGACGCCAGCCAGGAAGGCGCCCCGGAAGTGGCGGTGCGGGGCCGCAGCTGTCCCGAGGTAGGGGGCGCTGAGATTCGCTGTTTCCGCTTCGCACTCGCTTATCCTTCAAGTCCTCGTTCAACAGTGGGCTGGCATTAATGATCCAGGTTACTCTGGGCAAGGGATTCCTTCGAAATTTGATTGCATTTGGGCTAAAAAAGAGCGCTGCCGAAACCCGGGATCGAACCAGGGACCTTTAGATCTTCAGTCTAACGCTCTCCCAACTGAGCTATTTCGGCGCCTTTTCACTTCTCTTTAAAGTAGACTATCACTGAACTATTTGTGTCCGCCCCTTCCGTCTTTTCTTAGTCACTGCTAAGGCGCGTTCCTTTCTGGTCACAATAAACGGTCGCGTCAGAACTCCGCTCTGCTCTCTTCAAGCCATGATTAGGCACCGCGTAAACGTTAGTCACTTTGTTCAATGTAATCGGCATTTCTGACTCCATTATCAACCGCGGGGACGCCGAGCGCGCCGGAGCGCCAGCTGCCAGGGAGGGGCTGCCCGGGGGCCCGGGCTCCGCGGCTCCTCCGCGCCTCCCCGGCCGGCCGGGCTCGTCCCCGCCGTCCGCAGGGCGGCGCGGTCCCCTAGGCGAGCCCCCTGGCCCCGCGAGGCAGGCCCTTCCCGCCGATCCGCGCCTGCCTGTGATCGCACACCGTGTGTCACCGCGGAGACGAAGGAGCGGACGAGGGCCTGGAGGCAGGATTGCAGCTTCCCTGTGGTCCTGGGTCCTCGGAATCCCCCAGGAACCTCCCACCCCTTTGCACGGCGTCGGCGTGGCCCATCGAGGGCGCTCCGTAAACGCTCGGGGAGCTCATTAGGGACGATTTTCCAGAGTCAATGCCACTTCCTACACCCGTAGACAAATGTTTCCGAGGCATCTGCTACGAGCCAGGCACAGACGTTCGGCAAAGCCCAAACATCCTATTGTTTTATATGCTTTTTTCTTTCCAATTAATTTGTGATTTTCTAAAAGCAGTGATGATTACCGTACCGCCCTTTTAGCCCGCCCTTTAGGGCTCTGAATGTAAGTGGAACCTTCACAGGCAATCTTGAGGGATGCATGGATGAGTGCATATGAATGTGAAAGAATAAAAAGAAAGATGGAAGACTGAATGGCGGAAGCGTTTTTGCCATCTCTAAGGTGCAGGGTCGCTTTCTGAATTCCTTTGTTGTGTGGAATCCAGCTAAGACAAGAGCTTGAGATTTAAAAGAAGTCTAGCTAAAGAAGGAAAAGAGACCCAAAAGAAGTTGGGGATGGGCGTTCATCTGTGACGGCTCTGTGGGACTGAGAGTGGAAGAAGGAGAAATTCGGGGCACCTGCATTGTGCAGATAGTACAGAAAGAGACGAGAAAAGAGTACTTTTACAGGCTTTCTTGTGCCATGAATGTAGGTACCTTTCACAGTCTCCTCAAAACAATGCAGGTGAAGACTTGAACCTGGGTCACTAGGAAAGTGGCGTGGAAGTGTTGATGAGATTTGAGGTGGGCGTGGGGAAGAAACGTTCTAGCTTCTAACGGGAGATGGAGGAAGAAGGATAGAACAGAGGAGGGCACAACCATCAAACTTCACGTTTTCACCGTATGATGCCATAAGATCCTTCGGCAAATTACAAGATCTTAGAAACTGCTTTGTAGTGGTGCTCATTTGTTGAGTGAAAGCGGATCTCAGAATGTTAAGTGTGGCGGTGTGTGTCAGGATGAACTGCATCGCTGCACAGCGTGGTTTGCCCAGGACAGTCCTTGTTTGCACCTGTTGTCCCAGAACCCTGTATGGTTAGTAGGACCTCTTTCCGTCTTTAAAAGTCTCCAGCGCCTGGAAAAATGAACGATGTGATCACCCAGTTTGTCAAGTGTGATAAAGGGCCACAGGTGCTTGGTGGTGTTTGCTTGGTGCTACATGGCGAACACCACTGGTTACACATTAGAGAAACGATGTTTACCATCAGCTCGGTATTTGTCGTTGCTGTTTTACCAAGGGGACTGGAAGTTTCCAGGACTTAGTGTCATAGTTCCCCAACGGTGCAGCGAAGCTCCCTGCCGTACTGTAGTGCGAGATATTTTACACTTTTAAGGGAAACTCAGCCATGCCTGGACATCTTTGGGACACCGCACGAACTGCTCGATGATTCATAGTTTCAGCAAGAGATCGCTCTACATCGATTTCAGTGACGTCGTCACTTTGCAAAGCTAGGTTTTTAGCAGTTCTGACAAAAAGCAGTTGCCTGTGACAATAAATGTGTTACAGGAAATAAAAGTGGTGATGTCCAATCTGCTTCAAGGCTTGAGAAATTGTGCGCTACCCAACAGGTGCACACACCCCACAGGCGAGGAGTAAGTAGTGATGGCTCTTTAAGGCTGAGATAAAAATATAACTGTCTTTCAATTCGTGCATGTAATTTTTCCAAACAAATTACAAAGCTTGTGGACATACTTACTGAGTTATTTGAGCCTGAATATTTAATAAAAGGAACTGTTCAGCATTTCTGTTGTCCTGGGAGCACTGGAAAAAATTATTGAGACACAAAGAGTATTATGAATGTTTGAAAACCTCTAGCGTAGTGCCTTAGTGTTGATAGCAGGAATGACAATTATTACTGAATTTGTTCAGCAAGGTTGCAGAGGCAAGAAGAACCATCAGAACTTCCGCAGAGACCAAGTGCCAAGAGCTAACGTGAAGTGTACATTTGTGCACCCAGGTCACAGTAAGGGACAAATGATAAAGATGTTGGCATTCGAATGAAGATAAGATGTTGAAGAAGACGCCATGTCGAAAAGAAGTTTTGCATAGGCTACAGTCCTGTCTTCCAAATTAGCCCTAGGATTTTGGCAATCTAGTCTAATTACTATGATAACTATGAAAACTAATTACGACAACTAACTGGAAGACCTAAGAATAATACAACTAAAAAGAATATGTTGTCTATAGTAACAACATCTAATACATTTTTGAGCTCCTGTCAGTTGATAATCTGTCCTTAGCTTTGCTCCTAGGGCCCCACAGCACACACACATGAAAAGAGCACTTATTTTGATTTGCCTCTGATTTGGATCAACATTTCTCGAAGGTGTTAAAAAGATGGCAGTGTGTCAAAAGGACATAGGAGCCAGTTCGAAGGGGCTCCCGCTGGCCAAATCTGATACCATCAGAACATCAAAATAAATCAGGAAAGTAATAGATTATTTACCTTTGAATAAAATAAAAATCCATGAGTACGATAGTAGAGGGGAGGGGACTGCGGGTTCTGGTTTACAGGTGAATGACTTTCACGAACTGTTTAAAGTGGATGGAGTGGTGGCAATGGACGTCGCCATTTTCCAAGCATCATAGTAAAGACCGGCTCAGTCAAGAATTGTCAAGATGCTGAGTCTACCAGACCATTGCAAGGTCTCAACGTGTCTCTCCACAGATTGCATAATAGTTGCAAGGAGAAAAATAGAAACCACATAAATGGTGGAGAAGCCGGACAAGGCCTTGACCTAGTCATTAAGATTAATATCACCGATGAAGGGCAGTCAGATGTCATGTGCCACCTAACGTGATTGTCTGGAAAGGATACAACATCACTTATATTCCTGGTCCGGCCAGGAATCCAAACCTGACCTTAATCATGAGGCAACATTAAACAAATCCAAAACAAAGGGCATTCTAGTAAATGACTAGGCTGTATTCTTTAAACTCTTACTCTGATGAAAACAAAGACAAACCAAGGAACTGTTCCAGATGACTGGGGGCATGGGGGTGGGGGGAAGGAGACATGACAACAGTGTGATGAGGAGCAGTAGGTGACCCCAGATGGATTCCCAGCTGGGAGGGGAAAGTGCTTTAAAGGATATTAACGGAACAATTGAAGAAACTGGAACACGAGCTGTAGATTACATAGAAGTGTTACATCGGTGTTAAACTTCCTTGAGTTGGCAACCATAGTTAGGTAAGAAAATATCCATGTTTTTAGGGAATACGTACTGAACTGTAAAGGGGTAAAGAGATGTAGCTGCAATCTACCCTCAAGTGGTTCAGCAAAATAAAAAAATAATGTGTGTACAAGTACAGAGAGAGAATATGAAAAAGTATATGGAGAAAAATGCTAAATGTTGGTGAATCTGGGTAAGAGATATATGGCGCTTCTCTGTACCATTTTGTAACTATTCTGAAAATTGGAAAACTCAATTTAAAAAATTTTTAATACAAATTTGGTGCTTTTGTGGAGCCATACAATTTCCGTTAGAATCACAGATCAGAACGCTAGAGATGGAAGAGAATTTAGTGTTAATTTAGCCTGTTCCACAGACTTTTACAGATCAGAAAACTGAGGCCCAGATACATTATGAATAATTTGGTTCAGGTTACCGTCTCGCTTAGCTTGGGCTGCAGCAAGAAAGTACCATCGATGGGGTACAGAAATGTATTCGCTCACAGTTTGGAGGCTGTGAAGCCCAAGATCAAGATGGCAGCTGGATAGGTTTCTGGTGAGAGTTCTCTTTCGGGCTTGCAGAAGGCAGTCTTCCCTCTCTTTGTGCTAACATGGCCTTTCTTTGCTGCATATGCATAGAAAGACCTCTCTCTCTTCTTCTTCTTCTTCTTATAAAGCCACCAATTCTATTGGATGAGGACCCCACCCTATGAGCTTTTTTACTTTAACTATGTCCTAAAAGACCTATTTCCAAATATAGATACAGTGGGGGAAAGGGATTCAACATATGAACTTGGGCTGAAGAAACACAAATCGGTCCATACTAGTCGCACAATTAATTTGGTGCCAAACTGACTGGTGACCAGTAGAGCATATATTCTTTAGTTTGCACCAGATTCTCTGGATATTTTTTTAAAAGAAAGGCCCTATTTCAATTAAAAATTGGTATGAGAGTCTAAGTCTGAAACTGGAATCCGGGTTACGGCTCAGCTTTCTCTTGTAGCTGCTTTTTAATGGGCATGTCTATGCATTCTGAAGTTCCCTGTACGTAGAAAATAATACTTTTGCTTGAGGGATGTAAAGCCATTTCTCCAAAGTTATATATTCAAGCGGCAACTTAGGGAAGAAGTGTAAAAAAGTTCGTAGATTGTAAATGTCATCAGTGTGCTGAATTGATCCAAAAGGAGTTAATTTATTTAAAGCCATTAAACCACAAGTCTATAAAGACCTTATTGTTTTTTGTTTTCGTTGAATCACATACATCAGTATAAAGCCTCTGGGTGTACTTACCAGGCCAAAAACAATCAAGTAAATTATACTCAAGAACAACCTACCGAGCTTTTCGTGTGTTCCAATCCAATCCTCCCACATCCATCAAACAAATGCCTAACTAACCATGTGGATTTTGCACCATGCCCTCCAGGCCAGAAAAGTTGGATTCCAGAGCTTGAGTTTCAGAGGCATGGGTGCTTCTTAAGTACTGTCAGCTTAATTGCTTGCCTCTCTTTCTTGATGAAGGGGGCCAGCCTCCCAGTTGTATCTCTACCCCCATCTCCCCACTCCACCCCTATCCAGCGATTAAGGGGTGAAGCCTGATTATTCGCCCAAAGAAATAAGACAAAATAAACTTAGCACAGGAGTTTCCTAAATCCTCTGATAATTTAAATAAGAAAATAAAAGCTAAAACAAAACAGAAACAAGACATAAATCAGTCTGTTCTTTGGTGTCCGTGAAAATGCACAAGGTGGTGGCCTAAAGTGACCTGATTGGCTGTCCTCTGTCCAGCGGTTGGAGTTCTCTGGGCACATTTCCAGGACTGTCCTAAATTACAGGGCAGAAAGGAGGGTCCTGACGTCAGATTCCAGCTCTCAGAAAGCCAGCCCTTTCCCATCATTAGCAACTGGAAAAGTGGGCTCCGCCCAGAGTTCCCCAGCACACAGAGCTGCGCGTGATTTAGTAGGGGCTGTGGCTTCTCTGTATCATTCATGTTATGTGTTTTGCCACTCACCGGTCCAGGGTGCAAATCCCCCTGGATGGGCAGGAGGGAACCCGTCTCGCCAGACAGAAGCGCCCTCTTCAGCCTGTGCATGTTGTCCTCTGAGTCAGGACTGAATGATTGGACCAGGGGGTATGACCGATGCCTCCCTGCTTGCCCCATAAGGAATACAAGAAAGAAAATCAAAGTGTCGTTCCTCGTCTCCGCAAGAAGTAACCTCTGACATTCAATCCCATTGGTATTTCTGTCATATTTACAGAAAGAACTCAGGTCAGCTGGGACGATGGCCTCTACCCCATGTGTCAGTCGATGAAAGCAGTTAATGATTCCCAGTATCTCATAGTTATTTGGTGGCAGAGTTGAGACTACACCTCATTCCAGGCCAGAGCTGTCACCCTGCACCGTGCTTGTCCATATCAGAACAGCTTTATCAAAGTGTTGCCGTTTGTTTAAATCTACGACCCACACGCACTTTGGGGTCATTAGGTTTTGAGGCAAATGGTCTTCTTGACCTCACTCAGCACCAAATTTTGCCCTAGAAATTAGAGGAATCGAAGACAGATTAATAAGAGGAAGGCAAGCAGGGGTTATTAACCTGCACGTCGGGTGGTCAAGGGGACAGTGAGAACCTGGGCTTACACGGCATCTTAACAAATGAACAATAAATTTGTAGAGAAGTGACAAGACAAAGGGAAAAGATCAAGTTTCCAGGGCCGCAAATGGTGGGAAGGCAAATGTATGGGAAACTAATGGCAGATAAGTTTAGTTGGTCAAGTTCGTTATCCAATGGCTTCCTCTGGTGCCATTTGTGGGCTGATCAGGATGTACTGTTGTCTTTGGTGATTTCCTTCTGTCCTTCCGATGAGAAGGGAGGGGGCATAAATTTATAAATTTACAAATTTATGTCAATTTTTAGGCAAATGGGGGGAAGGCAGAGAGTTTTCTTGTATCTGCTTCTTCTCAATTGCCTTCAGCTCAAAATAATCTTTAGGTATGCCTAAGTGGCATATTGGAGGGGAGGTATTCTGTTAATTCTTATAGAGAAATATGGAGAAATTTAAATATGTATATTAAGAAATGACTATTAATTTTCTCAAGTATGAAATGATACATTGCCATTATGTAGGAAAATGCTATGGTTTTTTGGAGATTTTTGCTGAAGTGTTTGGGGTTAAAGTGATGTCTCACTTGTTTCTAATGTGTCAACACACACACACACACACACACACACACAAATAAAATCAGTATAGCAAAGTGTTAACAATTGGTGATGGCAGGTGGAGAAATAATTCCTTCACTTTTTCTCTATGTTCTAAATTTTTCATAATAAACATTTTTAAAAAGGTGAATATTAGTCTTATTTTACAGATCCTAGAAATTTCTAAATATAATGCTATTTTTCACTAAAGATTGAAGAATTTGTTCCATATTCATGGGATTTTTGGTATCAGAATGTGACTTAGAGACATATTTTGTAAGACTATAGAAGCTTTTGCCAAAATCCATAATCAATATATGTAGCCCCTTTGTCCATCTATTGCTAAGGTTTGTCCTGTATATACAAGGACTATGGTTTTAGAATCACCAAATCACGATACGTGGTCTGACAAAGGATTTCCTCCCTTACTTCTGCTTATACTCCCATGAAAGCCTTACAAAGGCATGAAAACCAAGACATGCATAGATGTTATTTTTTGTTTATTTAATATAGAACAAATCACCTTCCTTACAGAAAAATAACACTATTAAATAAAAGTATACTGTTTCAAGAAGATGTGGAATGCAGTTTCCGTATCTTCGGGTCAACTCCAATGTGATTTATAGCAAAATCTTTCTTTAGCTTTACAAGGTCAACTTAATAATCTATCATGACATATGTTGGGGATAAAAATGTCTTCTTTGTCTTTTATTCTTACTTTTAATTTCCTTTTTGAATCAGGCTTTCAGTTTTGACCTTCACAATGACTAAGGAAAATCAGATTGCGGTAATTAGAATATTGCGGAAACATCATCTAAAACTATGGTTTGATTAGTCCATTAATTTAAGCAACCATAATTTCAACTCCTGAGAATTTTAAACTGATTTAATTTTAGCTTTGTGGTTCACCATTCTTTTTTTATGACAGCTGAAATATTTGAGTAAGTCAGAGGTAGCATACTTATTTAGAATGTTATCAAGGCCAAAAGAACGCCTGCAAACTAGCAGATTAATTTAAGGGAAATCTGTAGTTTCTAAACGTTAACACATGGAATTTTCCCTTGATATGTAACATCCAAATAGCAAAATGAACATTCTACTTTGGAGGCTTTCTTCTGGGCAAAGAAAATTGCTTTATATTTTCACCTAAGTTTATCCTATTAAAATATATATATATACATATATATATATACACATATATATATATAACATATATATATATATACACAACATATATATATATATACATATATGAAGGGCAGAACTTCAGAACCATTAATCAAAGTTTTAAAATTTGCTGGAAATAGAGAGACATTTCTCAAGGGCTTATTTGGACTATTTTATTTCCTATTTCTCAACCCTGTAAATTTTATTCAGCATTTTAACCTAAAAATGTGCTTTCTCCCCTCTTCTAACTCTATAGTTAATCTTCACAGCTATCTTCATTAAGTGAGAAGATTTTCATTCCAAGTCAATAGATGAGGGACTAAGCAAAGTGTAGAACCATTAGTAGACATTTGATTGAAGGGTTTTCCATCAGCTTAGAGCCAAGGGGGGGAGACCGTGAATTAGGATTATTTCTTTTGCTTCTTAAAACTGACCTAATTAAGTCAAGATGATAAAAAGGGGGCTTCTCACTCTCTGCAGTTGGGATAGAAAGATTACATTGGTAAAATAGAAAGTTTTCCACCATTGGGTAAAACTCATCTTTCTAAGAGTGTGTCAAGTAGGACATAATGAGTTTGGCTATAAACACATGAGCATTAGATATACTATTAAAGCTAAGAAAAGATCAAAGAGCAATTATTCAAAGTGTTAACCTTAAAAATAAAATTGCCAGTTATTTCACCAGCAAAAATGGGTTCATTGGGAAAAGCATGGAAAGAAACCTGTTAAGGCAAAACCATGGGCAATTCTGGAGAACAAAGGACAGAAGATCTTTTAGAGAGAAAAGAGGGGAGATTGGGAGGGGCCATTATAAACTAAAAGTCCACAGGCATAAAGCAGGAGTTTGAAGTATAGGAGCTTCTCATTGGCTGGGCTTTTGCAGAGGGGAGGGATAGAGAAAACTCCCTTCCTTTGGCGGGGATAGTGAGGTATATATGGACTAGCAAGGTCCCTTTCTTCCTATTGGGTCTGTAATTGAAAACTAGTGCTGGAGGGTGCCTGGGTGGCTCAGCTGATTAACCATCTTGATTTCGGGTCTGGTCATGATCTCACAGTTCCTGAGACTGGGCTCTGTGCTGACAGTGCAGGGACTGCTTGGGATTCTTTGTCTCCCCCTCTCTCTGCCCCTCCCCCATTTGCATGTGTGTGTGCACGCCCATGTTCATACTCACTCGCTCTCTCAAAATATTAATATTTTAATAAACATTAAAATAAATAAAATAAAGTGTTAATAAACATTTTAAAAAAAACCACTCGGATTCCATTCTAAATGAGGTTTCCTTCTATTAATTTTCACAAAAGATATGTTGCTACAATGAAGAACCAAAGTGAGGGTTAAAGCTCAGTTCTAAACAGCAACAAAATGTAAGTAAAATCAGTAGCAAGCACAAACCTTGCAACACTGGTTTCTCTCTTAAAGTGTGAGGCTCAAGGAAAAAGTGAGCGGCGCGCCTGGGTGGCTCAGTCGGTTAAGTGGCCGACTTCGGCTCAGGTCATGATCTCACACTCTGTGAGTTCGAGCCCCGCGTCGGGCTCTGTGCTGAGGGCTCAGAGCCTGGAGCCTGCTTCCGATTCTATGTCTCCCTCTCTCTCTGCCCTTCCCCTGCTCACACTCTGTCTCTATGTCTCTCAAAAATAAACGTTAAAAAATTAAAAAAAAAGAGAGAGAGTGTTAAGTGGTCGGTGGTGTATGAAAAAGCAAGGGACTCTGCCTGGCGCGAGAGTGGAGGGCAGAAGGCAGAAGGAGATGGATGGATGGGTGGAAAGAGAGGCAGAGAGAAACTGAGAGACCAAGAGACATGACAGTGACCCTGCTCCATTAAAGCCCCGCAGACAATAGAGATGCTGAGTGGCCGGGTCGTGGGATACAGAGATGATTACACTCCCAGGAGCAACAAGTCTGATAGAGCACACACACCCATAAACTCCCCAATCATTTGACTAAAGAACGATGGTGGCATAAAGGACAGAATCTCAGCTTCTGCGGGCAAGGCACCAAGGTGGCCAGGTGTGAAGACAGCTGGCCTGAAGTTGCCAGGAAGGAGGGAGAGCTCGCCTGTGTATGTATCACCCTCGGAGTTTGAAGCACTGAGTATCAGGGAACTAGAGTATATTTCTATACCAGGAAGTGGTTTGATTTATAAAAACACAAGTCCAGGGATGTATGAAGGTAAGGTCTGAGTGGGGAGGGTCTGGAGACAGGGAAACCAGCATGGAGGGTGTAACAATGAGTGTTAACGCAGTGATAGTGGGAGCTTTAGAAGAGATACCAGATTTCGGAGATGGTCAAGGAGGAATCTGGAGGATTTAGTGACTACAGACATGGACAGTGAAAGAAAGTCAATGATGGCATCACATCTGGTGACTTTGGATAGGGTGGATGATGATAGCTTTTGTGAAGACGGCAAACACAGGGGGCCAACTAATCCAGGGCTGCGGAGGAGGGGAGTTCCCTCCCTTATGTATCCGTAAAAGTTGAGGTATCTTCCGGAATCCAGATGGGTGGACCAAGGAAGCAATAGCCACTCTGAGCCTATAACCCAGAAAACAAGGTAGGTGCTGGGAAACTGAAAGGTGGGTATCATGGTCGCCATGGGGACGGCAGTTGAGGCAACAGGAATGAATCAGACCACACCAAGGGATGTGAGGAAGGAGGCCGAGGAAGGAATTCTGGGAATACCATCACTTGGGGCAGTGGTTCTCAATGAGGGATGATTTTGCTCACCAGGGGACCGTCGGCAATGTCTGGAGGCATTTTTGTTTGTCACAACCATGGGCGGACCAGAGGTCAGGGATGCTATTAAGCTTCTACAATGCACATGACAGCCCCTCACAACTAAGACTTATCTAGGTCAAAATGTCCAGTTAGGGAATGGGCAGAAGAATAAGAAGCCAGCAAGGGGGTGAGAGGAGGGAAATGGTGAGTGAGATGGGAGAGAATGGTGCCTCCGAAGGCAAAGGAAGAAGGTACTTTAACGAATGGGACATGAGTTGCCAGGTAACAAGGAAGAAAATTGGCCTTTGGCTCCTTATTTTGGAGGCTGAGTGAGGATGGTGAAAACAGACTCAGAAAGTAATGGGGCAAAAGTCAGGGGATCTGAGGTGACCACATGGAACACTGAGTGGGGACACTCTCTCAGGGTTTTTGGTAAATAGAGGAGGGAGACCAGACAGGAGGCGAGGAAAAATTGTTTTTGTTTAGGGAGCAGAGACTCCTGTTTTCTCTATTTTTTTTCTTGTGAAATAAAACTAAATACTTTTAATTTATGTACCAGGCACTGGCTGAGTGTTTTACATTGCAATATCTTATTTAAAATTCCTAGTAGGGGCGCCCAGGTGGCTCAGTCAGTTGAGCATGCAACTCTCGATCTTGGCTCAGGTCATGATCTCACGGTTCATGAGTTGGAGCCGCACATTGGGCTCTGCTTGACCGTGCACAGCCCGCCTGGGATTCTCTTTCTCCCTCTCTCTCTGCTTCTCCCCCACTCGCTCTGTCTTTCTCAAAATAAATAAATAAAACTTTAAAATTCACGACTCCTATTTCCATTTCACAAAGAGGGATATTGAGCCCCAGTTGAAGAAATGTACTAAAGATCACAGAAGCATGAAGTGGTGAACTGGGCTTTGAACTTGGAGGTGGTGGGGGCTCTCATCAGCTTGGTGGTGTTTCATGGTCGTCCTGTGCAGCTGCTGCAGCTGCTAATTTTTAGTTGCCTGTTTTGACGGCTCAAAGGCGGTGTCCAAGGTCAAGAAACAGATCAGGACAGCGTTGCAACTCACCGTGGTGCTCACTGATTCATGCCCAGCAGGGGGCTAACAAAATAATAATACTAGGACACTGTGTCCCTCCGTCCCAGGTTTAGAAAGGTAGGTTTACGCTTCCTTAAGAATTCACCAGCAGTATGATTCCATGTGACTGGGCTCAGTCCCTCCAACCAGGTGACAGGTCAGAAGGAAGTCTGTCCAGACATGGTTGTCCCGGCATTCACGTGGGCTGATCTTTTTCTGGAATTTCCTCAAGCACAGAATGAATGGTGGAAGGAAATTCAGAGAAGCGATATATCTAGATACCTAGGATTTTGTGAGCTTGAGCACACCTGCCCTGAGGCTAGTCAGGAATGTTCCAAGGGGAGCACCAGTTTTCATGTTTGCTCTGGCCCAGGAAACACCACTCTGGCCCCCATGACCATTACATCATTTTGCCTCTTTCTACAAGAGTAACTGAGGAATGGGCTGAGAATGAATGAGAGCAGAATAGGGTCAGAAACGTAACACTGTGATAAAAATTAAGAGCCCCTTGCCTGTGGGGTAAAAGGAACAGGTGAAATCATTGCTTATGGTTTTTGCCACCTATCTAAGTTTGTGGTACCAGTACATAAAACTTTGCATTTTTTTCCAGCAATATCCTATAATATAAGTGTAGAATTAGAGAAGGAGAAAGGTTAGGTTCATTCAAGGTTGGGCGAAGTAAAGATAGTGCCTAAAACACAGGAGGTGTTCGATAATACACAGTGAAAGAATAAATAAATGGATGGATGACACAAGCAAGAGAGCAAGCAACGAAATTAAGAGAGCTAGTGATGAGTGAGCGCAGGGCAAGCCGAGGGCAAAGTACGGGCTAACGACTCCCCCTGCCCCCGCCAGGTGGGACGTGTATGATATTCCTTGGACGCTCCCGCCTACCCCAAAACAGGACAGGACGAAAACACAAATAAGAGTCTCCACCAGTTTACAAGAAAAGGGCAATCCCATCAGTGGCCTTAAGTTCAGGAACTCCCTCCTGTCTTCATGTTAATGCTTTACTGGAGGGGAAAACAACCTTAGCTTGGCAATAGCTAGGCCTCCTGTTAAGACTTTAGCTTGTTAAAGTCTCTTTGGAAACTCCCCCTTGGCTTTATCTCCCCAGACTCCATAAAACAGTCACCCCCCCCACACACACACACTTGCAGTGCAGCTCTTCCTGCCTACGGGTCCTGTCCCCGTGTTTTAATACAATCACCTGTTGGCACCAAAGACGTCTTCAAAAATTCTTTCTTGGCCGTCAGCTCCAGACCACCCCACCACCACCCCAAAACTTCATCACTAGGAATGACTTTACACCAGTCTGGACCATGGTGGGCCCAGACTGAGTAGGAGGGGTCATGAAACCGCATCAAGCAGGACGAGGTAGATCGTGGTGGCTCATCTGACTGAGGTTCTAGGTGGAAGCAGCATTGGACGGTCTGAGGAAGGTGAAGGTCATGTCAGGGAAGATGACCTCAAAGGAGATGTTCCAATTAATGTTTGATCGTGTCACTAAAAAAGATCTGCTCCAAACACCCCGGTTGAAACACCAGCAACAAGATAAACAGGCAGTTCAGAAACAGGAACCTGTGTAGACAGGTGTGCACACGCTCACCTGTGTAGATGGGCATGTACGGGGGTGCCCGGTGTGACCTGTTTCCAGTCGTCGTACTGAGTGCCATTAAGCATTCACTGCCTTGACTTGGCCATGCCTTCACGTTGCTCGAGACTCATCGAAACTCTCACTTCTCTCCTCAGTTGTTTCCCCCCCTTACTCTCAAGAAGAAATTGAAGCCATGCTGAATCCCCTCACCTTCCCTCCTCAGAGTCTCTACATCCCAAATGCTCTCACTTCCTGCCTTTACTGGTCCAGGAGGCTGAGGTGAACCGTACCAGTCCCATTCCACCCCAAAGCTAGTCTTCCCCATGGTGCCCATGTCCTCGGACTCTGCACCCCGGGAACTGCCCGCCCCTGACCGTCATCAGTCTTCCGTCCTCTGCTGCCCAGCCATCAGTTTACATTAGCACAGAAGTCCCTTCCGTGCTAGAACCAAAATAGGGTGGCTTCTGAAACCCCTTCTGAAAGAAAAACTAGATTGCCTCCTCTCCTCTCTGTTATTATGACACTTGCACTTCTGGCCACCAAATGTATGGATTTTTCCCACACCGAGCATTTCTACGATTCTCTGTGGACACCAGATGGGTGTCCAATAATGCAATTCCATTCTGACACTACCGAACCGGAGTTGCCACGAGATCTCACAGGACTCCATCTTGATAAGGACTTAGTCCCACCAGGCTGTCCCAACTTCAGACACCCTTGGCAAGCCCAAGGTTGTTCTTTCTGCTTCTGACCAACTGCCTGTAAATTGCAAGTTCTCGTGACACCTTTATGGGGCTTGGTAATTTGCTAGAATAGCTCGCAGGACTCAGGGAATCACTTCGCTGACACTGACCAGCTTATCGTAAAGCATACAACAGCCAGATGGAAGAGATGTACAGGGCAAGATATGGGATAAGGAGAGCAGAGCTCCCACACCCTCCCCTGGTGCACCGCAGGGAGAGGTGCTGACCAATCCGGAACTCGGCAAATATCCTGGTTCAAGAGTTTTTATTGCGCCCGATCCTCAGATGCTTCTCCCCTTCCCAGGTGAGTGGGCGGCGCTAAGAGACTCCATTCCCTAATTCCTTGATCTTTCTGGTGACCAGCCCTATCCTGAGGCTATCTTGGGGCCCCTTCCTAAGTCACCTCATTAGTATAAACTCCCTTGTGATCTGAAGGGGCTTGTTATGAATAATACAGACACTCTTACCACTCAGAAAATTCCTAGGGTTCTAGGAGCTGTGCCAGGAGCCCAGGACAAAAACCAAATATATTTCTGAAGCACACCTTCCTTGACCCTGAATCCTTCAAAGGGTTGGCCATTCCTTGAACCTCAACTCCTTGAAAAACTGGGCTGCATTTCCATTCTCCAATCTTCAATCCCTAATCACTGCTCAACTTTTCTTATCCAGATGCTCTTCTCCCACACACTCCACTAAAATGTGTAGCAAATTTGCCTGCACATTGCCAAATCAGACACTTTGAAAAGTCTTTGCCTTATTGAACTTCGGCTGGCCACCTGCTTGTTACTGGATGTCCACCCATGTGGCGTCTGCTGTCTTACTTCCTCCTGTTCTCTTCCACTCCGCTGACTTTTTTTTTTTTTTTTTTAATTATTCCTTCTTCATCTTCTCCTTGGGTCCTCTGCCTACAACTTAGACCTTGGCGTTCTTCATGGCTTGTCTGTAAATCATGCTGCCCACCATCGACCTTGCCATTTTGTGTGCTCTTCCTTGGGAAGAATTAAACCACTTTCAGGGGCTTAACAGCCATTTAACTCCTAAATATGAACCCGTCCATCTGGAACCCTGCCCACCAATCGAGCTTTAGATTTGTAAGTTCGCTAGTTTGTCAGATCTCTCTGCTTGCGCAGCCCACGGACCTCTACAGTTCAACATCTCCCAACGTAATTTACCATTCTCTTAACAACTCCACATTCGAAACCTTAAAATACCACCCCAGTCAAGGAAGCGCACCTCCCATGCGTAATCAATCAAATATTTTGATCTACAGAGTTCTCACGTCTGCCTCAACGCCACCTGTTCCGGTGCTGTGCTTTAGGCCTTATCATCACCAGACTGATTTATCGCAACGGCTTCATGACTCAGATCCCTGCAGGAGCTCAATCTTGCCAGAATCTCAAATTCATCTTCCATCCTGTTGCCAGAATGAGCTATTAAAAACGTAATTCTGCAGTCAATAAAAGTGGCAAAAGATCTCATAACATGTAAAAACATTCATGATATATTTCTTAGTGGGGGTAAAAAAAGCAGACTCCAAAACAGTATGTCTCCATTATGGTCCCATATTGGATTTTTAAAAATGTGTCTATATGCTCCAAGAAAGGAAGAATATACAGCTAAATATTAACAGGGGTTATCTCCCAGTGGTAGGTCACGGGTGATTTTCTTTTGTTACTGATTTACTTTTCCAACTCTGCAATGAGAACATATTATTTTTGAAATCATGAAATAGTTGAATCAAACAAATCTAATGTCAATGTCTTCCGTAAAATCCCGAGTTAGCTCTCTGCTAGCAGGATGAGATCCGAGCACTTTTTCAGGCACACGAGGCCTTCGGTGACCTGGCCCTGGCGGCTACCCCCTCTCTAGCTTTCCTTCCCCTCTCACGTTACAGAGCAGTGGTGCGCCCACTAGATGCATTCACAGTGTTCTGTAGCCACAACTGTCATGCACGTTCAGAACTTTTTCATCTTCCAACAGAAATTCTGGGACCTTAAACAATTACACCCCCTTCTCCCCTTCCCCTAGCTCCTTACAAACCTCTCTCCTACTTTCCGTGTCTATGAATTTGCCCATTTTAGTTACCTCGTATAAATGGAATGATACCATTCCATTATTTGCTTATTCCGCGTCTTGCTTACCCACTTATATCTATAGATACACACTTAGGCTGTTTCTACCTTCTGGCTAAGGGTGGATGATGCTGTGAATGTTGGTATACGCGCATCTGTGTGAGATCCGGCTTTCAATTCTTTCCGGTACACACCCAGAGGTGGAATTGTTGGGTCACAGGGAAATCCTATGCCTGACTTTTTGAGGACTTGCCATGTTGTTTCCCACAGTGGCCACCCCATTTCACTTTCCCGCCAGTGACGCACCAGGGGTCCAACTTCTGCACACCCTTACCAACATTTATTATTTTCTGCCTTTTAAACTAACAGCCATCTTGATAGGTAAGAGGTGGTATCGTAGTATACTTTTTATTTGCATTTTCCTAGTGGACTGGAGACACACGCGTTGTCTGTACTGCAGTGAGGCCCTGTATTCCACGAACACACAATACCACTGTGTGCTGTCGCTGGTCTGGCCTTCTGCCTCAGTTTCCTCTGCTGATAGTGGATCGCCCTTGAAAACAAATTACAACTTCACAACCCAAATGTCATCTTCAAGACGTTCTCTCGGAACATCTAGGTTGGGCTGGTTGACCTCACAAAAGGCCCCCACAGCACGAGGAGCTATGGAAGGTGGGCCCAGGGGAGGTGGGGGAAGATAAGGCCCTGGACTAAGGGCAAGCGGTTTGGGTGAAAGTCTGTGTCAGGAGCGGATAAGCCCCAAGACCTCCTCCCCACGGCAAACACCCAGTAGCGGCTCTGGAGGTCTCGCCACTTGTATTTCTCTTCCAAGGTGGAGATTGACATTCAAGCTGCCAAGAGTGCAGTTAGCTGGCCGCCTATGTCTGCAGAGCCTTCGGGGTCCACCTCAGTTCTCCCTGAGCAGCCTCCAGCCCGTGACTGAGCACAACGGGGCATCTTGCTTTTCTGCCCAGTTCGAGACCTTCTTCGACACGCCGTGTTTGCTCTGGAGCACCCTGTCGAGTCGGCTGGTGTTTGGGCAGATCTGCATCACGGGCCGAGGCTCTCTCCCCGCCCCTTCGTCTCCTCCTTATTTTCACAGCTATCTACCCCAGAACTGCCACAGTGGGCGTCCGAATGGAGTCCGCACAGTTGTACAGACGGAACCTACTCTTGGGGTCCCCAGCACGGATTCTCGCTTACCAATGCCAATCTAGCCGCTGCCACTTCTGCCCATCCATCCTGCTGACAACAGACAAAGGCTGAGTCCCCAACCCCAATATGACACAGTCCCTTTAAGAAACCAATCAGGTACCTGGTGGCAGGTTGACTCCATTGGAGCCCTTTCACCCTGAAAGGGCCAGTGGTTTACTCTCATAAGAGATACTTTTTCCATATGGATTTGCCCTTTCTGCCTGCAGAGCCCGAGCCAACCCCATCATCCTGTCCAATCTTGCTTTCTGTTTCATCGTTACAGCCGTTACTTTGTGTCAGCATCTGTCTCCTGCACATTCCTTTCAGATGGCCTTCTTGCACTTGGTGATATGCATGTAAGCTTCCTCCGTGTCCTCTCTATGGCTGGACGGCTCACAAGTTTGGAAGCGCCAGTTTTTTTTACCCGTTCACCTACTGGACATCTTTTTTGCCCCCCTGGTTTTGACAACTTGAATAAAGTTAATATAAACATCTGTGTGCAGGGTTCTGTGTGGACGTAAGTTTCATTTCCTTTGGGTAAATACCAAGGAGTGTGAATGCTGGCTTCTATGGTAAAGGTAGGCTTACTTTTGTAAGCAAACTGCCAAACTGTCTCCCAAAGTGGCGGTACCATCTTGCATTCCCACCAGCAATGGACGAGAGTTCCTGTGGCTCCATGGCTTGTCAGCATTTGTTGCTGTCAGTGTTCCAGACGCTGGTCATTCTAATAGGCATCTGGTTTTTGTTTTAATCTGCTCTTCTCTGATGACGTATGATGTAGAATATTCATTATTTTTACACTTTTTGCATAAATTTTTTCCACTGGTTTTACATTATACACTCTTAATGTCTGTCCAGTCATCTCCTGAGATGAAATAAATGATAAAGATTAAGCCATATTGAGGATATTAAAGTTGGAAATAAAGGTACACACAAAATTATGTGCAAAAATAAATGACACAGAAAAAAGTGTTTTCGTCATCTACCCTCAATTACCAACTCTACCAAAGAGCATTTGCCCTTGGTTGGTTCTATTTTCTGCCTATAACTTCCCAGCCTCCCCAGCCTCTCTCCGCCACGCCCTTGTGCCTGGTCCCCTCTCCATTTCCTCTAGCTGCAGCCTACCCCTAAGGAGTATTTTCTTTCGTACACGATCAGGACCAGGCACGCTTTGGCCCCTCTCACTGTCAGCCTTCGGCTCCGTCGGCCCCTCCTGGCTCCTACCATGTCCACCTCCGGATTGATCTCAGAATTCTTTTTCTTTTTTTTTTTATGTTTCTTTTTTTTTTTTTTTTTGAGAGAGAGAGAGGGAGAGACCACGAGCAGGGGCAGGGCAAAGAGAGAGGGAGAGAGAGAATCCCAAGCAGGTTCCACACTCAGCGCAGGGCCCAGCTTGGTGCTTGAACTCACTAACTGTGAGATCTTGACCTGATGGAAATCAAGAGTCTGATGCTTAACTGACTGAGCCACCCTGACGCCCCATCTCAGAATTCTGAAACTACCATGTTCAACTTCAGTTTGTATTTCACTCCTGCTTGGCAAATCCTCTTCCTAACTTTGGATCTGCTTATTCTTTTCCTGGTCTGTCCCTCTTTGAGGTCCTTACTCCGCTCTTGTCCCCTCCTTGAGCCACCCCCTGCACAGGGGAAACAAGTCATCACTCGTGCACGGGAGCCAGAAAGCTGGGCGCAGCCTCGGACTCCTCTCCCTTCCTCAATGCAATATCTGGTCAGTTGCTTTATCAGTCATCTTAAAGTCTTTAGGAGGGAGAGGAATTAAAAGTATTTAATCAAGATATTAAAATTTTTTTTCTACAGCAGAATAAAAACATACCTTATTAAAAATAAAGCCACCTTCTACATTAAATACATTACAATACTGATACTTTTATAAATAAAATCATTTTAAATGGCAAATACATGATAAAATCTCTCTCGCATGATGTTACATATATATCGTCCAACAACTGATTTTGAAAATATAAAAACTACATTGTTCTTTTAAAAAACGTTTAACTTAATTTTACAAAATTATCTGGAGTTAAAAAGTGCTAGAAATGCTTTCATTGTTCCCTTTTTAAAGCAATTACAGCACATTGGGCCTTTAATTAAAAAGGTGATCGAGGACAGACAGCTCATCCTATGTCTCCTAACAGAGGAGACTTGAGAGACTCTCTAGGCAGTGGGCAGGCTGGGCAAGTCCGTTCCGGGCCCGTGAAGGCTGTGTCAGCGCGGAACTGTTCTCGGTCCTTGTCCTCAGGACCGTGAGATTCCATTTCCCCGGCCCCCTCCTACGAAGCGGTCTTTCTAGGCCTTCTGGTGCCTAACTTTCAGGAGAAAAGTTTTCAGGAAGAATCTTGATATTTAAATCCTATGCCAGCACCAAACCTATTCTGAAGATTGAGGCATTCTGCATTTGAATTTTATGCAAAAAGGCGTGGATCTAATTCAAAAAGAAAAGAGGACACTTCGTTTGGTCACTTGGTTTCCTCTGGCTTGTCGAGGTAGGATAATTTTCTTCTCTCTCTGAAATCGGTCTTCACTATACAAATGGTGGTTGTACTGGAAAAGGTTCTAATGCCTTTTCTGCATTCTTCCAGTTGTGAAAATTCTCTCTGTACCAGTCAACTGAGAGGAAAAAACCAAAGGACAAAAATAAAAAATCGAACACTAATCACCAGTTAACCAGCATTTGCTGAGTTCCTGCTAAGGCAGAAAAATCTCTCCCATCAGCCACTCTGAATGAAGACTTTTCTACATGTGAGTTTATCTTTTCTCATGAATACATTTTTAAATCAAACTTTAACATATATGTATATACAGATACTTTTTTTAATGGACATTTCTTCGTACAACTAAATTTTGTTTGTTTCAACGTAAAAAGACTTAAGACACGCGAAGACTGCAACTGTCTAGATCTCATCAAATCTAAGATGCCACTGATGTTAAAATGGACCATTATTTTACATATCACCAGGAAAGAAAGAAAGATGCAATAGTAAGAAGACACTCGTCACTTTCAAACACATACCTTTAAAGGATGTGAAAAAAGTGACAAATTAGCACCTGAGACCCAACGAAATAGGTTTCTGACAAACACTGATGAGACACAGGAAGACGCATCAGAACTCAGTCTGTGAAATTCAAGATGCTTAGGAAACAGATTACTGTCGCTGGAAATATATTAAATGCTCCAATTTGAAAAGTGGAAAGGATGCATCGCAACATTCTACTGAATTTAGAGTGTCCTAAAAATAAATCACTTTTCCTTTACATTTTTCTGAATCCCCTCCATAACGTACTTGTTTTCTTGATTCCTTCTTTCCAAGGCACTTTGGGTCTCCACCCTAAGCCATGTATTTTTTCTGACTTCATTGGATATCTCATGTCATTGGTAGGTCTTGGAAAACAAAACAGATCGAAAATGACATTGTGAATTCATATTTACAAATTTACATAATGTGTGTCCGTGAATCTTTACCACAATTCACATTTTTCCTTAAAAAAACTCTCCCTGCATTTATTGTAGGAAATTCGTAAAATAAAGTTCATGTTTAAAAAAATCATCTATAATCCCAGATGCCTAGCCCTCTCCACGGCTTATCCTTTCTGATCTCCGCAACGACCTGGGTTTGAATGCAGCCTCGTCCCTAAATGTTTGATGAATGAATAAATAGATACACATAAACTTATCAGGGCTATTATGTTCTTATAGCAGAAAACTCAAGAGAGAGAATGGTAGTTTCTGATTAAGTGAACATATGTTAGAATTTTGTAAGTAGCTAGGATTTCAAAACTTTTTCCCAACGTTTTAACTTACTACTCACCTATCGTTAACATAATCCACCCAGCTTTCCATTTCAGACTCTGAATTAGTCTCTTTGATCTGTGAAAACCGAGAAGACGTTTCGTCAAATTACAAAATAAGACCAGAGTATAACAAAAGTATTAAGTAGCTGATTCAAAAGACTAGAAGAACAACCCCTTCAAAGTGGGGGGAGACAGCTAAAATGAACAGCCTTTTAGTAACACTTTCTGTATTTTATAAGCCAAGTTCCATCTGAAGCCCAGAAAGAATGCACATTACGTCAACTATGGGAGAAAATTAACTTTTTTGACTTTTGGTTATTATGGAGTGTGAGACTGTGATTTATAATAAGAAATATATATTTGGTCTTTATCCCGTTCCTAAAAGCCTTGGAATTTCCTAAGCGATGAGAGATAAAGGTGTCTTTTGCTGTTCATAACAAGCCGCTTTTAAGCACACCAGGGTTTATGTTAATGAATGAATTTTGGAAAACCCCTAAGGAGGCGGCTGGTTGCCAAGGGGAACCACGTGCTCAGAGGGCTGGAGATTGAATTAGTCTCCCGTGGTCAATGATTTCACCACTCATGCCCACGTAATGCAGCCTCCGTAAAAAACCGAAAGGATGGGGTTTGGTGAACACGTGGGCTGCTGAAAACACGGAGGTGCGGGGGGGGGGGGGGCAGGGACGGTGCGGTCAAAGAGGGCATGGTCCATCCACAAGCCTTCCTCCTCCCTGGCCCCACGTGACTCCTCTGTCTGTTCCTCTGAGTTACACCCCATGTGATAAGCCAGCCATCGAGAAAGGAAACTGTTCTGAACTCTGTGAGTCACCCCAGCAAAGCACCTCTGGCTTATAGCCCGTTGGTCAGAAGCACAGGCGGCAACCAGGTTGTACGACTGGCGTCTGACGCAGGGGATAGTCTTCTAGGACTGAGCCTTAACCTGTGGCGTCTGAAGCTATTTCCAGGCAGATCATGTCAGAATTGAGTTAAATTATAGGCTGCCCAGCTTGTGTCTGAGAACTGCTTGGTGTGGAAGGCCCACATGTTTGGAGTCCAGAGCATTCTGAGAGTGGTATGAACAAGTGTTTCTCTACACTGAATCCCTGCGATCGATATTGCTGTTCGTTAATACACACCTGCACTCATACACTTACTTACACATCGCTGATTCTTAAGACGAGCACACACAAGTTTCTATTTCTGACATTGAGGTATTTGTTATAATGAGTATCTACATTTAACGTGTTAGGATTTTTATTTTCCTGAAAAGCTGTTATAAATGAGTGCTAGAATTTCCAATAACGACATATTTTCATGTACGTTTCATTTTTTTTTTTACGCTTTACTTTCCAACTGAGTAAACTGTAAATTGTTGATTTTGACTAACTTAGTGATTACTGCCGCTAATTTGGGGACAATTTTGGAAACACTACCTTTTTGCGATATATACATACCAGTTGTATTAGTTCTTTGGCAAGTTGGAGAACTGACATTTCAAAATTAGTTCCGATGTTATAGATTTCACCTGGCTTCCCTTTCTTGAGGACGGTGAGAAACGCTTCTACTACGTCCGTAGCATAAAGGAAATTTCTCGTTTGAAGCCCCGATCCATGAATGCAGCTAAAAGGATGAAATGAAAGGGAATTAGGAAGTGTAAAAAAGGAAGCTCTCCCAAACCAACGCACCACAATGGCTGTGTACAATTCTAGAGCGGCCAATTCCCACGAGATCCCAGAAATCTTTTACTGAAAACACAAAGTCTCGAGACTTTTCTAAATTTTATCCGTAATTCGTAAATGATCTCTAAACCTCCTTCGGCGCTCAGCAGGAAAGGAGCAAGCATCTAAAAGACCCCTGAGAAATAAGTTATTCATTAATTTTCTACCTTAAATTCATTTTGAAGAAAGCTCTATAGCTCTGTGAATGAAATAAGTCCTTTGGAAAAGTAAAATTATATAAAGATATGTCAAATTTCGATGCTAAAATTCAAAGTTCTACGATACATTAAGAATTGAAATTATAAAAAAAAAGGATTGCAATGCTCTTAGTAAGTAAACTATTAAGATGGATAACAGATGGTAATTATTTAAAAATCTGCCACATTGATTGTAGATGGAATTTGTAAATTTGTTAAAACATTCAATTCCATGGCCTTCAACTCTTAAGACTTTGTGATTTTCAAGGCGGGCTGTCACCGAGTACTATCCACGTACCAGAAAAACATAAGGGCATGAAGGTAAATAATAACTTACCATTTCCTGTTGTGTTGTAGTAAAGATATAAATTTTGGAATAACCTGAAAGAATATTTAAATATCATTTCAGACATTGGAAATTCACTGATTGATATGAATCTAACTCGTCATATGATTAAGAGATGATGATCATTAAGAAATACACGTAGAGATAAATTCTAATTCTTCTTACCAATTCCAGAAGAAACCTATGATAATTTTGACAAGTGAAAGAACCCTCAGATAGCTTCCTACTGCACAAAGACAAGTTATCTGCTGGACGAATATAAAAACAAGATGACACAAATAGTGTAAAAATTCAGAAGTCTTCATGAACAGTTTGCTGTCATCACAAAAGTTCCCCTCGGATTTCTTAAGGGCAGGAAACCGATGTTACTCATCGCTTTGCATACAGCACCTACTCACTCAGCCCTTGTAAAATTAACAAAAAGTAAATCCCAGTGACACTGAATTCGGAGAAAATTTATGTTAAACAGGGCGAGATAGATTATTGAATTTGTAAAACACTCTGAAAGATACTTCCCAAATTAAGCCAAGTAGACATTAAGACCAGCAGATCATGACACGGCTGGCCCGTTTTTTTGGGCAAAGAGATCAATGCAACCAGCTGGAAAGTGGAAAACCCTATCTCCAAATTTAGGCAGAGAAAGCAATGGTTACTTAGAATTGGGCTTAATGATACAGAACCGACTGCACTGGTGTCTTCAGCCTCTTAACTACATTTCTTTATTCAGTACTTGTACTGTTTCCGGAAGACGTTCAGGCCAGCCAACAATAAAGAGGAGCTAGGGAGCGATTAGCCAGCTGACGGGAAGACAAATTTCTATAGCAGCTTCCCGCCTTACTCTCTAACTGGCTCCGAAATTTCTAGACCGCAAACCAGGAAGGAGTCTTCAGCAGTCAGGACAGGAGCGATGGCAGTGCTCTATGGTGCTTCGGAATCCAGCCAAGTACACGGCATTTTCACAGGATCATCTCCCTGGATCCTTCAAGGTCCCTTCTGAGCATTTTCATCACTCCCCAACTTAAAAAGCACGCTCCAAGGACCTGCGGTCACGCCAGCTGGAGTCAGGTCGAGACTTGACCTCAGGTCCCCGGACTCTAAACCTGATTCGATTTGCACATGGCCTATACAGCATTTATAACTATGTAGTTTCAGCAGAAATCATTCTGGACACATAACTGAAGAGACGTGATTTTAAATAATGAGCAGCTATGATCACTAAAGCACACTATGGATTTAGAAATAAAATTTACCTTTTCTGGGTACTGATGTGGTCCATAAACATTACTGCTCCGTGTGATGACAGCTGGAAACTTAAGGAGTCGTCGACGTTAATGCAATAAGAGGTCCGACTGTAACCATTCTCTAAAGACAAACAGTCCTAAAATTTGGGCACTTGCAGCTAAGTAACCCCACACCCCTTAAGGACAGAAGTGAAGGGCTAGTTTTCTAATGAAAGGTTCTTGAAAAGACGGGAGGGGATGGGATCCAGAGAAAGGTGGAGGTTCCCGAAAGGAAGAAGAGGAACATCCGCCCGGGTGAGGGCAGGATGGATCCAGACGGGGCCAGGTTTGGTAGGTTTGACAGCAGAAAATTAAAGGAATTTCTACCTGATGATTTCAGGGACTATATCTTGGACCTTAGGTTTGGGTATGTGTGAAACTGCAAGTTGTCTTTCTCGGAGGCACCAACCCTTGCAAATAAAAGGAGTCACCACAAAAGGGAAAAAGGCCAAAGCTGAACACAAAAGGCAAGAGAATGTCAACTCCTATTCGCAAGGAGCCAAGAGAGGTGAATCCTGCAGAGAGGAGCACGCAGTAGGTCATGGAACCTGCCCGCCCTCTGTCTTCATTCACCCGGAGGATTCTGGGAATCAGGGTATTCCAACGCGGTTTTCCCTATAGCTCTAATTCTCTATGTGTCAATGAAGTAGGAAAAAATATATACAAATTATTGCTTTCTTATTTTTTAATTTTTATTTATTTTAGAGAGAGAGAAAGTGTGCTGGAGTGAGGCAGAGGGAGAGAGAGAGAGAGAGAGAGAGAGGAGAGAGAATCCCAAGCAGGCTCCATGCTCAGCATGGAGCCGAATGCAGGGCTCGATCCCATGACTGTGAGATCATGACCCGAGCTGAAGCCAAGAGTTGGATGTTTAACTGACTAAGGCACCCACAAATCATTCCTTTAAATGATGAACTGAACAAGCAGTAGGTCCTACTTTGTCCACACAATATAGAAATAAGTATTTTAAACCACTTAATATATAAACTCCTCAATCTCTCTTTTCAACGCTAAAAATGGAGCATTCCTAATGCTAACTTGGAGTTTTAACACCTAAGTCTGAAGAAAAATTATTCAAGAGTTTCTGAAATCTCTTCTTACTTTGTATCGCTCCCAGTAAGACTGTACAAAACACTCAGCAGCTGCTTTCGATGATGCATAAGGATTTGTAGGTTGTTTGGGTGAAGATTCGTCAAATTCCTAATTTTAAGAAGATATTTTAATAAACACGTATTATGCATAGTTTCTAAGTAGAAAAATCAGAAAACATATCACAAACTTGAAATGTTAATTACTCCATTTAAAAAAAGAAACACTTACTGAACCCCAACTACGTGCCCGGAATTTTTCCTGAGAAGTTTTTATATAGTAGCATTCACAACGACCCTAAAGGCAGGCAGAGAGGACAGCAAGTGCAAAGGGCCTGAGACAGAAGTGAGTCCAAAGGACACACAAGGAGGTTGGTGTGAGGGAGGAGAGATGGGAGTTGAGGCCAGAGAGCTGGAGTGAGGCCAGAGCGTGTGGCACCCTGAAGGCCACTGTCACAACGTGAACACATCTTGAGCAGAGTAATCCCATCATCTGACTTATATTTTATTTTATTTTTTTAATTTTTTTTTAATGTTTATTTATTTTTGAGACAGAGACAGAGCATGAGTGGGGAAGGGGCAGAGAGAGAGAGGGAGACACAGAATGTGAAGCAGGCTCCAGGCTCTGAGCCGTCAGCACAGAGCCTGACGCGGGGCTCAAACCCACAGACCGTGAGATCATGACCTGAGCCGAAGTCGGACGCTCAACGACTGAGCCACCCAGGCGCCCCCTGACTTATATTTTAAAAATCGCTGTGGCTCCTGTGTCAGATCTGATGTAGGGTAACAGGGCCCAAGAAGAAAAAAAAGTTTCTTTTATAAAAGTTGTGAAGAGAATTGAAAATGACTGCTTCTCACAGGTGGCGCTGGATATTGAGGAGAAGTGGTCAGGGTCTGCTTTTTTACTACAAGTTTTTTTCAAACTGCTTGATTCATTTTTCTACGTACATGTTTTCATAAAATCGTAAAACTGAATGCGGTCACTGCAAATACTGACTATGGAAAGTATGGCTGAGAATGGAGCCATCTTTTGCATAGAAAGCATAATATGTACAAATGATTTAAAAAGGAGAACGGATTCCAGCTGCCACAATAATTTCCCATGCACCCCTTGATATTCTGATGTGCTTTCCCGAGCGGAAGAGAAAGTGGGCGGGCGGTAGGCTCTGCTTGGCCCGTGGTAATGACATTCACCATGTCTGGACCAGGACAGAGAGGTAGGATGTGCTGCTCTCTTGCAAAAGTACTGTCGGTCAAATTACATAGAAATCTGCACCGAGACTAGAGGGTTGTTATTATTTGATTTGAAGAGAGGACACAAAGAAATAGTAGTTCGGAGAGTCCCGTAAGTATGCATAATGAGAGGGTGAAAAAAGCCCAGCGTAGGTTTTATTTACTTTTTTATTTTAGTGTAATTTAATTTAATTTTTAAGTAATTTCTACACCCAACATGGGGCTCGAACTCACGGCCCCAAAATCGCTGCACAGACTCAGCCAGCCAGGCGCCCCCAGAGTAAGTTTTAATAAGACACATTTGTTTCCTGGTCCATGGTAAGGAGGTGAAAAATACACTTTTCTAAGCTTACCTTATCCAGACTGCCTCCGTACACTTCATCTGTGCTGACGTAAATAAATTTCTCCACTCTGGCTTCATGAGCTGCACTTACCAAAACATGAGTGCCATAGACATTAACATATGTAAACTCAAAGGCACGTACAAATGAAAGATCTAAAAACCAAAAAAAAACAAGAGGGAAAAAGCTAGAACGATTCCACCCAAGGGACAAAACAAACAGCAAACAGTAGACCCAGGTTTAAGGAAAGCTCTACTCAGTTCTCTTCATTCACTGCGACTGCAATAGTTTAAAAAAATAACATAAAAACACATTGCTACTTATGATTGATTTAAGCCTAAATCATAAACTACATGGAAATTCTTAGAACCTAGGAAACTGTCAGTGCTAAATTTGCAGGAAACACTATTTTTTTTAATGTTTATTTATTCTGAGAGAGAGAGAGAGGGTGCACATGCGCACTCATGTGAGAGAGAGTGTGGGGGAGGAAAAGAGAGAGAGGGGGAGAGAGAATCCCAAGCAGGCTCCACTGTCAGCACAGAGCCTACGTAAGGCTGGATCTCAGGAACCATGAGGTCATGACCTGAGCTGAAATCAAGCAGAAAGCTTAACCGACTGAGCCACGCAGACGCCCCAGAAAACACTTTTATTCTAAAAAGAAAAAAAAAATTATCACAAATAAGCCAGCATTACATGAGATCCTGAGGGGCACTCTATGAAGGAAAGGTTGCGAAGAACACAAACTACCAGAGACAGCCTTACAAGCATGAAACCTACGGATAACACAGTGACAATAAACCCATATTTTTCAATATTAACACTGAATGTAAATGGACTAAATGCGCCAATCAAAAGACACGGGGTAACAGAATGGATTAAACAACAAGACCCATCTATTTGCTGTCTTCAAGAGACTCATCTTAGACCTGAGGACACCTTCAGATTGAAAGTGAGGGGATGGAGAACTATCTACCATGCTACAGGAACTCAGAAGAAAGCTGGCATAGCCACACTTATATCAGACAAACTAGACTTTAAAATGAACGATGTAATAAGAGATGAAGAAGGACATTATATAATAGTCTCAGGGACCATCCAGCAGGAAGAGCTAACAATTATAAATATCTAAAAAGAAAAAAAAAACATATCTACATTTAAAATGTTCTTAAATTTGAAACTTGAAACTTCTAGTTTCTACTAATAGAGGGCCAAGTTTTTCAGATCAACCTGTTATTGCTGAAAGAACAATAAATGCTAGATAAATTATTTTTAAAATAAATTTACTTTGAAGAATAGCTTCTCTATAATCTGGGAATGAGGGGAACTTTATTAAATATGGCGCATGATCCAGATGCAAAAGGAAAAGAAAATCTGCTAAATTTGACTACATAAAAGCTCTTTCACAGAAAAAAACAAGGAACCAGAAAATCTATAAAGTAAATGACAAATGACAAAGTGGGGAAAATACTTGAACTTTTCAGAAACAGAGGGCTAGTATACTCAATCTATAAAGAAGTTATAAGAAAATAAAAACGAATAACCTATTGTAAATGGATAGGAGACATGAACAAACAGTCTAGATGATAAGTACAGAGGTCCTTAAGCTTAAGATGCTCACCCTCAATTATAATAATGAAAATCCAAAATGAAAACTCAGAGGTACCACTTCTTACCTATCAGATTGGCAAAAATTTAAAAATTTGATAATAACTTCTGTTGGTGAAGCTATGGGGGAAAGACACTTCATGCACTAGGAATAAGAGCGCAACGTGTTTTCAACCTCTAAGGAAGGAAACTTCCCAATATCAAGGCAAATTACATATGATTTTACCCCTCAACCCTGGTTAATGGGCTCAATTGTGTTCCCCCCAAATTCATGTTGGAGCCTTCAGCCCAAGTACCTCAGGGTGTGACTATATTTGGAGACAGAGCCTTTAAAGAGGTGATTAAACATAAATAACACCATTCGGGTAAGCCCTAGTGCAACATGGCTGGTATCCTTAAAAGAAGACATTTTGACACAAAAAGAAGCACTAGGGAAAACCCTGTGAGGACACAGTGAGAACGTGGCCATCCGCAAGCCAAGGAGAGAATCCTGAGAAGAAACCAACCCTGCTGGCACCTTAACCTTGGACTTCAGCCTCCTGAACTGTGAGGAACAGAGTTCTGATGTCCAAGCCCCCGGCCTGTGGTGTTGTGTCATGGAGGCCCTGGCAAACTAACCAACCCTCAATTCCCACTTCTAGGAACCTCTACTCAGCATCAATTGACCAACACACAAAAGGACACAGGCACAAAGCCATCCACTGCAGTGCTATTTAAATAGCTATTAAATAGTATTAAACACCACAAAATGTAGGAAATAAACCCAACTGTGGAACATGTATGCAATGGAGTGCATGAAAATAAAAAGGAATGAGGAATATCTCTATATTCTATTATAGAATAATCTCCTAGATATACTGGAGAGAAAACCAAGGGAACTGATAGTTTTAAAATCAGGTAATAAGGCAGTAATACCACCACTACTACTAATGGGGATTCGGCAACATTCTATCTTTTGTTGAGGTGATGGATATATGGGTATTCACATTATCATTATTCATTTCGCTTTACTTCTAAATTTTTCCGAATGTATAGTATATTTCACAATATGAAATGTGAGACAATTAGAAGAGATCTGAGAGGCACAAAACAGTATGGATAACAATATAATGTTCGACTGCGTATCTACCACCCAGCTTTTAAGTCACAACGTAAAAAATACACTTGAAGGCCCAACTCCCCAGAAGTAATCACTATCTTGAGCTTAGTTAAACTCAAAGTTTTAAGAAAGCATTCAAGGTTATATTTCAACCTACATTATTAAAATTGTCCTGTTCTCCTGGGAGAGCATGGTAGGTGCTCTTTCAAAGACATACTAATAAGTACCTACGTGTTCAACGTCAATAGTGGACTTTGATGTGGGAAAGTTGCTGGGAAAAAAATTTGCCCATCGTAATTGTAACATAAAACAACACTTACCTACATGTGTTTGTGCAGCAAAATGCAGCACTATATCTATTTTCTCTGTTTCAAAAAGCAGTTTCACAAAGTGAGAATTACATATGTCACCCTATATGAAAAAACAAACATGAGAAAACTAAGTTTCATTGAGCACTCTCATTCATAATAACCATTTTACTACCTGATCAAAACAATGATAAGAAAATAGAGAATATAGAGAATAGAGAATATCCTGAAAATTCAACCAAGGGTTCAAGTAAGTATAGTAATGATGTATTTCTCCAGCATCCTAGGATATAAGATATTCAGTTCAAAATGCTTTCTCGTAAATAAGTGTCTAAAACAATATTTTATTGAGCACCAATTACTAGTAAAAACTATGCTGGCTTTTCCCCATAAGCTTCTTGCCAACCTAAGGTCACTATGTTAACAGGAAACTTTTTAAATATATTTTTTAAAGTTTGAGGTAATCATTATTGAAATATGTTTAAAGTAAGTGTAACAACTAGATGACATTTTGAAAAATGTATTTCACCACAACTAAGTGAACTTGGGAATACTTTTATTTTTTAACTTGGGAATACTTTATTTATTTATCTTGAGAGAGACAGAGACAGAGTGAGGGAGTCAGAGAATCTCAAGCAGTCTCTAGGCTCTGGACTGTCAGCGAAGAACCTGACCTAGGGCTCAAACTCACAAAACTGAGATCATGACCTGAGCTGAAACCAAGAGTCAGAAGCTTAACCAACTGAGCCACCCCGGTGCCTCATAATGAGCACTTTTGATGGTGTGTGTACATTCAATTCTTCTAAAAATATGCATTCTCAACAATTCTTTGATGACTGAAAGAAACACTTTCATATAGAAGAACAGAATTATAAAATGTTTGCTCAATATATTCTTTATGATTTGTGGTTAAAAAGAGACTTCATAGGGGCGCCTGGGTGGCTCAGTTGGTTGAACATCCAACTTTTGATTATAGCTCAGGTCATGGTCCTAGGGTCATGGAATTGAGCCCTGCCTTGGCCTCTGCACTGAGCATGGAGCCTGCTTAGGATTCTCTCTCCCTCCCTCTCTTCCTTTCTCCCCTGCTCACACATGTTCTCTCTCTCTCTCAAGTAAATAAAAATGAAAAAACAAATTTTTAATTTTATTTTTTTAATTTATTTTGGAGAGAGAGAGACAGAGTGCCAGTGGGGGAAGGGCAGAGAGAGAGGAAGACACAGAATCTGAAGCAGGCTCCAGGCTCTGAGTTGTCAACACAGAGCCCGATGAGAGGCTCGAACTGGTGAACCATAAGATCATGACCTAAGCCACAGTCAGACGCTTAACTGACTGAGCCACCTAGGTGGCCCAAAAAAAATTTTTTAAATAAAAATTTTAAAAAAGAATTTGTAGAATATCTCTAAAAAACCACACACACACAAATCATGGGTTAAATAGTCTCATCTGACATTAAAATTTCCCTTTGCAAATTGATGACCTGGCTCTCTGGTTTACACTTTGGACTCCTCTAAGGGTGGCCAGTAAGAATCAGCCTTCCAGAGCCAATTAATGCACCCTCATAAGAGAAGACTATCCCATGGACGATATGGTGGGCTTTTTGACTGCTGCCTGGCCGGAGTAACATTTCCCTTTACGCCAATCTCTTTAAATCCCAGCAAGGCCTTATTAAGAAGGCTGGTGAGGACCTAAAAAATAACAAACTACTCAAGTTCCATCAGCTACCCAAAGATCTGCCGACGTGCCAAATGTCATGTGCAGCTTTATATGTGGTATCGACCTAAAAGTAGTCTTCTCTGTAGCATGCAGTACTTCTGGAAATTAAAATGTCTTTAATAAGCATGCTTTCCATGCCCACATTACACGAGTTTGCAAAGGAGAAAGACAGAAAGTCTGAATGGCTAAAGAGGCACAGTACAGAATTACATAATTATAAGAAAACCTTCATACCTGTATAAATTTGTAGTTTTGTTTGTTAGAAATGGTTTCAAGATTCTTCAAGCTTGCACAGTAATCCAGCTTAAAATAAGTCAGCGAGGGAGAAGGAGAGAAACATCAGAAAAAGTGATCATAGCTTTTCCTATATCAATTTACTTTAAAGACCATAGATGTTCTGCTCGTAATACGAGAACATGTCTTCTTAAAGAGTTTGCTCTTTGTGTTTTCAGAAGTCTCTGATACAGTAAAAAAGTATTTTAAAAAGTGTAATTCTGTTACCTTTTCTAAATCCAAAAAAACTATTTTAGAAACCCCTTCTTTAAGAAATTTTCCTGCCCAGATTTGCCACCAACCACCAAGAAAGCTTACCATTTCTTACTGCAAAGGAATTAGTAATTGAAAACAATGACTCCTGTGTTATGCATTTTATAACTCATTACACTGTTTCCTGGGTTAACTATTAGTAAATCAGTGTACAGGTGGGGAAAAAATTACTGTCCATGATAGTAAGGTAGGCAAAAATTGATAAGTTCCATATATTATTCTTTGTCTATAGATTTTTACTATTACATTTTATGACATTAAGGTAACTATTTGTATCTTGTGTTTAAAATAAAAATTCCAGTGATTACCAATCATGGCTTTAAGGGGATTTCAATTATTACTGAAAATTTCTCAAAACTAAATTAATTTTAATTTAAGAAAAAAATATAATTTTCCCGGAGGTGGCAGTTACAAAATCAAACCGAATAATAATAAAATCAAATAAACAGAGTCTCCCAACTCCAAAAAAAGATTAATAATCATAAAATTATACTAAATATTGAATTTAGGGTTGAAGATTTTCTTTTGGTAAAAATACTGCACTTAAACCTTTAGTTTATGGGCTATCATAACGAAAAAGTTTAAATAGACTAAGATCAAATACAGCATGATCACATGACTATGCAGGCCCCCTAAGTTGCTAAAATGACTAAATAAAAAAACTAAAATAGCAGCATAAGATTTTAATACTTAAAAAAATGTACATAAGTGTCAGGGCGTGAAGCTCATTTTTATAAAACTCACCTTGTCTAAATTTATGACCATGTAGTTCGGATAATCTTGTACTAAAGAGACAATCACGTGTGACGCGCTATAAGAAAAAAAAGTATATTTTGTTAGTAGAAAATTTAGCCTTTTCCCTAAATTCTAAACATTTCCTAAATATTACCCTAAGTTGTCAAGTATTAGGAAACTATTCAAAGATACCTTTTCAGTTTCTGCAAAATGACAGAAAGAACACAGCTCTACTGAATACACGCCCCTCCGCTTCCCACGGACTTTCTCAACACTACCATCAAAAATCGGCATCGACATATGGAGATGCCTTTGCACTGTACAGAAAAGAGAATTTACTGGTCCTGGGGATAAGACAAAAATTAGTTTAACCAAGTGATTTTGTCCATTTGTGCTTTGCGTGTGGGGAGTGAAGCGGGATGATAAAAACAACGGGTGGTGGTCAGTACAGATAGACTATAATGTACCTTTTAAGGAACTGTAGGTATAACAACGCAACAACTAAGTCAGTGTGGGCAGTGTGGGTTGTCTATGTTCCCGGCAACTCTACTGCAATTGCTATCTCTTAGTATAAGAATTTAGGGGTTAAACCAGAATCCTTAGATTAAACATAGGTTTCCAAGGCTAATAATGGCTGAGGCCACCTGGATAGCCATAGTGGCTCCTGAGCTTCGGAGGTCTTGAAGTGGAACCAGAGGCAGCTCAGGGAGATGATCCGCTAAGTTTTCTCATATACACTAAAACATTGGGTCCCCAGACACAAGCGCAGTCCTTGGCCAAATTATGAACTCAGACTTCGACCTGACGGCCGGCCCTTTCAGGGCATTTTCTGGGACTTGCCCCTTCCAGGACCAGCATCCTCACACACAGTCCACCCTTCTATGCTCCTCCTCCCATTAAATAACCCCTGCCTGCCTGGAACCCTCCTCCAGGTCATTGTCAGATTAGAAGAGGTTATTTAATGTGCCATGTTTCTCTTCTTCCACTAGACCCCGGGAGTTTCCCATTGGTACCCATGCATTCATCCATTTAACAATTATCGAAGATCTTTGTAAAATAAGCCAGGCATTCTTACAGACACTAGGTGAAAACACTAATCTCTGCCCTCATCCAGTTTACATTCTAGAGTTGGGGATGCAGGCAATAAGCAAGTCAACACTAACATGCAACATAATTTCAGGTAGTGATTAGTGCGTTAGTTGGGAAAGGGACTATTTTTGATAAGATGCCCAGGTAACACCTCTCGCAGGAGGTGATGTGTAAGTAGCCATCTGAATTGAGTGATGCAAGCAGCCTAAGCAAAGAGGAAGCAAGCACAAAGGCCTCAAGACAGGAGGGACGGGCTCCATGTGTCACAGGAACTCCAAAAGTAAACATGGCGGGCAGAGAAAAGCAAAGAGGTAGAATGGCAGATCAGTGTGGAAAAGCAGGGCGTGGACACTTGAGTCTTCCAGATATGCCAAAGAGTTTGGATATTATCCTAAATTTAACCACCAGGGTAAAACTCTACGCATTTATTTACTTAATAAACACTGACTTCTGTGAGCAGAGCAGACTTTAGGGGAACAAGAGTGGACGCAGTAGGACCAATCGGGAAGCTACAGTAGTAATCTAGGCAGAAGACAGTAACGTGGACTAGGGTAGGAGGGCGGGGGGAGGGGATGAGAAGTGTTGACTTTGGAAATAGTGAAAGAGGACTCACGGATTGAATGTGGGTGCGAGAGGTAAAGAGTCATTACATATCTAGTCCAAGGTCAAAGTACTAACAGAGGGGTGTTTGTTAAAGCCCGCTGAATAAATCAACGTCCTACTATAACCCAAAAATCCTTGCTTGGCGCCTATGTATACAGGGCCTGTGTACGGAGGGGGTGGGCTGGAGGTTGGGGCAATAGATGAGAAGCTTACTGCAACGTGGGTGCGCTCAGAAGACTGACAAGAGCATCCCGGGCCAGGTAAAAGGGCAGATAGTGCCACAGCACTTTGGCTTTGGTTGGGAGGCATTTAAAGAAGTCGTAGTTTCAAAGGAACCAGAATTTTCAGGCGCGGACGGGGGGTGGGGGGGGGGGGAGAAGGTAGGCTGATCCTAGTCGTGTGTTAAGACCCTTCCCATTTCAGACCCCCTAAGCTGGTCCCAAGTTGCCAAGAGCAAGTAGAGGTGCAGGGAAAGGTTGGGGTTTCTGGGGAGCCACTACTCGGCCAGCGGCGCCGATACCTACATGAAACCAGCACCCCCGGTCACCAGGAGCCGCTTCGCAAATCTGCCGGGGGGACCCAAGGGCTCCGCCCTGCCCGCGGCCGACATCTCCCAGCTCAGCAGTGCCTAGAAGTGTAAAGCGCCAGATCTGTACACCGCAGGTAAGTTCCACCGCGACTTTTCGCGACGCGTCTCGCTGCCCCGACACGTCAGTGGGCCAGACGGCAGCAGCTTCCGGAGCTGGGCCGACTTATCCCCGCCCACTGCGGGCTGGGCGGGGACCGCGGGGGAGCGGGTGACACAGCGCTACTGCGCAGGCGCAGCTCTTCTCTGCCCAAACCTACCGGGTTAAGCGTCATTGGGTTGGCTGGAAAGATGAGGTCGGGTACAGTTCGTGACAAGGGACACCAGTATGGATCAGGCTTTACTTAGATACGCAGATGTCAGAGTTATGAATGATTACCTTCTTTTCATTCTTGTACTGCAACCGTCTCCACTGATTTCGCCACCAGTTGAGCTGAGAACAGTTCTCTTCTTGCAAAGTGTGGAAATAGGAGGTTGGAATTGCAAAATGCCTTTTACTTTGTTGTTAACTTTTTTACCGGTAACGCAGGCTGATGGCCGTCGTGGTAAAGACATTTCTTAGATTCTGCCCTTACGTTCTCCCTCTTTCTTTTCTGCCCCAACCCGCCTGCCCTTCTTGCTCTTACTTGAATTTGCCAGGCCTGCTACGTCCTGTGGGCGTGTCTCCAGATGTCTGCCTAGCTTTTACCCTTACTTCTTCAGTTCTCCACTCGAATGTCACCCTTTTAGAGAGTCCTTCCTTGACCACCCCAATTAAGATAGCAAGCTCTACTCAAGCCCTGCAGAACCTCTTTATCCTTCTTTCATTTCTATATAGCGGTCATCAACGTGTGTATTGAACTGGTCCTTGGACTGCTCCGTGAGGTCGGGGGCTTTGTTTTGTTTCTTACCATAATGCCAAGTCCATGGGATGAGGCCTGGGACAGAATAAATGATCAGTTAATGCTGTCTAATAGATGAATCGGTATCTTGGTGGTGGTTGTTTTTTATATCTATAACGTGTTGGCAAAGTCTAAAAAGAATGAGAATACGCAGTATATGTGGAAATGCCATTTGTTACAACCTTTTTCAGGGGGAAAGTGGTGACATATATGAAAAGTTCAAATGGACATACCCTATGGTCCCCTAAATTTCATGATGTGTAACATAGATAATTGCAGATAAACACAAATATATTCATTGCTATATTGCTATGTATGTAGTAGTGAAAAACTGGATACAATCTAATAATACTGTCTCCCTTTTAAATACCATGGGCTGAAATATAGGCTTTCAAAAGAATGTACCAACATGGAATGAGGACCAAAATATATTGTAGTGGATACTTATGGTTTTATCTGACCAGACTCCCCTACCCTTTATAATCTCCCTAAGCTGACCCCTCCCCCACCTCAGGCAGGTCACAGGAGACGCATCTGACTCACCCTAGGCCAACTGAAGTCTGTTCCCAGGATTTGGAATTGAACAAAGGTTCTAGTTGCTCTTCTTGAACTCTTGAGGACCTACAAATTTGGGACTTGTTGGTGGCCATTGTCATTCAAATGAAGTGAGGAATCAAAAAAAAAATGTGTCTTCGGTGAAAGAAAAACAGAGTTGATCATGAAGAGAAGACAGAGATGGAAAAGGCCTCACAGCATTCATGACCTATGTTCTGATTTTTTTTTTCCAGGACCAATTTTATTACTGTCCTTGGTGTGCAAATACCAGGTACATTTGTAACTACATGTCTGAAAAGATCTACCCTTAACTATTAATAGGGGTTACCTTGTAACCATATCAGGCAGGGAAAGGAAAAAATGAGGACTTCCATGTTGACTTCATACACTTTTGGCTGTTAATTTTTTTTCTAAGTTACATGAATTACTTTTATAATGAAAAATGAGTGCAATTTTTAAAAATCTCATATTAATACCTTTAATTTATTCCTGGTTGGCCAACAATATCGAAAATGTTGGGTATTCTATAGGAAACCTTTCCTCAAGATTTTTTTTTCTAAACAGTGAGCTCTGTTGTGAGAACTTACTTATGTGTAAAGAAAGCATGTTGTGAAATGAAAATAATTTATTCATGAAATTTTTGAGCTTCTGCTCTCATCAAGACAGATAGTCTCTGACCAGTTGAAGCTTATTACAAAGTGGGGGATTCAGATACATCTATAGACATTTACAACACGGTGTAGGAAAGTAAAGGATTCTGGTTCCCAGGGTACCTAACACAGACTTGGAGGTGGGATTTTTTTTGTTTGTTTTTTTAATTTAATTTTTTTAACTTACATCCAAATTAGCATATAGTGCAACAATGATTTCAGGAGTAGATTCCTTAATGCCCCTTACCCATTTAGCCCATCTCCCCTCCCACAACCCCTCCAGCAACCCTCTGTTTATTCTCCAGATTTAAGAGTCTCTTATGTTTTGTCCCCCTCCCTGTTTTTATATTATTTTTGCTTCGCTTCCCTTATGTTCATCTGTTTTGTATCTTAAAGTCCTCATATGAGTGAAGCTGTATGATATTTCAGACTTGGAGGTTTAAGAAAGGGTTTTGTTTTTTTTTAAGCTTCTTGGGAAAGAGGAGTTAAACTAGAAAATGGAAGCGATGGAGACGTTGAGTGGCAGACTAAGCGAAGCCTTCAGCCGGAGGGATCTGCAAGCGCCCCAGGCTCAGAAAGGACAGCTCGGAGTGTTCCGGGAACCGACAGTGGCTCCATAAGGATGAAGACAAAAAGTTGAGAGATGGAAATGTGAGAGCCTTGAAAGTCATATTCTAGAGTTTGGCTTGTGTACGACGGGCTATCAAAAGCCTTTGAAGGAAAGTGACGCAGTCAGATTGCATTTCCCACAGCTTTCTGTGGCTCTAGGGTAGAGATGGGCTGTGTGTGGCCAACAGGAGAAAATTAAGACTGGTGCCAGGTCACTTGCCACAGGCCAAGTAACATGTATCCCCGATGGTCTGGATAGAGGAGTGACAGCAGCTTCCTACCATCGCCGCCTAGAAGACACGCTAAACAGGCATGTGTTACATTGAGAAGATTGGATGTAGGGGTGTAAGCTATACTTCCCAGGTGTCTGATGATATAATTCAAGAGAGGGAACCTAGGAGGTTAAAATCGGTTAGAGGTGCCAAGAGAATTCATGCGTTAAACTTGTGCATCTACGGTTACATGTCTTTGAGACATTAAAGTGGAAACGTCCAGTAGGTGGCATAGGCACCTAGAGCTCTGCCGGGACTTTCCTTTCTTCACCAGAAACGGTGCCACCGGAGCGCTTCTCAGTTCTTTGCAAATTCCACACCCTCCACTCCCCGCGAGAGCCCTCGGGACCGAAGAAGCGATCCCACGCATGCGCAATGGCACCGTGCACAGAGACGGAGGGAGATACTTTTTCCGTAACCTGAAGCAACATCCTTCTGAGCCTCCATAAAAAAGGCGGGAACTAGCCTACAGGCTGAGGAGTGATGGGACGCGCGCATCCGCACGTCCCGCCCATCTCAGCCTCTGATTGGTGCGTGTACTTGGCTCGTGGTGGAGGGACCTGCCACATAGGCTGTCAGTCTCCAGGGGGCGGGTCCGCGACGCCGGTCCTGCCCCCTCCTCCCCCACCCCCGGCTGCCGACGTGGGGAAGGCGGCCGCAGGCTGTTAGGGCCGGGGCGTGAGTCCTCAGCGGGAGGGGGGGGATGGGAGGCCTGCGGCTGCTGGCGGTGGCCCTCACTTGCTGCTGGTGGCCGCCCGGCAGCCAGGGTAAGACCCTGCGGGGCAGCTTTAGCAGCGCCGCGGCCCGAGACGCTCAGGGCCAGAGCATCGGTCACTTCGAGTTCCACGGTAGGTGCGGGGGCGGGGAGCGGGATGCAGGCGCGTGGGCCCATTCTGCGGGCAGCGCCTCCCCGCCACGCTCGGAGAGGGCTGCAGCCGGCGGCGGCGGCGCGGGGGACTTCCCCCCAGCCCACCGGGACTCCCAGCGTCGCCGGCAGTCCTCCCCCGACCGCAGCTGCGGGAATCGTGGGATGCATTAGTGCCAGCTCTGCTATTGCTGCTCCCCACTCCCTCGTCTGCATCCTCCCCGAGGAGTGATTGTGTTCTGCGCTCGGAACACCGCTTCCCCAACCCTCCCCACACGCACGAAAGTACGGAGACTCTTGTGCATCTTTCGAGATCCTTCCCTCAAGGAAGCAAGGTTTGCTCACCCCTGTCTCAACCTGATTGTAGACACTAAGGCACTGTACTTAACGCGTTCATCGAAGCCCCAGAACTTAGATTAACTGGGTTTAGTTTTTTGTTGTTTTTTTTTTTTTAGATCAATTTGCTAAACCCTCCTGGAAGCAGAGAGGTGTGGGGAACCTAATAAACCACCTGCTAATCTAGTGGTCACAATTGCTAGGGCAGTTCCCTTACTCCTAAAGTAGGAGATTTACTCTGGACCAGGAGGCCTAGAATTAACTTGACAGAAATGCATGTAAGTGGGTCCCGGGAGCTTCCTAATTTGTATCCTGTCTGCCCCTTCTGATATGAGAAGTGCGTTTGATTCTCACTTTCTGGTCTCCCTCAAAAATCAGTAACTCTTAAATGAATGAATTTGCAGTTCATTTTACTTTTGCTTTATTTGCACTCTCAAAATTGAAGTGCTTTTCTTGGGAGTACTCTTGCTACTCTATTTGACTAGTACTATATCGCAAATAATTGTTTGCCTTGATAAGGTTGGGATGCTTGGTTAATACAGCTTTCAACATGAAAAGATGCGGTGTCTGACTGTTGTCCCAGAGAGGAATCTGAGGAGAAGATAGTAGGAACGAGAAGCTGTTTTGGGGTAGGAAAGGAACTTAAAGTATTGGGAAGGTACAGAATTGGTGATGTAAAGGAAGAGAAACCTGAATTTTGTTTTTAACTCAAAGTGTGGAAAACCAACCGAGAAAAGGAAAGCAAACCCAGGTTTCCAAAATCCAGTGTGGCACAGACCTCGAGCGAAACACCAGAAACAGTTTTGTTATTGTTTTTTAGGCCACATTTTTAGTTTTTTAATCAACCAGCTGTAACTGTACTTACAACATACATGTTATATTAGAAAACAAGAGCAACTTTGGTGGGAAATTGCTGTAGGTAGTTTATGAACAAAGATTAAAGCTCTGTGGAGTGGTTCTTTTTTTTTTTTTTTTTTTTTTTGGCGTTTATTTATTTTGAGAGAGAGAGAGACAGAGCATGAGCAGGGGAAGGGCAGAGAGAGAGGGAGACACAGAATCTGAAGCAGGCTCCAGGCTCTGAGCCGTCAGCACAGAGCCCGACGCGGGGCCTGAACCCATGAGCAAGATCATGACCTGAGCCGAAGTTGGACGCTCAACCGACTAAGCCACCCAGGCGCCCCGGAGTGGTTCTAAAATGAGGCAAGAATTCTGTGACAGTGAATGTCCAGACACAGATGTTGCTGTTCGTTCAGTGAAATGTCATCAGTGTTCCTCAGAAGTAGATGGAGACACCACACGTTAAGTTTGGATAATTGATACGAATAGTCTTTTGACCTGCATCTGAAGGGGCTGTTCATTCTCACGTAACCCACCTAGTTAAGGGATATTTAAAAACTGCTCTTTAAATTCCTATTTTGATAAAGAGAGATGTCGAATTGCCTTGTCCTTTCAGTTCCATACAAGACCAAACCGTTGATGATTTCTGTTTTAATGTCAAGGTGACCATGCTCTTCTGTGTGTCAGAATCAACAACATAGCGGGAGCTGTTGGAAAAGAAGCTAAGCTCTACCTGTTCCAAGCCCAGGAATGGCTGAAGCTGCAGGAGGGCAGTCCTGGTTATAGCTGTAGTGAAAAGTTGTCCAAAGCTCAGTTGACAAGTGAGTATGTCCTTTTTCCGTAGATCATCGGATCTGTCTTTTGCCTCCTGAATGTTGAAGTCTGTCGTTTATATACCAAGATGTCTCATGACACATCACGCAGTGATGACATTTTGCTTCGTACATTTTAAGCTGAGATCAAGACTTTTTCCTTGATCAAGAGGTAGAATGCCTTTTCCCTCCCTTTATCATTAAAAGTTTTTGAAAAATATCCGGATAATTTACAAAGGCCTACTTTGCTTCATTTGGACTTCTTCCAAGTCACATGACTCACACCAAAATGGCAAATGTATTTTGACCCAGTGGCAGCATGGAATGAATGATAGCATTTATTATCTGCCAGCCCCGAGCTAAGCATTAAACGTGTATTATTTCAGTTAATTGTATGATTTAGCCCAAGAGATGCTGTTTTGCAACATGTTACTGGAACATGGGACCTAGTCATATGGTGACACAGTGTGTCATCTTGTGATGTACCAGCACCACGTCATTTGTAAACTTCTAGATTTGCCTAGAGAAGCTCTGCTTTTATTATCCTAGGTGCCTGTGTCCTTGAGCCCTTCCATTCTCATCACCCCTATCCCAAGTGTGAGAGAGCACTGTCCAGAATTAGTGCACCTCTTTTTAGTTTCCGTAGGAATGGAGGGGATATCCCCAGCCACCCATGTTACCCACTGGAAGGTGACTGGTTAGAAGACATTAGGAATGTGAAGCATCCATGAGAAAAAATGGAAATTATCCCTCTCCCCTTTTTCTCTCTCCGTTTCCTCTACTATGTTCTACATGTCAGTGAATCTCTGATTCTTCTTTTAATTAGTCAAGTAAAACATAGCCATTTCCAAACTTTCAGTCTTCCCAGCCTTGGCAGCTCTCTTAGGTCCCTCATGAGGTGGCCAGCTAGAATAGGATTAAGAGTAGAAGCCCCCAATCCTTGCCAACTGGTGTGGGGAACTCTTATCTAGATTTATGAGGTGACATTAACAGTATGCTGAAGACGTCTCAAATGACTGGACTCAGATAGCAAAGAGACAGTTACATAAACTTATTTACCTCTCCCGTGAATGTCAGAACTTAGCTGGGAGATTTGCACAAATGCTCATTACCAGTCATCTTTTCCTCTCTATACCGATTTGGTCGTCTGAGTGTTCCACGTATGTATAAAAAGTTCTAGCCTTCCATTCCTACTTCTTATAACGTCCAAAACCAATTCATCATCTTGTCCATCCAGACCTTACCCTCTTCCAGTGTTCCTTGTTTCAGGAACCAACGCCACCACCTATCCAGTAGCCAAGCTAGAAACCACTGAGTCTTCCAACCCTCCATCTTTGACCTCTCCATCCCCTTCCAGTCTATCAGTGAGTGACCTCTGAATACCTCTTGAATTCATCTACTTTTCTTCATCTCTGCCCCCACCATGTTATTCCAGGCTGCCGTACTTTCTTGTCTATTGCAGTAGTCTCCCACAGGGCCACTGCTGCCATGCTGGTGTCCCCCTGCCCCCCAGAGTGATCTTTCTGAACAACAGATTCCATCATGTCCCATTCACTTCTTCACCACACCCTTAAATACTTCTGTCTTTCTCCACAGCTCTTAGGACAAAGACAGGCCTCCTGTCTTTCTCCACAGCTCTTAGGACAAAGACAGGCCTCCTTAACCTGATCAGCAGAGCCATCATATCTGGCCATTGTTTACCCCCCAGTTCCATCTCACAGCATTGTCCCCTCCTGCCTCATTTTGCCTGTGGGCTTGTTCTGTTTCAGTGCTACCCCGGGCCTTTGCACAGGCTTTTCCTCTGCTTGTTCTTCCTTCCCTCTTTGGCTCTTTTCTACACTAAGTTAGCTTGTGGGTTTTTATAGCTTGTTTTCCTCCACAGCACATATTATAGTTACCACTTTTCATTTTATTTATTTGTTATAAAATCAGTGAAAGAAGCAAAGCTCTTCTGGTCTACCTGTTCATTCACGCATACACTGGGCACTTCCGTGTTTCGTGTACTAGGCAAGGCACTTATGACAAATCAGGGACCAGAATACACTCTCTTAGTCTTTTTTTTTTTTTTTTTTTCTCTTAGTCTTTAAGGCTAGTGGGGGGTGACAGGAATGAGTCTGATCAATGTGGATAAATATGAAATTGCAGTTGTGATAAGTACTATGAATGCTAGTCACATGGTACTATGAGAATGAAAACTTCTAATACCCTAGATTTTACGAAGTATTTGCAGGATGAATCATCATAGAGCTTAGGGCTTGACAGGTTTTTTGATTTTGGTTTTTTGGTTTGTTTTAAAGTTTATTTATTTAGGGGCACCTGGGTGGCTCAGTCAGTTGGGTGTCCGACTCCAGCTCCGGTCATGATCTTATGGTTCGTAGGTTCAAGCCCCATGTCCGGCTCTATGCTAATTGTTCGGAACCTGGAGCCTGCTTCAGATTCTGTGTTTCCCTCTCTCTGCTCCTCCCCATTCATGCTCTGTCTCTCTCTCTCTCAGCCTCTCTCTCAAAATTTTTTTTTAACGTTTATTTATTTTTGAGAGAGAGTGTACGAGAAAAGGAGGGACAGAGCGGGAGAGAGAGAAACCCAAACAGGCCCCACGCTGACATGGGGCCTGATCTCACAACCATGAGATCATGACCTGAGCCAGTATCAAGAGTCAGATGCTTAACTGACTGAGGCACCCAGGGCCCCCTGTTTTTGATTTTTATTTTAACTCCAGTATAGTTAACATACTGTTATATTAGTTTCAGGTGTTTAATATAGTGAATCAACAATTCTATACACTGCTCAGTGCTGATCATGGTAAATGTTCTCTTAATCCCCCTCACCTATTGCACCCATCCCCCACCTCCCTCCCCTTAGTAACCATCAGTTTGTTCTCTGTTCTCTAGGTAAGAGTCTTTTGGGGGGGAGGGGTCTCTTTTTCTTTGTTAGTTTGCTTTATTTCTTAAATTCCGTATATGAGTAAAATCATATGGGATTTGTCTTTCTCCTGACTGACCTATTTCACTCAGCAGTAACTCTCTAGATCCGTTCATATTGTTGCAAATGGCAAGATTTCACTTTTTTCATGGGCGAGTATTATCCACTGTATGTATATACCACATCTTCCTTATCCATTCATCTATCCGTGGACACTTGGGCCACTTCCATAGTTTGGCTATTGTAAATAATGCTGCAGTAAGCGTAGGGGTATGTATATCTTTTCAAATTAATGTTTTCATATTCTTTGAGTAAATAATACAGTAGTGTAATTACTGTATCATATAGTAGTTCTATTTTTAATTTTTTGAGGAACAGTCATTCTCCATACAGTGGCTGCACCAGTTTGCATGTCCAGCAGCAGTGCACGAGGGTTCCTTTTTCTCCACATCCTCGCCAACCCTTGTTATTTCTTTTAGCCATTCAGACAGGTGTGAGGGGATACCTCATTGTGGGTGTGACATGCATCTCCCTGATGATGAGTGATGTCGAGCATCTTTTCATGTGTCTGTTGGCCATCCGGATGTCTTCCTTGGAGAAATATTTATTTGTGTTTTCTGCCCATTTTTAAGTTGGATTATTTGTGGATATTATTCGTGTTGAGTTGTATAAGTTCTTTGTATATTTTGGATACTAACCCTCCGTTGGATATGTCATTTGCAAATATCTTCTATTTAGTAGGTTGTCTTTTTGTTTTGTTGATTGTTTCCTTTGTTGTACAGAAGTTTTTTATTTTGATGTATACCCCAATAGTTTATTTTTGCTTTTATTTCTCTTGCCTCAGGAGACATATCTAGAAAAATGTTGCTACGGCCAGTGTCAGAAAAATTACTACCTGTGTTCTCCTCAAGAATTTTTATGGTTTCAAGACTCACATTTAGGTCTTTAATCCATTTCGAGTTTTATTTTCGTGTATGGTGTAAGAAAGTGGTCCAGTTTCATTCCTTTGCATGGAGCTGTCCAGTTTTCCCAACACCATTCGTTGAAGATATTGAGGGGTTTTTCTGGTTGGTAGGGTGATTGCTTTGTATTTGGTACCTCAAAGTCTTTTTCTTTCTCCAATAAAAACTTATGAGGCTGTTTAAAGCTTTGAGTTCTAGGAATTGATTTGTTTTTTTATACTACCTCGTTAATACTATACCATGCCCTGTATACACTTGTAAAAACGTAATTTTTATATCAGTCATATACCTCCCGTCCCAGAACTCATGTGTACAGGGAGACAGCATGGGGCAGTGGGAAGCCTGCTAAACTGAGAATCACAGCTTGTTTTCTTCCAGCCTCACTTTCACTATCTGTACATCAGGAAAGTTGGATTAGTTTTTGCTAAAGTTCCCAAAAGTCCTAACCTAATGTAATTCTAAATAGAACTCTTGAGGATGGAGTTGCATCTATATGGGGTTGGAACTTACAAAAAACCTCTTGCAGATGTGTCTGAGACTATTTTTCCTTCTTCTCTTTTCTTCTGTTGAGTGCAAGGGTATTATGGGAATGGAAGCTCTCAGGTAATAAGAATTTGTGAGGAATGAGGATTGTTTTGTTAAATTTGAAATAAATTAAGTACTGGTGGTATTTATCACTTTTTACAAATTTTATCAATTCTTTTCCCAGTAACAAAACCCAAACCTTAAGAAAATCTATATTCTCTAACTTTTACATATCAGTGGTCATATTTATAGTATGTTATTATTTAGAGGCTTCGGTTCATTGAAACAAAAAGCATATCCTTAAGTGCCTGGCAGTGTAGTAGTACTGCATATTCTTAAATGATTCTTTATAGAGATTTTCTCATTTCCTGGCCATTAATGAGACTTAGGAGTTTGAATAGCCTTTCGCCTGCTTGGTAATGAATTCCTGAACTATTCCTAACTCCTATGAAAAACCTTGCTGCTGTGAACTATGAAAAGTTTAGCAGATCTGAAAAATCCCGTAGTGCCAGATGTTGTTTGTGGGTATATGTTCCCCCAAATTAATGTTTGAGAAATTATTTTTTCCTTTTTCCTCTTTCAGTAAATGTCATAAAACATCAAATTAAAAAAAAATGATAAAAACTATTTTCTAGGTTTTTAAAGCAAGCAAAGGAGGCATTTAAAAGCACTGAAAGTTACCGCTGGATGTAAAAAAAAATTTAACAAGGAGGTTCAGGGCCATTCGTTGTCACGTGACAAGAGCTAAATATTTTGCATTTAAAACATTTTCAGTATTATCTTTTTATATCATATGCATAATATTCCCCTTTGTACAATTGATGTGTTTTATAAATCATTGAAAGATGTTAGCATTTTATTATTTTGTGTATTTTTCTTAACAGTCTTCATTTTCTGTAATAACATGATTGGGCACCTAGCCATTTGACAGTGTCTGCGATTCAAGTTTTGTTAATATTTGAGATACTAATTACATCAGCAAAGAACATGCATGCTGTGTAGTAGTCTTTTGTCTCAGAAACAATGAACATACAGTTTTGTGAAGAAGCTTGTTTCCCAGGCCTGCTAAAAAAGGCGACAAGACAAAAAACTGAAGGCCAGTATCACTTTCTGAAGCACACTTTCGTTTTTATTTGATGCAAATCTGCATAATGGAAGACGAAACATTCGAAAGTATATTAGTGAAAAGTATAATAGTTTATTTTTTATGTTGTTTTATTTAAGAAAAAAGCACAAGTGATGAAATTGCAAAGTAGCAGAACCGTTACGTTGTAAGGTCCAAATTATGTAATTGCGAGCTGCGCGTCTCGCATGCCTGATTTCCGAGCTGCTGTTGGTCGCATACTGAATTCTCGCTAGGGGTCTTCAAATATTTATCAGAAACTAGAGTCTTTGCTGTGTTTTTCAAGAAGCTATACGGTAAAAATTAAATAAATAAACCAAAAAACAGCAGTATAAACGTCAGCCAACTTAAGATAGCCCAAAAACACAATACTGTGACATTATTAATAAAATTAGTTTGTCCACTTCAACTACTGTTAATGAAATTCCCAATTATAAAGTCTTAGGCCTCAAAATTTGAATCCTGACTAGATAAATCTATATCTCATTTTAAAGACCATCCATAAATAGCATTTTTTAGACATTTTATTAGGAACTTTTCCACTCATACAGATAAGTCAAAAGTGTAGTACAACTAACATTTGTCAGTCCTGGCTTAGATTCAGTAATTGTTAATGTTTTGTTACATTTGCTTTCTTTTCGAGTGTGTGTGTGTGTGTGTGTGTGTGTGTGTGTGACATTTTTGTTTTAATCAAGGCAGGAGACAGTAAGCTGTGGCTGTCACTAGCAGTCTGCCGCACCTGTATTTCAGCACGCGTCTTACAGAGTGAGGACAGTCTTCTGCATAGCGTTAGCATCACGACCCCTCAGGAGAGGAACGCGTTCATCACACCCTCCAAAATCTCTTCCACATGCAGACCACCGAGTGTATCTCAACAAGTGTCTTTTATTTATTAAGAAGTGTTTTTTCTTCAATTGAGAAAAACACCAGGACTAGCTGGCGTGCTGCGGGGCAGTCTCAAGCCGGGAATTGGGGCCATCACGATCTTGTATTTTAAGAATACTTTGTAGAGAATCAGACTCTTCGGGTGGGGTTTTTATGTACTGATGTACTGTCTCAATTGCTCCTGACAAGCACTCTGAGCTAGACAGCCCAGGTACCTTAATTTTACTACTGAAGAAGCACATTTCAAGAGGTTAAGCAATTTATTTGCTGAGTCATGAGGTTATTAAGTAATGGCATCAACTCTACTCTAATAACTCTGCTGTTGTTATTCTACACAGTGTTTGAGACATAACTCTCCTACGCCTTGGTGATAGTACCTCTTAAGTCAGAATCATAGTTTCAGATTTGGAATGCACATGAGACATCGTTAAGTGTTTCCCAAAAAGGGCGCTATTGGCCTTTGGGGCGGAACAGGTCTTTATTGTATGAAAGGTTACTCTGATTCCATGCGGTTTAGCACAGCCTCCCTCCCAGGACCTTATCCACTGTCATGACGACAGAACTGTCCCTGCGCATTTTTAAATGCCCTGGAGGGGAGCAGGATTACCCTGCACTGAGAACCATTGATTAGGAGAACTACCTGTTTTAGAGAAAGGAAAAGAAGAATTAACCTTTATTCAGCAACTACTGTATGACACGTAACCATCCCAAGTGACTCCTATGACTCAGTCCTTTCTTCCACTCCTTGCTCGAAGTATTATCTCCACTTCAGATGAAGAGGGTAAGTTCATCGCATATACACCTTGCCCAGGTTTACATAGAAGGTGAGTATGGGCGCCAGGATTCAAACACGGGTCTGTGTGATGCCAACATTCATGAGCCTCCCCGTTCCCCCACCATATAGACTGGACCCAGTGTACCAACTCTTATATTCCCGTAATTTCTGTTTTTCCACTTTGAGTATCTTTTTAATGAATAATCAATGAGAAAAAGATTTTGGAAAATCTTTTGAAGGTATTTGTCAGTCATAGTTTTTAGATACAGCGATTCCCTGAGTCGAATGCTCCATTTTTAATTTAACTCAGATAGAATTTTCGAAAACGTCTCTGCAGTGGTTACACAGCATTGGGAATGCACTTAATGCCGCAGAACTGTACTCTTCAAAATGGGTAAGATGGTAACTTTTGTGTTATGCATGTTTTGCCACAATAAAAAAGAAAATATTTTTAATGTTGCTAATCCACTTGAAAACCACGAAATATTAAAAATTCAAATTCAGAATTTCCTTGAAACCATTGTGCTCATTTATGGCGCTTTCACAGTACTTTTATAGTGACTCCTTTGGTTAAGATACATTATTTCTGTCCTCCTCATGATTTACGGACCTTGTTCCAATACTACAACAGGGCTTTGATATTCAAGGTAATAAGAAATAAACATAATTGCGAATTGATTATATGACTAAAACAATCAATACATTTGAGAGCTTTGCTTTGAAAGTGCTATTTTCTTTCTTTTTAAAGTGACCGTGAATCAGACTGAACATAATCTGACGGTGTCCCAGATTCCGTATCCACAGACGTGGCACGTGTTTTATGCAGACAAGTACACATGCAAAGATGACAGTGAGAATTCGCAGGCGGAAGACATCCCGTTTGAAATGATGTTACTAAACCCAGATGCCGAAGGGAATCCATTTGATCATTTTAGTGCCGGAGAATCTGGTAAGAACACACACCTAAATGTATGTTCTGAATACAGAAAAAGATTTATGCACAAATATCTTCATGTTGTGTTTTTAGGATATTAGAAATTAAAAGCAACCTAAGTGTCCAGTAGTAGACAGATGGTAAATGAATCCTCTAATAGCATTTTAATAGCTATATTATTAAGTTAAAAAAACAGAACACTAAATTTTATATTTTATGATTTCAAGTATGTTACAAACTGCACAGAATTAAGCAGAGAGTAGTACAGAAATATTAACAGAATGTTTCTATATTTTGGGTGGCAGAATTATGGATGGTTTTTAGTCTTCTCTATACATTCTAAACCTTTTTCTGCTTTTATGATAACCTAGCATTATTTTTATAAACAGAAAAATGTTAACGAATTGAGCAATCTAAATTGGAAAACCAGTTTTTAAGTGAGATAGAAAGTGCCCTACTTTCACCAGCTTGTTAAACAGATTAGGGATTATCTTCATAAAAACTTGCAACCATTTTAGGAATGATCAAAGTTTAAAATGTTTTCCAAAATCATATTTACTCCCGTAAAATATGTCATCAAAATTTTAGGTTGTGTATTGCCCTATGGAAGTAAGATTCCTAGCCAAATGGAAATGAACGACTTATTGTGAGTAATGACAGACATGCTAGAAAGTATTACAGCAGATTTGTAAATCAACGTGTCAGAATGAAGACTAAGATCTGTAGGCCATCTATCAAAGAAAAGGATGAGGAGTTTACTTCGTACGGAGTTCATTGCCTATTTGGAAGAATCAATCTGCATAGAGAAAATTTTCAATCCCATTAGGTCTCATTGACCATCAAAGTGAGTGGGTGCAGGTAGAACAGGAATTGAGGCTACATTCGATTAGGCCAACTGTTCTGTTCAAAGTGTAAATTGTCACAGCTAGAAATGTAACCTGAGGAGCACGTGTTATGGGCAGTAGGTCACCAGTCACTTAACGTGTGAAGAGAGAAATTTTTTAAAATATCCGTTAGTCTGAAAAAGGTATTTACATAGTGACAGAGTGCCGTACATTCTTAAATAGTTCCAGGTTCTTTCTGTGGAGGAAGTGACGTAAGGGTAAGCCACTCGGGTTGTTTTTGAATGCAAATGAACTTAAAGGTTAAATTTTACTTAATAGTACTCTGGAGCAGTATGGATCATCATTGGAAGTTAATTCAGCCCTCCCATTTCTTTTATCTTTATAAAAGTTATTGATACTTATTTTCTTTAGTTCAGAAAGGCATTGATGAAACCCAAGTCTACTGATAGCATTGGATGGACAGTTGGATCAAATTGCTTGTAAGGTCCTTTTTGACCATAAGTCTTTACTGTTTCCTATGACACTAGGCTTTAGGACGGAAAGGCTCAGCGGGAGGTGCAGCTCTGCCCGGTCCCTGGCTGTGCAAACCCGAAGCCTGTAGGAGTCCACAGCCAGCAGCCCTTCCCCCCCCCCCCATCCTCCTGGCAGTCTGGCTTCGGCTCAACAGGTGGTTTTATTAATTGTCTGGATCCACGAGACTCTACTACATCCTGATATGCTTTTTGTTTGTTTGCTTGTTTCCTTACCCAGGCTCCCATTTTCGGTCTCTTTCCTCATTCCCAGTTAGACATCTGAACAGTGCTCGTAGGCCATAGAATGATCACACTTGTGGCCTGTGCCACTGAACATCAGTCACACCTGCCCTGGTTCACCCCGAACCTTGCCCACATTTTCCCGGGTTTTTTCCAGCATCCTGAGTTATAGCTAGCTTTGTCTTTAGGGTTCATGCAAACCATTCTGATTTGTCTTAGTCTTTGTCAGTCTTAGTCCTGACTCCGCTTGACCTACCTTCTCCTAGGACTGATTTTGATTTGATGCTTATACTTACGTCTAAAATCTGTCTTATACTAGAATAGAGAGAGTTACATTTAAACAGAGGGCAAAACCTCACTGTAGTTTGTATTTTCATTAACCATGGGATTCTGTGCAAGGCTAATCTTTGGGGATTGGTTATTAATAAGTGCCAGAAATACTCAAAAGTTTGAGCTTTTCTACCTTTGTTATAAGGCTGGCTTAATTCCTAGGATCACATCAGTTTATTGATTAAAATGCCTAAGAGCTTAAAATATGATTAATTCTCCATTGCCACGAGATGTTAGTTTACACCAAAGTCTGAATCCGTGGTCCTCCAGCCATCGCCATGCATCTGGAGAGCTGTGGAAGGTGTGTAAATGGCCACCCCCGAGACTCCGGCGGTTGGACTTTGGAGTGGAAACCAGCAGCTGTAGTTTGTCAGAGCTTCAAGTTGACTCTGACTTGAACGAGTGATCTGAGAGCCCACAGTCCGCTGTCTTGTTACTGCATGGGTTTCACAGTACCGTCTGAGAGGGATTCTTCCTACAGTACAGGAAGTCTCGGGTGTGGAATTTATTTCCAGGGAATAATCCCCGGTTCGTTCATTTTAGAAACTTTTTCTTATTAGTCTTTCTTCCCTGAGTAGGGAAAACTGATTTGCTGTGGTTTTTACTGAGAATTGACCACCAAGCTGTATGTCTAAGGGGTTTGAATTAGAATAACCTGGTGCAGATGGCTGCAATTAATGCTACGCATTATTCTGGTTAGATTGTATAATTTGTTTTCTTTCAAACAAATTACGTGTTTTGTGTCTGTCAAACTTTGGCTAAGCTCATACTTTACAGATTGGTCGAGGTTAAAAAAAAAAACCATTAAGTCAAGTATGAAGCCACTTGACAAAACACTACGTAGAAATATTATGCTTAGGGGTGCCTGGGTGGCTCAGTCGGTTAAGCGGCCGACTTCAGCTCAGGTCATGATCTCACGGTCTGTGAGTTTGAGCCCCGTGTCGGGCTCTGTGCTGACAGCTCATAGCCTGGAGACTGCTTCAGGTTCTGTATCTCCCTCTCTCTCTGCTCTTCCTTTCCTCACACTCTGTCTCTATGTCTCTCAAAAATAAAATAAAAATGTTAAAAAAAATTAAAAAAAAATATTATGCTTAAGGTAGAATAAAACAAACTGCTTCTTAAAAAATTAGAATTTTTGTTAAAAAATTAGCACTGTATTTGTGCTCTTGTTAGAGACGAACAGAAGTACTTAGAATTCTGAGAGTTGAAGTATTATCATCTAAAGTAGACCGGTTTTCATGAAAATAATACTATTCTCTGTTCCATCTGTCGTCTCACTGTTTTTCGAGATTCCAGATATTAGCTCTGGTAACGTGTTGGAATGCTTTTAGTTTAAAGTAACAAAAAACTCGAATGCAAGTAGTGTAGACGGTAAGGAAAGTAATGATCTTACATAACAAGAATTTCCGAGGCTTCTTCATGGTGGTTTAGTCAGCGTCTCTGTGTCCTTTTGTCTTCCGACTGCCGCGTTGTCCCTAGGCCAGCTCCCTCGTGTTCAGTGTTAACTGAGGGTCACCTTGTGGCTGTCACCTCTAGCTAATGGCAAAACCCGGTGTCTCCTTCGAGAGCAAGACACCTTTCTCAGAGGCTCCCTCATCACATGTCACTGGGCGGAACGGCCTCCTGCTCTTGCTCTCCAGCCTAAGAAAAATGTAAGGGAAGGTGTCAGAGAGCGTAGGCTGCTGCGTCAGAGTAGAGGGGCAGGCTTCCGTCTCCCCGGCAGGGGTGTTGGAATCTCTGTGATCAGCGTAGACTACTCCGGATCTATCCTGAAACACTTGAGGGTAGTGTGGACACCGGGGCTCTGGGGCTGCAGGCGGAGCGGGCAGGCAGGAGTGGCCCAGCGTCGCAGCCATGGCCGGTGACTCTCCCGTTGTCTTACCTCTTTCCTCTCCCATCCTTCAGCTGGGGCTGAGTGTTTTGAAGCTGTCCTGTAAGTTTTCTTCCTGCCGAATGTGGCCAGTGCTTCTCGACATTCAGCGTGGCCATTCACATTTTCCCGTACGTACGTGTTTGCCACCCTCTGCATGCTCACTCGACAGTGGTTTTCTTCTCCCGGGCCTGGGTGAGACTTAGTGCCTGGTACCTGCCTGTTTTAGGGTTAGAACCTAATTTCACAGTGAACAAACAGATTGCCTTCTGGCGAAGGATGGCAACATAAAAGTTGATCACTGAAGAGAAAAAAGAACAGATTTTTTTTTTTCTAGAGCAAATTTATTTAAAAGAACAGCGAGTGCAGAGTCCGCATTTTATCTTTAGACTGGCCTGTGGACAGGGTCAAGGCAGGAATAATTTATGGAAAACGGAATGAACAGAGTACAGGGCACAGGTGTCCCGAGCTAGTTCAAGTTATTTAACATATTATCTGAATGAAGTAATTTACTAGTTATAATGTTAGCTTTTCTGGAAGGTACATTTTATCTTGAATAATCCTACAACAGTTTTTTGCTATTGATGTATGTCTGATTTTCAAAGGTAGCCTCCTTCTGTTTTATTATTCTGTTTACTCAGTCCATAGTCTGAGGATTTTCTTTTCGTGGTGGGTTTGTACCCTAATGGACTACTAAAACTTTATCTTGTAATGGATATTCTTCTGTAAAGCATTAAAAACAAATAAAAGAATGCCATAATTAATTCTTCATACAAAGGAAGAAAAATAAAAACTAAGATTCAGAAAAGGTAGAAGAGCATGAAGAATTGCACTGACCCACAGTGATCATATGTTTAGCGTGTTTCCTGCCTCGCTCCATTACTGTGACAGTCCTGGGCTTATTGTCCCATGATTTCTAAAGCCGTAATACTTCTCTATGTAAGGAGTTTAAAAAGAAATTATGCCTCTTCAGTTATTTGAGCTTCTCTTCCTGAAGTCTAAACACGCTTTTTCACCTGGAAGAGAGAAATGAACGCGTGATATTTATGTGTGTAGAGCAGGAGAGACACCCAGTGGCTGAAATACTCTTCTTTTTTTCCTCCTAACCATGCCAAAAACAGGATTGAGATCGAACTGTTTATTTTTCCTACTATTTGCATCTTCTGGATTGCTTTTTCAAAATGAACACTCCCTTCTCTGCCTGTTGACTGGAGTTTGAACAGATTCGGCGTTCGTGATCGGATGGAGGTGATTTGTCCTCAAACTCAGGAGAGGCAACCCTGCTTACAGCCACCATCACTAAGCTCCAGTGTTGTTCAGATAAAATACAATATAAAATCGTAAAATATTATATAAAATCATTATATTATGGACTAGCTTTAGATGTAACCAAGTGAATATAAGTAAAGCTAGCCCTCTGGTTTATGATAAACTTTTTCTGAAATTTCTGAAAAAGACACAGTTCAAATTTTCCAGGTAATGCAGAAAAAGGGGTGTTTATCTTGTGGCTACATGAAGAACATACTGGCAGTCTGTTAGTAGGAACTAGAGCCTGCTTAATGACTGGCACCGTTTTTAATATAAAGTCTACTCATTTACTTGGTTCTTGTCTTTACTAAACAACTCCCTTTGCTCATTGGCAATTTCTGCTTACTCAAAATATTTCGTTCACTGTGAGCTCATTTGACTTTGGTCTGTCCCAACATCAGCTCCTTTCAACTCTAGTTTCTATTGCCTAATTCTTTTCGTGTTTTGTGGTTTGATTTCCTGAGAGAATATGATTAGCCTAACTTACCTTCGAGAACCAAATTAGCCTGGTGGCCAGTGGCTCGTGTTTTGGATTGCTGGCCTTTTGGTGGGGTGTTGTAGTCAACTGTAGACTGCATTCTCACGGTCTCCATAGGATTTCCTCTTTGACAAGAGCTGAAGACACTTGACTTCAGAAGGGAACTCTGGTTATGACAGGTATTTTGAAACTTTTTCCAACTGGAAATGTAAGGTAATGGTACCTTTCAGAGCCGCGTGTCTGCATCAGAATCGCTTGAGCTTATTGAAACACAGCTTGCTGGTCCCCTCTCCCACAGTCTCTGATACAGTAGATCTGGGCCGAGGCCCAAGAATGTACATTTCTGCCGAGTTCCCTGCTGCTGCTGCTGGCCCAGGGATGACACTCTGAGAACCGTCATCAGGGTATATTAATGTGTTGTTGACTAAATCTGTTTTTGACTTTCACACAAGGTAATCCACTTTGGGGGTAAAAAGTATGTCTAACTGAATGCTAAAGTCCTTGTTTTCACTGTTTCCTAACAAAACTGTGATCTTCCGGTAAGTCTTCGAGCTTACCCCTGGCCACTATGCTTTTTTATACATTGACTTTACCTGCTTTCGTTTAATCTGCCTTCTTACATATCTTCTTAAATCTTTATCTCACAGTAAAAAAATTGTTTAAGTTTTAATAATTTCCTTTTTTTCCTTACAAAAGTGAATGCTGTGACTCCAATGAAAAAACAAGTTTTAGAAATATACTGGTAGGAAGATTTGAACGCGGCCCCGCACTGTCACTGGCTTTGTTTGAAGCAAACTCCTTTCTTCTCCTCGCAGGGTTACATGAGTTCTTCTTCCTCCTCGTGCTCGTGTACTTCGTGACCGCCTGCATTTGTGCTCAGTCACTGTGGCAGGCTCTTAAGAAAGGAGGACCCATGCACATGATTTTGAAGGTCCTGACAACGGCATTGCTGTTGCAAGCTGCTTCAGCTTTAGCTAATTACATCCATTTCTCCAGGTAACTCAACACCACTAAAACTGTGTTCATCATTACATCTAATTAATCCTAATTAGTTCGCCAAAATTATGCCTGCTTTGATTATGAATCATCTTTTCACATTTGTAATTTACACTAACACTCTTCTCTTCAATTCCTCAGTTACTCCAAAGACGGAATAGGGTTACCTTTTATGGGAAGTTTGGCGGAATGTGAGTATCTTTCTGATACTTTTTTTATAACATAAACTTGCTGTCTGCTTCCTGTTTGTTTTCCTTTCTTGTAAATTGCTTTTTTGTCATAATACAGTTTGTCTATCCAAGGATGGTTAGAATTCAGCTCAACCGAAAACAGCAGGGTTAGAGATTCGGTTCCCATGTGTCCTGTTTAACTTCTTTTTAATAATCGGTAGCGTGTGTCGTTCTTCATTGTTTTTGGAGCTTATTTATGTACATTCTCTCACTTTATCTCAGTAAAAACTCATTGAAGTAGACACATTTATCCCGATTCTGCACGTAAACAATCTGGGCTCGTTGGCAGGAAGTCCGTTTCCAGATGTCAGCAGCGTGTGAGCAGTAAAGACAAAACTCAGTCCTGAGTTTTCTAAGCCCAGAGCTGATATTCGTGGTTCTATTTTCGTCTCTTTTTTGACTCTTTTTCTATTTCTGACCCAGAGCTGTGGAGTTACACCTGTGAGTGAGGTGACCTCGCATCTTTGTTCTTCTATTTATGTGAGGAACTTTTATGAAGTAATTTTTCAACTAAGCATGATGGGGAAAATATTTAAAAATTCCCATAATCGGGGGCGTCTGGGTGGCTCAGTCGGCTAAGCATCCAACTAAAGCTCAGGTCATGATCTCACAGTTCATGGGTTCAAGCCCCGCATCAGGCTCTGTGCTGACAGCTCAGATCCTGGAGCCTGCTTCGGATTCTGTGTCTCCCTCTCTCTGCCTCTCCCTCGCTTATGCTCGGTCTCTCTCAAATATGAATAAATGTTTAAAAATAATAATAATAAAAAAATAATAGACATTCCCATAATCCATAATGCCATTTCTCAGTCCTGGAAAAATAGTCAAGATTTGCTCTTAAAAAGTGGATTCTGAGTATGAGACATTCTAGGATTTACTTTTTAAACTATTCCCATAATTCTGGGCTCGTCTCTCTTTAATAAGGTAGCTTATGATAATCTCTGTAATCATCTCAGGACCCATTTATCCTCATCTTGCTGCCTATCTTAAGATTCTAAACCTTCTAGAACCTTTGTTTTCCTACTGAAGAGGGTGTGTGCTGGTCGCCTGCTGGACAGAATAAGAGTTGTTGCAAAGTCGCTGCTTTTCGAACGTTACTGAGAGCTCTGGTTTCTCTTGCTCTTGCTGAGGCGGCTCAGGGTGTTTAACAGAGCCATAGAATTTTAAAGCTGAAGAGAGCCGTGGAAACAGTGTAGCTTATGCATTTTAGAGCGCTAACGCACACGAAAGCCAGAAAGCCTGTCAGGGGCAAGCTGTTACCAAAATCAAGGACTTTTGGATTTTTGTGAGTGTCTGTTATATAGAAAACACCTTTTGTGGCTGTCTGGCATCCTCACTATAGGTTTTAAAGCAAACGGTTTTTTTTTAATTAAGCCACAGTAAATCGGCATTGCTAAATTTTGGTGTTCTGACAAGTTTGGTTAGTTAAATGACTAAATGTCAAGATCTTTAATAAAATCACACAGAAGGAGATTTTTGCATGACCTGTGTTTTTATCTATAGTTATTTTTCAGCAACAGATAAGCAGTGTGCTACCTATGCTTACAGTTAGGATATTCTATCAATATGTGTATTACTTAGTATTCAAAGAAATGAGCCAGAACATCAAGGTTCCCCCCTTCAAGTGTTTGTTTTTGCTAATTAGCAACTTATGCAAGAATGTTTCTTTGGCTGACTTCCTTAAGTAACTGAATATGTATTTGTGAGATGTTTAATAAAAGTATTTGGCATCACAGCCACTTAAAATCTGTAATGAAAGAAAACTGTGCTTGATCTGAAAGGGCGTGGCATTTTGTACCATTCAAATGTAGTGATAGTTCATGATCAGAATTCACTCTTACAAATATATGAGCATAAATGTAGAGTATCCAGTGTTAATTTGGACAGCAGAGCAGGGGGAGAAGGGCCAATATAGATCTGAAAAGGTGTATCATTAATAGGTTTGCAGCTTGTAAGTTGCTAATACGTTATACTACAGCTAGTTTTATTATCTGTTTTTTACAAGGATATCTTTATATAAAAGAAATAAACGCTGTAAACCTCTAAGGAATGGATGGCAATTTGAAGAAAGTTTCACTTTGTCAAATTCTGATCACGTTTGTGCCAAAGTCCGTATCAAAATATACTGTGATGAGAAGGTGATAATGTTTTTCTTTAAATTCAGTGAATACCAGCTTCCAAAATAAAAATGCATGGAACTTGGAGTATTTAGAGATTGTTGTTTTCTGGGAGCTGGAACTGGATGTGGGTGGTCTCCTTGCTCCTTGTGTACAGTAGCAGCCTTTCCCCTGCAGTGTACGCGGCGGCCGCCTGGTGGCGCGTCACACCAGTGCACGGATCGGTCCGCGTGTCTTCTGGACTCAACATCACTGAATGTTACAGCAGCTGTGCGTTTTGTCATGCTATTTCTCGTTAATAGTTGGAGAAAATAATGTGAATACATTATATAGTTCAGCCATCAAAAAAAAAATTAACAACCTGGAAATGAAGACACTGGTATCTGCCACATTGCAGAAATTACATTTAAAATATGTTTACTTTAATAAGCAGTAAGTTATAGAGAACAGTATTATGTAGTTAGAAAAGTTAATAAAAATGGAAACACAAAGAGATTTAAAGTTGGTCTTAATAGAGATGTGTAGAGAGAGAGAGAGAGAATATTGCCATTCATAAATGTTTACAAACTTAAGGGCAGAATTTTAATTTTTAGAGTTCTACGTGAATGTCTCTTATTATTGAATTTTATCAACCTCTCTTTGAAAATGCCTATCTTTTTGTGTTTTAAAAATAGTTGCTTTGTATTCTCAGTACAAAAAAGACTCAGTCTTTGTGTTATGAAAACTCGGTTGACTTTGGTTTTTGTTTCCCATTTAGTTTTTGACATTGCTTCCCAAATTCAAATGTTATACCTGCTGCTGAGTCTGTGCATGGGCTGGACGATAGTGAGGATGAAGAAGGCTCAAAGCAGACCTCTGCAGTGGGACTCCACCCCTGTGTCGACTGGCATCGCCGTGTTCATCGTCATCACGCAGGTGCGTTCTGATCCCGCACCAGTGCCAACTGGAGCACATCTCATTTCAAAAGTAAAACTTGGGACCCATGAGCCATTTGTCATTTTAAAGTATTTTAATCTTCTGAGTGCTAGTATACATAGATTGCAGAATTTCATTGTAATTTATCTGAATTTGAGGTTTCTCTCCGCGTATTCAAGTGCAGAATGCTTACTGTTAGGTTAGGTTCTCATTTTCTACTTAAGAGCTTTCTTTCGTGTTTTCTAACACACATAGTAAGTATTCAGCATTTTAAATGAGTGAGTCAGTGAATTCGAGATTCATCTTTAGGTCCAGTTCTACTACTTTGTCCATGAAACAATTCAAGTGAATATCTGAGATTAATGAAAAGGCAAAATGCAGAATGAGAAAGAATGGGATATAGTTTTTGAGAACAAATGCAAAAACAAATTTAGTCTCGTTAGCCCTTTTTTTAAATTTTCTTTTATTCTAGGATCACAATATGTTTATATGCAATGGATTCTAGAAAAATTATAAGGAAAGATATAAACAAAAATTAATACTGTGTTCGAGACCACCATTCCCTATAGATGAAAATGAAGTTTACATATAATCCAAGTTTCAATGCATTAAGTAAATTGAAAAATTCATTAATGAAGGACAAGTCCTGTGCTTTATTCATCTTTATACTCATATTTACTTATTATAGTAGGTGCTGAGTGACATAGGTGTATCGAATTTCATGATTGATTTAGAAAGAGACCATATGACAGGTGGTAGTATTTAGAAAGGAAATAATGCCTTTCTCAGGCATTAGAAGGAAAGCCTAATGACAACTGAATTAGAAATGATTACTATAAGGGCAAGATTCTACCAAATTAATGTTTTTGATCTCAGGCTTATGGAGAGTATTGTTAATATCAGGTTAAATTCTCATTTCTCAATAAATAGCTTTTTTAAAAATTGAATTTCCATTATGTCCTTGTAATTTTAGTCCATTATCATAGACAAATAGGAATTGAGAACTGAAATTATGACACTACTTTAGAGTTCATGTCAGCATTTGTGAAGAATACACAAGACATGGCCCCGGTCCTCAGCAGCCCCCCAGAGAAGGTGAACGAGACTACATACGTGCAGACACGCGCGTGCAGCCCCCAGGCCACACGCTAGTGTGCATCTTGGAAAATGTGGGGTTTGAGTATGTAAAAACGTGAATCATGGGAAGTGATAGTTCTTTCTGTTGACTTTCTTGGGGCTTAATTAACAAATAGAAATTATACATATTTAAGGCATACAACTTAATGTTTTGATATATGTATGCATTTTGGAAGGATCACCAAAATCAGGCTAGTTAACATACCCATCACCTCACATGGATACCAAGAGATAGTAGTTCTACAATAGGACTTCTTTTTGTACACGTTTAGAAATCCAGGTTAAGGAATTCTATGGGAGTAGTAATTTGGTGAAGAAATAACACTTCAATAGCGGAGAGCAGACATTCCGCCTGAGAAGGAAATGCACGTGTGCAGGACGGCAGAGAAATTCAGCTGCCAAGCGTGGTAGCAAGAGTGAGACCAGGTTAGAGGATCTGAGAATGAGAAGAGGAAGGGTTGCTGGCAAACCCCATAAAGCGTAAGAATTGGATTTAATAACCGAGTTTTGATCTAAATTCCTCGGAAGCCACTGACAACCACTCTAAGGGCTGAGCTGGCAAACGAAGGAAACAGGGGACCACTGACATGTGTGACGGCATAAACGTTATAGTGACTTGTGATCGGCGTTTAGAAAAGACGGAGGGAAAGCAATTTCTACTGAAGAGCAATACACAGAACGGCCAAGGAGGAGCTCGCTGAGCTCTTTACTGCCACAGTAACTACATGGGAGGAGAAAGGGCAGCAAACAAAAGGCCAAGTAACGAGGCTGCTTATCTGTGAACAGCCTGGGTGCTTCTAGTGAATGTCAAACATATACTCTCCTTACCCTGAGAGGTCACCGTGGAAAAACAGTGACATCCGAAATCGACAGCTCCGACTCGTTCGCTTCTGGATTACAGAAGATACTGAGATGTTTCAAAGTCACCCCGATAACAATGAGCTTGAACCCAGGGCAGTTCGAGTCTTCGTCTGGTGAGGAAGGAAGAAAGATTTACAAGGAAATTCAGATTTCCTCTCTTAAGCTTTTCAACTTATTTTCACCCTTAAAGATACCTTACTTGAATCTTGGTAGCATTTCCATTTTTTATTTTCTGTATGTTGGTCCCATTCGATGAAAATCCCTTTTCTCTGCCGTGGGGTATCAGGGAGGTAAAGTCTGTGCTTTATTAATGAACAACCTTTATAGTCTGATAAATCTTAGAACCTCTTAGGAATGTTTATATACTCTTTAAGGAGATGTTTAAAAAGAAAGTACTTATAAGTAGACATTTTTTTTCTCTCTACATGTAATATTGTATTTTGCAGAGTGTTTTGCTACTTTGGGAGCAGTTCGAAGATACCAGTCCTCACGGCTACCATTCACATCACAGCTTAGCAGGGATCTTGCTCACCATGTTAAGAACCTGCCTGGCACTGTCCCTGGGCTGCGGGCTCTACCGGATCATCGCAGCGGAGAGGAGCGCGCTGAAGAGGGAGTTTTATATCTCGTTCGCCAAAGTACGGGTCTGGGTGGGAAATGGCTTCTTCTCGTTATCCACTCTGTTCTGCTTTTTTGGGGAAGTAAGGGACCTCGTGCCGATATTGGCTAAGCTTTTATTCTGTGCCAGAACACTGAGACGCGCCCTCTATATGCCCCAGCTCAGTTAATCTTCACAACCTGCGAGATGTAGGCATTCTCCCGTTTTACAGAACCCGTGCGATAGTAGTTTCCATGTAATCTTAGGCTGGTTCGCCCGGGTCATAATTTCTTTATCCATAGGAACTTTACACTATTTTCCTGAATCAGAGTTTCTTAAAAATTAAATTAGAATACAGCTTACATTTCTCAAAAAACAATTATTAATTATAAACTATTAACATGCAGAGTTACGCAGTCTTTTCCACCATAAGGAGCTCTCAACATAAGCAGATGAAGCAGGAGGCTGGGGACATAGTACGTTCCGGACATTTCACTGCCTCCAGAGGAGCTCATGTTTACTCTATGACTCCTTCTGTGTCCCTTTCACTCGTAGGATCTAAAAGCAAATTTGATTTTTTTTTCTCTCCCCGTTTAATAGAGGAAAAGCCGAGGAGAGAAGTTGGGGCAGTAACGCTGCAGGAGCTAATTACTAGATTACCCAGGAACCTCCTAGAGAGTTCTGTTTTTCTGTCAGATTGAGAGAATCCGCACACCTTCATCTTGGCAGCTCAGAACAGTGTTTGGATAAGCTGTTCAGTCTGTCCACCCGAGCCCACAGTGCTCAGCGCTCCTTCCACGGCGGCTGTGGAAGTAGGGCCAGATTCCTTATTCCCCGCGCTCGGCATCTTAGAGCTGCTACTGCAGCCCCGGGAACCTGCGTCAGCTTTCGGAGTGCCAGACAGGCAAGAGAGTGTCACTTTGCTTTTCAGTTTGTCACAGGGATGGGTGTGCTTATTGTTTGAAAAGTTAATATACATGGAAGGGGTTTAAAATTAATTTCCTCTTTCTATATTTGAAATAGTAGCAAACTTTTCTTAAAAAATTATTTTTATATGTTTTAACTTTTTGAATGGGTTCAAACATCTGAAAGTGTTTAAAGAGAAGCAAGAGGTTTTTTTACTTCTCTTCCTTCTACCTAGTTAATATCTTCTCATATAATCACCACTATTCATTCCTGACTTAGCCTCCTAGAGGATGTTAGGCATTCTGTATTCCGGCGTGTTTCCCTCCATATTTACACCAACCGTAGTACACTAAACACGTTTTTTACATCTAGTTTTTTACCTTATTTTCAGTGTACCAAGCATCTCAACAGCTCCTATTATTAACTTATGATTTCACTTCACATTTAATTTTGGAAAAGAGAATACATTGCCGTGATTCTAGGAAAGATAGAAAACAGATACTCGAAAAGTATAATGTTAAAAAGTTTCCCATCTTTCTGTGCCCAGTTCTGCTCTCCTGCGTACTAGCTCACAAGTAGGTGAGCGCCGTTGGTGGTTTGGGCGTTCTTACAGAACCTCCTTGTGTATCTCCGTGCAAATACGAATGCACATTCTTACTTTTTGCCTTTCGCAGAAATAGGACACCTTTGTGCTTTTCTCTTCTCAGTGTAAGATGTTACTTATAGTCATGCATTTTCATGTTTAAATCTATGACATAGAGTACCATGTAGTATATCAAAATGTGTGTATATAAGAGATGTACAAGTATTAAGTTTTAAATACCCACGTGATTAGAAACAAAATTTTATACTAGCAATAGCAAATTTATTTTTTACTTGATTGCAGGTTCTACTCTAAAGGCCAACTGAGGTCAGGCAGGACCTCCCAGATGTGCTAGTGATGCGATTCTGAAAACAAAGGTCCAGCCGCACTCACTTAACTTGCTTTTCGTCTGTTTCAGGGCTGCATCTTGTGGTTTTTATGCCATCCAGGTCTCGCATGTATTTCTGTCATTTTTAGTGACTACCAAAGAGATAAGGTAAGACACTTACCTTTATTTATTTATTTTCTATAGCCTTTATTGGGAAATTATTAAAGGAGAAAAGTCCTGTTTTTCCACTTAGAGATTTTTTTGAGCTTTTTATTTATTTTTTTAATTTTGTTAATGTTTATTTTATTTTTGAGAGAGAGAGAGACAGAGAGTGCAAACAGGGGACGGGCAGAGAGAGAAAGAGAGACAGACTCCAAAGCAGGCTCCAAGCTTTGAGCTGGCAGCACAGAGCCTGATGCGGGGCTCGAACCCATGAGCTGTGAGATCATGACCTGAGCCGAAGTCGGACGCTTAACCGGCTGAGCCACTCAGGTGCCCCGTTGAGCTTTGTAAAATAAAACTTTGAAACAAAATCTTGAACTGGCGAGTATATAAATTAGAACTTTAAGTATAAAAGAAAAATGTTTAGTTGAGTTAATTAAAAAATGATGAAAATAGCTCTTGTTATTATTTTAATCTATTTCATAATACTGTTTTATAAATTAGGCATCATAATCCATCTTTGTTAAGAAAAATTGATTAAAATGTTTTACAACATAGCGAAAAGTCAGAGTAGATTTATAAACTCAGTCTAGTGGCTTTAGCAGACCGCAGGCTGGGAGACCACGCCCGAGCATGCCACGTTTTCACCGTGTCGAAACCCACCTTCTTAGCTGAGGGACTCCGTCATTTCGCAGCGGTCTTCGGGTACCTTTTACAAGCACTGCAGCCTGTGCTTGAACGCACAGATGCTCCTTGAACCCTAGATGTTTACAAAGGGTAAATAGACAGGAAGGTAATCTACAAAAATAAAGAAGCAACTTGAGAATTTTCGCAAGGGCTTTCAGAGTACTCTTCAAGATCCAGGTCCCCGCCTGCCTCGTGCTTCATTCTTATTACTAGATTACCCGGGAACCTGATTTTTCGGATCTCTTCCTGTGGTGTGTGCACTCTGAGGAGAGAATGGGTTAGCAAATTGGAGTGTGTTGATTAACCATTAAATAAGTTTTGCCTTTGAACAATTACAATTCTAAACATTGGTCATATTTTCCTATTGCAAATTTCTTTGATAAAATGCAGCCATGTTGAAGATGGAGGAGTGTGTGTGTGTGTGTGTGTGCCTCTGTGTGTGTGTGTACACGTGTGTGCATGCGTGAACATGAAGTAGATGGGTTCATGGTAGCGTGAATGTAGTCTGTTGTTGCACGCGGTAAACGCATTCCCTCTCTTCTCTTTTCAGGTTATTACAATAGGCGTTATCCTGTGCCAGTCTGTCTCCATGGTTATTCTCTACAGACTCTTTCTGTCCCACAGTCTATACTGGGAAGTCTCTTCACTGTCTTCAGTAACACTACCACTGACCATATCATCTGGGCACAAAAGTCGGCCTCACTTCTGATACTTGATTTTCTGTAAGGAAAAGTGAATTGATTTAAGAGTGCAATAAGGATCCGCATGCTGGGACTTCCCTTTCCTGCGTGTGGCCTGGAAAACCGAACAGAGAAGGCCGGGTGCATTACATGTACAGCTGCATTTAAGCAGCATCAAACTGAAAAAAGGTAATAAATGTTTTGAAATACACTTAATAAACTTGGAAGAAAGAGTGTTGTTACAAGGTGATTTATGCAATTTCTCTGTGGAAATTAAGATGAGAAAGAATTATATGATATTTTGGTAAGAGACTCACCACTTACAATGCCTCGTCTTATATCGATAGTTAACTCAGGTTTGATAGTCTTGTAAAAAGTAATCAGTTAAATGATTACTCGCTTATACATATCTAACTCCAATTACAAAGTCAGTGTAATACACTGATTTAAAACTGCTTCTTTTTATGCTTTGAGGAAAATGCATTTCATATTGGAGTTTAAAGGAATTGAAAATGAAATTACTTCAGAATGTGAATATAAAGTATATTTATAGCTAAAATGAATAAGCTTTTGTTTATTTGTGTGTGGGGTTCTTCTCCATTTTCTTCTATCACCTCTGGCTCTAGTTCAGGTTCTAGCTTGATTAGCAAAGGGTTTCTGACAGATAATTTATGGAAAATAAAACTTAGATCCATTACATGGGTTGTTCCTTACAAAGAGTTTTCAAATGTAAGCACTTCGGTGAAGAGACAAGCAGGGTTAAATGTTTAAAAAGAAAGAAGGAAAAAATACTAGGTGATATGGTACTAAAATTTTAATCCTGATATAATTCATTTCTCTTACATTGAATCCCCAATCATAATTAAGCCGTATACACAGATTAAATTAACAGAAGCATTTCACATAAATGTTGGTTTCAGTCATCAACTACCCATGAATTCCTGCCCAAGGATACTTAATCAGGATTAAATTTTCTATGAATAATTGAAAAACAAAATACTCACTGGATTTGTTATAATCCGTGTTGGCACTGGATTCTAAGTAGTTGCCATCTTGAATCCTTTGTAATAAAGCCATATTTTTTTGCGTATGTGATGCCCCAGTGTTGAGTATGCTAGCTGCAAAACACTCTATCAAGTGCCTGTTTAAAGAACTGCTAAATGGTTGTCAATATCTGCTGTATAGACTGAGTACTCCCATTAGTAGTCACTGATTGGAAATGATTCTGTTTCTGTGTGTCATGTCGTTCAGACCTTTTCATTTTCACATCTGGCTTACTTTAAAAAAAAAATTCTTTATCTACTTTCAAAGGTATTACATTTTTAAGCAAGAAATGGTGCACTGATCTGGTAATTAAAGTTTTTAATTAAGTAGTTAACGTAGCGTAGCTTTAATATATCTGTGGCTTCCTCTTTGTTTTTACCTCACGCCTCGTCTCATTGGAAACGACAGCATTCCGTGTCATTTTAAAGGCAAGACACCTATGTCCATGAGCAGCCAACTGGCAGAATGACAGAGGTCAGCCTGCTCATTAAACCGTTTTCCTAACAGTTCTCTGTAAGTTATTTAATAAACGAGGGCTACCGGTTACCACTAGAAAGTCTGAAGTGTATTTTAGGTTTACGTGATCTGCGGTGTGGTCATGACCTTTTCTTTTAGCCCATCTCCCTCGTAACCCCAGTTGCTGTCTGTCGTGTTCAACTGAGGGGCAGTTAATGAAGCTGGAAACTACGGTGAAGCCTTCTGATGAACGCTGGGAACCTGCAGCAGTAGAAAGGAAGTCACTTTTCTGTTACTTACGCGAAGATCGTGGAAACTGTAATCCGATTATATGAAACGTGTGACTGTGCTCTCGCCTGTGAAACTTTAACAGGTCTTTTTTTACTTTAATTATCTCTTAATTTATGGTTGAATTTGTTGATAATTTATTTTGTTATTCAAGAGCCATTGTTAAATGAAGGAAAAGAGTTGTTAATTATTAACATAACGTGTAAGACATTGTTAATAAATTTAGTAATCAGAGCTCGGAACGTAGAGTCCGTGAGTCGTGGCGCAGCGTCGCTCTTCTCTTGCCGTGTGTTTACGAGCAGCCGCGTCCGTGCCGAGCGTGGAAGGACACACCGCCGACTCTCCCTGAGGATCGGAACTGTTGTGCTCTTCTTTCTGTCAGACCGTGCTTCCTTAAAATTCGCGTTTACGTTTTTTTTCTTAAAGGAGGCGAATAGTCTGTTCAGAGCTCTTTTTATTTTTTCTTCGTTTAGGAGAAATAGAAGATACTTCCTTTTATCGACACATGTAGTAACGTTAGCTCCTGCGTAACCGGACGCGGACTGTGCGTCAACCCCTTCCCCTCGTCGCTGAGCCCCGCCCCGTGCTGGCAGGGCTCCGGTTCAACTGCGTGTGAGAGAGTGAATGGGGCACCTGACTTCTCTTTCATGTTTCTGCTTTACCCTCGTGATTTAATGAGCACCTATTAGATGTGTATATTTTTAGTGAGAATGCATGGCTATCCATAGTTAATTTTAGCTGTTGATTTTAACGTTAAACCCGGGATGGTACTGAGGTCAGAAATGAGGTTTCATATCTAAGTGTGCACTGAGCACACTTCAGTATATGAACCTCAGCTTTCAGCTGGAGGCAGAAGAGCTTGTTTTAGGAAGGTTGTCTAGGGTCTCAACTTGTAAGCTAAGCTCTACTGAAACTAGGAAATCTAGAAGTCCAAGGCCAACTGTAATGTGAGTGAGACTAGGACGCATCAATGGGGACACTGGCGCCTTCACTTTCCCTTAGGAGGCAGGGCCTATTCTCGGGAAATTCTGAGGAAATCCAGAATTATTAGTGTAACCTTCTCTTTAAATAGCTTCAGTGGTGTCAAATCTTCAAGGTTTTTTGTTTGTTTTGAGAAGTAATGTAACCAATCAATTTGAGACCAGATCTGAAAAGGTAAAACCATTTTTTGCACCAACATGAATTCGTGAGTTGAGACTAACACGAGAAGGTTGGTTTTCCCGTGAAATCCGGGGAGCAGCATGGAAGCACCCTGGCCTGAGCTCTGGAGGAGTTCTGGAAGGAATGTTGCTGTCCGCAGGCCAGCAGCCTTTTCTGCACACCCCCCGGGGCCTCGTGCCTGGTGTCCCCTGGGAGTGTGGCTTCCACCGAGAAGCAGCAGACCCGGGGGAGTCCTAGAGAGGAGGGGCCCTGCCCACCAAAGTGAAGGGAAGTCAGTTGGACGATGAGATTCTTTGTGCTAATCTTAGGCTTTTTTTTAAGTTCGAAATTATTTTAAAATACAGTTTAGAACTATAGATCAGATCAAACTACTACTGGCTTGTCAAAAACTGTCCATTTGCCTCCCTTTGCTCTTAGAAAAAAGTGATCCATGCTCACTACCGTGTTCTTCAAGGACCCCTGTGACCCGATCCCTGCCTCTCTGACATTTCACACCACTCTCCCTCTCACCATACCCCAACCTCGTCCTCAAAAAATACCCTATTTATCTCACTGCCTCAGGGCCTTTGCAGTAACTATTTCTGCCTGGAATACTCTCTTCCAGATCTTGGCATTGGCCTGTTGCTGAATCCTCCTCGCCCTCCAGGCTCTCCGCTCAGAGATCTGTCAGAGACCCCTGTCCGCCTGTAGTGGCTTTCTGCGGTGCCAGTGTAGCCAAGCTCGAGATTCGTTCCTCTTACTTCTCCCCGCGTAATTTTAGGATCGTGTGGGTCACGAGAGATGTGCAGCGCGAGATCTAGAAGGCAGAAGCTAGGTAGCCGATCTTGAGTCTATTTGTAATTGAAAGGTCCAAGCAGGGCACGCATGGTTGTGGCTTACCCGCATCATGGCGCGTCTGCTGGCTTCCCTTTCTGGTCTGCGGGCCAACAACCAGGCATGCAGGAACGCCAGCTGCTGCTGGATCACCTCCTTGACTTTCTCCGACTCCTGAGCCAGGTGTGTGTCTCACTCGGTGACACAGGGTGCCAGGTTCTGCAGCACAACCGTGACGTGGAGGATGGAGGCGTGAACGCAGTGAGGGACTGGCATGGGTTCCCCTGAGTCCCCGTGGGGTCTACTCTCCTAGCAGAGTTCTCGCTTCCCCCCACTTCACGTCCATCTTCCCTTCCCTTTCTGTGGCCTGCCTGTCACAAAAGAACAGCCTCCTGTCCTCCCAGTTACAGACCCTTTCTGGGCTGTGTGTATGTATGTGTGCGCGCGCGCGCGCGTGCGTGAGTGGTGAGTGATAACCCTCGCGAGTCTTCTCTGATCAGGTGCTAACTGAGAGGTCATCCTAAGGGTGCCTCCGCATCCTACTTACTCCATCACATTTCCTCTTGTTAAACTTTCCAATTTATCTTTGTCTGTTACCTCTTGCCCCAATTAGAATGTAAATTCTAAGGGAATTTGGCCATTGTCTGTATTGTTCATTGCTGTATCCCTAGCACCTAGAGCATTCCGCGGTGCACACTAGGTGCTCAAAAATGTTTCTTGAATTAATGAAAGCAATTTTGAAAAAGAGTTTCAGACATGTACTTAGCAGTGAAGCATTAGTTAAATCATAGAACCTCCCATAATGACTTAATGCCTTCCTTGCCTGTTTTCATTCAATTACATGGAACCAAGAATGTCTAAAAATCTTGAGTAGTCAGGTTGTTTTTAGGAAGTTTAATCTCTAAAACTCATCAATTAGGAGAGGCTTCCTCAGGTTGTCCAAGAAGTCCTTTCCCTCTGTCTTGTACAGTATCGGAACTGTGTGCCTTGTTTCTCAGACCACTATAGCTAAAGGCACCAATTTAAAAGAAGATGGAGTCAACTAGAGGAAGAAGGTTGACGGTAGTGAGAAGTAGCTGGCAAAATCCAAAAAACTAAAAAGGACGCTAACTCAAATCACAGGAGCCTGGGGTCCTGTGATGTGGGTGAAAACAGCCCCGTGTGCCTCAGTAGACCTATAGAGCTTTGTTGTTCAGTGTAACTTCTGACAATGGCTCTAGTAATAGAAGATTAAATACAGGTAATGTTCTGTAGCCTCAGAGAAACGTGCAAATACATCATGATGTTTTATTCTTGTCAAGTAGGTAATATATGCATATTGTGCAAAATCAGAAGGTTGAAAGGATAAAAAATTAAGTCTTTCAGCCATTTCCCTTCCATTGATCCAACCTCTGCTATCGGTTTCTTGTTTATTTTTCTGGATGGCCTCATGTATATAAACACGCACACATATATGAAACACAGACTGTACTATAGTATACTGTACACAGTGTTTTGCAGATTCAGCAGTTTATTCTGTATCCCTACGTACAGAACTGCCCCATTTTTCTCATTCGTTGCAAAGAACTCCATTATGTGGGTGTATTTTAATTTTTTTAAATCAGTCCTCTGTCACTGGACAGTATTGGTTTCCACTGTTTTGCTATTACAAGTAGCTTCTAAAGACTTGGAATAAAATACAGTGAATTAAAATTTTGCCTGGGCCCCTAACCCTCTTCCCAGCTCTACAGCCTCGATCTAAATCCTTGGAAGTTCCAGAGGGAGTGAAGTGTCTTTGTTATTCATGGTGGAACCTGATAATTTATGCTAATGAGAGGACTCTGGGTGAAGGCCAGCCACACCCGAAAATACCAGCCATGAGATTAGAGAGTTGGGGCTTTGGGGCACAGTGATACCAGCCTGACCTCTGGGGTGGGAAGAAGGGCCGGAGATTAAATTCAGCCTTGTGGCCAAGCCCAACAAAAACTCCAGACACTGAAGCTCAGGTGAGCTTGTATGGCTTTTATTTTGTTTAATACAGGTGGGCTTCTCAATTTTTTTATGGCCTCTGTGTTCTGCTTCTGTCACAGATAGAAAAGGCTTACCTCTCTGGAATTATGTTTAAATGGTCCATATTTTCTGGTAGATTTACAATTTTTATCTATTTAAAGTTATGGTTCACCTAGAATTTATTTTGCTATAAAATATGAGCTAGGGACCCAACATAATTTTTTTCAGATGGTTGCCGTCTTTTACAACATCGGATAATTGTGTACTCCTACCTTCTCTTTACTGATTTGTTGCTAGTCTGTTTCTGGACTTAAGGCTGTTGCAGTGAACTGTTTAATCCATGATCTAGAACCACAACTATTTTAATTATTGTAGCTTTAAAAGACGCCGTATTGTCCGGTAGGGAGATTTACCTGTTAGTGCCCTTCTTTGTTATAATTTGTATGATTCTACCTACCGCGTTTTTCATATGAACTTTAGAATCAACTCTTCTGATTTTTGAAAGAAAAATCCTGTTTACTATTTCTAGTGGGATGAATTAAATTCCTATATCACATTAGAGTGATTTGACTTTCCTAACATGTCAGATATTCATCCCACAGATGGTTGCTCATCTCTTTTGGCTCCTTAGCCAAGCATCTCATTAACTGTGTGAACCTGTGGTTGCTCTCATAGTGGTCCAAGAAACTGGTACGAAATACCTTTCTATTTCTTTAATGTGAACATGTGTTTGTCAATCACTTTTAAGGGACTTCTTTATATAGGTCTTGTACATTTCATGACACCCCTTGGATATTTTAGTGTTTTCTTTCATTGTGTCTCCCAAATGGCTGTTTTTTTACACATGAAGACTGTTGATTTCTGTATTTTAATTTTGCTTCCAAATCTAACTGAATTTTAATGCTTGTAATAATTTTCTAGTTGGTTTTCTTATATTTTCTAGGCAAACAATTTTGTCATTTGCATAGAATGATCATCTTTATTCTCTCCTTTCCCTTTTTCACCTCTCATTTTTACCCCCTTATTGCTGGTATCTTCAAAACAGTGTTAATTGGTTTTGGTAACATGGCAGTAAGATTTCTGCATTCCCCATGACATGATTCCAAGCAGACTTTGGAAAGTTATATAGGATACATATATTGTGATCCCTAGAGCAATAACTAAAATACACACACACACACACACACACACACACACCCCACCCCCCATACAAATATTTTGGCAAAGTTACAATATGAAAATTCAAATGGAATGCTGAAATAGTGTTCAAATAACCCAAAAGAAGAGAGGAAAAGGGAAACAGAGAAATTAAAAACAGAAAAGTAAGCATAAAACAAATAACAACTGAGAGACCCAAATCCAAACTTAATAATCACACCAGATGTAAATGTTCTACATACACCAATTGAGAGACAGAGATTGTCAGAATATTTTTTTTATTTCCCACCTGTGCTATATACAAGAAACTCACTGAAAGATAGTGATAGAGGTAAGTTAAAATGACAGCAAAGGTATACCCATGCAAACACTATGATTGTATTAATATCTAATGTCTATATTAATATCAAGATACACTTCAGAGTCATGAATATTACCAGGGATAAACAAAGGATGAAAAGAGTTGATTCATCAAGAACATCTCAGTCTTAAATATATACACCAAACAACGGATCTTCAAAATACATACAGCAAAAACTGACAGAACTAAAAGAGAAATAGATAAACTCATGATGATAGTTGGAGACTTCAGCACTCATCTTTCAGTCTTCAGTCGAGCTAGTAGAAAATCAGCTAGAATATAGAACTGAACAACACTACCAATGGGTTCTACGTGACATTTGTAGAACACTCAACCCAACAGAAGCAGAATATAGTCTTTTCAGGTATGCATGCGTACCTGTAGTCAAGATGGACTATACCCTGGGTCATAAACCATAACAAATCTAAAAAAAATGGAAATTATCAAATATTCTTTCTGATCCTAATCAGTAACACAAATATAACTGCAAAATCTATAAGTACTTAAAAAACAAACACTTCGAAATTAACCATGGCTTACTAAATATATTTTGAACTGACAGAATGAAATACAGCATATCAAAATGCATGAGAAGAAGCTAAAATATTTCTTAGGAATAAATTTATAGCATTAAATAGTTATTATAAAGAGGGGTGCCTGGTTGGGTTACTTGGTAGAGCATGCAACTCTTAATCTCTGGGTTGTAAGTTGGAGCCTCACATTGGGTATAGAGATTACGTGAAAATAAAATCTTTAAAAAACAAAAAGCAATGCTTATAAAGAAGGGAAGTCTTGAATCAATAATCCAATCTTTTAACTTAAGAAAAGAAGAAAAAAAAGCAGCAGGAGGAAGAAAATAATAAAGAATAGCTATCAATTAAGTTGATCACAGAAAACCATGGAGAAAAGCAGTGAATCCAAAACTGGTTCTTGGAAAAGATCAGTGAGATTAATAAGCCTCTAGTAAAATTGACAAAGGAAAAAATGGATAACATGAATTACTGGTAGCAATCATGAAAGAGGAGGTATTAGACTTGGCAGATAGGACAATAAGAAAATACTGCAAAAAAAAATCTCTACATAAATATGACAATTTAGATTAATCAACTCTCTGCAAAGTGTATGTCAAGAACCATAAAGAGTCTGAGAGTTTACTATACATAGAAGCTAACTATTAACCTGTTACTCTTTCATAAAGGCTGCAGAGCACATGAGACTCCTAGGTCAGAGATGAAGGACTTTGTTACTCATAGCATGGCAAATATCATGAACTTTCCATTGGTTTGCATGGGTTACACATAACTCCTACCTACATCCATGGGGGCAATGGATGTAGTCCGTGGCAGTGGGATTCACGTAGCCCCCAAGAAACACTGAGGTTGGGAAATTTATCTCTTTTGTAACTGGCACTGTGTTGAGAGGAAAATGCTACCTCATTCTGCTCACAGTTCTGAGAAAGGGTTGAGATAACAAGTGGTTAGAGCTTTGCACTCTTGGCCTAACAGCAAGGGTATGCAGGGATACACAGGGCCCATAGCATACTGCCACAAACACCAAACTACCAAAACGCACTCGAGATGAACTAAATATCCAAAACAGTTCTGTAACAACCAAGGAATTCTTTTTAAAACAATTGGAAGCCTTCAGAAATGGAAATCTCCAGGCCCAGATGGTTTCGCTGGTGAATTCTATAAAACCTTGAAAGAAGAAATCGCACCAATTCTACATAATCTCTTCCAGACAAAGAGGAGGGAGAGAAAATGTAAAGCCAATTTCAGTGGAAAAGCGAAGGTTTTTTCAACAAACAGTGTTGGAACTGTTGGACATCCATTTGCCAAATAAATGAATCTCAACTGAAACCTCACATCTTATACAAAAATTAACTCAAAGTAAATCATAGATTTTTTAAATGTAGAGCATAAAACTATAAAACTTTCAGAATACTCAGGATGCAATCTTAGTGACTTAAGCTTAGGCGAAGAGTTCTTAGACACTAAAAGTACAAACCCCAAAGTGTGCCTGGGTGGCTCGGTCGATTATGTGTCCGACTTTGGCTGAGGTCATGATCTGATGGTTCGTGAGTTCAAACCTTGCATCTGACTCTCTGCTTTCAGCACAGAGCCTGCTTTGGATCCTCTGTCTTCCTGTCTCTCTGCCTCTCCCCTGCTCATGGTCTTTCTATTTCAAAAATGAATAATCATTTAAAAAATACATAAGTACAAACCCAAAGAGAAAATAGTGATAAATTTGTCTTCATTAGAATTAAAAACTTTTGCTCACAAAAGACAATATTAAGAGGATGAATAGACAAGTTACAGTCAGAGAAAATATTTGGGAATTACATGTCCAATAAAGGAGTCCATATAAAGAATGTATAGGGAATTCTTAAAACGCTACAGTGAGAAGATAACCCAATTAAAAAAAAATGGACCAAAGTCTTCACCAGGCACTTCACCAAAGAGAATACACAGATGACGAATTGACACATGAAAAGGTGTTCAACATAAATAGCCATTAGGGAACTGTAAATCAGAATCACAGTGAGATACCCACTACTCACCTGTTAGAATGGCTAAGATAAAAATACTGAAAATACCACGTCCTTCCAAGGATGTGGAGCAACTAGAACTCTCCGGTATTGCTGGTGAGAATGCAAAATGGTATAGCCATTCTGGGAAACAGTCCTGTAGTTGCTTATAAGTCAAATGAATTACTATATGACCCAGAAACCCCACTTCTGGGTATTAACCCTAGAGAAGTAAAAAAGTTCATATGCTAATGTTTATAGCACCTCTATCCACAATCCTGAAAAACTGGAAATCCAAATTCCTAAATTGACAGAATATAATATATTCATATAAAAAATATTATCAGTAATAGAAAGAAACTATTGGTTCACACAACTTCAACGGGTCTCAAAGACATTACAATGAATTTAAAATGCTAGTCTTGGGGCGCCTGGGTGGCTCAGTTGGTTAAGAGTCTGACTCTTGGTTTCAGCTCATGTCATGATCTCACGGTTTGTAAGTTAAAGCTCAGCAAAGGGCTCCACGCTGACAGTGCAGAGCATGCTTGGGATTCTCTCTCTCCCTCTCCCTCTGCCTCTCCCCAGTTCGTTCTCTCTCAAAATAAATAAATACACTAAAAAAAAAAAAAGTCTTTAAAGGTAGTATATTGTATGATTCCATTTAGGTGGCATTTTCAAATAGAACTAGTGATAGAAAAAGATCAGTCATCCAGAGTTACAGGTGGGAGGAAGGTTTGACTACAAAGGGGTAACACCAATGAGCTTTTGAAGGTAATGTAACTTTTCTGTATACTGAGTGTGGTTGTGGCTTCATTGAATCTATACACATATTAAAATTCAAGGAACTGTACATCAAAAAAGACAATTTTACTATTTCATGATTTAAAAAATAAAATAAATTGTAAAAAATGGATGTTGGATGTTACCTAATCCTTTCTGCATCTCTGCATCTAGAGGATGATAATACAAGGGTGCCTGTATGCATTGGGCATCCAACTCTTGATCTCACTTGGGTCTTGATTTCAGGGTTGTGAGTTCAGGCCCTGAGTTGGGCTCCATGCTGGCTGTGGAGCCTACTTCCAAAAAAAAAAAAAAAAGAATATGATAATATAATTTTTGTTTTGTTCTGTTAATGTGGTGAGTAGTAGTAACAAATTTCCTCGTGTAAAATCATCATTCAGTATATTTTTGGAAGTTTTACCACCCCAGTCAGATAAGATTTTTCTTTTTATGTTTTTATTTGTTTTTGAGAGCAGGAGAGACAAAGCATGAGTGGGGGAGGGTCAGAGAGAGAGAGAGGGAGACACAGAATTGGAAGCAGCACAGAGCCTGACGTGGGGCTCGAACTCACAGACCACGAGATCATGACCTGAGCTGAAGCTGGACGCTCAACCGACTGAGCCACCCAGGTGCCCCAAGATTTTTTTTTAATCTGGGATATCTAGGGGCACCTGGGTGGCTCAGTCAGTTGAGCGTGCGACTTCCACTCAGGTCATGATCTCACCATTCCTGAGTTCGAGCCCCGCGTCAGGCTCTGTGCTGACAGCTCAGAGCCTGGAGCCTGTTTCAGATTCTGTGTCTCCCTCTCTGTCTGTGCCGCTCCCCCGCTCATGCTCTGTCAAAAATAAATAAAAACATTTTTTAAAAATCTGGGATATCTAATAGGATAGAAACTTCAGGCAGTTTGGAGACTGAAAATACTCAGATTCTCTCATTTCTTGAGGTTGTCTTGGAAAGACAAGGCTCGGGTATGTCCTGAAAAGTGCATTTAAAGTCAGTTGTGTCACTGTGAATGTTTGCTTTAAGTGTCGCTTATATGTCAGGTTTACTGCCACTAGACGCTTTGGAGTATAGCTGGTTTGGTAGAAATAAGGTGCTGAACTCTTTTGTATTTAGGAGGTACAATGACCTACCGGAAAGAGCAGGGACTTTTTTGGCGCGACAGACTGATTTCAAATTCTGACTCTGCCATTTTTCAGTGATTTTCTCACACGCTATCTGGTTTTGGAACGAACAGTGACTCTTTCCACACCGAGAAGGGTCCCTCCTCACTTGTGTGAGAGTGGTCAGATATGAGAGATGGGTGGTAATATTACTTACCCCAGGGATTATTGTCAAGATTATGTGTGGCCCTCATGCCTACTCAATACGAGGTTCTTTAAATACAGTCCCGAAAGTTGTGCGCAAAACGTTCAGTGAACCTGAGATTCTTTCTAATCTGTTCATTCATGGAGATAGTATTTAAATGTCCGTGAGATGAAAGTGTTTGCTTTAAATAACCGTACAAATGTGGTTAGAACAGAAGGTAGGCGTGATTGGAATACGTTCAAGATTCTATCTAATTTACACACGACTACATTCCAGCTTACACCCACACAAAATAAACTTTTAAATCTTTCGCCTAGCCTGTGAGCCTTACAGATCTTTCAGAAGATAAATGTTAGACTCGCCCAGAAGTTAGAGTGTTTGCAAAAGGTTTCCATGGGGCGGGGGATGAGGTTTTCAAGTGAAAAGTGGCTTTTTTCCTCAGATACACCAATTGCTATGACTGAAGTTCCTCATCAAATTAGCAGACTGTAATATTGTTTATTTCCTTTCATAAAGACAGGGGGTTTTGTAGAAATAAACGATGTTTAATACTTGTTAAAATTTAATATTTCCAAACTAACGATACTTTTAAACCCCCGTAAAGTCTACCTTCGGTTGTCCCGCAAAGTGTATAAAATGGTGAGGACTCAAGAGAGAAAGCGCTTCTGTCACAGGTCAGGTTTTCAACACAGTAGCAAAAAATCGTCAATCATGGCTCCTATCTGGATTTCAAAGTCCTAGATCTCTCACCTCTTTATAAACAGTGAAATTCCCTTACAGAGAACAGCGTGGCGCCGCCCGCTCTTCAGCCTCTGGGTCTCCGTGTCCCACGCGCGGCCACTCCTCGCTCTCTCCAGTAAGACCCCCTCACTGTGCTGAAGGAACCGCGGTTTGCTCTGAACCAGATGTTTCCCCCCGGGGCTCCGCTCTGAGTCGGTAAGGCAATATTTCCTGCCCTTTGTCTTCTTCTTCTTTTTCATACTTCGCTCCTTATCACCGCGTTGTTTTGGTGTTTCTGGTTCTTGACGATACACCAGTGTCAGCTCAGGCTTAGGCTATGAGTTTCAACAGCTGCGACATGTCTCAACTGCATTATCTTGAAAGTGTTGGCACTAGCGAAAAACAGAGAGGAGCCAAATTCATAAAACAAAACATTTCAAAGGGTTCCTATGGTTACATCCTGACACCAGGAAGTACACAGTGGGTCGCGCCGGCTCGGGCGGCCTCCGGTAGCCTCCGTGGTGCTCCTGCGTCGTTTGTGTACACGCTGTGTAATGTGTGCTTGGGAACTGGAGCATCTGATGATTGCAAGCACATCAACCAAAGGTGTGCCTTTTTGCCTATAAAATCCATTCTTAAATGGGTTATTGTGTTTGAAGTGATTCATTGCAATCTTTAGAGATAAAATATGAATACGGTGCAAGGGGTGTGGGCACCAAGGTACAAAATGGTATGTTTTATGTAGAGGAGTAATCAGAAAATAATGAGGATGCATTCTAATAAGGGTAAAGTCACTACAGAAGATTGAAAAGACTTCCTTTTATTGCAAGTTGAGCCCGTGCAGAGTTGGACTCAGGCAGTAATAAAGTGGTGCTATGCTCCTTTGCATCTGATTTTATGAGACCTTTATGTGTCCGTGTGACTTTCCTCTTTATGTATTCATATTTTAGTTTTAATATATTTGCTTAAGTTTGATTTTTTTTTTAATGAGGTAAAGCTTCAGGGCACAAATGTAAATGCTACTATATAGCCCCTGAGTTATGAGCGGCAGGGGAAGAGTCCGGAAGAGAGGAATATATTCTGAAGTGAAGATCAGCTTATTTGTCATTTAAAAAAGAAATACTTTTTATCTCCGTCTACATAGTGACTTTTTTCCCCTGGGTGGTTTGCCTATACCTAACCTTTTCTGTCTCCATCTTTTCCTTTATACTTTCTAAGAGCTTTGCCTATTTTTTCCAACTTTGCGATTTGCTCGTTTTGGTGTTGTTTGTGAAATTTTTTTTTCTTTGGCATTCAGAAATTTAAAGATTCTTATGTAGGTAAATATATGAATATTTTCCTTTGCCATTTCTGCTTTAGTGTTCTTTAGTGCCCCAAGATTACAGACACAGTTATATTTTTATTCACTAATTCCACAGGTTTTTTTTTTACAGTCAACTTTTTAATCTATTTGAAATTTATCTTGATGCAAAGCAATAGTTCTCATTCAGGACTATGCCTTAGAATTACATGAGAAAAAGAAAGAAAGAAAAAAACTCACGCCTAGATCCTATTCCAGAAAAACTCATGTAGAATCTCTGAGGATAGTGTCTAGCCATCGCATTGTTTTAGGATTTTTGCAAGTGATTTGCCATCTGCAACCAGAGGCCAGAACCGCCGTGTAGAGTCAGGTAGGCACCCATTGTTTTGTTTTCCCAAATCGTTCCAATCATCCGCTCAAAATGTTTTTGAAGAATATTTACTGATACAAAAACAATCACGATAAAATGAGCATAAGGGAAAAAATATTGATATGAACTTTGTATGTGTGCGCATGTGCCAATACGCTCTGATGCCAGTGTTACACTAGCGTATATAGTACTGTGTAGAAGACCGAATAATACATGCAGATCTCGATGGTGATTATCTGAGAGTGATGAGATTTAAATTTTCTTATTTGTTTTTTATCTGCCATTTCCAAATTCTCTTTAAGCAGCATGTGTTATCCTTTATAATGAGAAAAAAATTAAAATTAAAAAAATTTAAATTAAAAAATTAGTTGCAAAAGAACTAATTTTAATTCACACAAAAAAAGATTAACTTCTAGTCATTATTTTTTAAACAGTGCATAGAAAAGTACCCTTATGAGTGTGACAGAACCGTTAGAGCAAGCCAGTCATTTGCAAAGGTGTCTTTGTTAGATGGAGGCATCTGCACTGGTGCACACAAGGTTCGCTAATTTTGCTGCTTATATTTTTATAAATAAATACTCATCCATTATATACATATATTGATTTGAATTATAGCTGATTTTATTAAATTTTTTATTTGACTTATCTCTGAGAATAAAATACAGTTTGGGGAAGATCGAAAAAAAGAATCCATATACTTCAAGTTTTTATTGCTTCGGTCAATGAGAGATAACGGCCAGGATGGTTTTGTCTTAGCTCGTGTTAGCACATGTCCTTCCTTTGCACAGGGAAATCATTTTAGTAATAAGATCTTACATTCATATAGGATTTCTAAAGACATTAAAGACTAAGAACTTGAGACAATGGTCAGTCCATTTTCCTGTTTGTAATTGACAAGACTTTTTGAAGATCATTTATTTCATCAGAGCCTTACAAAAATTCCCATATTAGGTTGGCAGGATTTTACCGTATTTAACTGAATCTAAGATTCCATTGCTTTGAAGACTCACCATTAATTTAACCAAAAAAGAAAAATCGTAGCTAGTCACATTAGCTATTTTGTTTTTCAAAACGGTGTTTTTCTTTTTTTTTTTTTTTAATGTTTATTTATTTTTGAGACAGAGAGAGACAGAGCATGAGTAGGGGAGGGGCAGAGAGAGAGGGAGACACAGAATCCGAAGCAGGCTCCAGGCTCTGAGCTGTCAGCACAGAGCCCGACGCGGGGCTCGAACTCACAGACCGCAAGATCGTGACCTGAGCCGAAGTCGGACGCTCAACCGACTGAGCCACCCAGGCGCCCGCAAAATGGTGTTTTTCAAACACACTATTAATGCATCCAATTTCAAGATCATAAACGTTGCAAAATATTTGCATCTTAAAACCAATGAAGCATAAGCGTTATTCTTTTTTTAAAATTTATTTATTTAGTTTGAGAGAGAAAGAAAGAGCAAAGCAGGGAAGGGGAAGAAAGAGAGGGAGAGAGAGGTTCCCAAGCAGGCCGGTACTGTCAGTGTGGAGCCCGACACAGGGCTCGATCCCACCAACCGGGAGATCATGACCCGAGCCGAAGTCATGAGTCAGACCCTTGAACGACTGAGCCACCAAGGTGCGCAGATGTTATTCTTTTAAGCGAGAATACAGAAAGATGAGGAAATTTTCTTGTTCAATACATGCAGGATTTGAACTTTAATATCCAGATTGTTCTACACGCTCTAGTAAAGTTGTAGATATTACGACTGAGATTAGCGAAGAAAGTCTTCATATGATAATATCGTCCAGTGGTATTATGGTGGGGGATGAACTTTATATGTGACTTATCAGAGGCCACGTCTTCCTACCAATCCGAGTAACATTGGAATTACCTGTTTGGAGACGTGTGTTTTTGTCATATTAAATGTGACGTACCCAGCAAGAGTTTTTCTGCCAGAGCACTGGGGTTGGTCAAACGACTCTGGCAACTACTTTGCCATAGGTCTGGCACCTTCTCCAAGTGCTTGAGTGGAGGGAGGATAGGTGAGATATTTTATCCTAAATATCGAATTTGTTAAGTGCTGAATACAGTGGCAGTTATATTGCTTAGTCAAATCTGAAAATTGTATATTTGAAAAGGAGTCGTAGAGATTCTCTTAAAACAATCTCCTCAGTTTATGGAAAAGGAACTGAGAGCCTCTGTGGGTACATAATTTGCTGAAGATCACGTGGTCACAGAGCGGCAGAGCCCAAATAGAAACCAGGCCTCTGGGTCCTAGTCTCATGCCTTTTCCGCTATTTTGTATTCCTGACATTCAGGGACATGATGAAGATTAGAGTTCGTAAGTCATTTTAAGAGCACTGAATTTGTAAACTATGTGGTTATTTCGGCTTATGTGTTTTTGGGTGTTTGCCTCACCTTCTTTGGGAAAGATCTGGAAAAAAAAACTAGCAATGACGACTTATTCATCACTTAGAGTCCAAGGCAGTGACCAAGTCCACATTATTTATGTAATCCTCCCAACAACCTTGAGAGGAAACGAGTTCACATAGATTAGGTACTTTCCCCAGTGTTACACAGGTAAGTGACAGAATGGAGAGTGTGTCAGGCCCTAAAGCTTACCAGCTGCTATGCTCTACTCCCTTCTTATGATTAAAACAAACTTCCGGGCGCCCGGCTGGTACAGTCCACGGAGCACGCAACTCTTGATCTTGAGGTTGTGAGTTTGAGCCCCACGTTGGGTGTAGAGATTACTTAAAAGTAAAGTCTTTTAAAAAAATAATAATAAAATAGAACTAACTTCAAGTGAGGTATTCTGTACTACACAGAAGATGAACGTCCTGGGGCGCCCGGGTGGCTCAGTCGGTTCAGCTCAGGTCATGATCTCAGAGTTCATGAGTTTGAGCCCCGCATAGGGCTCTGTGCTGACAGCTCAGAGCCTGGAGCCTGCTTCAGATTCTGTGTCTCCCTCTCTCTCTGCCCCTCTCCCGCTCATGCTCTGTCTCTCAGTCTCTCTCTCTCTCTCTCTCAAAAATGAATAAATGTTTAAAAAAAGAAGAAGAAAAAGCAAAGTCGTGTTGGGTTGCTGTTGAATATGACCCAGCAGTGGAGTGGGTTTCAGTACATATTTGTTGAGCGATGACCATTTGCCTAAAGTTGGGTCAGCAAGAATAATGATCTCCTTCCTGCCGGCCATGTGCGTGTATGGAGAAAAGCAGTCATGTTTTTTTTTTTAATCAGAAATTCGTTTTTTAATATATTTCATTTCAAAACTAAATACATAGGAAACTTGGGTGAGTTTAAGGGAAGAAAAAAGTATAATCCAGGAAAGAATATTCCAAACACAAAATAACCATTTCAAAGCTAAATACATAGGAAAATTAGGTAAGTTTAAGGGAAGAAAAAAATATAGTCAAGAAAAGAATATTCCAAACACAAAATAAAACTCTATGTCCAACAACCAAATACTACTGTTAATACATTAGTATATATTCTCAGAAGAGTTTCCCCTCTCTTGTCAAACATAATCTAAATATCACACCACACACATCTGAAATGGAATACTACCATAATATTATTTCGTCATGTTTAGGATATACTAATTTTTAGCATCAGTTATAATACTTGAACATTATTCCATTGTGTAAACCTACTACCACTTATTTCACCAATTCCTAGACACTTGGTTGAAACAATCAGATTTTCTTCAGTTTCCCATTGTTTCAAAAATGCTGGGTTATTCCTTAAGGATTTGTAAAGGCAAGCAGCCCTTTTCAGGGAAGGCGGAATAAAGAAAACACATCTTCATGAAAGTTCTGCTAGACCGGGTTGCACCTGTTTTATCGGCACCCTGTGTGGCACATGGTAGCACTCAGTGAGTTACAGGACAGCAGAGAAGAGGGAAAGAATGAATTTCTATGATAATCGTCTTTTCCATTTGTGGGTGAGGTTCTACGCTTCTTATCCAGATCTGCGTATTTTACTGCCCAAATTAATTTTCTTCCTGTCCAATGCGTACACAAATTTAACAATATTCCTGCTTTTCAGTCTTTAGTTTGCTTCATTTTCTTCCTGCCTGCAGTGTTCCTATGATCTGTCTTACATCAGCAATATTAGTTAATGGTCTTAACTCATCGCGCCTTTTAAACTTTACCTGGCACGTTGCACGATGCCAAATGTAGGCGGAAGTTTCACAAATAATATTTGATTATGATAGTGGGTTCTACTCTGTCTTCTTTGCATTTGTGAAGTTTTACTCTGCTATGTACCAAGCAGTGCGTTAGAGGCAGAGATAGGAAGGAATGGGAAAGGAGACAGGCTCTATCCTCAAGAAGCTTTTACAGAAAAAAGATAAGCATGAAGGGGCCCCTGGCTGGCTCATTTGGAAAAGCATGTGTCTTGATCCCAGGGTCGTGAGTTCAAGCCCCACATTGAAAGTAGAGATTACTTTAAAAAATAAAAAACGATGAAAAACCAAAAACAAAAATAAATAAAATAAAAAACAACAACAAAGGGTAGGCATGGAATCCAGTAACGATGTTCTGTCAAGGTAAAAGTGAAGAAGTTATGCACAAAGTCTGACAAAGACTGTAGGAGAAAGCAACTACAGGTCTGGGCATGGGAACCAGGGAGGCCTTCATTGAGGAAATGAAGGACAAGGGGGAGATTTTAGAATCTCGAAGACCAGGAGAGGTTTTCCAGGTGGCCCATGAAAGGAAGGATGTTTCAGGCAAAGTGAATGGGTCTGTGCAAAGCACAGAGGTTTGGATGAGCATGTGTGGAGAAATACAGTCATCTGATAAGACCAGAGAACGAAGTCTCGGTTGGAGAGTGCCCGAAGACGAGGCTGGCAAGGTGGGTAGAAGCCCAGTCAGAAAGCATTTTGAATATCTGACTGAGAATTCAAGGGTGAGAAATACTACAGGCCTGACAGAAAATAATGGGAAGATGAATGAAAATGTATTTTGGAAACAAGAGCGATCGTGAACAGTCATGATCAGAGCGGGTAAGGATGACGCCCAAGATTTCTGCCTTGAGTTGGTAAACTGGGGAGATGATGTCTTAGTTTTCTATTGCTGTTTAACAACTTACCGCAAACTTAGGAGCTTTAAGCTACACACACTTCTGTCAGTGTCCGTGGGTCGGGTGTCCCGGCGTGGCTGCTACACACACTTCTGTCAGTTTCCGTGGGTCAGGTGTCCTGGCGTGGCTGAGCTGGTCCCCTTCCAGGTCTTCCAAGGCTGTAGTCAAGGCGGCAGCTGAGCTGTGTTCCTTTCTGGAGCCCAAGGTCTTCTTCCAAGCTCACGGGTTGTCGGTAGATTTCAGACCCTTGCCCTTGTAAGACCAAGGTCCTGTTCTCTTGCTAGTTGTCAGCCGGGGACTGCTCTTAACTCCTAGACCCCTCTAACAGGTCCTTCCCCAACATGGTAGCTTATTTCCTCAGAGCCAGAAAGGAGAAATCTTTCAGCTTCCTCGACCCTCTTTTAAAGGGCTCACCTGATTTTATCAGGCCCACCACAGTTCATCTCCTTTTTGATCAACTCAAAGTCAACCATTTAGGGACTTTAATTACATCTGCAAAATCCCTTCACCTTTGCCACATAGTGTACCATAACTGTGAGAGGGGCCCCTTGACTACAATCCCACTGTATTCATAGGCCTTACCCAATACCCAGTACCAATGGACTGGGCATGGCCATTGGCGAATCTCTGACAGTTTTGCCTAGAGGTTGTCATGAATTGAAACAGAAAATATGTGAAGATGGACAGTTTTATTGAGATTAAATTTTGAGTTTAGCTTTTAACATATTGAATTTGAAATACCTGTGTGTCACCTGGGTGTAAGCTGCTATATTTAGTGACTTTCTACACAGTACCTCTGGGCTTTGGCACACATTCCACTTCAGCACGAACACTGCAAAATCATCTTCTGAATAACTGTACTAATCTGATTGAGCCGAAGTAGTGATAGCATGTATGATAAGAACATCTTAAAATTTCTCTAACTGGGGCACCTGGGTGGCTCAGTCGGTTAAGCATCCGACTTCGACTCAGGTCATGATCTCACGACTTGTGAGTGCGAACCCCACATTGGGCTCTGTGCTGACAACTCAGAACCTGGAGCCTGCTTCAGATTCTGTGTCTGCCTCTCTCCTGCTCCTCCCCCACTTAGTCTCTCTCTCCTTCGAAAATAAATAAATGTTTAAAAAAAAGTATTTTTAATTTCTTTGAATCATTACAATGTTAGTATAAAATTTTCATTTTACACAGTTTAATTTTACTTATAGTTTTGTGTATACATGCATATCCACACACACTTTGAAATAATATATATTTCTCATATTTGCCTCTTACGTAGCGTGAGATATGCCTATGAAATACATATGTGCGCAAACTACTTGTTTTACATATTCCATCAACTGTGTACATATATGTCCCAATATTTTCTGTGTTCTCTGGCTTCAGGACAGAAACTGAAACACATTCCATCTTATGCTTTGAATTCTCAGCAGCAGCATCCTTATAATGATACGTTATTATGAGTGTGATCTCATGTAATAAAATGTAGTTTATGTGATACCTAATATTATATAGTTGATGTCCACGAATATTGTTGTATTTTACATTTATAGCGTGTGGGTTGGCATTTTACAGGAGTCTGTGTTACAGCTACAATTGCCCCACAGCTGTTGAAACAGTTGCCAACTGAGAGTAGGGACTGCCCGAAGCCTTTCAGAGCTTTCTTCAACTACAAGAACATCAAGCAAGATGGCGGATGGCTTCATTAGCAGCCTGTTTGAATAGCATTTTCTCACTTTGAGATGAAAATGTTCTGAAGAGTTTGTTTAGGTCTGCTAATGAATATTTCATCCCAGATGGAGAAAGCACACAGGGGAAAGGCCCCACAAACAACCCTTCTATGAACTCACCCACCCTTTGTGTTCAAGTGGTGTGTATACTGGAGAGGAGAGGACTGCATATTTGAAAGCACTGACCCTTTTCAATGTGGCTTCCTTGTTGTTGTTTGGTTTTGTTTACAGATGAAAAACCAGATTCTCACTTGCAGCCTGAGAAATATGGTACATACGTAAGCTATTACATGGGACCAGTATTTATTTAGACACATCTAATTTTAGGAATTTTAAAACCTTCCCTCCCAAAGACTTTTATTAGGTTGAAACTTTACACGGAATATAAAATTAAAAGGTTTACAAATAAGCATGTTTTGCTGTGTAGTGTGAGGATTTTAATTTACGAGTTTTTAAACAAATCTTTGAAGTGTAGCAGCCCTTACATGTTCACAAGATCTGGAGGATCAGGCCCCTCATTTGCATTTTGTATTTTCTTTAGCTCAAAATAGATTTGATTAAAAAACAAAATTTGGCACAAGATTAGTCCATAATAGGATTTTATTGCTTCTATTTAAAAAAAAAAAACAACAACAAGCAATGTTATGCTTTGAGGTGTGATTAGCACATGAGTACAGCAGTTACTTTTCAGATAGGTCTCATTGCATTTTATTTCGAATTTACCCTTTGGAATCCACATTTGTGGAATGGCGTGTTGAAAATATACAGTTTAGTTCACTCTCCTTAGTCTACCAAGAAATACAAAATTTAGTAGTATTTGCTTTGGCCAGATTGCAACAAATGAGTCTTCATTCTTACTAGATGTGAGGTCTAATTTATTTTAAATACTAATAGGTTTGCCTAAAAGTGTATTCAATAGATACTTGAGTTGTGAGAAATTTAAAGTTGCAGTTGAAATGAAACAGTTGCAATAGAATGAAGTTGCGCGCCCCTGCCTCAGAAACATCTAGTACAGGGGCCAGATTTGTCTCTATTACATCTTTATGTAAAGAAGGTTTACAGTCATCCGTATACTTCCTATAGTGTGGAATCTACCTGTTCTTTTTCTTTGAGTCTTATCTTGGTTAGAAGAGATGAGATCAGAATGACTCTCGGCTTAGTTTTCCGCAAATGACAAGTTTAATTTTTCCCTCGTTGTGACTTCTGATGTTGAATTGTTCACTTTGTTGGCTACAATAGTATGGTCACAGTGAAATATTTCTTGAGTGCCAACTGAGAATTACATAAGGTGTAAGACGGGCAGGAAAACTCGGTCCTTGGGTTTATGATCTGTATTAGGCGTATACTTCAAAGACAAGTTGTTAAAACATGTAGTAAATATCTAAGACTCATTACCCGAAGAAGCCATGTCAGCCATAAGTATGTATTGGATATATCTGTAAATTCTAAACATGCCTAACTCCCTACCCACTTTCTTTTATCTTACTTATATATGAATATATGAGTATATGTGTGTGTACATATGCATATGTGTATATATGAGTTTATGCCCATACACATATGTGTGTACATGTATAATATATATACTAATATCATAAAGGATGAGTATGTAGAGAGCTAGTCATGGGTATAGTTCACATATTTTATTTATTTATTTAAAGTTTATTTCTTTATTTGGGGATGGAGGAGAAGCAAAAAGAGAGGGAGAGAGAGAATCCCAAGAAGGCTCCATGCTCAGCACTCAGCGCGGAGCCCGATGTGGGGCTCGATCCCATGAGCGGTGAGATCATGACCTGAGCCGAAATCAAGAGTCAGGCGCTCAACGGGCTGAGCCACCCAGGCTCATATTTTAAAATCACAGCAATTTAATTTAGTGGAAAGAACATGTATGGACATTGGCTCTATCACTTAACAATGTAACTTTGGACAAGTTGTATTCTATTCAAATTCTTCTACTTTTCCCAAAGGAGAAGGGCTGTTTAGGAAGGCACCCTCTGGGCATTTAATCCTAGACTAGCATTTTATCCTACCTCTCCACTAACCTGCTTGGTAGAGTCGATAACATCTTTACTGTGCTAACGAGGACCTGACAGTTATATGCTGATGACACTGTCAGCCATCGCCAGGCTCCCTCACAGACATTTGGTGCAAAGGTACAGAATCACTGGTCTGATTTAGTAGCTGGCGTTTTACATGAGCAAAGTGGCACATGTTTTACCTGTGAACAGAGTGCTTATCTGACTAAATTGGACTACTCAAAAGTCATAATTTTTGGACTTCAGAACCCCAAACTGGAAAATACTAACATTGCCAATATTACATATTTTACTAGCATTAGTACAAGAGAAATGGATACCCTAATAATATTGGAACTACTAAAATGTAAAATACTTTGATTTAAGATTTTCTTTAGGAAAAGAACGATACCTTTAAAATAGTTTTCTTTAGGAAAAGAATGATACCTTTAAAATAGTGTTCTTTGAGTGAGCTTAATTAGAACTGTAAGAAAACTCGAAACATTATTGCCAATTGCATTGATGAATTAGTAAAAGCGATCAGCTATTAAAAAGAAGTTGGGTTTTTTAAAATCAAGTATTAAGTGCTTTGAGAAGTAGCGTTCTCAACGTGGGAAAAGAGAGATACAATGTAGTATAGAAGAGGTTAAGTAAAACCCTGTAGCCCTGAATTTAAATTAGAAATATCACTATGAACTCTTGATTTCGTGTATCTTGAATATATATACACTCCTAGTGCCGTCCGTTAGAAAAACCAAGAACCAGTGGTGAGCCCAGTAGCCATGCACACTTCCAGCGTCTTCTCCGTATACCATGTTTCACTCAAAGGAACGAGGACTCCTTGGAGCATTTTCTGCCCTGGGTTTGGGGCAGAGAATGTAGAAGATGATGCCAGAGCATCTTGCTGAACCAGAAAGAGAAAAACAATCAATGATTTCTAGGGTCTTATGCAACAGACTTGAGAACCAGCTTGAAAAGCTTCTCTTAAAAGATGGAATGATTTGAGCATCAAGAAGAAAATTAACCTCAGTGGACTGAAATCCCTCAAACATGGTTAAATACACGAAATACCACAAACTTGATTGCCATTGAAGGAAACTAAATCACGATTTTGAAAATTCGTACAGCGAAAAGGGAACATAAAGTATTTACCCTGTCTTCCCGTATGAACTGTATTCGTAGAAAAGGAAAGTTTCTCTTTTTACATGTATTCCAGCCATGAATGGAGAGTTGGCATGATAGATGATCGCCGTTTCCCACCTCCGCATTGGTAACTCTGTACAGACCTGTCACCGTACGTGTGTGAAAGAGTTCTCTGGGGGGAACCTGGGTGGCTCAGTCCATTAAGCATCCACCTTTTGATTTTGGCTTAGGTCGTGATCTCATGAACCACGTGATGGAGCACTGAGTAGGGCTCTGTGCTGACAGCATGGAGCCTGCTTGAGATTCTCTCTCTCCCCCTCTCTTTATCCCTTTCCCACTCTTACTCTCTCTCAAAAATAAATAAATTAACTTAAAAAAAAAAAAGCAGTACTCTGGGACTCACTTGAGCAGTGAGACTGCCGGGGCCCAGACAACATGCACACACAACTTCCCAACATGGCCCCAAACTATCTTTTACAGTGGTTCTACCAAATCGTACTCCAGCCAGCAGTTCCTAAAGATTTCCCTTGCTTTAAAGACATGAATAGACACCTTTCCAAAGAGGACATCCAGATGGCTAACAGACACATGAAAAGATGCTCAACACACTCATTATCAGGGAGATACAAATCAAAACCACAATGAGATATTACCTCACACCTGTCAGAATGGCTACAATTAACAACACAGGCAACAACAGATGTTGGCAGGGATGAAGAGAAAGAGGAACCCTTTTCCACTGCTGGTGGGAATGCAAATTGGTGCAGCCGCTCTGGAAAACAGGATGGACGTTCCTCAAAAAATTAAAAATAGAATTACCCTATGACCCAGAAATCACACTTCTAGGTATTTATCAAAGGACAAAAAATGTTCAAAAATATTTATCCAAGGACAAAGGGGCACATGCACCCCCAATGTTTATAGCAGCACTAATGACAATAGCCAAAGTATGGAAAGGGCCCAAATGCCCATCTACTGCTGAACAGATAAAGAAGATGTGGTGTATATATGATGGAATATTACTCAGTGATCAAAAAGATTGAAATCTTGTCATTTGCAACAATGTGGCTGGAACTAGAGTGTGTTATGCTGAGTGAAATAAGTCAGAGAAAGACAAATATCATATAATTTCACTCTATGTGGAATTTAAGAAACACAGCAGATGAACATAGGGAAAGTGGAGCAAAAATAAGATAAAAACAGAGAGGGAGACAAACCGTAAGAGACTCTTAAATATAGAGGACACACTGAGGATGCTGGAGGGGGGATGGGCTAAATGGGCATTAAGGAGGGCACTTGTTGGGATGAGCGCTGGGTGTTTTATGTAAGTGATGAATCACTAAATTCTATTCCTGAATTCACTATTACACTATACATTAACTAACTTGGATTTAAATAAAAAGAGAAAGAGAAAGAACAAAAGAAAGAACGAAAGAAAGAAGGAAGGAAGGAAGGAAGGAAGGAAGGAAGGAAGGAAGGAAGAAAAGATTTTCCTTGCTTTATAATTATTCACTTTTTTCAATAAAGAAACGGGAGTGGCCTCCTCAATTTTCTGCTGGGAACTGCCTCCCACTGTTTTCCCAATCCGTGTGGCTTCCGTGGGAGTTACCCTCCTTCCCACTCCCCAGAGTGCACACAGCCAGCTCTGGTCCTTTTTCCAGACACCAATCAGGAGGGACAAGTGTGCCTCCAGTTGGCCTAATGAGACGTGACTTTGCAACTTTTGGAAAGTTGGAAAGTTGGAAAGTTTGGAGAAAAGGAGTTTTTTTTCTCTCCCACTCTGGGGATGTTTGCTTTAGAGGCGCTAAAGGTCATGTGAGTGTGTGGGTTAGACCTGCCTGAGAGGGAGTCCAACACGGAAGGAGAACCAGTGGAGGAAGAGATTGTTTTCTAGATCCAGCCCCATGCCAGAAGCCACTTAAATCCCCCTGGCTTCTTTAGTGATGTAAGTCAGTGGGTAACAATATCTACGCTCTACCCCCAGTCCTGACTTACGGATGATGAACGCAAGAAGTATTTATTATCTACCCATGCTGGGTTTGAAGATACAGCAGGGAATATGTTCCATGAATGTTCGCTTATTTTGATTTTGACCTGAATGATCTTGGTATTGAGAAACTATAGTTTTCGCCTCTAATAATCTTTAATATAGATATTTACAAACAAACTGTTTCGAACTTCCTCAGAAGCGATTGGTCAAAATGTTTGTTTGGTATGTTTAAAATATGAAACCAAGACTCTTCTATTCTGGTATCAAATATAAAGATGAGACAGCCCCTCCTGTCACATCATCATGTCATTTGATGGAAAAGATAACACAGTCACAAGGGGAAAATCCTCAAACTCCTAAAGCTGATAATACACACAAGCACAATATGTAGTTCAGAGAGAAGGAGCAGGCATATGTGCAAGTCCTAAGAAGGTTCTGGACCTAGTAGATGTCCACATTGGGTAAAACAACGAAGGAGCTGGAGCAGGTACTAATTTTGTGGGGCCTGAAGCGTATAAAATCATGGGGACCCTCCTTAAGAAAACAAATGCAAAAGTGATGGGAGGCCTTAGAAACGGCCTCTGCCAGGCTGAGCCCTGAGCTCTAAGCTTCTTTAGCTCCCTGGCCGATTCGTCTCTGCAGGAGAGGTATGTGTCGGTGTGAAAAAAAACCTAAGTATTTCAAGGAAGAGCAAACACAGGTTGAACTAACTATGGTCTAGAGTACAGAAGAAGGTGACGATTACGGTACTGAATGGTTGATTGAAACGGCCGGTCCTTTTAGGGGGCCTCAAAGCTAAGATTAAGTTTCATGACCATGTAGCTGGGAACTAGAGCACATTTCTGAGAAGAAAAGCGGCATGGTTAGGTAAACATTTCTTGCTATTGACGCTAAGATGAGTCACCACATGAATGAAAGGAGGCGCTGGGGCTCCAAGGGTGTTTCTAGCAAGAAGTGTTCTTGCGCACCTGGTGGAGACTGAAGACGCTGGAAGGAAGGAGTTGAAGGCAGGTGCAAGCACGACTGAGGGAGATAGTCCAGATACTTGGGAGAAATACCCTACGAGTCTCCAAACCGAGGCTGAAGTGCATGGAGGCTGGCAGTGGATTCATTTTTATAATTTTTCCTGACGTTGTAAGCTTCTTGGGAGTCCGGGCTTAGGGTTTTAGGATTGTTTTATACTATTTTTTTGTAAATGCATATTTAGTAAATATCTAACGTTATTCTTCTCCCGTATTCCAGGGCCATATCTGAATGTCGTCCCCCCAAAAATAAATACGTTGAAATCCTTGTCCGCCAGTGTGATGCTATTAGGAGGTGGGGCCCCTGGGAGGTGATCGGGTCGTGGGGGCAGAACCTTCGTGGATGAGATGAGTGTTCCTATCAAGGAGACTCCTTAGAGACCCCTCCCCTCCCACCATGTGAAGAACCAGGGAGAAATCAGCAGTCAGAAGAGAACTTTCCCCGAAGCCCACCCATGCTGTCACCCTGATCATGGACTGAAAGCCCCCAGAACTATGTGCAGTAAATTTCTGCTTTTTGTGAGGTGCCCAAGTGAGTGATATTTTGTTATAACAGCCTGAAGGAAGAGACCCCAAAACATAATGCTGTCCTCATCGGAGCTAACAGGGGCAATGCCACGTGGCCTCTTCCATCATAAGTCCACGTGCTAGATTCCATTTCTCCACAGTCTGGGAAAGGACGTGACTGGCAACAGGGCCAAGGGAAATGAAGCTAGCTTTCAGGTGAATAGAGTATCTCCCTCTCAGTGTTCGAAGCTTGAAATACTTAGGTGACCCCAACTGAGTGTTAGCAAGCCTCGCGTGCTGACAGGGGCCGAGAAGGAAACAGAGGAGAACGCCAGAGTTCACGGCACTGCGAACACCTAAGGAGACAGGATTCCCCACCCTTGGTGCGCGGAGTAGAGAAAATGCTGGAATGTGGGCCGGCGGTGATGACCAGGCATTTTCTTTGTGGACTCTTGAAAAACACCCAGGGCTTTTCATCATGTGTAGGTAATTCTCCTGAGAGATTAAAATAATCCAGTTTGGGCCAAACCTTCCTGTAAGAAGGGCACAGACCATTTCTGTGATTCACTCCTTTTTCCTTCGGGAACCCAACCCCAGCACTGGAAAGACTGGAAAGCCTGAGTGCACCATACCCCCATGATGGAAGTCCACCCACTGATTTCAGGGTCGAGATCCTAAGCACCGGAAAGCCGGGGTGGTTTATCAGCTCAGAGAACACCCTCGAGATGGAAAGCTGGCTTTGCGGAAGGATTTAGCCTGATCGCTGTGAGGGGGGAAATCGGGCAGCACCTAGGCGTAGGAGCGGAGGGAATCCCAGCTCTAGGCCGACTTTGGTTTGGGCTATGATTTTTTGCAGTTCTTTGCTATGAGCCTGTAGCAAACCGAGCAGGCAGTTTGGGAAAGGAGAGTGTTCATAAATCACAGTCACAGGAAACAGACCACTAGGGGGGATTGTTAAGCCATTTTGTGCAAAAAGAATGACTCTTTAACTTTTGAGAACGATGTCGCTTCATTCTTTCAAATCGTCATTAGTCACCTTGAAGCAGGCGCAGCGCCCCAGAACTGGAATTCAATCTTTCGCAGGCAAACTCGTATCTCCACCGAAAGTGATCAAACGCCTGTAAACATCCCTTTCTTGTTTTAATTGCGAAAGGACTAATGAGGGCTTTGAAGGCAGAGCTGTTCCCACTACGTGCTTCCAGAAGCAACGGTTCCCACAGCCTCTCGGCAGGTGCAGAGGCTGGGCCCTGCCCTCAGCGCGTAGCGGGGCGGTGTCTGCGCCGGCTCTGGGGTGTGCTCAGCTCTGAACCAGTCAACTTTGTTATCTGAACTCTCCCAAACCCAAAGTGTAACACGAAAACAGCAAAGCGTATTCCAGCCTCCCCCTCCCCCTCCCCCTGCCCCCCTACCCCCCCCCCCCCACCCGTGATTACAGAGGGACAAAGATCAGAGGGGAATTCGGGAGGCCAGACTAAATGAAGCATTTTTCAGACAAAGAGGCAAAACTCTAGATTTTAGGGGCAGGGGATGCTAACACACACACGTGGGGATTGTTTAAAGGAAACGCCAGTTTGGTTATTTATTTATTTAATAGATTTTATTTTATGCCAGTATTTTTAGAACTGCTTCTCCAATGGAAAGGATCTCTTACTTGCAGTGCGTTAATAATCATCTCCAAGGCAGTAGCTAGAAGACTCTCCCCGGGTAGGTCCAGGGCTTGGTGTCGATGAGGAAGGAGACTCTTGAAGGGTGTGTTGACTGGAAGACAGCGAGTTTGGGAAAGGCCAGGGAAGGGGCTGGGGACGAGTCCAAAAGAGCCGCGATTGTTTCAGTCATTAAACAGCGATATTTAATTTGAGTTTAGTAATCCAGGGCACTATTATTTGGGCCCAAGCAAAAAGGAAAAAAAAAAAGAAAAGAAGAAGAAGAAGAAAATTAAATAAGTCTAATAAAAGAGCGAGGATGGGCCAAGCTGCTTTGGGCAAAGAAGGGCAATAAAGGAGTCTTTATAACCGGCGGAGGGTGGAATACGTCCCCCCCCAAGCAGAATGTCAAATTCTGTCCCCCATTTTTTCCCTCTTAAAGCATGCTAAAAGGAAAATTCTTCACAGAATCTTAAAGAACTTTTTTGACACAACAGCTGCAAAATCTATTTTCTAAACAAAGATTTATACATATTTATATGAGCTTAATCCAGATTTTTTTTAATAAATCATCCTCAGAACTGCAGAGGTAAACTATATGTAAATACCTCAAGTAATAGGCTTGTAGTGCAAATCACATCATTTTATCTTCAATTTTGCATTCGTTTTTCTGGCTTAAAGGTGCGTCAGAGATATGCATTTTAGCATATTCAGAACACGGGGCGTGAAATTAAATGTTTGACAGAGTGAGAAAAATATACAGACTTTGGAGATGCCTTAAAAATAGTAATTTATGCAGATCTAGAAGAGTGAAATCATTTGCAATGGAGTGACCCTCTCTCCAGGAATTTTGTGTTCAGTGTTCTCCCCTAATCTCCCGCTGTATCTTCATTTTTCATTGAACTAGCCGGTTTTCTGCGAAGCCGTCTTGTAGATAAGGGGAGTGCTAAAGAAGAAGAAAGAGAACGCTCGGTGGGTCCGTTTCCATTGCACTCTCACCCAAGGCAATGGGCAGAATTTAACGGATTCCTTCCAACATATGTTTTTGCCAGATAAGTAAACAGTGTGTGTCGGAAATGAAAAAGCATTTGCAATTTAATGACATTACAGCTCTCAGCTTAGGCTGGCGTGCTGCGAGGCGAAAAGCAGAAAAAGAGAGGAGAGTAGAAAGAGAAAAAGAACAAAGTTCATCTTCCCTTTTGTGCATTTTTATCAAGGAAAATATTACTTCTTCCCCCCCCCCCCCGTTCTCTTTTTCTTTTTCGTCTTTTGGCTTTTTTTGTCTCACTCATTTACATTTTTTTTTTCTGTTCTGCCTCTCTGTCCTCTGTTCACTTTTACCTTTTGCTTATATTGCCACTGACTCGTTTCTTTTTTTTTTCTCTCCATTGTGTGTCTTTATTCATCTATTTTGGCCATTCAGTTTTACCTTTTAAGAAGCTGTTTATCCCACAATGTATCTTTTTTCCTGCGTTGTACTCCTAGTGCTATAGCTCATAGTCAACAGGATTGTCGGAGGGATTAGAACGTTTCATTTCAAAGCACTACAAATCTGCTCTCTTGCCTTCGGTCCCTGCGCCTGTTTCCTCTGATACTCGTCACTTTATTTCACGTTCATTGCGGTCTTTAGTTTCACCCCCAGACAGGACGGCACCCTGATGTCTCAGCAGTGATACTGTCTTTGCGTTGTGTGTTGTTTCTGCAAGGTTCCAGAAACTTAACCTTGAGGTGGAAGAACCATCCTCTCACACCCTCGGTCAGATTTGGACGGGTGTGGATGGGGGGACATGTGGTCACAATGGGTCCTCGCAATGCCTGATGGCCAGGGCAGGGTATCTTGAAATAGATGCTCGTAATGGGCCATCTTCTGATAGAAAACGAACCCCATATGCTGCAGCCGCCTTTGCTTCTGTGTTTCCTTTGTGTGCGGGTGACCACTGAAATGTGTGTATATTTGAGAGTTGTGATTGCGTAATTGAGCGTGCCTGGGTGTGTAAGTGTGTAGGAACCGGACCGTGGGATAAGAGCACACGGGAAGGTGTGTGGACTTGTGTAAGGCAGTGTACTATCAGTCTTGGGCGACAGGCATATAGAAAACATGACTCTCTTCCAGCTTCGATTCGACCTGAAATTCAAGAAGTAAAAGTTGAAAGGGAAACCAATATTCTCTCCCTACCGAGATCCATAGCATTTTTTATTTCTAGGATTATTCCGACTGCACCTTTTACAAGTAAGAATAAGATTTTCCACCCGGTCTCCCTTTTGTGACAGACTAATTAGATGACTAAGCAACCCCATCGAGGAGGAGGAAATATCGGAGTCATTTTTGCTACCTTAAGTTGTCAGTTTGTCGATCCAGGCAGTTCCTGAAGAAACAACTTCTAACGTGAAGATTAGGATTCGCCAACGTCTTTTTCTTGCTGCAACGCAAGTGCGCGTGTTTGCAACGTTGTTATCACGCACATTTGGATACTAGCACTCCAGATACTAAACGCGACTTCCGTTCCAAGAATACACTTGAAAGTTACCGGTTAACTTGCAGGTTGAGCATAATTGAAAGGACCCGTAATCAAATTTCAAGTCCTCTCCCAGAAATACTGGACAGCCTTTTAAAAAGATGCTTAAATAAAATGCTCTTGTCTAGAGACGTGTGCATGTTTTTACCATAAAATTACATCTTCCACATCTTCCTGATCCGGCACTTGGTAAGTAAAAAGAAAATCTATTTGGACATAAGGATGTAAAGTAGCTGGAGGTGGTAATTTAATCAAGCAAGGATATATTTCAGTGGTTTTTTTTTCCCCTGGTCTTCTGGTATTAGCACTTTAAATTCATTATGTCGGTTTGACAGATATATGCAGCCTTAAGGATCTAAAAATGAAATCCTAGAAGTATAGCCTGCTAGAGGTTATATATTGAACTTAAGAGATTAAAATGGTATAACCATTGCAACAGAATGGAACATATCGCGTTTCTCATTTTTTTTCCCCACTAAGCATTTTGCAGCTGTAAAATACCGTCTTGTCTAATTATAAAACCCGGCTCAAGAGCCAGAGAGCTTTCTAACTTTTATACCGATGAAGTGGATATTAGAAAGAAAACGCTGGCTTCCCATACACTCTGCAGATGAAGAAGTCTTCCGTTTGGGATTTCCTGTATCAATAATTTATTAACGAAAATGACACGAAGGCCGCATGCAGCCTCCTGCTCAGAGGCAGGCATCATGCGTGCCGTTCCTATTTAAGGCCAATAACAAAAGAGCCAAATTATGAAGCAGGTCTTAACACAACTGCGACGTTCAATCTAGTATATCATTATGCCAATTTAGTAGCATTAATGATCTGTAATATTAATTCATCGTCCTGGAAAATGGGGAAGGGTTGCCATAATTAACTGTATTAAGCCGCAATTAAAAAGTCATCCAAGCTGTTGTAAAGATTATAGCGATGATAAGGGCATTCGTTATATTACAAACCTTTCTGACCATGTAAGTGTTGTGTGTGAGTCTTTGTTACAAACAGCCCCTCACTCCGAATTCAGATATGTGAAAAGAGCAGCCACCCACGGAGGCAGTGACTGACTAGACGCCTTATCGGTCCCTTCCATCGCCAACTGCGGCTCAACACTTTCTTACAGGGAGAATCAGCTTTGAAAGAGGTACAACCTTTTAGCATATCTGCTTTAATTCCTCACAGGGAAGCAAAAACAGGCTGTCTGCTGAAATTCACATATGTCCACGGACTATCTCTCCCCTGAGATTAGGGTCATCTTCGAAAGTCCCATTTCACACTGCACGAAATGAACATTTGGAGGTTTTAAAATGGAGATCCTATAACGTCCAAGCCTAAATCCAAGTTGCCTATCACCACCGGATGTCTTTAAGCTCTTAATTCTCCTCCCCACCTATTTGAAGTCCCTGTTGCGACGGGAGTTTTTAAGGCACACACAACATCAGGTGAAGAGATAAACAGGACCAGGAAAAGAGGAAGGCCAACGATTCAACTGGCCAGTTGGGAGGATTCCCTTTATCTGGGACGGGACAGATCTGCTGGCAATAAAAGCCTGTTTCCTCTTTCACCCCGACTTCTCTTTACACCCACATCGTTGGCGTTGCCATTAAGGATCGTGAGTTCTTCCCCCCGAAGGAACACTGAGTATGCTGCCCTCTCCAAGCCAACATCACCCTCTGAGTGCATTTGTACTCGGGAATTGTCCTCGCTGCCGGCGGTGAGCCCAGCGAGGGAGGGAGTGTAGGTGATGACTGGCACACACGCGCAGCTGCAAGTAGTTCACGACAGCTGAGAAAGAAAGCACACCACCCACCCGTCCAGGATAAGGGGCTGGGGATTTCTATGTGCAGAGATTCGTACAGGACTCCTCCGTGTGGCTCTGTGTCACGCCCCGTGAGCTGGAAGCCCCCCTGCGAATCCAAAGTCACATCTGCCACGATAGCGCTCGGCATCTGATCAGGATTTTCGATGAGAAGTGATTCCCCAGCAGACTTCCTCCCCGACACCGTGTGCCTTTCTATCAGCATTACCACGCGTGCCTCCGTAAAAATACACCTGCGCTCCACGCCCTGGTCTCTGCCGTGTGCCAGAGCGGTCTCGACAGCAGCATCAGCGACTACTCTTCCCGGCAAGGGCCGAAGCGTTGGACAATCTGAGCCTTACTGATTCGAGTAGTGACTCCATTCCAACGTTCTCACCCAGCAAGAGCCGACAACCTGTTCTCATGAGAAAACTCTCTCCTCCATTCTTGTACTCAAGCAGCCGGTTTAAACATCCAGCCCAAGAATACTCATTTCCCGCCAGGAAAGCTGGAAGCTTTGTGACTGTTGGCCAAAAAGAAGCAGCCCCTTCAGATGTGTTACTGTAGGTAAGAAAGTAGCAGTTACGGCTTCTGATGAAAGAGTTTCCAAAAAAGCCTTTCTTCCAATAGACATTGCCAAAAATAAAAAAGCAGGTCTCTTATATAATAACCCCTCTGCGAAGGAGGAATTTACCAAACCAGACCTAATGTCACTCCCACCGTTTGGAGCCATAACCATCCGGAAACCTGATTTACCGTCCCTCTGCAAAGGACGTGTGGGCACATACAGGTGAAAAGACACAGGTTTCTAGATATGTTTACAAAACTCCTTGCACCGGCCTGGCCGAGATGTTGGGAAGAAGAGGTTTTTGCCAGTCTTCCCAGATGTACCCGGGTCCAGTTCTCTTCGTGTATTGGAAGGATACAGTTGAGGATTCAAAAGGAAACCCGGGTTGGGATCCTTTTCTGAGGCTCTCGAGAGGCTCTCCGTTCCGCGTGAACGGGATCCTCGTGGAAACCTGTGAGAGCAGTAGTTCAGCTCCCAGCCGCCACCGGCACGTGCACGGCCACCGCGAACGACTTTGTATGATCCTTGTTCTGAGAAGACAACGCCCTGCGGTCAGGCATCTCTCAGTCACTCCGGGGAGGTGGCCAGCGTCCGCACACCCGACCCCTCTATTTGGAACGGTGCTTGCTCCTGCTTACGTGGATACCTACCAGTGCGTCCACATTCCTTTCGGTTCCCATAGGCCTTTGTCTGATTCACGCTCCACAGAGACCAACACGTCCCTCAAAGGCAAAGGCCGTAGCTCTCATGTCCTTTGTAGCATCGTGGCCACACTGTGGCTCCCTAGTGTCTGTGAGCACAGAGAAGTTGTTAAAAGAAAGGAAAGTACCCAGACGTGCTGCTTAGCAAGAGTTGTTCTAAGTTTTTCATTTCCTGTGAGTGGGCCTTGGTATTTCCACGACCCCACAGTCCGCTACGTGTGAGAGCGAAGGTAACAGTTGTTGGCGGGTCTTGGTTAAATCAGCGGAGCACACAGTGTGCAGACGGCACGGGTTCAGGCCGGAGGGTCTTACTCGGGGGCACGAGAAAGAACTACTTCTGGGGCGCCTGGGTGGCTCAGTCGGTTAAGCATCTGACTTTGGCTCAGGTCATGATCTCATGGGTTCGTGAGTTCAAGCCCCGCCTCGGGCTCTGTGCTGACAGCTCACAGTCTGGAGCCTGCTTCAGATTCCATGTGTCCCTCTCTCTCTCTCTCTCTCTCTCTCTCTACCTCTCCCCTGCTCTCTCTCACTCTCTCTCTTTCTGTGTCAAAAATAAATAAACATTAAAAAATTTTTTTTAAAATAAAGAAAAAGCTACTTCTTTCTCCATCTGAGGGATGTGTGAACATACCTCACCACATCTTCAAGTGCTCCGTGGAGACTGAGATGTAGGTTTGGGAAGGGATTAGGGATCACTTGTTCAACCCCCTCATGAGGCTACTGAGACTAAGACAAGTCATTATCGGCCCAGAACCACCAGCGATCTGGGGGAGACCATGCCTGGAAGGCAGACTCTGTCTCTTACTTAGTCCTGTGCCCCTTTTCACTGTGTAACTAGGCAATGTGTCTTTATGAGGAATCATGACTTGTCAAAATCAAACTTCACTAGTAATTTTTTAAGTCAATCTTTTTGAAGCTTTTGATCATTTATTTTTGGTCGGTGGGTCAGGAAAATGGGTTGTTATCAGCTTCCCTGTGACTGCTCTCATTGCATCTTGTGCTACCCAGTGTGACATGCCTTCCCGTGTCTGGATTAGATGCTTCTGGACTCACACAGCAACTCTGCATTAAATAAAATTGAGGTTACGGGGCGCCTGGCTGGCTCAGTCAGTTAAGTGTCCAACTCTTGGTTTCGGCTCAGGTCATGATCTCACGGTTCGTGAGTTGGAGCCCCTCATCGGGCTCCATGTTGTCACTGTGGAGCCTGCTTGGGATTCTCTCTCTATCTTTCTCTCTCTCCCTCTCTCTCTGACCCTCACCTGCTTGTACTCTGTCTCTCTCTCAAAATAAATACATAAACTTTACAATAAATAAATAAATACATACATACATAAATGAATAAATAAATAAATAAACTCAAGGTTAGGACAACCAGCCTAGCGAAGGGCTTCCCTTTTTGAACCCAGAGGTATGTGGACTGTTGGTTCAGTCGCCCCTGCTCTGAGTTGAATTGGGTTCCCCAAAAGAGGCCGAAGTCCTAACTCCTGGTGCCTGTGAATGTGACTTGATTTGGAAATGGGATCTTTGCCGATAATCAAGTTAAGATGAGGTCGGTTGGGAGTGCTTTGGTCCAATCTGATTGCTTCCTTCTAGAGGGGAGAAATTTGGACACAGATAGACACAGTCGGAGGGAAGAAGACACAGGGAGAGTGCCATGTGGAGACAGGAGAATTAGGCGATGCTTCTCCAAGCTGAGGGTGTCACCTCCACCTGGTTCAGGAAACCACCAGAAGCTGGGGAGAGGCGGGACAAATTTTTGCAGCCTTAGAAGAAACTAACACTGGGGACGCCTTAATCATGGACTGCCAGCCTCCAGGCCTCACACAAAGCTACCATTCCATGCTACTTTGTTACAGAAATCTTAGGAAACGAACATACCTCCCAAAAGGACTATGGGATGCAGATTTCATTTTGTGGATTACTTCATGTGTGTTTGTTTCTTTTTTTCTCTTGCTGAAGGCAGTTTTGAGGTCATAGGCCTTAAATGTATGTGGAGAATGGCACCAGCGGTGATCTTAAAAATCAATGGGATTTGTAACCCTTAGTCTGTAACTGCCCAAACTCGATTCTGCAGGGATTCTTTGAAGTTCCAAGATTATTTCATCTTTATTTCTAAATACGATTTACTAAGCACCCCTGGAATTTGTTAGAGTGCTTGGTTTTTAATATGATAGACCCTCAGTGAATGAGTTCTATCATAAATTTCACAAGGCTGTGTTTGACTTTTGTTCGAAAGTGCTAGAAAATACTTTGTGGGGGACACAGTAGGAGCTTTATCAATACTGGAGTTTATGAATTACAGAAGAGACCCACGGACACGTATATGATAAGCCAACTTGACAATATATGTGACTCTGTAGCAGCCAGAGTTAACTTTATTCTATTTTAGTTCTTTTTGTTTTTAAATATTTATTTATTTATTTATTTATTTATTTATTGAGAGAGAGAGAGAGAGAGAGAGAGAGAGAGAGAGAGAATCCCAAGAAGACTCCACACTGTTGGCACAGAGCCCAGTGTGGGCCTGGATCCCAGGAACCATGAGGTCATGACTTGAGCTGAAATCAAGAGTTGGACGCTTAGCCGACTGAGCCACCCAGGCACCCCTGTTCTAATTTAGTTCTTTGCAGACTGGCGATAGTTTGATTTTTTTCCATTATTTCCTAGATTCTTCCACGGATGGGGAAAACGACTTTGCAACATTATTTAATTGTATGTTAACCAAGAGCTACCAGCTAAGTGTTACTGAATTTTGAACATATGGTAAACTTTTTGACACCTGTGCACCCTTTTGGGGGATGGGAGAAACATGGCCGGGGAGGTCGTACGGTAATACGATTTCTAACACCAAACAGAAAATTATAAAACAGCAGCTAGTGTCTTTCCTTGACTCAAAGATCTGAAAAGACTAAATTCTATGTGCTACCCTGAGAGGTTTGTGTGAGACTACCTCAGGGAGCTGAGACGGGCACCTCAGCCCACCAGGACAATGTTTCCGATGAGAGCAAGCATCTTCCGGGACCCCTGTACCACACAGCCCATTCCGCTTTGGGATGAAATGGCCATGTGGAAAGCAGAGATTGAACATATGTGTGCTTTGTCCACAAAAGTCTTATTTAAGCTACTCTTCCAAGAACATAAGCACATCTTTCTGGAGTCTACAGTTCCCGTATTTGCTCAGAATCTTTCTCAGGTTTTTATATTATTGAAAAATTGTCATTTTAAATTGAAATGAGTTTCCAACTGGCGTGCTGCAAACTTTGTTTTAAGCAAAATCAAGACACGAAAGACTAACACCCACAAGTCATGCAGAAATCCTGGGCTCCTGGTTGTCCAGCCTCAACTCAGCGGCTTCCCCTTCCATGGCCTCACACGAGCCACCTCACTTCGTCCAAAGTGGCCGGGCCACTAATATATAATATATATATAATATATAATGTTTTATGCCAGTTATAGCTCAACGAAACATTCTAATCTCAGAGAAGCAACAAATACTTTCTTAGTGGAAGTAAGCCTTGCTTTGGGCTAAGGTGCCCACCTCGGATCGCTAGATAAAATGCAGGGTGGCTAGTTAAACTCAAATTTCAGAGAAACAATAGAACTCATAGACACAGAGAACAGATGGGTGGTTGCCGGAGGCAGGGGTTAGCGGATGGACGAAATGGGTGAAGGTAGTTAAAAAGTACAAAACTCCCGGTTATAAAATACATATGCCCGGGAGACAGAATGTACAGCATGGTGACCATAGTTAATAATACCATATTGCATGTTTGAGAGCTGCTAAAAGAATAGATCTTAAAAGTTCTCATCACAAGGGGAAAAAATTCGTAACTCTGTCCAATGATTTTTCGCGATCCCTTCACAATTATATAGATATCAGATCATTATGCTGTACACCTGAAATTAATATATAATGTTTTATGCCAGTTATAGCTCAACAAAACATTCTAATCTCAGAGGAGCAACAAATACTTTCTTAGTGGAAGTATGCCCCGAATACTGCAAATTTACACTAAAAGATTATTTGTTGTTTATCTGGAAATTCTACCCCACCTTACTCATCACCTGGCTGCCTCAGGCGTATTGTTCAGGTGACTTAAGTGTCACTTCCTCAAAGATGTCCCTTGAAGGCCCAATCTCAGTTCAGTATTATTCGTTCAGACCACCCCATTCTTCTCCCTCATTTCCTCTGCTTCGATTTGTAACTGTATTTTTATTTTTGTGTTTATGTGATTCTAGTCCACCTTCCCCATGAAGGCAGGGACCGTGTAGATCTCTGCTGTTTGCTGCTATAATACCCGGTGCCTAGCACTTACTAGATACGCAATATTGGTTCATCGAATGAATAAATGCACGAATGAATGAGGAAGGGGAAAATTTTGCTGAGAATTCCTTATCTTGCTTTGTTCCTAGTTAATTTCTTTGGTAGACTAGCTAATGATTTAAATAGGTTTACAGAGAAAAATGAGATTCCTCAGGCAGTTTGTGGAATTTTCACAGAATATGCTGAGAGCAGTGCTGAAGCACCTCAGATCGTGTAGTATGTAATTACATGTTATAAAGTAGATGTTATGTTTACACTATAAAGTGTATGTTCAAAGAATTCTATATACCTTCGAATATATATAATCAGGTAGCGTGTAATTACGTGGTATAAAGGATATGTTTAAAGAATTATATATTAAGCTTATAAGTGTCTAATAGGCTTAACCTAATTCAAATAATTTCGCTAATAGATCTGCTATTTGTTCGAAGAAAGAATTTTGAATAATTGATTAGCCCCAATGCAGCTGTTAAAATGGTCACGCGGAAACAATCAGCATTACTATCAATTAATTGAAGAATAAGCTGCAAATAGTCCATTCATGCGGACACAGAAACCCATCTAGTCGATGTAAAAGGCATCTTGTAACACACAGTAATTTTGGAAAAGAAAACAATTTTAAAATTCCATAGAGAATGTCAGGTTCTCCCCAGCTGTAAAGAACTAAGCAACCAAAATGGGATATACTTTTAGAGAAAATAACTCCAAAATCACATATAAACAAAAACACTAAAGATTTGCTTTTACTACTTACAGCTCTAGCAAGACAAATATTTTTCTAATTGAGGAGCCAAGATCAAGTTCCGACTGATGTGCATTTTGTATTTTTCCCCGACTTAATAATCCGTTACTAAATGTTGGATTGTAGTTGTCACTCCAAGAACAATTTCGCAATGGACAGGTTAGGGTTGGGTCAACTCAGATGAAATGAAGAGAACGCTTGGGCTAAGGGATATTGGCATGAGTTTAATTTACTGGAGGATGGTTCAATTTCACTGCTTTTTAGCTTGGTAACCATGTGACTAGTTATAAATTGGTTATCATTCAACAGTTGCAATTGTACATATTTTTCCTTTTTTTTTTTTGCCAAAACCAACTGTCAGATAAATACAAATCTCTCATCTTCGTCTGTTTTTACAGAATAATGGCCTCATCACAGATTCCGCCGTATTTTATACTTTTTTGCTAAAATTACAAGCTTATCCAGTAAAAGACAGAAATGTATGTATCTAAAAATCCTCAGACACCCTCACTTGAACTTTCTCTTAGCTGTCAGCCTCTTTAAGGCACTATAAGTAAGGAAAACTTATAAACACATGTCACATAATAATTGCTGAAATTATTTAATATTGTCTATTATTTCTATATGAAAATATAGAAAATAAAAGATAACACTTGGCACCGGGTACGCCAATGAACACTATTAAGATTAGATTGTAAGGGTGCCTGGCTGGCTCAGTCAGTAGAATGCACAACTTTTGACCTTGGGGTTGTGAGTTCGAGCCCCACATTGTGTGTAGAGATTAAAAATAAAACCTTTATTTTTTATTTTTACTTCTTTAATAAAATCTTTTTTAAAAAAAAGATTAGATTCTACTTAGGCCATAATCTGTGTCATATCTAAAATATGCAAAAACTTAAACCTATACTTTTATTTTCAATTATGCTTTAAAAATGGCAGAAATGTATTTCCTCCTCAGTATTCACCCAAAATGCAAAAACTAGCAAAATATGGCGGCGGGTGTGGTTTTTATTCCCTGAGGGTCTGGTTCAAAATTTCAAAATGAACTTGAAAAACATCGCATCCCCTCGCTCCGCAAAAGTGGTCTAGTTTGCCTGCGTATCACTTCGGTTCAATTCTATGGAAAGAGTTGTGGAGTTCCCAGGGTCATTTACCTAACTGCAAAGTCCTCTGTGGGCAGAAAAACTTCAACCGCAGAGGCAAAAATAAATCTCCACAGTCACGTGATATTTTTCACATTTTTTTTATCCAGCTCTCTCTGGTTATAAAGTAACATCAAAGCGAATTATCATAGTTTTTGAAGTGTGATGGAAGGCGTTCTGTGGTCTGCCACTCCCGAACACACTGACAGGTGGCCTGGTGTCACAGGAACGTTGACCAGGCCGGCCTGATGATTCTGGCTCTGGGTCTTTTTCATGACAATCAGCTGTGTTTGGTGCAGGATTCCATGCATCTTTTCTCTGGAAGCCTCCGAAGATAAATGGAAGTCTTGTTTCTACACTTGTGGCATGATGCTTTGTAACTTTTAATATCCGTTTACTTTTTTACTTGGTATGTCCAGGGATCAAATTAGGTAAAGTTAGGGGCATCTGGATGGCTCAGGTGGTTAAGCATCCGACTTCGGCTCAGGTCATGATCTCACGGTTTGTGAGTTCAAGCTCCGTGTCGGGCTCTGTGCTGACAGCTCAGAGCCTGGAGCCTACTTTGGATTCTGTGTCCCCCTCTCTCTCTCTGCCCCTCCCGCATTTGTGCTCTGTCTCTCTCTGTGTTGCTAAATAAATGTAAAAAAATTTTTTTGAAAAAATTAGGTAAAGTTATTGGTAGACCTTGTTCAAGGAAGTTGAGTACCATTAACATGAGGGTTTGTTTCCTTTTTTAAAATCAAAAGTTGAGAAGTCTGCCTGTGTAACATGTAGGAAACTCAGAGGCAAGCTGTGTGCACACTGTGTGTGTGTGTGTGTGTGTGTGTGTGTGTGTGTGTGTTTGAGATGAAGTTTGTATATACACCCGTCTACATTTAGCAGACAAGTACTTCACTTGGAGAAAATTCTTTCATCATGTGGAGACGAGGCGTTATTTTTCTTTGTAAATTAGCAAATTTAATGTAACTTGGTGATATTGCTTTTGCCGCCCCTACACAGCTCTTTGCAACATGAATATGTGCCAGAGGCTCTTTTTTAATATAATCTTTTGATTAGCAACGCATTCATATGGTTTGAAAATAAACAATATTACACAGTACAGAGTGAAAGGTCTCGTTTCTGTCCCCCTGCGCTCTATTCCCAGCTCTCCATCCACATCCCTTTTGCTTCCCTCCAGATTTTGAAGGTGCTCTTTATATTTGAAAAATAACGTATCAGCGCGTTGAAAATATACAAGGTGAAAAAAAAAATCTTAAATTGTGATCAAATATTGGTTGAATCTTGAATTTTCTCTGTTTACTTGACTAGCTTTCGTCAAATTCTTTGTTAAAATAGTTAAAATTAAATACCTATCTAGGTGAATTTAAGCAAACATTTTTTTCAAAGAGAAGTTAGATGAATATAGTTGGGGTTGTTTTATTCCGTTTTGAAGCGGAATTTCCTCACTAGGTGGCGCTCGTGTGCCTGGAGGTCCGGGAGGGAGCTGCCCCGCCCCGCCGCCCGCAGATGCAGGGTTCACCAATTAGCACACAGTTACTAAGGAGACCTCCAAGTTCACGCGGAGGGAAAGGTCTCCATATTTTCTCTTCCCTAAAAAGTGATTGTCCTAGTCACGTTTCTGCTCTGCGCAATATATGACCTCCCAAGTGGAGTGAAATTGTTGCCTTTTCCTCTTTAGACTGAGAGGTACATTATGTTAGGTTTCTACCCAGGCAGGAAGAGGTCCCTTGCAAGTGTTACTTTGACCTGGGAAAAAACCCTGGGAAAATTCAACTTCCCAGTTGAACCAGGACTGGAGAGAAATTCCCTGTGGCACAGCAATGATCTCTGCAAAGTGCCCTCGCCCTCCTTGAAGACCTTAATGTCCACCCAACAACAAAAAGCTTTTGAACATGCTTTGGTGGTATTATCTTCCTTAGGCGTCGACATGGCCCCTCTACTAAGGAGGGATCAAAGTGCTTCTTCCTGTCTGATTCTCTCACTCAGCATGAGGCCAAGGAAAACATTACAGCTGTGCATAGAATAATAATCTAGGGGTTTCCATTTATTGATCAACTCTGTCAGAAAGTCAAGAAATCCATCAGGCAATAGGGGAAGAAAAAAAAATTTAAACCAAGATTGAAGAAAGTTAGAAATACACTAGCTAACTTTTTACTTGATACATTGATCCTGCAAGCATTAATTTTTTATGCATTAATTCATAGGTACTTGTTGCCCGCCAACTATGTGTAGACGCAAAGACAGAGGAGACTAACTCTGTGTTTCAAGCCTGTTAGGATAATAAACTTTCATCCTGAACTCTCTTTTTTTTTAATTTTTTTAAAGTTTATTTAATTTTGAGGGAGAGAGACAGAGCATGAGGGGGTGAGGGGCAGAGAGAGAGAGGGAGACACAGAATCCGAAGCAGGCTCCAGGCCCTAAGCTGTCAGCACAGAGCCCGACGCAGGATTCAAACTCACCAACCTCGAGATTGTGACCTGAGTCGAAGTCGGACACTTAACTGACTGAGCCCCCCAGGAACCCCTGAACTCTCTTCCTTTTTTATTTTTTTATTTATTTAATTTTTTTTAATTTTTTTAACGTTTTTTATTTACTTTTGAGAGACATAGAGACAGAGTATGAGCAGGGGAGGGGCAGAGAGAGAGGGAGACACAGAATCTGAAGCAAACTTCAGGCTCTGAGCTGTCAGCACAGAGCCCGACGCGGGGCTTGAACTCACAGACCGTGAGATCATGACCTGATCCGAAGTCGGCCGCTCAACCGACTGAGCCCCCCAGGCGCCCCTGAACTCTCTTTCTTAATCAAACTCCCGTCATCCTCCGTGACTCTGAGAACAGCCCCATGTCTTTTCGTACACCACTCTCTTCCACTTTTTGACATAATGGGCATTAAAATTGTGCCCAGATGTACCTCTTTTAGGTCACCTTCTAACTCAGATTACGCACCTAAGCCACATACTCTATTGTATTTGTAATTTGTAAGTATTAAAATGTCGCCTTAACCTAGGCACAACCTCAAGTCATGTGAGTGTCAGTTCACCTGCTCGGAATGATTTCAAGCCTTGGAAACAATGTCTTACACACACGGGGTGACCTCAGGTCTCAATGACTGAAGTATCATTTTTAATGTTTTATTAGGAGAAACAAAAGCCTGTTGCAGAAGACCCTTTGGGAACCATGGGACGATCAGGTTAGAATCTTTGGGGGCTCCTGCGACTGACAGCTCCGCAGCAGGGACACAGGTAATGTGGGAAAGCCACTAGCTGGTGCCCGGGATCATGCCAGCAATCGCGATGATCATTTGTGCCTTTGTCTTCTACGCGCAAGTGGCCCAGATTCACTGTTTCCCACGAAAAAAAGATTAACAAGAAGAGAAGGGGCAAAAAGGATAGGAAAAGAAAAAAGAAAACTCATCGTCAACTCTCCAGTGTTGCTTTCTTACGACGCTTTTTTTCCCAACCTAAAGTGGGAGGGAAGTAGGGGAAGACAGGAAGGAGGCATTCTCTACTCAGATGACTCGAAGGAAGATTTTCACTCTTGTGCCGATGGCACGTGAGAGTCTACGTGCCCGATCTCAGGACTCAGTGGGACGAGGAGCGCACCTCACTCCTGTGGGACGCGGGGAGTTGAGATGAAGCAGAAGAGGGAAAGGTCCTGGCGGTGAACTGGACTCGAGGGTAGCAGGGAGCAGGAGAGACAGTATCGGCTTGTCTCTTTCAAACCACGACAGTCTTTTCAAGACAAGGTACCTATATGCTCCTCAGAACTAAAATGAGAAAGAGAATCACCTGATGCTTCTCTGCCCAGGTGTTCTGTGTTTCACTCCTGTGAGAGTCCAGCACAAAGGCAAACGAGGGCAGACTTACACATTTCCGAACACTTAGATGCAAACCAGAACTTAGACGCAGACCCAAGCGTGCCTGCTCTCCCTTCCGCCTCTCCCGTTCTACAGCGGTGCACAAGGATCCTCCCTTCGTCGTAGCCCTTAGCCCTTATAGGTGCCGAGTAGTACCATCTTTCACTACAAATGTTTTTCCCCGGCATTGCTCCTTCTTTAACTAGATCTCTTTGGGATCAGAGGGATTTAACTGAGTACCTGTTCATACCAAATAAATTCCCTGTATAATCTGGCATGCCGATCACCCATACGGGTTGTCCCAAATAAAGAGGACCACAACGGACACACAACACCAGTTATTCCCTGTGGCCATGAAAGTCCAAACATCTTACGACCAAGTCCTATCAGAACTGGTGTTTATTGGGGAGGGCAGGCCATGAATGGCGGTGGGGATGACAGTGAGAAGGAGATACAAACGTGTATCTGGAACAGTCCCTGATCGTAAGACGCATGCGACTAGTCCAAGTCGACAGAAAGCACAAGCACTTCAAAAATTTAATCCCAAATTAAATAATGACTCAAGATAGACTTGATATTGGACATGGTCCTAGGAGCTCTGAGGAGGACACGGTTGCCTCACCAGAGGCAGGAGGACTTGAGGTGGGCCTCAAAGAATGAACAGAAATCCTAGGTAGAGGCCCGGAAAAACCGTTCCAGGTGGACGAAAGGCATGACAAGACAGGTGACAGTGCAGTCTAGGGAAACCGTGGGGAAACGGCGGGCAAGAAACTGGAAATGTGGATTGAGGCCAGATAGTGGAAGGAAACTAAGGCGCTTGGACTTTATCCTGGTGGTAATGAAGAGATAATGAAGATTTTTAATTAAGGGTTTGGCATGATTAAATGGTGTTTTAGGGAGATTACTGTGGCAGCAGTGAATTGGAGGAGAAGAAACAAGTAAGCGATTAGTTAGGAGGCTATTATAATCATCCCGGCTTGAAGCGGCAGGGGTCTGGGGGCAATGGGAATTGAAAGGAGAGGTGGAGTGTGGGAGATAGTGCAAAGGAATGCCAGCAAGCCTTGGAGAATCATAGATATTCGAGACAAAGGAAAGGTGGCAGCGAGTGTAGGTACCAGAGACAGGGAGGGGAATTGGGAAGGGGAGTCCTCTGGGAGCCAAGGAGGAGATTGGAGCATTGAGTTAGCTGGGCTCTGGGGTAACTAGAAAGCATTCAAGTTCAGAGACCCAGCAGGTAGGTGGAAATGCAAGACGCAGACTCTAGGGGGCAGCCAGGTCAGGAGCCTAGACCTCTCTCTTTCGTAAGTCCATCTAACGTCTTTCCCAAGAAAGAACTGAAACTCGATGACTAAGAATGTGCATATTTTAGGATGGGTCCCAAAACATATCAACAGGAAGGAAGAATCCAGGTCATTCTTTGACTATGTTAAACTTCTGGAAAAGTACTTTTTCATAAACCAGCCAAATATTTCAAATGAATATTTTTTAAAGCTAAATTTCCCAGATAACATTTCCAAATGTTCAGATTTCTTCCTTCAGGGAGGCTCAGCCTTAGTGTCTAATAAAGTTCAATTACAGAATAATTTCCATGTTGAATGCGGTGGTGATTGCACTGTCTACGTGGAGCTTTGACTGCGAAGTGACTCCAGATGAATGGCACGAGAGCCTTCCTAATCCTCGTAGGCCCTTTGCCTAATTCTCTCATGCAAATTAGAGGGAAGAGACGTTTCCAGATTTCATTTATCAGGAAAGTGCATCCTTCTAGCAAAAGGAATCGGCAAGAAGAGGCACACGCGTCTTTCATGTGTGCTGCTTAGCCAGTGGCATGTGGCCACTTGGAATTCCACCAGACTAAATGCCAACTGACCCTTTCCTTCAAAAAGCAGAATAGTATGAATCATAATGCGAACGCGGTGGAAATAAAACAGCTTTGGACTTCGCCGTTGGGTGCGCAGACTCAGCTGCCAAAGTCTTCCCCACATGACTTGGACGTTAGTGATAATTGTTTGAGTTCCGCTATGAAATTCGAGAGACGGAGCAAGTCCATCGAATCAGCTATTATCTGAAAATCAAGGAAAAGACTTTTTCGTTTTGTTTTGTTTAACCTGAAAATCGTGCACTGGAAAACAATTGGCTTCCAAAGCTAGAAGAACAAGTCATCGTGATTCACAAATGCACATCGGTCGTCCCTGCCCTCCCGCGAGACGTACAAGGGGGAAATCCAAATGCTCTGTTGTCATCTGTGAATTTAGGAGCGCCAAGGTGTTTTAAATGTGTGTGTGTGTGGATGTGGGGGGCGTCTCGTGAGCAGGATCCTTGTCTGTCAGGGATGTCATAACTACCATATCTGCCTGTCACCTGGCCACAAAGAGCTTAAAATCCTGTCTCCTGTTGTCGATTCCATCAACAGAGCTTACGCCTGCCCTTGTCCAGAGGTAGGCTCCACAGACTACTCCAGGAGAGTTGGCCAGTGCCTTGAGCCATTTCTAGATGGACTAGGGAAGTGTTCCTCTCCTACAAGACAAGAGCTTTTGACAAGCCAGAGCTCAACTGCCCGGGAACCCTGGGGACCCTGGAAGGGAATGTCGAGCTCTCTTGGGCACTAACATCTCCCACCCCCCAACCCCTCCTTACTCGAGAAGCATCTGAATTTAGCAAACATTTAAATTTCTCAAACGTATGGGTTAAATCCAAGCAATGAACGAAGAACCCCATACAGAAATTCAGCTTTACTCATGACCAAACTTCTTTGTTTGTAGATACCAAATATTAAGTAATCAAAGTTTACTGCACAGTCCAGACAGACTGGATCGGGTTAGGGAGGAACTCCTTCCTTCTCCACCCCTTGTAAGATAAGAATCTTTTTTTGAATGCAAGGGGATGGAATTAAAAAACTTGTAAGGGTCCTCCCAACTCTGTGATCCTATGAGTGTTGATTAAGATGAATATACTTGCACCCTGTATGCATTTCCATAGGTCTGAACTCTCCGACCTCAAGGGAAACACTGCCTCTGACCTCCCGGCAGTGGTCTCAGCCCTTGATTTTGGGAGGTCCTTATCAGAAAATGGCTGCCAGACGCTCCGAGCCTCAAGAAATCGGGAGTAACACGCACACCCATATGTTTAATTTATTTTTTTTAAACTTATTTCATTTTATTTTTGAGAAAGAGAGGAAAAGTGTGCACGTGCCCATGCATGAACAGTGAAGGAGCAGGGGAGGGGGACAGAGGATCCGAAGTGGGCTCCTCGGAAAGCAGAGACAGCAACGTAGAGACAGCAATGTGGGGCTCGAACTCACGAACCTTGAGCTCATGACCTGAGCCAAAGTTGAAGTCGGATACTTAACCCGACTGAGCCACCCCAACACACACTTAATTTTAACTGAGATGATCCCAAATTTTCTGAAATACCTAAGATTTGACTTTTTCCATATTTAAATAATAACTCTTAAATTCTGGTATCAAAGTACATACATCTGTGTGTGTTTTAGCTTACTAATGAATAATCATTTCTAAACAACATATAAGAAGACATTATATAAAGAAATGGAATCTTGGTTAATTCAAGGTAACCAAGGTTGAGGGTTTGGTCCTAGCTCTCCTCCAGCAAAGAAAGACAAAGGTCAAAAAGTAATCTTTTTTTAGTCATTCGGAGTTGAAAATAAATTCTGAATCTCTCCAGCATTAATATGTTGCCCTTTTTTATGTGTCAGAAATAGAAATGGTAGAGGGCGGGATTGTGGTCTTGATGTATGACTTTACTGCACTTTGTACTAACTGCTGAATTATTATCATTTCACAGAAATTACATCTGAAAGGGAGGAATGTGTTTTTAAATCACACGATTCCAAATGAATAACCTTTGCCAAAGTGATGAGTGATGTCTCCAAGCGATGGGCTTGAAAACACTCAGGGTCGAGGATCCATATAACCCTTTCGTTCTCCTTCTCCTGTGGTCATACACAGAGCCAGAAAGATGGGGAGGACGTCTATAATACCCGGAAGGTATTCGTTCTACTTAATTAGGTACCAGGGGAGAGAAAAGACCGAATAACCAACCAGTCACCCTGCCGGGAAAGCAGTGGAATGTGGGGCGGGCTGCAGATATGCTAAAAGCTGGAATTCACAGCAAGTTAATGTGCCTCTATACATTAATTGTATGAGTGCCACGCCCCTGGCAAATGTAACTTCAGGAAGTGACTTGGGCCCTGGGAAGAATAGGCTACAATATCTCATCAAATACAGCAAAAACAAATTACCTCAGACTCAGGAACCCGGAGACCACGTTGTAGAAGTGTGAACTGCTTGCAGGAGTAGGGAATTCCTTTCTCCAAGGGGACACGGAGAGTGCAGCCGGGGGTGAGCGGTGGCCCGTTCACACTCGCCTTGTGAGGGGACTTAGTTAATTTGGAAATACCAAATTGGCAGCCTCCAGGTGCACCCCGGTGACCCCTAAAAGCGACCACACCACTGCTGGGAAGTGGACTTTCTTTTGTTTTGCTTTGGGTGTGAGTGAAGAGAGGGCGACCTTAGGCCTGCTCACGGTCCCTGGGAAGACTTCAGGAGCAAGTTGGTCAAAGTCACCGGCAGGCCTGACTTGAAGACCCAGTGATGGGTTCTAGAAATCTGCTCATTTTTCACCTTCTAGTATTTAGGAATACACCCACTAGGTTGTTTTATCTCCTTGCGTCCCAGGAGGTATCACCCTCGAATCCCAGTCAGAGTAGCGACCCTGTATCCTCTCACCTTTCCGGTCTCTAGTTAATTATAAGCAGGTATCTATGCCTGCTGGGTGGAGGAAGGTAGGGTGCTCTAATGGTTAAGATCACAGACTCTGAAGACTGACTGTATGGGTTCCAACCTTGACTCGACACCTATCCCTGTGTTACTTTGGTCTAGAGACCTAACTCTCGGTGCCTCAGTGTTCCCATCTGTAAAACAGGGATTCACGTAGCCATTCACTTTTTATACGTGTTTATCGAATCCTCTAGTGCAGAGATGAACGAGACCGCGTCTGCTCTCTTGGAGTCTCCATTATAGCAGGAGGAAAGGCAATAAACAGATAAATTAGGATGTAACAGAGAGTAATAAATGCAATGAGGAGACTTGAAATAGGTTTATGAAAAAAATAAAATAGGTTTATGTGGTAGGGTCACAGGATGGCTGCTTAGCACGGCCTCTCTGAAGAGGTGACCAGAGTGACAGGGAGTCGCCCATGAAGAGATCGCGGGGAAGGGGTTTCCAGGCAGAGAGAACACCAGTCCAAACCCTAAGCGGAATGAGCTGGGCGTGTTCAAGTCAAAGAAAGGCCAGCGTGGCAGAGGGTTGTGGACAAGAGATGGGGTGAAGTCAGGCCAGGGTATTTTATTCTCAATGTAAAGGAAGCCACCAGAATGTTTTAGGCGGAGGAACGGGAGAACACATGATCGGAGCTCCTCTGACCGTGTTGTGTGGAGTGTGGGTTGCAGCAGGACAAGAAGGGAGGCAGGAGACAGGTCCAGAGGCCGCAGCAGGGAGCCAGCTACCAGGAGAGTGGTGCCAGTGGGGAGGACACGGAGAGGGCCTGGATACGGTAAGAAGAGGCAGCAGAGGCTGTTGGTGGATTTAGATCTAGAGATTAAAGGAAAGGACGACCCCTCGGATTTCGGCTTGAGCGGCCAGGTACCGTAGACACTGGTCTCTACTGCCGTGGGAAGGACCGCGGGGGAGAGCAGGTCAAGGTGGGGCGGATCACAGGTTCTGTTTTGGACACGATGCCTACTTACGATGCATATTAGATGCGCCTGGGAAGAGGAGGGGCAGGCAGAGCGGTGGACGAGGGAGGCTGGGTTCTGGGGCAACCTCCGCGCTGGCGGATGTGTGTGGCATTTCAAGCCGTGGCCTTCTGGGTGTGGTGCCATGACGGCCGAGAGAGGAGTTTCAAGGAGGCAGGGAGCAATCCACCGTGGAAGACGCTGCAGAGGGTTGGGTAATGCGATGACCGAGAGCTGTCCACGGATTGGGTTTGCCAAGTTGTGGGTATTCCCTAGAGTCGCGTCTGCGGAGGCGGGAGGACAGAGCTTGTTTGGGATGGGCTCGGGCAGGGGCAGGTCGAGTTTAATGATAACCAGGTCTGTGCCTGGCGGGTGGAGGAAGGCCGAAGGTTGTCGTGGTTAAGATCGCGGTCGTGGAAGGCTGACTTTAGGACCTGAAGGCTCGGCAGCTTGGGGGCTCTCTCAAAGAAAACTAATACAGAATTAATACCAAATGAGGTGTAAATGTAAAACTCGATTTAGAATGAGAAATTATGAAACAAATTACACATTTTAAAAGTCTGACAAGGGGCGCCTGGCTAGCTCAGTTGGTAAAGCATGTGATTCTTGATCTCGGGATCGTGAGTTTGAGCTCCATGTTGGGCACAAAGATTACTTAAAACACACACACACACACACACACACACACACACACACACATAAAATATAAATATATAATGGGGCGCCTGGGTGGCTCAGTCGGTTGAGCGTCCAACTTTGGCTCAGGTCATGATCTCACAGTCTGTGAGTTTGAGCCCTGAGTCGGGCTCTGTGCTGACAGCTCAGAGCCTGGAGCCTGCTTCAGATTCTGTGTCTCCCTCTCTCTCTGCCCATCCTCCACTCATGCTCGCTCTCTCTCTCTCTCTCTCTCTCTCTCTCTCTCAAAATAAATAAACATTTTAAAAAATTTAAAGTAAATAAAAGTCTGACGAATCCCATACCAAAAAATGATGATATTTTTCTTAATTTACTGCCAGATTCACCTGTGTCCTATTTTCCTCCCTGGGGGGCTTGGGTGACTCAGTCAATTAAGCATCCAACTCTTGGTGTCCACTCAGGTCATAGTCCCATGAATCGTGGGTTCAAGCCCTGGGTCAGAGCTTGCTTGAGATTTGCTGTCTCCCCCTCTCTCTGCCTCCCTCACCCCCCTCCTCTCTCTCTCAAAAAATAAATAAAAAACCATTTATAATATTTTCCTTCTCTTTTGTCTAGATGCCCTTCCTTATAGGACAATGATTTTTTCATAGATGATAATATATACACGCTCATATATGGATATATGTGTGTTTGTGTATATATATATCTATATTTATATACTATCTCTCCACTTACCTTCTGGATACTATAAATATAGTTTTTATATGTGGCGGGATTTCACGGCAGTCACCGGTGAGATTTTGAGCGCTACTTGTTAATAAGAGTATAGAAATCCGAACTCTTTATTCTCCACAATCACCCGGGAACTCAGCTAGAACCAGACGGTTTCAACCAAAGCCTGTGAAATATGCTGAAGATAACAGACAGGAAAAGTCCTTTCGGGTGTCCCGTCACACCAGGGCTTCTCGATTCGGCACTGTCGGCGTTTGTACCAGATAGTTCTCTGCTGTCGGAAGCTGTGTTGTGCACCGTAGGGTGTTCAGCAGCGTCCCTGTCCTCTACCCACTAGATGCCAGTAGACAACCAAAAATGTCCAGACATTGTCAGGACATGTCTCCAGACATTGCCAGAGGCTCCCTGGGGGGCACAGTTGTCCCAGTGAAAGCCATTGTGTCACATTAAGTTTATGTGGTCCTTGGTCGATCTTTGCAGGCTGTGAATTTGTGGCTCAGGATTATTTTTAGGTATCCTTTTCCGTCTTGCTCTTGGATAGGGGCTTGAAATGTCCCGGTACCCCTGTGTTCTCCTTGTCACCAGAGCTCACGGCATGCTGAAAAATTCCAAACTCTCAGAGGACGGACTCCTGGGGGTTGGAGGGACGAAGTATGTCCACAGAAGCTTGAAGAGTGAAGAGGGGTTGAGCATGAAAGCCCTCCACCAGTGGATGATTAGGACTAAGGCATAACTTGTAAGAGTTGAACTAATCTTTTTTTTTTTTTTTTTTAATGACCACAGCAAGCATTCTCTTAGGCAGGGAGTACATTGAACAAACTTGTTACACTAAGAGATGGTACAAGTTGGGGCGCCTGGGTGGCTCAATCTGTTAAGCGCCCAACTTCAGCTCAAGTCACTATCTCATGGTCCGCAAATTCAAGCCCCATGTCCGGCTCCGTACGGACAGCTCGGAGCCTGGAGTCTGCTTCAGATTCCATGTCTCCCTCTCTCTCTCAGCTCCTCCCCCGCTTGTACTCTGTCTCTCTCAAAAATAAACAAACATTAAAAAAAATTTTTTTAAGACGTGGTGCAAGTTGAAAACAAATTAATTTTAATAATTGTTTAACAAATACATGACCAATATTAAGACAAAGAGGATGATAGGAATATTTGGAGGGGGGTCTCTTGAAACTTTCTGACTTAAAAGAGACAAGTAAATCAAATGCCACAGCGAGATACCACTTCACACTCCCCAGGACAGCTGGAATCAAAGAAACTAAAAATAACAAATGTTGGCAAGGATGTGGAGAAATCGGAACCTTCACACACTGCTGGTGGGAACGTGAGATGGTGCAGCCACCGCGGAAAACAGTTTGGCAGTTCCTCAGAAGGTTAAACAGAGAGTCGCCCGATCACTCATCAATTCCATTTCCAGATGTACACCCAAGATAATTGAAAACACGTGTCCACACAAACTTGTCCATACACGTTTGTAGGAGCGTTGTTCATAATAGCCAGAAAGTGGAAACAACCAAATGGATGGATAAATAAAATATAGCGTATCCACAGCCGTACAATGGAATATTGTTCAGTCCTCAAAAGGAATGTGCGCTACCGCACGGATGGACCTTGAAGTCATTGTGTTAGGTGAGACAGGTCAGACACAAAAGGCCGCATGCTGGATGTTGGCGTTTATAGGAAATGGGCAGAATAAGCAGATCCATGGCAACGGAAAGGAGATGAGTGGTTGCCAGGGGGTGGAAGGAGGTGGGAATTAAGACTGACTTCTAATAGGTGCGGAGTTTCTCTTTGAGGTGACGGAAATGTTCTGGAATTAGGTAGTGGTGATGGATACACAACTCCGTGAGTACACTAAATACCGCTGAATTGTACACCTTCGATGCCGAGTGTCTTGTTATGTGAATTAGACCTCTTTAAGAAAAAAAAAAAAAAAGAAGGAACAACCGAAACCCAGAATTGGAAGGCTGCCTGGGCATCGCGTGGTGCCAACTTCAAATTTTCTAGCTGAGAGAGTAGAATATGAGGATATTGTCCAAGCAGTTATCTTTAAAGGCTAATTTGAAGTGGAATTCTACTTTACTTAGGACCATTGAGATGTGAGGAGAGCTGACATTAAAGGCAGTGTGAGCCCCACAGAAAGCAACATGGAGCACCTCCGTGGACTCCTCGTTTAAATAGACACATCCTTATTGAGGACCCACTATGTGCCGGCACCTCTCCAGGTGCTGGGGGTACAACAGGAACAAAGCACAACGAAAGTACTGCCTCCGTGGAGCCCGGGTTCTCGGGGAAGTCCTTCCCAGGCAGCACATTTTAGAAGCTGTGGTGTCAAGCTCGAGCCCACTTAGAAATCAAAACCGGTTTCGTAAGGAACGGTCGAATGCACTGAGCATTTTCACCTTTAGAATGAGAAGATTGAGGGAGAACAAGATAACTGCCTTGAAAGCTGTTCGGAAGGGAGAGGTGTTTCATTCTCCGCTGCTCCCAAGGGCAAGGCTCCCGTGAAGGGGTAGACGGTCCGGGAGGTGGATTCGGGCTCTCATAAAGAAAGAAAGGATACTCATATTATTGTAGCGGGCATTCTGCTGGGTATTTGCACCTGCGTTATCTCAGGTAATCCTCACAATATCCCCACAAGGGGCAATGATTGGCCCTATTTTTAAAGACAAGCAGAGGCTTAGCAAGATTATGTAACTACGCCAGGGTTGCACAGCCGGTCAGGATGACAGTCAGACCTTTCCCGGGCCGACCCCACACTCCTGTCACTGCACCATGCTGTCCGCCCACGGACTAACACTTCCAAAAACGTGCACATTTGTGGAGAGGAATACAGCACGGGATGTAAAGGGTGGACTGGATGACCAGCACCCCTCTCCAAGAATACTGTGTGTGCACTCACACTGTAATGTCTCACTTGGCTCACTCTGTGAAGAGGGTTAAAGTGGTAAAATGAAATAAATAATTTACAGGTCGTAGGGGCTCAGATGAGATCGCATATGTACAGAATCTAGCACAGTGACATCAACTTTATTCAGCAAACATTTACCAAGAATCTGCTATGTGCCGGGCCCTCTGATGCGACACCGGCCTGGTCTTCATGGCGCATACGGTTTTGTCCGACGAGCGGAGGGCACTCCATGGGACAGAAGGTCCAACTCCGTTCCCCTAGTCCCACCTTTCCGCCACGTAGGGCGGGCTAGGATCTCCATTTCATACTCACGGATTCGATCATCTGACAAGCATTTCCTGGGTGCTTCTGTGTGTCCCACACTGTTCTAGGCCCTGGAGATAAAGCAACAAACGGAATGAACAAAAATCTCTACTTTATGCAGCTTGCTTTGGTGCGTAGGGTAAACAAATACAGATAACATATGTATTACATTCGGGAGCGAAAAGTGCTATGGAGAAAACTAAAGTCTGGAAAAGGACTAAACGTGTCCTGGGGAGTACGGAGCTGCAGTTTTAAGCAAGTGACCCAGGAAGGGCTCGCTGAGAAGGTGGAACCTTGGCCTGGCCTTCAAGGCGATGAGGGAGTGAGCCGTGCAGGTGCTGGAGGGAAGAGAGTGTGGGGGCGCGGAAGAGCAGAGACAAATGGCAGAAGAGGGAGCATCCTGGGTGTGTGAGCACGAGGTCTCCAAACTCTGTCGGTGCAGGGGGGGGCGGTTGTGAGGATGTGGATTGGCTCTGAGTGAGGTGGGAAATCCCTGCAGGTCCGTCTGCTGCATGGAGAACTGCCTACGGGGGAACAAGGGCGTGAGCGGGGAGACCAGTTTAGGAGGCTGGGGCAGGTGGAATGATCTTGCACCCTGTCCACACCCTAATCCCTGGAATGTGTGAATTGTTACATTACATAGCCAAAGGAGCTTTCCAGATGCAATTAAGGTTATGGACTTAAAATAGGGAGATTATTCTGGATTGTCCTGATGGGCCCAATCTAAACACAAGGGCCCTTAAAAGCAGAGAGTTTTCTTCAGCTGGACAAAGAGGAACGTGGCAGAAAGAGAAGTCAGGAAGACGAAACCATGAGAAGCATCTGAGTCCTGACAACCATCTTAAGGAAGCTAGGAGACGATTTTTCCCCTTAGTCTCCAGATTAAGAGACTGTGGACACCTTGATCTTGGTCTTACGAGACCCTGAACAGAGAATCTGGCCAAAGGTCCGGGGCCTCTGACCGTCGAAACTGGAACAGGGATGCTTGCAATAATTCACGTGAGAGATGATGACGGTGCGGGCCTTCGAAGCTAGACTCCTGAGGACTTCCTGCTGGCTGGAGCACAGAGAAAGGGAGGGATCAGGAACGACTCGGGGGTTTTCGCCTGAGCTACAGGAAGGATGGCGCTGCCACTACCTGAGGTCGAAAGATGATGTGAGGGGCAGGTCTGGGCGGGAAGACGGAGAATTTGGTGGCTTCTCTGTGGAGTCTGAGGCACCTGGAAAATGACCAAGTGGAAATGTCTAGGAGGCTGATAGGTAAGTCTAGGTTTGGAGACGGGTCTACACCGGAGAAATAAACGTGAAAGTGATGAGCATGTAGATGATTTTTAAAGCCATGAGACTAAGTGGGATGATTGAGGTAAACACCGTTCAAACGTTGCCGCCCCCTCCATCGTATAGTCCTTTTAGAATCTCTTCCCCTTAATCGCGGGTGGATCCTGTGACTATAGTGAGATTTTTCTCCCGAGATTATGTTACGTATATGGCAGAGGGGATCTTGCAGGTGCAACTAAGCTTACTGTGTTAGTCTGCTTAGGCCGCCATGACAAAATCCCGCTGACTGGGAGGATAGAAGTCTGAGACCAGGGTGCCAGCATGGTCAGTTACCAGGGGGAAGTCTCTTGCTGGTTTATAGATGGCCGCCATCTCGCTGTGTCCCTGTCTGGTAGTGAGAGAGAAGGAAAGGGGCTGAGGAAGGGGGTGGGAGGGCACAAAGAGCAAGCTCTCTGGCATCTCTTGTTACAAGGTCACTAAACCCATCATGAAGTCCCCACCCGCAGGAATGGGGGGCAGATACAAACTTTCAGTCCATAGCAGTTTCTAATTAGCTGACTTCGAAGTCAGTCAAGAGAGATATTCAAATGGGCCTGACCTAATTCCATGAGTCCTTTGAATCTGGCTCTAGAGGGCAGAGACGGGAGAGGAGAGAAGTTTGAGGCAAGAGGGATTACGTGCATAAGAAAGTCTCCATCTCCAGCTTTGAAGCTGGGGGATGGGAGCCACATGGCAAGGAACATAGGCACCTCTAGGTGCCGAGGGCAGCTCCCAGCTGAAAACCAGCAGGAGCACAGGGGACCTCGGTCCTACAACCTTGCGGAGCTGAACTCTACCAACTTGGGTGTGACCAGGCTTGGAAAGCAGGGTCTTCTCCGGAACCTGCAGATGAGAACACAGCTCCAGCTGCCCCGCTGACTTCCATTTCTGAGACCCTGAGCCAAGGACCCATCCACACCACACTTGGACTTCTGACCTACAGAACTGAGAGCTGGAAACGGATGTCCATGTAAGCCACTTGGTTTGTGGTACCGTATTATGCCGTAAATAGAAAACTAATACAATAGCCAAGGGAATGAGCTTGGACAGAGACGAGACGAGGCTCAAGGGCTGAGCCCTAGGGCACCCGACTATTTAAAGCTAGAGGAAAGAAGAGGAACCAGAAAAAGGAGATAGGCTAGAGCAGACAGGAGGAAAAGCCAAGAAAGAGTGGGATCCTGGAGGCTATTTGAAGGAAGTGCTTCTAGGAGGAGAGAGTAATGTTCAAAGTAATGGTTCAAACTCACATTGACTCTAATGCCCCGCTAAGGTTGAGGAACATTCTCCGAGAACATTTCTTGTAGCCTGGGTTCTGGGAGAGAAGAAAATTACCTGATGAAAGGGGCTGCCTACCTACCTCTTTATTCTTTTGGTTTGTTTGTTTGTTTTGGGGGTGGCTTGATAAATTCTGGGATTTATAGAAAAAAGAGAGGAGTAGAAATTAATCGCAGGTGACAAGGAAGCTCCCATGCCCCCTTTGCATGGACTCCTGTCTCCCTGTTCAGGGAAGTGTTGGAGCAATGTCTCAGTATTGCACAGTGAAGAAATTTCTCCTTAGATCCTTTGAAAGAAACAAGGTAGATGTTTACCAATCCTCTCTTCTTTGTCTTGGTACACCAGTAAAACGCATTTCCCAGCATTCCTTATAACCAGGTGGACATGTTAGCCAGAGAACTACATGGCTGAAGGGATGCCCCTTGTTTCCAGGCACGGCCATAAAACCCCTGCAAATCCCATGGCTTGTCTGGGCCTGCCAATCAACTGAATGCAGAGAATCCAGAAGGCCCTAGGTGATGGCCTCGCTACAACATGGAAGATGTTTGGGTCCCAAGTCACTACTTAGAGAGGAGCCACGTGTCCTGCCTTGGACTGTGCTACACTTGGAAAATTGTGTTGAGTCGCTGAGATTTTGGTTTTTTTTTTTCTTTTTATAGCAACTCGCATTAATAACCCCAGCTAATACAGGTTTTTCTTGTATTGGGTGTTCAATGATCTCTTTCCTTCCATCCTTTATATACCCCGAAAGATACAGACAAGATACGAGCCCAGAAGATTTATGACTTAATCTTATATTTAAATGCTAAGATTTAGGCTTCTTGGAAGTAAATCTGGCATTTAGATCTGAATTAACTGAAGCGCTCATGGGGAGACCACACATAATAAGATCAGAAGAAAAAAGGAAGCTGAGTGATTAAAACTAGAAGTGTTTCCAGTTGTTGGTAGGTCCAGAAAGACAGAAGATATTCCAACACAGAGAGTATATTATTACAAATATTTACTGAGGACCAGAGTCTAGGCCAGGCACCGGGGAAAGGAGAGGGGACCATTTTGATATACAAAGCTAAGTAAGATACTCTGCTTTTCACACAGTTGTGTTGATACACACGCATACAGAGAATTATTACATTCAATTAAGCCAGGAAGGGCCCACCAGAAGAACAAAAACAGCAACAACAAAAATACAAGGAGAAACAGAAGGGGAAAAAAACCCAAACGGCATCAAAGCTTGGCAAGGTGTGAGATCTAGAAAAAGATGAAATGTGAGTAGATCTTTGAATGATGGGTAGGACTTGGGGGGGGGGGGACAAATGTAGAATAACAACACCAGGTCCCAAAAGAGCGTCATTCGGTGGGGCGTGTGTATCAGGACTAATGGATGAGTGTGTCTGTGGAGAGGGTAGAGACAAGATTGGAAAGCTGGAACGAAGAGCTGAGGCTACAGTCTGGCTTTTGCTGTTGGGGGGTGAGGTGGGTGCGTACATGCAGGGACTAAGAAACTCTTGAGCCGTACTGCCGAAGGACAGTTTCGAATCCCGCAGTGGGGTTAGGGACCTTCCAGAAACCCTCAGCAGCAACAGACCGCCTGGCAAACTGTGAATTCAGAGAGGAGACGGACATTTTTTTATCAAAGCCTGAGATAAAAGGCAGAGAAGCGAGCGTCACGTGGCATTCCCAAATTTGGCTGCACCTGCAAAGCCATAGGAACTCTTTTCAATTACAGGAGGTAAAAAGACCGCTGGTTAAATCAGGGGCGCTTTAGCCACATTTTCTTCCAGATAACATTGTCTCTTAACACAAAGGAGCCCAGTCGGTAATGTTTTCTTTTAAGATTGAGGATGTTTAGCATAAAACCTATTGAGATGGTCGATACTGAGTTCATCGTCAAATGTGTCTGCCTCTCCACCTTCTGGGCATATGGTCGGGATGGTATTTCTGTGCCCCTTTTGAGGTTTGGTATGACCACGAGACTTACTTTGGCCAAACAGATGTTGAGAAGTGATGTGCGTATTTTCAGTGAGGAGCGTTGAGAGCTAGTGTATGGTTGTTACGCTGTGTTCCCCTGCTGAGGCAGTCAGCGAAATACAGGTCCATTAATATAGAATCTCTGTCAGCCTGAGGGCGCCTGGGCGGCTCAGTCGGTTAAGCATCCGACTGCAGCTCAGGTCACGATCTCACTGTTCATGGGTTTGAGCCCCGCGTCTGGCTCTGTGCTGACAGCTCAGAGCCTGGAGCCTGCTTCAGATTCTGTGTCTCGCTCCCTCTCTGCACCTCCCTTGTTCTCACTCTCATTCTCTCTCTCTCTCTCTCAAAAATAAACATCATAAAAATATTTTTAATAAAATTTTTAAAAATTAAAAAAAAAGAATCTCTATTAGTCTGCATGAGCACAATCTCCATACTAACCTGAGTTGGAGTGAAAACAAGCTTTTGTTGTGTTAAACCTCTGAGATTAAGGGTTTATAGGTTACTTCGGCTTACTCTGGCTCATACTAACTGATAAATCCATATTGCTAGTTACGAAAGAGACGTAATTTACATTACATGGTTTCCTACACTGTGTAAATAATATCGTAGGACAACTGCAATTCATTTGAAGATCGGAGAAAGTCAGTCCATTCCAGCTACTAAAACAGAATACCATAGGCTGGGTGGCTTATAAAGAACAGAAATGTATTTCTCCGAGTTCCAGAGGCCGGGGAAGTCCAGGACCGACGGTGCCAGCCGACTCCCCGTCTGGGGAGGGCCTGCCTCCTGAGTCACGGACGGCTGTCTCCGGGCTGTGTTCTCCAATGGCAGAAAGGGTGAGGGAGCTCTCTGGAGTCTCTTGGCACTAATCCGGTTCGTGAAGGCTCCACCCTCCTGACCTAATCCCTTCTCAAAATCCCCACCTCCAAGTACCATCGCACTGGGCATCAGATTCTCACATGAATTTGGGGCGGAGGGATACACACATTCAGCTTCAGCAGAGAAGACGGAATATTGAATCCCTGTCTTTCCTGGTAAAACTTGACGAGAGGTTGGAGAAGTGAAACCAGGAAAGGGGGGTAGGAAAGAGGGTCCAGGGAGGTAGCAGAAGAGCCAGGTGAGGGTGGTGCCTTAGGTCACGTAGCTCCCGGGAGGAGTGACCAACTCTATCAGGTGCTGTCGATGAGAAATGACTGTTTGATTGATAAAGTCACTGGTGACCTGGGTCAGAGCAAGTTTTGATGGTGTGGTGTTGGGGGAGGGGACAAATTCTGACCACAGGGAGTTTGAGGAAAAGAGGAAACAGGGAAATAGAACTAGGGAATATAGACCTCTTTTTTTTTTTTTTTTTTTTTTTAATTCACTGTAAAGAGGAGAAAAGTGAAACGGTAGCTGAACGGGAAAGTGGAGTCCCGAGAGGTTGTTGTTTGTTTAAGAGAGAATAACATTTGGGGCCCCTGGGCGGCTCAGTCAGTTAAGTGTCTGACTCTTGACTCCGGTTGGGGTCATGATCTCACAGTCTGTGAGTTCAAGCCCCACATCAGGCTCCTTACTGACAGTGCAGAGCCTGCTTGGGATTCTCTCTCTCTCCCTTGCTCTCTGCCCCTCCCCCACTCGTGCTCTCTCCCTCTCTCTCTCAAAATAAATAAACTTAAAAAAAAAAAAGAAAGAGAGCGTAGCATTTATTTTTATGCTGGCAAGAACGATTCAGTAGGGAGGGAAGATTTGGGTACTGCAAGAGAAAGGGGAGAGATTTTCTGGAGTCATATCCTTAAGTAGGTCTCATGGAATATGAGTTATCTCTTGTAACAAATCGCCCTGAAACTTAATGGCTTCAAACAACAAACACTGATTATCTGGTGATTTTGGTGGCTTAGCGATCCAGGGGTGACTCGTGGAGGGCCTCCGGCTCAGGAACTTTCCCAAGGCCACAATCAAGAGTCAGACCCAGCTGCCCCGGCTCAAGGCTCCACTGGGTCAGGATCCATTTCCCTGTCACTCGCTCTATCGGTGGCAGGCTTCAGGTCCTTGCTGCCCTTTGGTCAGAGGACCATCCACTCCTGGCCACGTGGGCCTCTCTATGGAGCATCTCACAAAACGACAGCTGACTTCCCCCAGAGCAAGAGCTGAGAGAGAAAGGGGGGGACAGGGAGTCATCATTTCTGTAACGTAAGTAGGAAGTGCCATCCCATCACTTTTCTGTTAGAAGCAAATCGCTTGGGCCGGGCCCCCCCCCCTCAAAGGGAGAAGTTTACACAAAGGCATGCATTCCAGGAAGTGGGGATCATTTGGGGGCATCCAGAGAGGTCGCCTACCAGAAGCGAGACAGGGTCTGATGCCCAAGAGGAGAGGCTAGCCCTCGCTGTGAGCAGTGGTTGTCCATTTGCAGGCACAGGAAAGAAGGCAGCATTTGTGGGTACGAAGCCAGGTAGGTAGGTAGGTAGGGAGCTGTGGGGGTGCAGTGCAGGTATCTGCTCCTTAGCACTGAACGCCTGGGAGAATGGCGGGAGAACACGGGAAGAACCAGGCTTTGCTTTCCTTTCCTCCTCTGTGTAGCCTTCCCAGTAGCCGGGATTCTAAATCTAGACTGACACAGCTCTGCCCTCTCAAATCCTTAACAACGGCGCGTTTAAAGCACCCGACCAGAGTGTACTAACACTTCTACTCCTCTGTCTCATGAAAATGCCAGAAGACCCACAAGGAAGCACGAGTAGAAGGAAATGAGGAAGGGCGAGGAGAGCGGTGGCACCATCTGAGGAATTCACGCACCAGCTGGGTTTCCACGTATGGGTTTCTCTCTTTTCAAAGGCCCTATTAAGCCAGAAGACTTTGCCTTTGAACATTTGTAGTCCAAGGGAAAAGGCTTTTTAGTGGCTTGTTTTGTTGAAGCAGAAAAGTGAGACAAATCTTTCTTTTTTTAAAATTGAAAAATAATTGACATCCGATATTGTTTTAGGTACAACATCGGGATTTAATGTTTATATACGTTACCAAACGGTCATCTCAATAAGTGTGGTTACCTTTTCACCGACGTCGTTGCAATATTACTGACTATATCCCCCGTGCTGTGCATTGCATCCACGTGTCTTACTTACTTCATAACCGGAAGCTCGCACCTCTTTTCCCTTCCACCTAAGTTGCCCATCCCCCTACACAACTCTCTTCTGCAACCATCAGTTTGTTCTCTGTGTCTATGAGTCTGTTTCTATTTTGTTTGCTTGTTTTACTTTTTAGATTCCACATATAAATGAATCATACGGTATTTCTCCTTTTCGGTCTGACTTATTTCACTTAGCAGAGTACCCTCCGGGCCCATCCATGTTGTTGCAAATGGCAAGATTTCATTCTTTTTATGGCTGAGTAATAGTCCATTGTGTGTGTGTGTACATATACATATACACATGTGTGTGTATATATATACATATACATATATATGTGTGTATATATAGCTATATATATAGCATTACTTACAACATATAATATTGCAATATAAGATATACATATATAATATTGTAATATAAGATAGGGAAGAGCCTAAATGTCTGTGATAGATGAATGGAATAAGAAGGTGTGAGTTATACATGCATACACACACTGTGGTATATATGTATCTGTGTGTGTATGTATATACCACGTCTTCCTTATCCATTCATCTATTCACAGATGTGTAGGTTCTTCCCTTACCTCAGCTATCGTAAATAATGCTGTAATGAATAGGAGACAAACTTTTCTCTCTTGACTAACAGCGTCCCCAGAGCCACCTGCCCACAGTCAGGATAAAGTGAATTTCAGCTTGGAGAACAGAGTACATCAGAAAGAGCTGATGCTATTGTTGCTACGGGGGCGCCATCTACACAGAGGGCAAGGTGGGTGACCCTTCCGGGTCTTCGGCCTCTGATAGGGTGGACCAGGCACACATTAGGAGCTCAAGAATAGCAGTTGTCGTGATTGGCTCGTCTCCATCATCAAATGACTTAGGGCTCTCTGCCTTGCTATTATATAGATGAAATGTATCCCAGACTGTTCTGTCCAGCTTTGCCCCCTGTCTTTTTTTAGTCCAAAATCCCCAGTACTTTCTCCTCGCCCACTGCTGACCCTCTTGTGAGGGTATTTCCCGACCCGGGAACTCTCCTTAGCCAACGGAACCGTGAGGAATTCTCCAAACCTTCCCCCACGCTCGCCCTGTGCTTCTACAACTACCAGCCCGTGTTCTTCCTGCGGGAAGAGCTCGCAGTCGCGTCCTACAGAGGCCTTTACATCCACCTGACGAAGGTCACCTAGCCAGGGGCGAGGCCCCAAGCCTACTGCAGCGGACCAGTCATTATTTTCAGGGAACCCTTTTTGAGTAAGCCGCCACGGGTGCGATCGGGGTAGAAAGGCGGCCGGCCTCGATCTGCTCCCCAAAGCTTCGGCTGGAAGACAAACCCCCCTCTCTATCCCAAGGACCGCATTCTCTTGGCTGCTGCCAAGCGAGCAAAAATAACTAAGAAAAATAACTCCAAGGAGTGCGCTAGCCGGGTGGGGTCGGGAACGCCTTCCGTCCGCCGAGCCCCGCCGCCTGGAGCTGGGGCTGGCTTCCCACCCCGCGGGGGTCCTCTGCTCCGGGAGGGGTCACTGCTCCGCGTGCGCGGCGGGGTGGGGGGGGGGGTGCGGAAGCCGGACTCTCCGCTTCTCACACTCGAGGGGAGGGCGGAAGGGGGGCGCTTGGCATTTCCGAGGCCGCGGGAGTCCGGGGACTTGAGGAAGGCCTCGGGGTCCGCGGAGGCTTGGGTCTCCACTGGTCCTCCAGGACCCGGGCCGGGGGCAAGCCTGGCCTCTGCCTCCTCCTGAGCCCCCGGGCTGCGCTCCGGCCGCCGGCACCCGATCTCGGCCCGGGCCGGGCCTGCCGCGGGGTGTGTGCCGGAGAGGACACAGAGACGTGGGGGCCTCGGGCGGGTGCGGGTGGTGAAGCTGCCGAGGCCTGCGTGTACACTCAGCTTTGTTGCTTCTCACAGCTCCCAAAGACACAGACGCCCTGGCTCCGGGGAGACAAAGAGGCCCAAGGGCGACCTTCCCCCGCGGGAGGCGGCGGGGGCTTTGGAAGGGCGGCGGGTGGGTGATTGTTCCCCGCGGCCGCCTCTCGGCGCGCAGACCTTAGAACACAAACGCCTTCCGCCTCGGCTACGGCAGTCCCCTCCCTGGAATCCGAAGCCCGACCTTTTCTTCTCCCGCAGGTGGGTCACGACCTCCCTGCGTTACAGCCGGGGACACGTTCAGGGTTCTCTAGTTTGGCGCAGCGCGGAGACTCGTGTTGAGTAATGCGAGCCCAAAACCTGGGGAGGGAGAAGCGCGCTTCTCCCACCCCCTGGGTCCCAAAGTCTGCACCTCAGTTAAGAAAAGTCAAGGCAGCTTTCTAGAAAGGAAATGGTGCGCAAAGACCCCGGGAGTGGGTGCGCGCGATCTGTGCCACCCCGCGGTGCGCTCCGGCATCCAGGTGTGTTGGGGGGGGTGTACCCCGTGTGGGGGCTCAGAGAGACTCTGCGCTGCTCCAGCCGACCCCCTGGCCCCGGGGGGTATCAGGAATTCGAGACTCGCGGGTGCCGGCTCCCCGCCTCCCAGAGAGGTGAAAGGGAGCCCCGGGTGGGCGCTGCCGCCGCGGGCTCATGTTTATTCACGCGGCCTGAAACAGCCCGTTCCAATACATATTCATCAACCGCTCTCACTACTGACTCAAGTCTAGGTTTGCAGGAGAAAACCGAGTCCCAGAGAAGGAAGAACAGCCAACTTGGGCTCTAGAAGCGCTAGGAAGCCCTGGTCTGGGGCAAAGCAGCCTGCGCTTTTGTCCCGTAGCCCAGTTCCCAAGCGGCCCCGAAGCGAGGCGGTGGCTGGGAGGTGGGATCGGGGCGATTAGCTAAGGGCCTTATTTATGCCCCCGGGCTCGCCCGGGAGCTGGGAAGAGCTCCCAGGCTGTCCTAAAGGTCTACGGCGCAGACTTCCCAGGAAAAAACAAGAGCTTTAACTCCGCGTCCCATGCTTGCACCGAAACCTCTTCTCAAGTGCTATCATAATTGCGATTTATTTTTCTTAAATAAGTTTCAGGCAGCACGGAATGCGTCTTCCACTGCGGGTCTGCGGGGATTAAATTCGTGGAGGAGAGGCTGGCCCCAATTCCAGAGAGTTAGGCGTTGCAGGGGCTGAGGTGGGAGGGGGCGGGAGAGGCGCCTTCAGGGCCCTTCCTCGCTTCCGGATCCCTCAGTTCCACGCGGAACCCGTCAGAGCCCGCGTGATCACCGCCTCCCCCTCCTGCCCTCCCCAACCAGACCACTCTTCTCAGTTGGGGCTGAACCGGCGGGGACCTTGCAGAGGAGTCTGGGTCGGGGGGGGGGGTGGGGGGCGTCTGGAAGTCTGGGGTTCGCCACCTCCTCCTGCTGCTGGGCAGGTCCTGTCCCTCCCCGCCCTCGGCAGCGCCTTTCCCAGGTGTTGAACCCGAAGGCAAGAGGGAGTGTCAGCAGGGCTGCTGTTCTATTCGCTTTCTCACCCTGGTGTTCTTTTCCTTTCATCCTCTCTCTCTTCCTTCCCTTTCGCTCAGCGCCCACTTTTCCTACGCCTCCCTGAAAAGGTTCCATCTGCTCTTCCACCTCTCTCTCCTCGCCACTGAGCCGGTCTATGCTGGCAGAGTGAGGCCATCTAGGCCACCATTCAGGTGATCCACTTTAGAGCAAACACCCTTACCAGAATTTCAGCTAGGTAGGAGAGAGAGAGGGGGAGCGCTCGCGAAAACCCTGGTGGGCGGAATCCGCGTGTGGCTTTGAGCGCGCTCATAACTCCACGCAATGTCCTCCGACTCTTGAGGCACGCTCACATGGACTTCAGTCTGTCGGAGTCTCGGCGCCTATTCCCAAGCCCGGGCTTTACGATATGATGGCAAATAAACCCGGGTCCACTCCCAACCAGGTGTGTGTGTGTGCGCGCGCGCACTTTTGCACATAAAATGGGTAAATGGCGAAAGCCCTATAAAGTCCTCTGAACTCAATGGCGGTACCTGCGGAGAACTCTGGGGAGGACAGACTGAGCTCCCTGCGGTGTCAAGGGGGTAATATTCTAGGACGCTTGCCTCTCTCCGCCACACACATCCTGGGTTCCTGAGAGCCCTTTTAAAGGTATTCTCTCTTCTGCAAACAGACTTCTCTCTACTCCTGACCTCATGAAAAAGGGGGCCCCAGTGGAGCCAACCGAATCTGAAAAGCCTCACTTGGTCTCTGTTATCCTAGGCTGCGCCTCTCCCTTTGAGATTCCAAGCTTTCTGCGAGTGGCTAATTACTTTGGGGTGATCCCGAAATAAAATAGTAAGGCTAGGCTGGGTAGGGAGGAGGCTGTGCTAGTGAAATTGACAACCCAGTAATATCATTCCGCGAAGAGAGTCTGAAGACGTTCTCGTAATTTCCCTCAAGAAATCTGGTTTTACTGGTCGATCTCAGTAGGAGAATCCTTTGCCTAGAGGCTCGAAATGAGTAATAGGCCGTGTGTCTCCAAGTACTCGACTAATATGATAATAAATACGTTCAAAGAGAGCAACGGGGTGTTTACAATTAGTACCTAAACTTCTGCTGTTTGTCAAAAAGTCCCTAAATAACCCCTCCCCCAATCAAGCGAAGAGCCCAAAGGAGGTAGAAATCAGGTGGAAACATCTTCAAAAGGAATTAAAAAGCCAAAGCCGATTTTATTTCCTCCAGTCAAGTGTGAATGATGGGGCTGCGGAGGCGACAGTGACGGAGCCTACGTGACAAAGCATGCAGTGAAGGCGCTGGGGTGGGGAGTGAGACCGGGCGGTGGGGGTCACAAAAGCGAAGATGCCTTAACCGGTTGCCCTGTGGGTACCACTTCCCTGCTTTGCATCGGGGCGGTCGCCGGAGGCCCAGCGGCCACCTGGAACAAGGAACCCCAATCCAACAGGTCGCTGCCTCCCCCTCAAATGCCCATCACCCCGAATCGCTGTGAATTTTATCACCCTAAAGTGACTTTCGACGGGTTTATCCCGGATAGAGCTCGCTGCAAGTTTTTCAGATTTGTCAGTTTCTAAGAATTTGCATGTTTTAAGCCAAGCTGAAACCGTGAAGGCTCGGGTTACACTTTAAAATATGCGAGGCTTCTGCACGGCTCCCCTCACTTGGTAAGGCTCAATTGCTTCTTTAAAAAAGAAGAAAAAAAAACACACCTGCTTTTAGAGTTTGGGATTCTCCCTCCTCCCTTTGTCACCACAATTCAGAAGCAGTCGTCACTGCTTCTCAAAACCCAGTTTCCCGCCAGCCGTCGGGGAGGTCGGGAGAGCTGCTGCTCCAAGCGCCCTCGGAGCTTCCAAGCGTTTGCAGGGACCCGTCAGCTCTGCTGTCTATAATTTCCATTATTCATTTAAGTTAGGGGCAGCTCAGCACGCAACTGGAAAGCTCGAGGGCTGGGTGGCCCAGCAGCCCGGCAGGCCTGGCGGTCAACCATCGAAAATAATTGACTCCGTCCGCTGTAAAGGGTTCTACAGACGTCCGCCTCCAGGGCAGCACAAGGAATCCAAGGATGCCCAGTTCTCTGAGGGTTCGCGCCCTGCCTCCGCTGGCAATTCAGCCAGGAGGTTCCCGTGGAATCGGGTCAAAGCGAATAGACACGAGGGGAAACGGGGAGGGGGGGAACAAAGGGAGAAAATTAAGAGAAAGCCACGCTTTAAGTGTATTCTAATTCTTTAAAGTGGCGAGTACAATGTTTCTATGCAGCCAGGTGGAGCGCCTCAAAAGCTTTGGGGTGGATTTAAAGGTGAGGACAGGAATGGGGGGCAGTAGTTGCTCCTTGCTCGTTCGGTTTTTATGTCTTTTCCAGCGGCCCAGATGGACAAAGGAAGAACCCTCGGAAAAGTGGGGGCGATCTTCCCTCCTGGTCCGCTCCCTTAGATAAAGGAGGCGGGGATGGTAGGGGCGGGGAAAGGCAGAGCGACCTTGGTATTTCCCTCCCCCCACATCCATAGGAGGCCCGGCTTCCCCCATGAAATTCAGATTCATCCATTCCACAACTCTTCATTCAGCACCTACCATGTACCAGACACTGTATTAGACTCTCAGAACCGCACCATAAATGTAAATCGGGTCCGAAACCCAGAACCTAAGGATCGGCTCCCTGGAATGTTCTAAGATCAGCATGCGCCGTGGAATCGCCAGACTTGCTGCTCTACAGATTCCAACGCTGGGCAAACGGACACAAGGAAACCTAACTTCTGCATAACTTTTACTTCTCCCTTCCTTTTTTCTTTTTTCGAGTACCAAAGGACCATTAATTAGAAGAATAATTACTGCCCCCCTATATTATCCCAACCTGTTCAATTTCTATCTGCTGCGGACAATGCTAATAATGGCAATTATTGCTTCTATAAACATCCTGAGGCAGCACTCTCCACCCGCTGGCGGCTGTGTGTGTGTGTGTGTGTGTGTGTGTGTGTGTGTGTTTAAAGAATATATATAAAAAGTTCCCCCGCTCATTTGCATAGCTTCATCTTTACCTTTTCCCATTCAACCCTTGCAAAAAGCATATCTATTCAAAGCCCTTGCAAAAAGCATATCTATTCAAAGGGCATTTAGTCCATTTCTTTCTTGGCCGGTAAACCTATTCATCAATTGTTCTGCCTTGTAGATCGCATTCTAATGCTAATCTAGCGTGTTAAATATCTTTTTGTTCCCCTTTCACCGTTTTGTCATTCAGTTTATCCAGTTTTGGTCACCCATTTTATTTATTTATGCGCCTGCTCCTATTCAGGGGCTCATGTATTTTTTATTATGTTGTTTCACTGTCACGCAGTGTCAACTTAGTCTATTCAATGGGGGCTACTTGAAGGCCGGAGGGACAAAGCGTGTACACATTGCACTGCTATTCATTCCGGCCAGCTGGATCGGCTGAAAAAAAAACCTTGTGAAAAGAAACGCCTCACAATGGACACAGAAGAAGTGCACAATGCTAACAGTTTTCCAAATACCACTGATTGGTTTCTTCACAATGAGGAGAAAGCCGCCGCTTTTTCTTAGCTCCACTTCAACAAACAACACTCTCACAAAACCTCCCAACCCTGCGTTTTGTTCCCGGACAAAACCTCCTCGACTGTCTAAACGCTCCCACTGAAGGACAAAAAAAAAAAAAAAAAAAGGATGGCAAAAAAAAAGCTCTTTCACTATGCCTCTCCCCCCCCCCGCCCTTTTTCCCCCTGCAAGAAAGAAAAAAGAAATGCGGGGGGGAGGATTGTCAGTGAATTAATAATATCAGTCTTTTAAAAGAAGAGGGCTGACCTTTGAGATGCACTGGGCTGAGGGAGAAAGGACGGGGGAGAGATTAATAAAGTTTGGACGGCGCTCTCTCTGCCCGCGGCGGGCTGTGGGCGCAAGAAAGACACCGACGACGCCGAGGCCCGCGAGTTGCGGGGAACTTCCCTCGCCCGCAGGGGGCGGCGGCGGCGGCGGCGGCGGGGAGCGCCCGGGCCGAGCCGCGCTCTGATTGGCTGGCGCGCCTGGTCCCCATCGGCTCCGGGAAGCCGGTCGGACCTTCTCTCCGGCTCCTGCGCCCCTCGCGGAGGCCGCCCGGGGTCGGGGCCGGAGCGGGGGGGCGCGCGCGCTGTTTTGTTCTTGTTTCTTGCGTGGGCGGGGGGAGTGACGGGGGAGGACGTTGTCAATAGAAGCGACGACAGCGGCCAGCTCCACTGCTTCCCGGAAGCAGTCTTTCGCCCAGCGGCGTGCCCCAGCTCTGGTTCTTCATGCTGAAACAGAATAAATTCCACCTGTTTGCGCAAAGCCCGGAGGCAACACACGCGCCTGGCCCCTGGGATGTGAGGCTTGTTTAAAGCCTTTGGGCAACTGTGACTGCCTAAAAAATGTCGTCGTGGCTTTTTGAAACCTTCAAAAGAAAGAGGGAGGGAGGGAGGAAGGAGGGAGGGAAGGAAAGGAGGAAAGGAAAGGAGGAAAGAAGGAGGAAATGAAGGGAGGGAAGGAAGGAAGAAGGAGGGAGGGAGGGAAAGGAGGGAAGGAAGGAGGGAGGGAGGGAAGGAGGGAGGGAGGGGAGGAAAGGAAAGGAAGGAAGGAGAGAAGAAAAGGAAGGAAAGGAAGGAGGGAGGGAAAAAAGGAGGGAGGGAAGGACGGAAAGAAGGAAGGAGGGAGGGAGGATAAGAAGGAGGGAGTGAGGGAAGGAAAGAAAGGAAGAGAGCGGAGAGATAGATGAAGACCGAGAGACAGATAGATCTCAAGCCTGCATCAACTCTTTGCCTAGTCCCAGCGCTGTATTTGTGGGCGACTTTGACTCTTACACCCACACACCTCGCCCCTTCTCCACGCTCTTGCCGCAGAGTCGCCCCCACTTACTTCGCACAGTCTAACTTAGAGGGAGGCTTTCTACAGGCGCAACTTGTTAGCAAGAGCGCTGGAGCCGGGAGAGTGATAAACTGGTCACCCCCGCGGGGCCTGTGGACATACTCAAACAGCCACACAGCCGCACAATCTGTCGGTGATGTGACCCTGTGCGCTCGCCCCGCGGCAACTCCCCCCCCCCCCCCCCTTCCAGACCTCTTCTCAGGCACCGACACTCCGGAGCACTGCTCCCAGGACGAGCTGATCTTTGGGAAAAAGGGAGGGGTTGGGAGGGGGCGGGGAATCTTCGGGCCCGCGGGGCCGAGCTGGAAGGCTCGGGGAGGTAACTAAGATTTAGGGCTGGGGTGATTTCCAGCAAGCCGCAGGAAGTTCCGTGTTGAGAAGTGACGGGCTGCTACAAAAGGGAAAGACGAAGCCTTGAAAGGATTTAATTAACCGTGTCAGGGATAATTACCCCTGGACAGTCCAAATTAGTTTTGCATAATCGCTCAGAACCATATGAATTAACTTATAATATTGCAAAGAGCTCAGGGAATAACAGGAGAGGGATCGTTTTAATTAGTGAATCAGGGTCAAACCAGGAGAGCCTATTTCTCGCATTTCCAGAACTTTGCATGGTTTTTAAAAATATTATCCCGTTGGGGGAAAACAATGACTTTAAAGAGTCGGGTCGCTTATAAAGACGTGCAGCTCCCAGAGACGGTCTCTGTCAATGAGGAAAGTAGCTTAGGACTAGTCGAGTCCTGTATCTTGAGAATTTCTATCCGGGTGGGCGGAAAATCAAGATCTCCCTCCGGTTCATTTTTTTTGTTCTCTGATATTCTTCCTGGTGCCCTATAATTTCCTTTCTAAAATGAAAATCCTTTATGATTTCAAACCTTTCTCCAGTGGAAACTTGCCTAGCCCTGGAAATCCAACCCTCTGCATCGGACTTGGCTATACTTCTGCTTTGAAGCAATTTAGTTTGACAGAATAAAGCCCTAAAGAGGCCAAAAGTTGTACACTGTCATTCGTAGCGATTACGCTTCCAAATAAAATCTAAAGGTGTAAACAAGGAATATGCCAAAGATAAACGAACAAATTACACTGACTTAAGTGGTGGGGCTCTCCTACTAACAAGATAAAGCAGTCAGGCAACTTTCCCCTCTTAAAATGTTACTGGAAACTAGTGAGATGCTTTGAACGGTCTGGGTGTTTTCAATAGGCTCTGTTCTAGTGCTTCATGAATGCCTTTTTTTTCCCCCCAAGATAATACAACTACTTGGTTTTTTTTTTATCTTCTTTCCTATTCACGATTAAAAATGTGATAAATCAGGTTTTTGGCTCTGAATAACAATGGCTTGATTTAGATTTCCTAGTAAATCTTTTCAAAAGTGAAACAAAGGCTGCCTTTGCAGGATACCTGACACTTCACCTGGACCAGGCACGTAAGGGCGATTCAGATAAAAATCTTGTTAGGAACTCAACAAGAAATAGAGGATTTTCTCTTTTCCCTGGTTCAGGCTTTATTTAAACTCTTTGTTCAAAAAAAATGAACAGAGTGATAGTCGGATTCTAATTTACAGATATAGTTTAGACGTCTAATATTAAATTAGAAGATCACACAAGAAAACCATTTACACATAAAGGTTAAAACCAATACTTAAACTTTTTCAAACTTTATATTACATAAAGTCAAAATGAAACTAAATACATGTTAGCCAACTTCATTCACAAACATTAGTCAAAGTATATACATTTAAAAAGGAACAAAAAGCTATAATTGAGGTTCTTTTCTCTAAAATGTGTTTTATCATAATTTGCAAATGAATTGCAGGTAATCTAAAAAATAAGCTAATTAAGGAGGAAACTCCAAAACACATTTAAGCGGTTCAAGTTGGGGAAGAAACGCTAGCTGAAAATGAGAGACATCTGTCAAAACAATCCTGGTGTCTTTTTTTTTTTCAGTTTTGCTAAATAATAAATATATAATTACCACTCAGACAAAAAAGTCTGATTTAATCTTAGATAAAATTGCGATTCTGAACCAGTCCCGCAATTTTTAAAAGTTAACTTTGACATTTGCTCAAAATGCTTTAGAGTCTAAAACCGACTCAAATTTAGGGCAACGCCAACACCACATTTTCAGACTCAGTGTTTTCACGGACATATACACATTTACAATCTTAAGGTGAACTCAGCCATAAGGGGATAATAGGAACAGTGCCTTTTATCTTTCTGTAAACTGTGTCAGAAATCCAAGCAAGTGGATTCGGGGAAACCTAGCAGTTTTTTTGTTTGTTTGTTCTTTTTAAGGGCTAAAATCCAATTGACAACTTTTCATCTCATACACATTTCTTGTTTGCATTCCTTGCTCTTAAGAGCTCTCGCTCTCATTTGCATATGACGTGATAAACAAAAGAACGCGTGATCATCTCACATACAAAAGGCCATATTCGAGCCGGTCACTGGTCAAGAATGGATCCGGTCTGGGGGTTCTGCTTGAGAGAACAGAGATTTGCGAAGTCAAGTAGTACAAACAGGGAGCAAGGCTGCTCGGAAAACTCCTGACACAGATCAGCTTTCCCCTCGTGCTAGCCATTTCAGACCGAACACTTGAACAGAGTGCATGCGACACAGACCAGGAGGAAAAAAAAAAAAAAAAAGATAATGAGAAACAAAAACAAAACCGCCAATAAACTTCCAACAAACAAAACTGGAAAGCCCAACTGGTCAAAAAAAGTTACTCCTCCACCTCTGTGGGCCAAAACGCAACAGGTTCCGAAGTGCAAAGCAAACATCAACTGCTGTCGGATTCGACCGCCCTCCTTAGCGTTGGCTGCCGAAGTGCGGGTCTGAAACGATCCTGTGAATCCACACGCACACTCGCCCGAGCACTCGCGCGCTCTGCCACTCGCGCCCCGACGGGCATCTCTGCCTCTGCCTGAACCTATACATCTTATGTACATACAAACCGGGCCCCCCGTCGCGGGAGGGCGCACGGGGAGGCCGCGGAGCCCGTACCTATACATATGTACACGTGTGCACACCGGTCCTCGCGAGGCGGCCCCGCGGGGGTCATAGCGCGGCGGCGTAGGCCGCGGGGTAGGGGTCCAGCTGAGGCTTGCCCATGCCCGGCAGCAGGATGTAGGCGAGCGGCGGCTGCAGCCCGGGGCTGGGCCACGCGCTGCAGTTGCACGGGATCATGTAGCCCGGGTTGCCCGGGCTGGGGTGCGAGTGCGTGTGCCCCCCGGCGGCCGCGGCCGCCGCTGCAGCCGCCGCCGCCGCGCCGTGGAAGGCGCCGGCGCCCGCGGTCGGGTAGCCCAGCGACGACGCGTACGGGAGGCCGGACGACGACGACGAGATCTCTGCCATCTTGGAGCCCAGGTCGAGGAGCGAGTAGGGGCTGCCTGCGGCGGCGGCGGCGGCGGCGGCGGCAGCGGCGGCGGCCGACTGCGGGAAGAAGACGCGCGCGGCGGCGGCGGCGGCGGCGGCCGCCGCCTTCTCGGGATTGGCGAGCAGCGATTCGGGCACCAGGCCGCCGCCCGCGCCCGCGTGCAGCCCGGCGCCCGCCTTGAGCGCCGGGTGCTCGGCGTCGGCCACGCCGCCCAGGCCGTAGGGCACCGGAAAGGCGAACTTGTCCTTCTTGAGCAGCGTCTTGGGCTTGCGCCGCGGCCGGTACTTGTAGTCAGGGTGCTCCTTCATGTGCATGGCGCGCAAGCGCTTCGCCTCGTCGATGAACGGCCGCTTCTCCGACTCGGTGAGCAGCTTCCACTCGGCGCCCAGGCGCTTACTGATCTCCGAGTTGTGCATCTTGGGGTTTTCCTGGGCCATCTTGCGCCGCTGAGCCCGCGACCACACCATGAAGGCGTTCATGGGCCGCTTGACGTGGTCCACCGGCTTGGACATGCTCTCGCCGTGCCGCGGCTGCAGCCCGCCGCCGCCGCCGCCGCCGCCGCCCGGGCCGTCGCCCTCCGCCCGGAGAAAATCAATGTTGGCTGTCCACGGGGACGCGTCTGGCCTGCCCGCGCTCGCTGCGCCCCACTTCGAGCCCCGGCGTCGCTCCCGCCCGGGAAGAGGGGGGGCTAGGGGCCGAGCCCAGGGCCGCGCCGCGCCCCGGGCCGCCCTGGTCTCTTCGGCCGAGCTGCGGAAAATCCTCGCGGGGGCACGGTAACTTCTCGGCGGTGCCCCCACCCCACGGTGGCAGTTTGCCCTTTGCTTTCTTTTTGTCCTTTCTCTCAGGCTGCGTTTGCTCGCGCACTCCCCGCAGGTAGTCGCTGCCCCGCAGAACTCTCCTCCTCCTCCTCGGTCTTTTCTCTCTTAAATGCACAGCAGCTCAGAAAGTTGCGTCGCGAAGACCCCACCAAGTTGAGCCGAGGAGCCCGCCGCCGCGTGCTGCCAAGTGCCAAAGGGGGCTCTCGGCGGCTGGAGTGTTTGGGTTCTCCTCGGTGACTTTCTCATTTGACAGTAGCAGATGGGGGTGGGGGAGGAGGGGAGGCGGCCCCGGAGGAGGAAGAGGAGGGGGAGGCGGAGGAGGGTCCGGGAGCAGCAAGGGAACGCAGAGCGCCGCAATGGATATAAATACAAATACGGCAGAGCACCGGCCGGTCTTCCAGACTCCCGGCAGGGCTCGCTGGTGGGAACCCCTCCCCAGTCGGCCGGGGGGTTTGGAGGGAGAGCTGTCTGCCTCCCCAGCACCTGCCTCGCGGGTCTTCCTCTCTGGCTGCAGGTCCGGGAAGGAGGCTGGAGGCTTGAGCAAGCCTGGGGTCGCGGGGCCTCAGGGGAGATCCTCCCGGCTCGCCGAGCTGCCGCGTTTTCCCGTAGTCCCCCGGGCCATGCCGGCTCAGCTCGCCCTGAGCTCCTCCGGGGGCACCGGCGGACTCCCGGAGCGCGCCGGGCGTGGAGCGCGGCGCTGCCTCGGCGCGGCGGGCCGGGCTCCGGCCGCGGCCGCTCCTGGCTCCTCGCGGCCGCCGCCCGGTTCTTGCAACTAACTTCTCCCAAGTTTCCTGCGCCGGCGCCGCCGCGCCCCTCTCGGCGCGCTCGCCGCGGAACGTGCGCCCGCGTGTGCGCCGCGCCCAGGGCCCCTCTCTCCCGGCTTCTCCTGCCGGAGCCAAGCAGGCGCCGGGCGGAGGTGCTGGAGGAGGGGATTTAAGGAAAACGCGCCATCACCTCTATTCGCAGGTCCGCGCTGGGGCTGCTCCCGCTTCCCCCACTCCTGTAGCACTGCGGGCCCCTTCCTGGGCCCGGGCCGCCACTCCGCCGCTCCCGAGGCGGCAAGAGCCCGGTGCGCGGGCTCAGGTGAGTGTGGCTACCTGCGTGTGCACGCGCCCGGAGCCGGCGCTGGGTGTGCATGTCCAGCCGCGACCGAGTGTGTGTATATCTGGGGGCATGCGGAGGAGGTGGAGCCCAAGACTCCAGGAGGGAGGAGGGACCAGCCGAGCCTCCTCCCGCTCCCACACCCCCACGACCGCGAATTAAACCGGATCCCCTCCGCCCCCCTCCATACTCCTCCTCCCACCCCTTTTCACTGGAGAGCAGGTTGAGGCGAGCGGAGAGCTAGGAGCGCGCCGCGGATTCTGCGCACTGTTTGGTGTTTGGCAACCCCTGGTGTCATCCCGACTACCCTGGCACTGGTCGCGGCTCTGGGATCCTCTGCCTGGAGATAGGAGGCGCGCACGAGGGGGAGAGCCTCTCGAACTACGGCGGAAGAGGGGACGTACCCTAGAAAATGTTGGAGACTTTTCCTAGGAAGGAAGTGCTCATTTTCCTTGGAGGTCCAGATGTTACTTGCAACAGATGCTTCCCGCATTTTCTTGCGCCGGCGATGCACCCAGTCAGAGGTAGTGAAGTGAAAAATAACTGAGGAGGAACTGAGCGTGCTCTTGGCAACCTTTTCGAAAAGGAGCTCGCCCAGGCTGAAAAATAGGCATCCTTGGCTGACTGTTTAGCTCTTTGAAAATTCTGGGTGTTTGGTTTTGTTTCTGTTCTGGTCGACAGAGCCATCTATATGCTGATCTCTTTAAGGTACAGTTAACTTACACTATCTCCCTTAAATGCACAGATAGGGTGAAGGTGTTCAAAATTAGGAAGTGTAAAAACGTCTCTCTGAAAGAACAGAGTAAAACGTACCAATCACTCTGTACTGGAATAGCTTTAATGGTGGCAGTTTCCTTTCGAAAGACTTTTTTCCCTTATAATTGACACGATGCCAAACTAGCATGATTTTGTTTGCATATTTTTTATCACTTCTTGGTATGCTGCAGCACAGTCCTAGCGTGAGCAGTCTGGAGGTTATATTCACAGGTTGGCCTGTCTTTCAGGGAGAGAACTCTCTCTCCTTTTCTTCAGCAGCTAGGACCCGATCTAGCCATGTGGTTGGTGTGTGCAAGTAGGGAGTTCTATGGGCAGTGACCACTTTAAGACTTCTCTCCAATGTGTGCTCATCCCATACACAGACACACAGACCCAAAGCTTTGATTGTAGTTATGAACTTAAATAAAAAATGTTTGGGGCCATCAGATTTATTTTAAAAGTTTGGCTTGCTTTATTGCTCATTTTAAGAATAGTGGTTATTTAATTTTAGTTGCTGTGCCATAGAGACATGTAAGTCAGCAGTGACATGTATGGGGGTCTGTATTTTCCTTACAATATCACATTTACAAATGTTTACTGTATATTAGTTATGTCCTTGTGTTGCTCAAACAATTGGACAGATTTCTGTAGAACCATATTCCTTTGTAGTCTCCATAAAGCCACTCTGTCGTTCACAGCCTCTGGGTGGAGTGAAGTTAAGACACCAGCAGGTGTAATTACATAGACTAGAATATTAAATACACTGTTTTGTGATGACGAACTATTGAATTATCATGCCTGATCTTTCAACCCAACCTGTATAGTGGGTTCGAGATGAAACTGTCATATGAAGAATATAGGTGCGGGGGATGCAAGATACGAAAAACCATCCTTCACTAAACATTGTGAATGTTCAGTCTAATCGTGTAAATTATCTTGACATGTACAGATAAGAATTGAGAAAAGATATTTATATCGGCGAGGTAAATTCTAACCTCTTTTCAAATTTGAAATTAAAAATCTATTGTGATGAATTATTGCCATGGGAAAAATACTTGTCCGTGTGATTGAAATATATGCTTATATGTTCAATACCTCATAAACTACATCAGCTTCCTTGGATATAGTTTTATAAACTGTGCAGTGTTGCCCGCTTAATGATAGTACGTGAACCAAATTTGAATGTTCCTAAGTCCAAGAATGTTGAACTGTAGAAAACAAAAGTGGTTTCCGTACCTAAAAAGAAAATGGATGTTTCTCTCGTCACCAAGTAAAAATTTCACACATTTCGAAACTGGAGAGATTTGGGTTTCAATTTCAGTTTTTAGGGGATCAATATTCTTGGCCTACCCGCTTCCCAACCAACCCAGGGCCCTCACAGTAAGCTGGAGTGAAAGGCAGACAGTGCGGCACCGCTGGTACTAACCAGCCTTCACACGTCTTGTCTGAATTTGGTGAGCTTTTCACAAAGTTTTCATACCGTTCTCTTTCTTAGGTGCCAAAATGTACCTCCAGTTTTAACGTTCACAGATCTTATACTTGAATTGATAGAAGGTTATGTTTTTGTTCTTGTGTATTTTTTTTAACCTACAGATGAAAATACCAAAGGATAGGAAGCAGAATAGTCCATGTGAATGAATAAGGGAGGCAAAATAAATTGAAAGAGAATTATAAGCTCGATGGGCTAGATATTGTCAGCTCTTGATTCAGAGTGACCAGGGAACTGTATGCCTTCGTCAGCCGAGTTTGTGTGGGCTCTGTGTTTTCCTTGTGGCTGCGTAACACCTGTGCGCACAAATGTATCAAATCAGAAACTGAGAGACAGACAACCTCTCCGAAAAAGTTTGTGAGTCTGTGTAAATTCAGGTTCTTCTTTGCCCCCTTAAAGGCTCCCCAGTAAATGGTGTCTTTTCAGTTCTAAGGCTTTCACTAGGAGGCAGCAATGAGGTTGTTGGGGAATTAAAAAAAAAAAAAAAAATACCTTGGCAACACCAGACCCGACTGGCTTTTTCCCCACTTTCTCCTCCACAAAAGAGGAGAGAATCTTTGGGTCCCCAAGGAAGACAAGGGATCAGGATGAACTCCGTCGTTTTCCTCCATCCTTTCTGCCTCTGCTCGGCTCCCCTCCTGGGTCTTCACCCAGCTGGCTCCCCAGTATGTTTTCCTAGAACCATGGAGGTGGGGCACCGAGAGGTGAGCCAAAGAAAGTGACTGGGCAGTGAAGATGACGCCTTCAAAGTGCAGAGGCCAAGTCTTTGCGCCCGGAACACCAGCAGCGACAGAGAGCTTTGGGGTTCTGGTCTCGAGCAAGTGCGATGTGAGCATTCGCAAGCTTTCATACCTGCATAGAAAGGTAACACAGCCTGTTTGTCTGGTTACGGCGGAAACACGCAGACTGTGACAAAAGCTATCTTACTTAGGCTGTTGTCACAGTTCTCTAGTCCCACTCCTCCGGCTCCCCAGCTTTTTTCCCCATCAGCCCCCGGAAGAGGGAAAGCCCCAAACACAGAGTCCACAGAGAGCGGAGGAAACAAAAGAGGAGTTGAAGCCGTCAGGACCGGAGCCCGAGCTGCCCAAGTGGCCTTGCACCGGTGACTGCTGCATTTGCGTCGTGTGGACCCTGCTCGCGCTCCAGTCCCGCGGCTCCTGCCTGACCTGGAAACCGGCACTACACGGAGCGGTTATGGAGACACCTTTCCTCACCCCTCCTCAGTGCTCACGCAGGCCAGCATTTTCAAAAAGGAGCTTTACCTAGCTGACAGAGCAAGAAACACAAATAAAAAACAACTCTCTCTCACTCTCTCTCCCCCTCCTCCTCCTCCCCGCCAAAAACACCGAAGGGAAAAAAGACAACTCGAACAATCCAAGACCGACAACTTCACGAAATACTGATTTCAGATCCCAAGATTTCCTTAAAAGCAATGCCGAGAGTTACCTCTCCGAGGTTAAGAGGTTTTTTATGCGCGAGGGAGCCAGCCATGAACAAACTCAGAAATGAACGAGGACGTTTGTCGTGTCACGTGGCCTGGATGAAAAAAATCCTTCCAATCCCTAGTTTTTGAATGAGGAGCCTGGGTTCTGGTGTGGTGGGCTTGCTTGTAAATTTCCTCACCGGTTGATTAGAGCAAGGACAAAGCCGAGAGAGGGACGACGCGTGTGACTTCCAGCAGGTAGCCAAATACGCCATGCTTCTGGCTTGGCAACCTCCCCCTTGTCTTCCTGTCCTCCCTGCCAGCCTCCAGCTGGCCCCTGCCCTGCCCTCCTCAGAGGCCGTCTCCCGCTGAAGCACGGGTCTGCTTGTGGGCTCATTTGCTCGAACTGAGCACGTTTGATTCTTTTATAGCTATCGTTTATTCGGTTCTTAAGATTCTGTTCATTTTACATACAGTATCTCATTTAATTTGTTCGGAGAGCACTATGAGGTCAGAGCTCCCTCACTCTGCAAGTTGGGAACTGAGCCTTAGAATAGATGAATAACAGGCCCAAGGCCACACAGCCCCAAGCGGAAGACATGGCCTTTGAATTAAGCAGATGTCCCTCACCGCCACCGCCACCACCACCATGAGACCCGGCACAAGACTCAGCCCCTTCCTGGCACCGATTCTTTAAAAAAAATTTTTTTTAATGTTTATTTATTTTTGAGACAGAGAGAGACAGAGCATGAGTGGGGGAGGGGCAGAGAGAGAGGGAGACACAGAATCTGAAGCAGGCTCCAGGCTCCGAGCTGTCAGCACAGAGCCCAATGCGGGGCTCAAACTCACAGACCGTGAGATCATGACCTGAGCCGAAGTCGGCCGCTTAACCAACTGAGCCACCCAGGCGCCCCCTGGCACAGATTCTTAATCCCACCTACCTCCTCAGGCCTTTTGTGACTCACTCTGTGCCCCACGCCCCCTCTGAGGGAGTGCCCGATGGCGATGTCCCCAGTATGTTCCAAACCCGCGACAGCACCCCATCACCAGAGGTAGTTTCTCTCAGAGTCCGGGCTCGACGCTCATCGGCACAGATTGGGTCTTCTCTCCCTGGGCGGGCCTCGGCTGCGAGCCCCCAAAAGAACTCCATCACCACCCTCACTCTGACAGCCCAGGGCCCCTAAAAGGGAGTCTCATGGCAATGATATCTAACCCGTCTTCACATTTCCTGAGCATAAGGGATGTTCCTGGTCTGCCCCTCCCCTCTCCTTCCCTCCCCCCTCTTTACCTTTCTTTTGTAAACTCCAAGGACACAAAGTCCTTGTAATCACGGTTTCCGATTTATGACAAGTGCTCCCCCAATGGTTTGTCTAATAATGTCACAACGAATCCACCACTCAAAATAAAATCTTCCAGTAAACCTGTATCAAACCAAATGGTCTCCCCAGTGAACAATATACTTGCCTCCCCTAACCGAGTGTAATCATTTTCATCCCTTTGATTTTTTTTTAAATTGAGCTATATAGTGTTTTATCTGCATGTGTCCTTTAAAATTGTTTTTATTTTAATTGTTTATATAATATTTATTAATGAGCTTTTCTCACTTAGTTATAGTGTTTGGATTTAATATGACCGCATGTCATGGAGTTTATTCATCCTCGTGACCCTGTAACATTCAGTGGTGGAAATATACCACAGTGCCTTTGCTTATTCCCCGCTGTTGATGAGCATGTGGGCTGTTTCCAGTTTGTTTGTTTTTAAGTTTATTTATTTACTTTGAGAGAGAGAGAGTGCGTGTGTGCGCGTGCGCGGATGCGCGCGCAAATGGGGGAAGGGCAGAGAGAGGGAGAGAAACCCAAGCAGGCTCCCCACCACCAGCCCACTCGGGACTAGAACCCACAAACGGGGGGATCGTGACCTGAGTGGAAGTGAGACACTTAACCTGCTGAGCCAAGGGCGCCCCTGGTTGTTTCTAGCTTTTACCCACATGTACGGGCTGCCAGAGGCTTCCGTTTTCCTGCCTATTGTACACATGCAAGAGATTTTACAGGCAAAAAGCTGTAAAAATGGGGCATATCTAGTGCTGTTCCCCTCTTCCAAGTGTTACTGTTTGCTTTTGATTCCCTCCCACCCCGAGGCATTCAGAGAAGTTGTCTTTTATATTTTGTCTCAAGTTTATGGTTATTATCTATGGGCTGGTTGATCTTACAGGAACTATTTATCCATTTCCATATTTCATCTGAAATTGCATTTTGTGTAGAGCATGAGGCTGATTTTTTTTCCCACCAGGATACTCAATTTCCCAGAACCATTAATTGAAAACACTGCTTCTGTGTACTGCTCATTGCTACTACCTTTGTCATCTGATGCGAGTTGGTTTCTGAGCTCTTTATTTTGCTTCATATTATTAAATTTTTCCGTTTTCCCACTAATACTGCATTATCTTAATTCGGGCAGAACGAGTCTTCGCGCCTTGTTCTTACTCAAATGTATCTTGGCTACTCTTGGCCTTTGCACTTCCACGTAAATTTTAGAATGGCTTGTCAGGTTCCAAATGTTCTTTAAAAACCCCAAATTTAAAATTATTTTTACTTTTTAAGTGTAGATATAATTGGCATATGGCATCATTTTAATTTTAGGGGGTACAACATAATGTTGCAGTATCCGTCTACGTTACAACATGACCACAACATTCAGTCTAACATTTGTCACCATACATAATCACAAAAATTTTTTTCTTGTCATGAGAACCCAAACTTTTTTTGTAAAAGCCTTTTATTTAAGATCACTATGATTCTCGCAGTTGATTTAGGGAGAATGGACGTCTTTACAATTTTAACACTTCGAATGCATGCATCTAGTTTCCCTCCCTGAATTTTGTTCTTTAATATTCCGAGTAATATCATACAGTTTTCTGGTAGAATTCTTACTCATCTATTATTCTTTTAAAAATAGTTTTTAAAACTTTTTTTTATACTACTATAAATAGCGTATTTTAAAGATACCTTTTTTTTAATATTTATTTTTGAGAGAGAGAGAGACATAGAGAGCGATTGAGGGAGGGGCAGACAGAGAGGGAGACACAGAATCTGAAGCAGCCTCCAGGGTCTGAGGTGTCAGCCCAGAGGCTGATGTGGGGCTCGAACTCACTAATGGTGAGATCATGACCTGAGCTGAAGCTGGATGCTTAACCGACTGAGCCACCCAGGAGCCCCAAAAGTTATCTTTTTAAAAAGATAGTATCTTTTAAATAATTTTATATCCTATTGTTGGTTTACAGAAATACAATAGATTTTCATATATTGACTCTAAGTGGCAAGCTTGTGAAATCATTTTTAATTCAAGTAATTTATTTGCAGGTTCTTTTGGATTTTCCACACACAAAATCGTATCATCTGCAAATACTGATACATTCCGGACCTTGTACACTTTATTTCCCTTTTCTTGTCTTATTGCACTGTCCAGACCCTTCAGTTCATGGTTGCACAGAAGGATGCCCGCTCTCATGTGGCGGTTGTGGGCATCTTTGTGTTTTTCCTGACCTGCGTATGGCAAAGTGGGGAGAGGGAGTCACGGAACTCTTTTTAGAGCTTGGGGCTTTCCGTGATCTAGTTCAGCCCTGGTCTCATGGTCACCCGATCACACACATGTCCCCATTTTCCTAGGATTCTGCTTGCTTCTGCTTTTCTTAGTTTGGACAGTTCGTTGAACCATCCAGTTTTTATCTCTAGAACAACAACCTCATAGATTGGATCCATGAACTATGCACACTGGAAGAAAAACTCAATTGGTATAAATTTCTGCACCTCCCATTCCTGTCAGCCTACCGAGGTATCTGCCAAATATAGTTGCTTACTGCTTGCGTAGTTGTCACGTTAAACTGTTTTCTCTGACCTGATTTTATGCCACTTTGCTATTTGCATCTGGATTAGGAAGCGCAACCTCTGTGTCTGCTCCAGGAGGGCTAGGTAGTGGGGCCGGTTTTCTCCAGTATCTTACACCACCTATGAGAAGGTGACTGCGTGTTCCAGTGTCCGCGCTCGGCGTATTGAGGACAGGCCAGGTCCTCCATTCGCTCCGCATGGCGCGTGCTGCAATCAGGATGGCTGTTTTCCCGGCAGTATAATGTTCCCTTTCCTTCTTCTGGAGGCAAAGTGAAATAATCTACAAGTGAGCCAATGACATGATTCCTCCTAATTTTTGTGACGGGAATGTAATGAGAGGATACAAGACAGTAATCCAGAAGCATGAAGGAAGGGCGGTTAGTCTGATTGCAATCTGCACCTAATCATTCCAGCTGCCTGAAAAGTTGACTCATGACCCCAGTGGACTTATTGCCCCCCTCCATTTGGAGAGCCGCATTGTATTGAAACGCTTTGTTTGTGCACCAAAGTGTTTCTATACACTAACTTCCTAGTTGACGTGTCCTTTTGTTCCTTATCAGCCTCCAATTTCACATTCCAGCCAGTTGTCAGGAGCGGCCAGACTCTAGGATCACAGGCCTGCCTGCCGTGCTCATTTGCAAGACACTTTTAAAACAGAATTTGACATTTATGCGTGTACATTGTCCGCCGGCAAATACATCTATTGCTGTCCAACAAAGCCTGGTCTTTGACAAAATTTGTCTTCGTTTATTTACTTGAGGCAAAGGGGGCCTCATTGTGTCCCCAGGGGCTTGCTTTTTGATAGAACTCTGCCTTTTCTATTAGGACCCATGAGAGTGAGCGAAGAGGCTGGCAACAGCCTGAGGAGAAAATATTATCTGATTGCTTCATTGATACTAATTTGGAGTTGCTTCTTTCGTAAACATACCGTCGAGAGGCTGAGCTGACTGCTCTTTGCTTCGTGTTTCTCTCTACCCGGCCCAACTATTATTCTAGTGCCAGTTCCTCTTGATTTCAACTCTTAACTCATTATGTGTTCCCTTGCTTAACTTTAAACATCCCAAGGGCAGAGACCGTATCTTATTGATCTTTATATCTCAGCACCTAGTGAGGCTCCCGGCATTGGATTGGCCCTAAATAAATTGCTGAACCAGTGGATTGCTGCCTGCTCTAAGTCTGTGCGCACCGCCAAGGGGGGGTGGGCGGTAAAGATTTAACTGCATGATTCAGGCACAGATTCGTCAAGCGAATCCTAATCAGCTATTTAATTAATTAATCTTAATGAAGTCTAGAATTGTGGGGAAATGGGGTAACTTCAGTAACTTCTGATACTCCTAGTAAAACTCCCACTTTCTTTTTTTTTTTTAATGTTTATTTATTATTTATTTTGAGAGAGAGAGAATCCCAAACAGGCGCTACACCGTCAGCACCGAGCCTGATGTGGGGCTCAATCCCACGAACCGTGAGATCACGACCTGAGCTGAAATCAAGAGTCTGACGCTTAACCGACTGAGCCACCCAGACGCCCCAAAACTCCCACAGTCTTGCCTTCTGTCGTCAGGGGACTTGGTCATTATTGAAGTTCTTAACCTTACATTGCAACTGAGGACACGTCTGTAACAAAGACAACAGCTTCTACATTTCAACTGTAGAAGTTCTCTGGTTTTCCGAAGTTCCTTGACTATAAAATGAAAATTTACAGTTGAAATAAATCAACATATATTTTTGTATTTCTGTAAAGTGAACGGAGGATTGACGATTGTCCATCTTATGAGATACATTCTAAACCCCACATATTTTTTCAGTGTTTTTACCATGAATAATACAATTTTTACTCTAAGAGCCTTAGGCGGTGAACCCACGGGGGTTCTGTCCAGGATGTCAGACTCTCGGGGGTGCCAGAGATTAGCCTTTTTCCAAAAGCTCCATTTGAATCAAAATATAGGGGCTTGGGAAGAGGGCAGGTGAAGGGGAACTGAAAGATTTTGTTCTGAATCTGCTATGGGCTGAGTTTGTGTCCCCACCTAACTCATATGTCGAAGACCTAACCCCCAGTCGTGACTGTATTTGGAGATGGGGCCCGTATAGAAATAAGCAAGGGTGGGGCCCTAGCCAATAGGATTGGTGTCCTTGGAAGAAGAGGGGCCAGTGAGCTAGCTCAGTCTCTCTGCGTGCACTCAGAAGAAAGGCCGTGTGAGGATAAAACCACTGTCTGCAAGCCAGGAAGAGAGAACCCTGCTGAAACCCTGGTCTTGGACTCCCTAGCCTCCAGAACTATGAAAAAAACCTGTTGTTGAATCCACTTAGTCTGAAATATTTTGTTATGGCAACTTGAGCTGTGTCGGGTTCTATATAAACATTTCTATAGTGTTTGATATTTTACATCAAAATATTACATCTGTGCTAGTGACTACAGACTTCATGGTAGATTAAAGATTGAGGCAAATTCTCTGTCTTTCCTTCATGGACAGAGAGGTGAAGTATAATAATTCGCCTAGTGAATCTGAGCTTGTCTTAGTGATTTTCTTGACCAACAGGACACAGCAAAAGTGTTATTGTCAGACTTATAAGAAGGTTTGCAGCTTTCACTGGGTCTGTTGTTCTCCGGGACCCCTGAGCTGCCGTGTGAAAATTCCAACTATTCTGAGACTATCTATTTAGAGATATTCTTTGATTGACAGTACCAGTTGACTCAAGCCCTCTGGTCTTCACCGCCTAGGTGCCGAACATGAGAGTAATGCTGTCTCGGATCCTCCAAAGTGGCTCGTCCACCTGCAGAATACCACCAAGTGACCTTTGTCATGCCACGTGCAACAGAAGAATCACCCAGCTGAGCCCTGCCCACGTACCTCATCTACAAAATTATGAGATACAATAAAATGCCTGTATTATGTCCCTAAGTTTAGGGATGGCTTGTTATGCAGCAATAGATAAATAGAACAGCCTTCATCCAGACATCGAAATCTAGAGTATAACAATGAAGTAAACAAATCAATCTACTACTTTATAAGTTGATTCTGTTGAAGATTTCTTTGTTGTTTTCGACTTGGAGAAGCCAGATTTAATATATCAAGTAAAGGAGGAAACCAGAGGTTGTAAAGCCTGCAAGAGGAGACTTTCTCTTGGAGCAAAAGGAATAGCTTAACGGCTACAGAAATTTTGTATCTCATAGCCTCCTCCCACCGACCTCATGAAATTAAATATGGTTTTGCAGGGAAGACGGAGAAGTTAGGAGACCCTATGGATAGCTGAGGCTACTCTGTTATAATCTCTTCTGTTTCCCAGTAATGGGCCTTAATTTGCAATCCGGAGAACAAGTTAGCCTTTTTTTCAGTCATTGCTTAGAAAAGTTTTTTTTTCCAGATTTTCTGGGAGTAGACACTCAGGCATTTAACCCTTTGCTCTCCATAGGAGAGAGACAAACTATATGACCACGTATGCCACTTTTCATCTGCATGATTATAGTTTAAAAGAAATTCTTTAAAACAATTTTTTAATGTTTATTCATTTTTGAAAGACAGAAAGAGAGCATGAGTGGAGGAGGGGCAGAAAGAGAGGGAGACAGAATCTGATGCAGGCTGCAGGCTCTGAGCTGTGAGCACAGAGCTTCACATGGAGCTCGAATTCACAAATCACGAACTCATGACCTGAACCAAAGTTGGACGCTTAACTGACTGAGCCACCCAGGCACCCCTAAAAGAAATTTAAAAAACAAAACAAAATGAAACCAATGCCCCAAATCTAGTGTACTAGAAGATCTTAATTAAAAAGACAACTACACAGACTTCAAACTTATATTCCTTGTTAATATTTGTCTACTGTTAGGAAGATTCTTGAGTCCCTAAACATAGTTCTTGTTTTAGAGATTATGTTTAGGATTACATTTCTTTTTTTTTCTTTTTTTTTTTAATGTTTATTTTTTTGAGAGACAGAGAGACAGACCGTGAGCAGGGGAGGGGCAGAGAGAGAGAGAGGGAGACATAGAATCGAAGCGGGCTCCAGGCTCTGAGCTGTCGGCACAAAGCCCAACCTGGGGCTTGACCCCACGGACCGTGAGATCATGACCTGAGCCGAAGTTGGTGCTCCACCAACCGAGCCACCCATTTATTTTTCTTTTTAAACTCTAAATTTTCGGATTTTATTATTTTGAAATACGTGTGAATAAACTGTCTTCATTAGACTGAGAAAGTGATCTGTTATCTAATGAGAGCCAACTGCATATCTAACGACGATAAGGCTCAGACAACGAGAGTACAAGCAGAAGACATCGCTAGAGGACACACACCTTTACTGAAAAATTAACATGTATTGAAGGACTTTGATGACATTTATTCGGTGGGGTTCCATCTCCCTTGCTTTAGCCACCAGCTTTGACTTTCATCTCTTTGGGGGGATATGTTGCTTAGGGAAAATATTAGTAATGTCTAGAGATGGATTAATAAATTCCAGAGCTGACTGGACTCCTACTCAATCCGATGAATCAGTGGTTTTGTGGTTTCTGACATCAGCAGAGCCCATCAATTAAAATACATAGTGCAATTAATGAGTTTTTAATTATAAACATTCTGAATAGGACACTATCAAGAGAGTAAGTAATACGTATTAAAAAGGCAGGTAGGAGCAGCGCATCGCAAGGAACTCTAAACTGGAATCACACGCTCTGTGTTTGAGCTCCCTCTCCGCCTGGTGCGGGTTTCCAGCTTAACGTTTGGAGCCTCCGTCTTATCGTCTGTAAAGTGGTAACAGTCGTACACATCTTGGCTAGCTCATGCAGTTGTTGTGAAGATTCAAATAAAACGAGACAACAACATGAGTGATAAAGCATTATTTTTCAGAAAAATATCTGTTAGCTGGCCGAACCAAGGGTAGAGACGGGGGGTGTGTGTGGCTCACCCAGGACGGTGGGGGAAGACGGCTGCGCGCCAGGCCTGGGGCAGAGATGCCTGCCATGGTTGAGTTGGTTACAACTGTTCAGGCGAGTTCTCCCCACGGGATGGTTTCCATTTTAAGGCACATTGTAAGACTTGTTCACTCCGCTTCCTTTATAATCGCTCTGATTCTCAACACCCGTCTCCTTCCTCCCTTCCAGGAGTCGGTCCTCCCAGTGAACTGTCATGTCATGTGGTACTTCTTTGTAACCTCTTTGTTAGGATATAACCACATGCCATACAATTCGCCCATTACGAGTGTACAAGTCGATGTGTTTTAGTGCATTCACAGAGTTGTGCAACAATCACAACCATCAGTTTTAGACCTTTTTTTTTTATCACTAAAAGAAATGTTATATTCATTAGTGGTCACTCCCCAATTACAACCATCAGTTTTAGACCTTTTTTTTATCACTAAAAGAAATGTTATATTCATTAGTGTTCACTCCCCATTCTAGCTCAGCTGCCTCCCCTCCACTCAGCCCTGAGCAACACTAATCTACCTTCTGTCTCTATGGATTTGACTATTCTAGACATTTCATATAATCAGGTAATATATGGTCTTTCATGAGGGGCTTCGAGGCTCGCCTATGTTGTAGCTTGCATCAGAGGTTTATTCGGTTTTGTTGTTGCTGCTACTCCATCGTATGGTTATACTACATCTTATTTATCCATTAATCAGTTGAAGGATGTTTACGTTGTTTCTATAATTTAGCAATTATGAGTAATATTCCCATGAACATTTATGTAGAAGGTTTTGTGTGAACATGTATTTTTTATTTTTCTCATATATATGCCTAGGAATGGAACTACTAGTGATACAGTAAGTCTATGTTTAACCTTTTGATAAACTCCTCATTCTGTAGAATGATAATGTAATAAGGTCTTAGCTGTTTAGCTGTTTTCCAAAGCAACTGTAGCATCGTCAATTTCTATTAGCAGTGTATGAGGGTGCCAATTTTTCCACATCCTGGCCTACACTGGTTATTATCTCTTTTTGATTCCATCCACCCTAGTTGTATGAACTGGTATTTCACTGTGGTTGGACCTGCATTCACTTGATGGCTAGTGATGTTGAACTTTTTCTTCTGTGTTTTTGATCAATTGTATATCATCTTTGGAGAAATGTCTGTTCAGATGCTTTGTTTACTTTTAATTGGGTTGTCTTTTTATTACTGAGCTGTAAGAGTTCTTTTTTAAAAAATTAAGCAATTTAATTTTTTTTTTTGAGAGAGAGGGGGGAGGGGCAGAGAGAGAGGGAATCCTCGCAGGCTTGGCACTGTCAGATCTCATGAAACAACCATGAGATCATGACCTGACCCAAATCACCAGTCAGATGCTTAACTGACCAAGCCACTCCGGGGTTCTCCAACCTTGTTCTTTTTCAAGATTGTTTGGTTATTTGAGGTCCTTTGTATTTAAATATTAATTTTAGGATCAGTTTGTCAGTATCTACAAAAAAATCCAGCTGAGATTTTGACATGTATTATGTTGAGTCTACAGATCTATTTACAGAGTTTGGCCATCCTACCAATGTTAAGGCTTTGGAAATATGAATATAGGATGCCTTTTCATTTACTTAGATCTTTGTTTCAATAGCGTTTTGTAATTTTTGGTGCACAAGTTTAACTTCTTTTGTTAAATTTATCCCCGCGTACTTTTTTCTTTTTGATATAATTGTAAATTGAATTGTTTATTAATTTTCAGATTGTGTGATAACAGCGAATAGAAATATGATTGAATTTTGTATATCGATCTCATATCATGCGATCTTTCTGAACTCGGAACTGTTTTTAGTGCTGGTACTTCTTTTTGTGGATTGCTTAGAAGTATCAACATACAAGGTCATATCTCTTCAAATAGAGAAAGTTTTACTTCTTCTTTTTTAATTTGGATGCCTCTAATTACTTTTTTTTTTTTTTTTTTTTTTGGTCTAGTTGCCTTGGCTAGAACCTCCAGTACAAGGCTCAACAAATGTGGAGTGTTTCCGGTCTTTCGCTGGTAAGTACGATGTTAGTTCTGTTTTTTTTCAGGGGCTCTTTATCAGGTTGAGAGAGTTTCTTTCTAGTTGTAGTTTATTGAGGCTTTTGTTTCTTAATCATGAGGAGGTGTTGACTATGGTCAAATGCTTTTTCTTCCTCTATCGAGATGATCATGTGGTTGTGTCCCTTCTTTTCTTGACAGAGTGTATGACATTGACTGCAGAACCCCATTTGCTTTCCTGGGATACATACCACTTTGTCACGATGATAACCTTTGATATATGTTGCTGGACTTGGTTTCTTAGTACGTTGTTGAGGATTTTTGTGTTTATATTCATAAGAGATATTGATTTATAGTTTTCTTTTCTGGTGATGTCTTTGTCTGGGTTTTGTATCAGGGAAATATTGGCCTCACGGAATGGGTTGGGAAGTGTTTTCTGCTATTCTGTTTTTTGGAAGTGTTTGTGAAGAATTGGTATTAATTCTTAAATGCTTGGTAGAACTCTGCAGTGAAGCCATCTGGGCCGGGGGTTTTTATTGTGGAAAGTTTTGAGATAATTAATTCACTCGTTTTGTTACAAGTTCTACTCAGATGTACTATTTCTTCCTAGATTTTGTCTAATACTTCTTGTGTCTTTCTGAACTTTTTCATTTCCTCTAATTGGCATACAATTATTGATAGCATTCCCTTATAATCCTTTTAGATTCATAATCCACGACTACTGTTAGGTTGGAAGTCATGTTCCTCTTCTATTCTTGATTTTAATCATCTTAGTCTTCTCTCTTTTTTTCTTTGTCAGATTAGATAAAGGTTTGATCATTTGGTTGACCTTTTTAAGAAACAGCTTTTGATTGTGTTGATATTATCTATCAGTTTCTGTTCCGTATTTCCCTAATTTCTATTCTAATCTTTATTATTCTCTTTCTTGTTGTTGCTGTAGGATTAAGTTCCTTTTCCTTCCTCCAGGATCTTAAGGTGGAAAGTTAGGTTATTGAGTTGAGATCTTCCTTCTTTCTTAATGTGGGGTTTTATAGCTATCCATTTTCCTCTAAGCACTCCTTTAGCTGTAAGCCATGTGTAGTTACATTGCGTTCACGTTTTTATACCTTGTAAAGTATTTTCTAATTTCCTTTGTGGTTCCTTTTTGAGGAATATGTCATTCAATTTCCACATATTTGTGAATTTTCAGATTTTCTTTCTGTTAGGGATTTCTAATTTTACTCCACTGTGGCCTGAGAATATACTTTGTATGATTTCAATCCTTTTAAATTAATATAGATTGTGTTTTGACCTAACATATGGTAGGTTGGAGAATATTCCATATGTGTATCAAAAGAATATGCGTTCGCCTGTTATTGAGTGGAGTGTTGTATAGATGTCTGTTTGGTAGAGTTAATTTATCGTGTTGTTCAAGTTTTCTGTTTCTTTGTTGACTTTCTAGTTTTTCTATCTATTATCGAATCTGGTATATTAAAGTCTCCAAATATCATTCTTGAATTATCCGTCTTTTCCTTCAATTCTGTCAGGTTTTGCTTTGTGTATTTTGGGCTTTGTTATTTAGGTACATATATTTTATAATTGTTTTATCTTCCTGACTGATTGCCTCTTATTACTTCCTAATGTCTATATTTATTTCTGTTAACATTTCTTCTTTTAAAGTCTGTTTTTCATCATATGACTATAGCCACTCCAGCTTTCTTATGGTTGCTTTTTGCATAATGTATCGTTCTCAATCCTTTCACTTTCTACCTGTCTCGATCTTGGATTTGAAATGTGTCTCCTATATACAGCATACACTTGAGTCTTGTTTGTTTTGTTTTTTTCTTGTTTGGTTTTGGTTTTGGTTTTGGTTTTAATCCAGTCTGACAGTTTCCCTCTTTTGAGGGAATTCGAATTTAATGTTATTCAAATGGAGTGTTACTAGTGATATACCTGGATTTCTGTCTGTCAGTCTGCTTTTTGTCTTCTAGATGGCTAGATGGTTTTGTTCCTCTCTCCTTCTTAACCACTTTCTTTTGCACAAGTGAATATTTTCTACTTTAGCATTTTAATTTCTTAAATTAACTGCCAGTTGGGATGGGGCTCAGAAAGGGTGGTGTATGTGTATAAATCTATCGCCACTGTTGGGTGAATTATTAAGGCATTTACTATCAATAGGGAGGGAGATATTGTTAGATAAAAGAGAAATAAGAGTAAGCACTGTTTCCGTGGCATGAAAGAACGCAGAGAAGAAATATGGACCTTATTATATGAAGCAGTATATTCTGCTTAAAGCTTAAAAATATTATGACAATATGTTGAGAATTAACTTAAGAAGGAATATTTGTCTGTGAAAAGCTGACATATAATTTATAAAAGCTACAAGAACCCAAATTATTAGTCGATGCAATTATTTTCTTAGAGCTAGTATAATTTGTCAATGTCCATGGAATTTTATGGAATCCCCAAGGATAATATTTCAAAATTAAGGGTAGATTCTAAGTCTACTTCTGCCATTATTTCCTCACTCATTTATTTATTCATGATGCTTAAAACATCTTTTAACTGTGAAGAACTATATGACTTTTCTTCGACAAACTATTTAACTTTAACTTCTTTACTCATGAGATAAAAGGATTGGGTTTGGAAATCTCTAAGGATATTTTTCCTGCTCTGAAATCCCATGATTTTAAATGGTATAATTGAAGTAGTCATTCTTTCATTAATTCAGCAAATATTGATTGATTATCTATAGGTATGAAGCATTGTGTTACAAACAATGAACACAGTAGACATAACTCCCACCTTCATGAAAGCATCAGGCATTTAAACAAGTAATAACAAGAGCGATAGCTTTCATGAAAGAGAAAGTATAACATACTGTTCGGATGCAAATCGTGATATTCCAACCAACCCTGCTGGGACACAGGATCTTTGAAAGAAGGTTTCCTGAGGAATTTGATACTGTAATTTGAAGGATGAGTAAGAGTTAACAGAAAAGCAACGGTCGAAAAGGGCATATGGGAAGAAAGTTCTAGAAAGTGGTAAAAACAAGCTCTAAGCCCTGGGACAAGATATAGCCTAGGAGGTTTGAGGAACACATAAAAATCAAGCATATGAGAATTCAAAACAGGAAATAAACAGATATAGGCTGGAGGGGGAGGAAGGAGATTCCAGAGCCTCAAGTTGCCCTCCCCCTTTTTTTAAAGTTTATTTATTTATTTTGAGAGAGAGAGAGAGAATGAGCACAAGCTGGGGGCGGGGGGCAAAGACAAGGAGAGACAGAATCCCAAGCAGGCTCCGTACCATCAGCACAGAGCCCGATGTGAGGCTTGAACTCACAGACTGTGAGATCATGCCCTGAGCTGATCAGACGCTTAACCAACCACACCACCCAGGCGCCCCTAAATTAGCCTCTTTAAGAGGTGGATCCTTCACCTGTGGACAACAACAGACTAAGCTAAATCAGATTTGTCTTTAAAAAGATGACTCTGTCTGTGGAAAAGAGGGGAATTGGAGGTCTGGGAGGGCTCTGAGGTATCCGGACGGTCTGCTGTAGGGTGCGTGTGAGGATGGAATGAGTGAATGGTTTGAAAGATATATAGAAAATTAAGTGGATAATACTTGCTAATAGATTGGATACGGAAGCTAATTAAGTGGCCAATAAATTAAATAAATTTAATTTAATTTAATAAATAAATTAAAACTTTACTCGGTGCCTAAAATGATTTAATACAACTTATAAAGATGCTTACAACTTAGCTGAGCAAAACATATTTACTTGCGTTCTAAAATGAAGACAAGGGAAAATAAGAATAATAAAGTTAGCAGCCAGGGGGAAGATTAGCTCTTGAAATAAAAGCCCTGAACTCCGGTTCTTTTATAAATAGATAACACAGTTGGGAGACTTGAGCATATTTGTGATTATCTTGAGAATTGAGAAACAAGAAAACGTGTTTGTCTGAGAAGATGGTTTTTAAGAACGTTATAGTTGGTTCTAACCTCGACCAGCATTCTCGGGTATGTAAGAAAGACGGCTTCTTTCTACCTTCTATGCTTGAGCTTGTTCTAAGTTTTCAGGGAAGCCAGGATGGTGGAACATCTCATGTGAGTTGTTTTGGGGGTGTCGTCAAATCCCTGGGCTTTAGGCAGTGCCATCCGACCCTCCAGATCAACAGCCCCTCTGTGGTTTCCATGGTGTGGCCAGGACTCAGGAATCTGACTGAAGCAGGGGACCTGGGTGTCCGGAAGGTCTCATCAGGAAAAGAGAAACCACGCTAGGTTTTTCAAATACACGGGACTCGATATGGAATCTGTTACGCAGGGGATGAAAAACTAAAAGAGTAAACAGGGCTCACTGAGTAACCAGAGCTCGATACGGGAAGCCACCACCAGCCCCGGCGCTAGAAAAACGAAAGGAAAGGGGGGAATTGCCAGAATCTGGGAGCACAGGAGGGGTCCAGCAGAGTTGGTTCTCAGACCTCTGAGCAGGGGGTGCTGCCTGTCTGCTGCCGGTACATCGGAAGGATGAGGCTGCTCTGGTTGACTAAAAAGAAGAGAGAAGCTGAAGCCAGCTGCTGTTGCTGGGGTCATGCTGACAAGACCAAAAAAAAAAAAAAAGGAGTATTTTTCCCCCTCTTTCAATCTTCCAGTCTGCCTAAGAGCCTCCTATTGGTAGAACAGAGCAAGGATGCCAGATGACAAGGGAGTCTGGGAAACTTACTTGCAGAACCCGGGGTTCAGCATCACAGGTAGAATATAGGAGGGTAGATCAGAGATTGGCCAGATATATAACAGGCTCCCTAGGGGACCATGTCCCTGGCGCCTGTCGACTCCGGCCTCCCAGGTCGCTCTCCTCTCTGCAGCCCACTCTCTCCCCCTAACCTGCCGTCATTCCTTTCTGCTTCTGCCTTTTCCAAGCCTCTCAAATCTCGTTCTGTCTTCCTCACGATCACTCACAATAAATGTTGGTGTCCGTTAGAATCAGAGCCTGAATCATTAACAATCAAGAGACTAGTTCTTTTCTTGAGGACAGATCTTCCGGGAGGTGGGGGTAGGTGTTTTTATTCTATGCTTATAGAGGAAAGAGAAAGAGGAAAAACGAGGAGGTTACTTTCTGTAATAAACAGAACAGCTGACCGTGGCCACGGTGACAATAGGAACTGAGGCGGGCTGAATAACGGCCCGCGGTGATGCCCACGACCTAATCCTCGGGACCTGTGGATGTGTCACCTTACAGGCAAAGGGGCTTTTGCAGATGTGATAAAGTTAAGGACTCTGAGATAAAGGAGGTTAGCAAGGATTGTCTGGGTGTAATCACGGGAGGCAGTAGGCAGGCGGGAGTCAGAGAAGGGCGGTGACCGCAGGAGCGGAAGCTTGAGCGAAGCCGGGCCCAGAATCACGGAATGCAGGTGGCCTCTGGAGGCTGGGAAAGGGTGGGAACATGACCCTCTCCTAGAGCCGCTGGACGGGATGCGCCCCTGCTGGCGCCTGGAGTTGAACCCCGTAAGACTCACTTCCGACTTCTGAGCTCCAGAACCGTAAGATAACAAATTCGTGCGGTTCGGGGTCATCGGTTCCAGCAGAAATAGGAAACCAATCTGCCAACCGTTTACCGCGTGGCCGCAACGGAGCTTCAGGCCCTGGACTGGAATTTGCGCCAACACCGATTACAGGTAATTCACTCAGCCCCTCAGTGAGGTCGAAGATGATGATTCTCATTTCACAGACGAGAAAAATGCCGTGGAAAGACATGAACAGGCTCGTATCCTGCCTGATGGACGGAGCTGGCATTTGGAGGCTGTGCGTCTGCCCCCGAAGCCCCTACCTCTAACCATTAGAGAACTGCCTTCTCGCTGGAGCCTGTTAATAGAACCCCGGGGAGAAGTTCCCTTTCACCTCCTTTAAGGACTATTAAGAGCAAACAGTTCTGCAAATATGCGTCCATCTTTAGAGATGAGCGGTTAAAGCAGCAAAATGCGAAACGCATCGGTTGAAATGGCACCTTGACATTTTATTTACGATACTCATTTTTTAAGACCTTTTTGAATACAAGGTGGGTACAGGGGTAACTTTTAAGCAGTGTGGATTGATCTGTAAACTCAGGATCAGCGGCCTCTAATGAAGCAATTCCGTTTTTATGGACTGACATCCTGCTTCTTAGGAATACAAGTCTATGCAGAGTACCATCGCTTTAATACTTACAGGAAATTGAAAATTGCTATAAATCAGGAGATTGATAAAGATTTTTGAGGATTACAGACTTTGAAAAAAGCCCTTCTTTTTAATCCAAAATTGTGTGAGTATTTAGAAATCATAGACAAAAACCAAGAAGAAAAGAAATATCAATTACTTTTAAGTCTATGTTCCAAAGTTAATACAGGATGAGAGCTTTTGAGATTAGTGACAGGAACATGAATTTACTTACTCCACAACACAGATGTGCATAAAAATATAATTTCTTTATTTTGCTTAAAGCCAGTCTGGTTGTCCTAATGAGTTCTCACCTCCTGGGATATCTAATACAATTAAGACATTTGTCTGAACTAATAATTTAAACAACTCCTTTAAATAATGCTTAGTGTGTGGGGCCTGGGTGGCTCCGGCGGTTAAGCGTCTGACTCTTGATCTCGGCTCAGGTCATGATCTCAGGGTTGGTGAATTCGAGCCTCACGTTGGGCTCTGCGCTGACAGCATGGAGCCTGCTTGGGATTCTCTCTCCCTGTCTCTCAACCCCTCCCCCACTCGTGCTCACTCTCTCTCTCTCTTAAATAAATAAACAAAAATTTTTTATATAAATAAATAATGCTTGGTTTTCTGAGATAATTACATAATATTTTGAATTCCTCTGCTTGTCTCTAGAAAAACATCTGGTTATGTTGGGAAGCAGGGCTCATATGATCTCATAAAAGCCAAATGAAAGGATTCTTGGATTTTCTTTCACCTTCTCTTGCCCCCAAAAAAAGCCTAAAGAGACACTTGATAAAGGAGGAAATCCAAAAGGCCAATATACATATGAAAAACTGCTCAAAGTCAGGAAACAAACTATTAGGACTACAGCAAAACGAAAGCTTTTGTACAGTGAAGGAAACCTCAACAAAACAGAAAGGCAACCAACTGACTAGGAAAAGATATCTGCAATATATCTAAGAAGGAGTTAATATCAAAAAATACATGAAGAACTTAAACAACTCAACACACAACAACAATCTGATTACAAAATGAGCAGAGGACCTGAATAGATATTTTTCCAAGGAAGACATCCAGCTGGCCAACAGACACATGAAAAGATGCTCAACAGCGCTCATCATCAGGGAAACACAAATCAAACCACCATGAGAGATCACCTCATACCTGTCAGAATGGCTAAAACCAAAAGGACAAAAATTAACAAGTGTTAGAGAAGACGTGGAGAAAAAGGAACCCTCATGCGCTGTTGGTGGGAATGCAAACTGGTGCAGCCACTGTGGAGAACAATATGGAGGTTCCTTGAAAAATTAAAAATGGAAATACCATATAATCCAATAATTCCAGTCCTGGGTACTTACCCAAAGGAAATGAAATCACTAAGTCAAAATGATATATGCACTCCTATGCTTATTGCAGCATTATTAGTAATAGACAACATATGACCATCAATACACAAATGGGTAAGGAAGATATGGTGCGCACACGCGCGCACACATACACACACACACACACACACACACAAAAACACACATCGGAATATTATGCAACCATAAAAAGAATGAGATTGTGCCTTTTGTGACAACACGGATGGACCTATGGGGTATTATTCTAAATGAAATAAGTCAGATAGAGAAGGACAAATGCCATCTGATTTCACTCACGTGTGGACTCTAAAAACAAAGCAAATGAATACACAAATAAAAAGCAGAATCAGGCCTATAAATACAGAGAAAAAAAGTTAGTGGTTGCCAGAGAGGAGGGGTGGGGAGGGATGGGCAACATAGGTGAAGCGGAGTGGTAGATACAGGCTTCCAGTTATGGAAGGAATAAGTCCCAAGGGTAAAGGCACCGCACAGGGAATAGAGTCAATGACACTGCATGGTGTTGTATGGTGACATACGGTAGGTACACATGAGGCGAGCACAGCACGGTGCATACAAAAGGCGAATCTAATGCTGTACGCCTGAAACTAAGGCAACATGTGTGTCAACTATACTCAAAATACACTTTAAAAAGTACTTAAAGTCATTCGTACTCAGGAAGAAATCCATTTAAAATGGCACCGCACACCTACGACAACTGCTAAAATTTAAAAGACGGATAGTTATCAAGTCTTAGAGAAGACATGAAATTCTGGAAATCTCATTCACCCTAGGGGCAGGGTCAATGAATGCAACCGCTTGCAAAATGTTTGAAAGCATCCACTAACATTTAACATACACCTGCCGTATGATCCAGCAACTTCTCTTTTCGGCCTTTACTCCACAAAAATAAGTACGTATGTTTACTGAAAGACATCGTTTGTAGTAGCATTGTTTATAATAGCATAAAACAGTAGCATCAATGAATAAATTGAGATAGATTCATAAAACAGAATCCGACATGGCAATGCAAAGGAATGAATCGTGGCTACACGCAGCAACGTGGATGAATGTTACAGATGTAGTATTGAACACAGGTGTCCAGCCGCAAAAGAATTCAGACAGAACAATGCTGTTTGCTGTATATATGACATTATAAAAAGTTAAGATGTGGTGTTACAAGTCAAGAGAGTCGAAGGTAGGAGGGGTATTGATTGATGAAGGCTGTAAGGGGTACTGATGCTGGTAATGTTCTATTTCTTGAATGCTGTGGTGATTACGCAGCTGTATTTCTTTTGCAATAATTTATTAAGCTATATACCTAGGATCAGTGTTTGCTCTTGTAAACTTCCAGTGAAAAATTTTAAAAAAAAGGAAGAAAGAAAAAAAATTGGGACATTACCTAAAGGCACAGCATGCCTTTAGAAAAAATAAAAAATAATAATTATTTCTACCTTTAGAAGCAATAATTCTTGAAATTGCTGCTTAAAACTGTTTAGCACACATTATTTGTTGCTTTGAAGAGTGCGGCACCGAGGGAGTGAAGGTACCCGGAAGTGGTGGGCAGTGAGTGCCCACTGAGCACCCTCTAAGGACTAGGAGAGGCAAACGTTATCTGTCTGTCTGTCTGTCTATCTATCTACCTACCTACCTTTTCCGTTTAGTTCAGGACTAAGCCGGGAACAGGCGACGGCAGTCTTAGGTTATTCCTGCTCTGCTCAGCTCAGAGGGTCTGAGTCAGGTCAGAGAGAAATAGCGACACTTGGGGTTGGTCTTAGTGCACTCGATCATCATGCCGTCCAGCACTGTGCATGTCACACAATCCACAGAAAAATAGAAAAAGAGAATTCGCTCTGCACAATCGATATGTAACTGGGCGAGTGTTTGGCTATTGAGAGGCACTTAAAAAATTTTTTTAAATGTTTGTTTATTTTCGAAAGAGAGAGAAAGAGAGATAGAGCGTGAATGCAGGAGGGCAGAGGGAGAGGGAGACACAGAATCCAAAGCAGGCTCCAAAGCTGTCTGCACAGAGCCCAACATGGGGTTAGAACTCATGAACCGTGATCATGATCTGAGTCGAAGCTGGACACGTAACCCACTGAGCCCCCCACGCGTGCGCCCCGAGAAGCTCTTTTTAAAAGTTGATTCTGTTACACTCATTGGCTCATGGGAAAGCACCGTGTCATACGACTGGACGAAGGAGTGTGCAACAGTATTCCCTGGCGATTTGGTGCAGGGAAGGGTATCTGATGCAAAGAACGTTCGCACTGTTCCCCTCACAAAGAGTTTAGTTTCGTGTTTGGTTGCAGAATGTGACCAGCACAACCATATTGAGGAAAATGGCTTGAAAGCTTTTGGCTTCTCTGAAAATTATTATGAAAATATCCTGTTGCCACATGTAATAAGTTTTGTTATGATAATTGTGACATCCGAACCAATGATCTTTCTTATATTTTCTAGATGGGTAAGTTTTCTGCTTCTTAGAGTGTTAAGCACCCATATGTTTGGGCAGAAAACCCCAGCTGTCTCTCTATTCAAAAAATCTAATAGCCTTAAGGGCCCATTTGGCTTACGGTCCTTACAATCCCTTTAACTTGAAGCTTAGACCACTTATCCCCCTACGGTAGGTTCAGCTCAGCTCCAGAGTCTAGAATGAATTCTGCTCGTAGACAAATATTAAAAGCTATTCTGGTTTTTTGCTTTTGGCTCTCCTCAGACTTTTGATTCTCAGCAACACTTACAGCAACAATAATAATAGCTACTTGTGGGCTGAGTATTGGTGTCCTGCCCCCAGGTTCATATGTTGAAGTCCCAAGCTGCAGTGTGATGGCATTTGGAGACGGGACCTTTGGCAAGTAATTAGGTGTAGATGAAACCGTGAGGGTAGAGTCCGCTTCATGGGGTTAGTGCCCTGATAAGAAGAGGAACACACAAGAGCTGGTCGTGTGAAGGCAGCAAGAAGGTGGCCAATCTACAAGCCAGACACGGCATCTGCTGGCACTTTGCTCTTCAATTTCTCAGCCTCTGGAACTGTGAGAAGTGAGAAGAAATGTCTGTGAAGCCACCCAGTTGATGCTATTCTTTTTTTATACAGCAGCCCCGAGCAGACTAATAGACCATAATACCACATGCCGATCTGTAAGGGCAGTCCGTCATAGATTCAACTAAAGTCGCGCGCACGAAAGGCTAGGCAGTTCAAGGGTGAGGAGAGAGAATGTTTGAAAACACTCAGGTAGGCTTTCTGAGGTTGAGTTCCCCCTCAAGCTTCTCATGATTGTCTCACCATCAGATTTTTAGCAAACGCTAGCTGCAGACTTTTGTGATTCTCAATAACTTTTCTCACGGATCCAAACTCAACATTTCCCCCAGTGCTGCTATTTTGACTCAAACAAGGATTATTTTTTTGTGATAAGGGGGCGATTCACTTATTAATGATCAACCCGACATTATAATGGACTTCTGTTTATTTTAGAAGATGTGTATCCTCCTCTTCGTCCCCCTCCTTCCTCCTCTTCCTCTTCTTCCTTCCTCCTTGAGCTGTGTGTTGAGATCTGTGCTGAAAGTTGTACGAGCACATTTAATACTCATAACTACTCTAAGCAATATGTACTCTTGTTTTTCATTTTACAGAGGCCCAGACCCTGAGGGTTTAGTAAAAATTCTAAAAGCTGGGGAGAAAAGCCTGGTTCATACGGTTTGTATATGACAGCTCTGTGTTCACGCATCGATCAAGTCCTCAACAGTTAGACAGTCAGCTACAGCCTTTGTTCTTTCATGGACTCCTTCGGCAGCACTGCTGACCAGGGGGTGGCCAGACGGGTGAACAAAGCAGCCATGAAACAAACTGAACAGTCCCTGGGGAGATTGTCCTTCCTATAAAAAAATTAAAACAAAAAAACCATACGCTGGGTGGCTTAAACAACAGATACTCATTTCTCCCAGTTCTGGAAACTGGGAAATTGAAGATCAAAGTGCCACGGATGGCTCGGAGAAGGTGGAACCAGGTATCAGGAACCCCTGTGATGCTTTATTCAGAGCGAGTGCACACAAGACCTCAGAGACACAAGGCATCGTTGTCTGTATTCAGGTCATGCGGTGAACATCACAGCTTTCTTCAGGACAGCCCATGGCTTCCACCCTTGAGAGACTCACAGCCAGACCTTCCATCTTCAAAGAACAACGATCACACCAAATGCTGCTATGCTCATAAAGGGAGAAACTTTTAAAGACAGATAAACATATATGTGGGCTCAGAGGTCCAACTGCTATGAGGAGGAGTAAGGAGATCTAGAGTGAGTTAGTAGGCACGGATGGAGTGATCTCACATTCCGCTCACAAGGAGTCGGGATGGTTCAGGTGTAGCACGCGCACGAGGGACGCTCCAGGTGTGAACACTCGTTTCCAGTGTTAACCTTCGACCTCGCGGCCAGTGCGTGTTCTCCTTCTTCACGAAATCGTCAACTCCGTTATCAGCAGCTTCTCCGGAGAGAGTTTTGTGGGTTCGCAAGCTAAGTGGCACGGTCCTGAAGCTGGAGGACCTCGAGAGATGTCTTCCGTGATGGTGCCAAGTAGAGGAAGAAGTTGGGCACTGGCGTAAGGAACGGCAGCCTCTCAGCCTCTGTGTTTCTGTCCCCCCATAGCTGACCTGGAAATACTCGCCGCCCTCCCTTCCCTGACAGCACCGCTGGATTCTGCTTCGGGCCCGGATGACTGTCAGGAGCTTCGGCTCTTGTTTATCTTTCACTTCTGTATTATGAGAATCCTCAAACGGAAACAAAAGCAGAGAAAATAGCAGGATGAGCCCATCGCCCGTGTCGGCAGTCACCAGCATTCTACCCACGTTTTCACCTGCGTCATTTCACGTCTCTTTTCTTCTCTAGTGTTTTAAAGCAAAGCCAAGAGAGCGCGTAATGTCACCAGCCGTTCTTCAGGATACACCTCCAACAGATATGGGCTTCTCTTTTCCTCCTAGCAGAACTACAACGTCTTAGCACGTTCAACAAAATTAGTAGTTACTATTCAGGATAATCCAATACCCAGTCTATACTCATTTTTTTTTCGTAAACATTTTTTGAATGGTTGATTTGGTCAAATCAGAATCCAAAGAAGACCCACGTGGTGCCTGTAATTGCTAAGCCTCTTTAGTGTCCTTTTCTCCTTAAACAGTGTCCCTCCTTCTCGTTTTCACGCTGCTTATTTCTGGGGCGCTTTGTTTGGAGAGAAGGTGGAATGGGAGATGAGAATCAAGCAATTCGCTAAAATAACTGAATCCTTTTCCCATTTTTAATGGGAAATAAATAGGCAAATAAGATTACTTTTCCTATATATATCCCAAATATTATGTACTTTGCCTCCAGGAAGCCACTTTAACTAGGCTTCAGGTAGTATTGCTGTGTTATTTTTGAGATCCAGTAACAGCTACTTGAAAGGTATTTTTTTAACATTCTACAATTAAGTGTTAGTAAGGTGATTTTGGTATACTCCCACATCTTGAATCATCTTGAATTTATAATCTTTTTCTTTTCAGTCTTCACACAGATATTCAGATACTTTTTAAAAACATAAATTGTATGCTTTAATCATGTTTCTCTTTATAGATCCAAATTCCACCACGTCATTTCGGCATATGTTTGTCACTGTTTTATATTTTTCTTTTCTTTTTCTTTCTTTTTTTGAGAGAGAGAGAGAGAGTGAGTGGGGAAGAGGGGCAGAGACAGAGAAAGAGAATCTCAAGTAGGCTCCATGCTCAGCCCGGAAACCGTCACAGGGCTCAATCCCACCACCCTGGGATCATGACCTGAGCTGAAGTCAAGAATCGACTGTTCAACTGACTGAGTCACCCAGGCTGCTTTATATATATATATTTTTTTAATTTGATGTGATTGAATTTTCTCTTTAGATTGCTCAGATGAATATTATGAGCGACTAAGGATTCAAGGCTGACGGTTTCAGAACTACATACACATATAAAGATATCAAACAGAACTTCGGCCAAACGGATGGTATGTTTAATATAAAGAGATTAAAAAAATTGTCAGGAGTCACTCGTGTCCCCGACATAGAACATGACCGTATTCTGCAGAGACTAAAATCCTTATCCATTGCTTCCGACGCATAACTGCTTCGTTCCAAAGTACACTGCATGTGTCTACTTCCGTTTTTAAAGCCAGGATCTATTTCTGACGCAGTTAGCAAGCACGATTTTATTTTATTTGAGAAATTTTCAGACCACGAGCTTTTCCTGCTGTGATAGGCAATATAGCAATTGGGATGTTTCATTTTCTCACAGTTGGCTGTACTTATGGATCGCATAACCAGAATGTAGACTCTATGTATACACCACCAGAGATACACATATCAAACATACCAGAGCTTCCTTATTTACAAGGCGTTGAGAAAGCGTTCGTAGCAAAGCAAGGAAGTGTCATCTGAAGCATAGTTTTTTCTCTCTGGTGCTCTTCTCTATCCACTCTGTGCACATTTGGGCGCCGAGGTTTAGCCTACAGCTGAGGGAACTGCATTCAGTTATCGGATGGGAGGAAGGTTCCTGGAATAAAGAGAAAATGGGAAGTTTATAAAGAAAAGAAGACGAGGGTCAAGAGAGACTATAGGTAATGAGAAAACTAGAGGGGACAAAGAACGGGAAGTGATCAGGTCCTGTTAGCCTGGAATCGAATTTCAGGAAGAGCAACGCAAAAGCTCACTAACGGAAGTTCGTAAATTGCAAACACTGGGTTCGATTCAAGATACTTCTTGCTAAAGTCGTGACAGACTTTTCTCTTTATCTTATTCTCCTATTTTCACGTCTCGTTGTATTCATTAGCTCAGCTTTTTATTTATTCTTAAGAAGAAAAAAGTCAAGTAGTATTTTCACTGGTTACAAGGTTATTTTGTAGAGATTATTTTATAAATGTATTATTCATATCAAATGACAAAAAATTAAATGGTGACATTTTTGCCATTTCACATTATATTCATTCATTTTTCCCCTTTGTGAGACAAACATACAAATGCACGCAGAGCCTAAAGCATGTGCCAATTATCTGCACCCTTGTCAACATTCAGAACTCGGTCTTGCACTCGTTTTAAATATTTAGCTTATTATCTCTTCCTGCGGTACAATCCATGATTTCTTCTTTATGTAAAAATTAAGTAATAATTTATATAAACCGTAAGTGAGAATTAAACATTTTTAACTGAGCCGAGGCTGTAAAGTTCCGTTTATGCATTCCTGAGCTATTCCTAAGCCAGTTTTCAATACCCTTGTGTTGAAGAAGGATTAAATTACAGCTCGGCAGTAGATTGGGTTTCTTTGTATTATTGTATTTATACATCTGGTTGGTCTATTATGCATTTTCTCCATACTCTCTTATAAACTGATTAGGACATAACTCCTTTTCTATTGTATTCATAAGAGCCCACCATGGCGTGGATGTAAAAAGCAAAATTAAATACCCAATATCTCCGGCGGAGAAAATCATTGGTTCTCAATCGCTGCATTGTAATTCTGTCTCTAGATCTACCTACCTACACCGGGCTTTAAAAAGAAAATGCAATTAAAGACACAGATTGCTGTGAACGAGGAATTATATTCTACCAGGAGTAATGAGTCAACTTTCCCCGCTCCTGACCCCGGATGGGACATCTGTGAGCTTTACTATAGAAAGATTGGATGATACTCTTCTGTCTTAATATAATACGTAATATGTAAGAATGTTCACAGATCAGTTGGCATTTCTTTTGGCTTTAAGAAGCTGAGCCCTTTGTGTCCTAAAATTATAGGCTTATAATCCTTGAATCTGCTGTGTGGCCAAAAAAAAAAAAAAAAAAAAAAAAGTGGAGCATGCTCTTTGTTCGCTGAGCACTCAATATGCAATATGAAAGCAAAATGTTTAGTATTTTACTAAGCAATAAAACGTCATTCAAGTGATAATACCCTGCATAACGTAGCGGTTTCTGGCTTTCCTGTTTAAGAAAAACAGACGAGATGGATTGCTTGCATCCAGCCAGAGGTAAGGGCTTTGAAAATGCTTCCTTAAGATACTGAGGATCTGGCGCCCGTCAGCTGACACCGACATACCAGGTTCGAACTACAGGTCGGGCAGAAACGGGCGCTGGTGATGGCTTGGGTATGTAGGAATATACGCCTGGAAGTTGGCCTGGTTTGGAAAATCTGGGGGCGTTTTCATTTGAAAACAATGCGAAGTGTGAGTTACAGATGTTTCTGGTGTCTCTCTCCTGGGCTTCCCGGAGCGGCCAGGGCTTCTGACTCCTCTGCGATTGTTTCCTGACTTGCCTGTCTGCCCCGTTACTCTGTGAACTCCTTTGGGCCAAGGACCCCGTTTATATAGCCCAGCGCCGGTGGCTGGCCTGATAGCAGGCACTTAGTAGGTGCTCATGAAATGTTCCTGAAGTGAATGAATGAATACAACAACCTCCTTCTGAAACATTCTTTCACTGGTGTCTGAGAACTCCACGCGCCGAGCCGTTCGCTATGCCGAGCACGTCATAAATACTCCGAATTTGGTCGCCGGATTGAGACGAGCATTTAGAAGCGTACAGATTTGTAGACTGGAAACTAAAAGCGACTGATAACTTACGCTTAACATGCTTTGGCTTTCTATGCCTTCGACCGTCTAAATAACGATTGTCCCAAAGACCTTCGAGAGAATACCTCACGTGCACTTACTTTCTTAGAGAGAAAATGGAGTGGGCAAAATGTGGCCTGTATCAGCTTCTACTGCTTCGGTAGCTGCAGAGAAAGTCTGGAAAATTATAATTAGTGTTGAGTGGCCTAAAAGGAGGGTCACGGATTTAGTAATAAATCGCCCATATTCTATTTCATTTCTTCTCCTCTTCCTCCTTTCTTCCTTGTCCCTCATCGCCTTCTCCATACCCTGTCTCTTGTCTGCCTTTGACTGCAGGAGCCTCTCGACCTACGGGAATGTGCTTTGGACCGTGACCTGTACGGTCCATGGGATTGTTCTCAGGGTGAAAAACCTTCGTGGGTATTAGAAACAATTACCATTTCCATTTACAACTAGACCCAAAGCTTTCTGAGTGACAGAGATGTAAATTTATTTTAACCTTAAGTCTACGGTATAATTTTTGTGGACGGAAAACCAGTGTGAGGAGAGCAGTGTGATTGGGAGATACATTTCAATTAATTCTCCCACCAACACCTTATCTCTTCTGCATCAGAACCTTTTATAGTGTTAAAATTAACAATTATGCAGCTGATGGTTGGCTGAACCCACCAGGGGACCTGGAGAGAGCCTCAGATAACACGACACATATAAATCATTCAGGAGAACAATTCATGAAAGAAAAGTTATCTGTGTTTGGGATGACATTGGGAGAACTAAATAGGAGTCGATTGGAAGAAGGGACATTTAGCCCCATTGTCCAGCTTGCCTTTCTCCCTCTCTTTTTTTCTAATTGTGTCATAATATACATTTTTAAAATTAATTATCCATTCGGTGGCAAGATAAATGCCTCTCCCCGTGCTAAGGAAATAGTGGCCTTGGTGGCGGAAGATCGTTTCACAGGAGCAGGACTCGTAAAGAAAGCTGTTACCAGATAAGGTGGCAACTGTTGACTGAAGAAACACAGTGAAGGGCGACAGGCAAGCCCATGTTTACCGAACTGAACGGAGTCCGGGCTGGCGGATTTCAGCCACTGCTCGGTTACAGAAGCAGAGAGAGCCGGGTCTGGAATGAGGTCACCCCAAGCCACATAGATCACCAAGTAGTAAGCACCCACGAAGCGGGGTCCTCGCGAGTCCCAAGCATCCCTTTCCAGACTTCCTCCGCAAGTATTTGGCAAGTACCTCTAGAATCGGGTTCATGCTTAGACCTTTATCACCGCGAAAGAGGTCTACTCAAGGGCATTTTATAACGTGTTGTTCTTGAAGCAGAGCTAACGTATATGCACTTGAAGCAGGGCTAACGTATATGCACTTGAAGCAGGGCTAACGTATATGCACTTGAAGCAGGGCTAACGTATATGCACACGTGCATTTGAGAATAAGCTGGAATTTAATGGGACCAAGGGCCAGATGCTACAGTCTTGCAAGTGATCTGTTTTACCTATTTGCACTTTTATTTAAATTGTATCTTTATGTAAAATTCTTCCATGGGTACTTTAAAAAACTGAATCTGTGGGGTCTTGGTTCCTCTTTCTTGGCTACTAGTTCGGATTTCACACTCCGCTCGGCGTCCGCAGAAATCCTGAACCTGCAGTTCCTACACATGGAACAGTCACCACGTTTAAAGCTTTAGTAAGCGCAAGAGTGACAAAATTGTCCTATAATTTTCATTTCCTTAAAGTAATTTATTCTCTTCCCCTCACGCCCGCCCCTTGCTACAAACATGCAGAAGAAATAAAAGTCATGAGAGGAGAAAAAAAGATATGGGTTTTTGACAAGGTTCAATAACCGTGTCACAGTTTGGTGAACATTTTACTATTCATTATTCTTCAGTGAAGTCTGAATTACCGTTGCCTTAATATTTATTTGCATCCAAAACACCTGGATAAAATTTATTGTTTTGTTTTGGGGGTCCATTAAATCGCGCCTAAAAGTATTTATGATGACACACCAGGTTTTTAATTATGTGCTCTGATGAGCCTATCAATTATAATTTCATTCTGGTGTTTAGTTCTTTGGGAAGACATACGTGTTTGTGATCCAATGTTAACAATCAATAATGGCGCCAAGATGTCATCGATTTGTTTAACACCCTCATTAAAGGGTAGAAAATAATGGTTAGGATACAGACATAAGGATCCCACAGCCGATGTCATAGCGACACTAACAGCGTCGCATAGGAGGAGATTGACAGGAGCAGAGGGAAGACAAATCCAGAGGGTTCTATAACAGACACTGTCCCCTAATCACTACCCCCCCCCCCTGCCGTGGCCTTTTAGTGAAGAGACTACAATAAATTTTTAGGTACTAAGTATCGATGCAGGTATGACAATATTCTGTAGCCAACAAAATATACTTGGCCCTCATAACCTACCTTGCAGTTTGAGACATTTGCTGTGGACGAATCCTTTTGTCATTTCTATCATTTTAAGTTTAAAGAACTCTCCAAGGTTTTGTCACCGAAGACCAGTTAGACCAGGTAGATCCTGTCAGAGCACGTCTCCCCTTAGTCCTCAGGCCTCTTCCACACAGGTCTTTCTTTTCCACGTTCTACTCTGAGATGACACTTAAAAAAAAAAAAAAAAAAACCAGGGGCGCCTGGGTGGCTCAGTCGGTTAAGCGGCCGACTTCAGCTCAGGTCATGATCTCACGGTCTGTGAGTTCGAGCCCCACATCAGGCTCTGTGCTGATGGGTCAGAGCTTGGAGCCTGCTTCAGATTCTGTATCTCCCTCTCTCTCTCTGTCCTTCCCCTGCTCACACTCTGTCTCTATGTCTCTCAAAAATAAATAAAAACGTTAAAAAAATTAAAAAAAAAAAAACCCAGCTAGATACAATTCACATATCATAAAACCAACCAGTGTAAAGCGTGCCATTCAGTGGCCTTTGCGTGTCACGGAGCTGTGCAGCCACCCTCACTATCTCATTCCAGAACACGCCCTCCATCCCCAAAAGAAGCCCTCGCCTGTTAGCAGTCCCTCCCCGTCTCCCCCACCCGCCAGCCCCGGCGACCACTCATCTTTGTCCCGTCTCTGTGGATCTGCCTATTCCCAACACTTCACATACTTGAGGTATACAATATGTGGCTTCTCGCACCTGGCTCCCCTCACTGCGTGATATTCCCTGTGCTAAAGTTGCTTTTTCTGCCCCTGGGGAGGTTGTAGTCTGGTAGGACAATCATGCTGGAGAAGTACATACAATACACGGAGTGGGCACTGCATTTTCCTCTTGGCGGTGTTCCAGTTACCTGGGCGTCCTATGCATCGATACAAAATAAGGACCCTTCTTATGTTACCACCAGGGTGACAATGCCTGAAGAATCGGGGTCGACGTCATCTTCAACTCGGCTTTCAACTTTACGCTCAGTGTTTACACTCGACTTCTCTTTATTCCTTAGTCAAGGGTCAAGACAACATAAAGACGCAGGGTGGACTCGCGGACCACTTTCAAGTTGCCTTTAATACAATGAGCAGACTTGCCTCACTTTGGCTTCCTTGTTCACCCTTCAGTCCTCCCTTCATTAAGCTTAAAGACACTGCCTTATTAGGTGCCACCAGGGACACACATAATAACACATGACCCCGGAGTGCCGGCCTCTTGTAGGATCCGAAAGATGAAATTCTGAGTTGTCTGACCCAAAGCTGTAAAGATCCATGCAAGCCACCAAAAATCCTCTTACTTCCTTTAAAGTATTCTGTGGACATCTTAACTCAAGTAAATACAATTACTTTCTTTACTCGTAGGAGTTATAAAAATTCTCTATACAAAACTTCAAAGACAAATTATATAGAAGAAAGTAAGAATCGCCTGTAACTGTGGCAAGTAGAATAAGCTAATGTTGATACCTGACATTTGCTTTTATTCTGCTTTTGTACACATAGATTCTTTCAAACTCAATAAAAGTTACTGAATGTCTTTTATGCACAAGGGGGAAATGGGTGGAAGAAGGAACAAATCTCCAGAGAGTTGTATAAAAATTAGGGGGCACCTGGGGGGCTCAGTCGGTTGGGCGGCCGACTTCAGCTCAGGTCATGATCTTACCGTCTGTGAGTTCGAGCCCCACGTCGGGCTCTGTGCTGATGGCTCAGAGCCTGGAGCCTGTTTTGGATTCTGTGTCTCCCTCTCTCTCTGCCCTTCCCCTGCTCACACTCTGTTTCTATGTCTCTCAAAAGTAAATAAAAAAAAAATTAGGATCACCCTTCCCTCTGCCCAATAATAAACATTAGGGCAAGTGTATTTCCCCGTATCTTGAAATATTCTTCAAAAACATGACTTTTCAGACCTTCATGTGAATGGACCAAAATTCCCAGGTTGAGACTCATTTCTGTTGTTTTCTATTTTTTTTACCATTAAAAATAATGCCATGTTAAAATTATGTCAGATAATATCTTACATAAAATTTTGGGAGCAGTCGCAATTAAATTCTTAGACTAGATTGTTGACAGGATTGCTACGTGAAAAGATACTTTTATCTTTCAGCGTATTATACATACTGCTAAATTACCTCTAACCTGTGATGCAAATATATTCTCGTGCTGGCTTTGACTAAGAGTGCTCCTTTTCCAATTTCCTGAACAAAACTGACATTTTAATTGCAAACATTCTTAGCTAATTTCTTGAGCAAACTGTTATATTTAATTATCGGTCAAGTTTAATGATTTTATATACTTCTTAGCTATTTGTGTGTGTGTATTATGTATGATTTGACTATCCTTGTCTTTGTTTGCCAGGTTTTTTTCTGTTGAAAGATTTGTTCTTATTGGTTAATAAGTGCTCTTTATATAGCAAATAATCTGTCAGATATTATGTACTATATCTTCTGCTTTTTGCGTTTGAGTGAATTATGGCTCTTTAAGAAAATATAAAGAGATGTCCCTGGCTGTCTCAGACAGTAGAGTGAGTGACTCTTGACCTCAGGGTCATGAATTGGGTGTAGAGCCCCGTGTTGGGTGTAGAGCTTACTAAAAACAAAATTAAAATATATATGTATATATATATATATATATATATATATGGAAGTTCTAAATGTTTTCATAAATGACCTTTATTAACGTTTTCCTTCATCATTTTCTGCCTTTGATTTCATTCTTGAATGTCCTTTTCCAATGGAAAGTAAAAAAAATCCATAATTTTTCTTCTAGTTGCTATGTTTATTTTTTATATTTAAATCTTTAATCTATTTGAAATTTATTTTGTCACATGGAAGTGTAGGCATTCAACTTTGCTCCTTCTCCAGTAGCTCTCCAACAGCAGCACACTTACTGACTAAATCTTTTTGTAAGTGATTTATAACATTTAAAAAAAACACTAAGTTCCTACATGAACTAGAACACAGTAGTTACTTTCTTTCCTGGGTACACTGAAATCGCTTGCGTTTTGCTCTTCTTGTCAGTTATTCCAGGAAGAGCCCTGCACAAATCTTACTATGAAAAATATAGTAAAATCCATGTCTCCAGATTCGAATGTTCTCGAATACTTAAAAAGAAAAAAAAAATGTGAACACTTTTTTTAGCTTCTTTTGTGTAGTGTCTGATACAGAGAAATGCTTAATCTGTGTCTATTGAAGACTTGAATGAACAGGCTCCGTGAAAACGTCTCTGCATGTGACATTAAAATGGTCGGCGGTGTGCCTTGACCGTCTTCAGACCTCACAGAGCCCAGCAGTGAGGTCATCAGACCCGAGCCTTTCTGCTTTCTACCAGTCAACCATTCGGTTCAGTCTTAAGTCACGTCGTCTTCAGGTAAACAATTTCCTTTGCTCTCTGATTCCGACCTTCACAAAATTCCAGAACTTTTACTTTTGAAACAATTTCTAGCAAGAATGTCTCCATCGCATGGCTTCGCAATGCATCGAATGCAACTCGTTTTCTCTCTCAGGTCCACCCCCACCCTCCTTCCTCTCTCCTTTTTCTTCTATATGCCAGGAGACTGGATCCCTTGAAAACTTTCTTTGTCATGAAAAATTAAGTCCTTTGACACATTTTTAGTATGCTAAGTTTTAAACTTTTGTCTCATTATTATGTTGGAAATGAATACGTTCTGGGCCCCAGACAGATTTTCCAACGTTTGAGAAATTGGCTTCCGCTGCTGCAGTGTGTGAAATAATTAAAATTGCACACTGCATGACCCTTGTCACAAAGGTACCCAAAAAAGGTAGTTTCCTTCCAACCTTTCCTACACTAAAGTGTATCCGTTTCTCCCCATGAGACCATTTTCTCATTGGCAGAGACTATTACCTGACTTTTATTTTTATTTATTTGTTTTTAAAAAACTTTTCGATGTTTATTGATTTTTGGGAAAGAGACAGAGAGACAGAGTATGAGTGGGGAGACAGAGAGAGAGAGTTGGAGACACAGAATCTGAAGCAGGCTCCAGGGTCCGAACTGTCAGCACAAAACCTGACGCGGGGCTTGAACTTGCAAACTGTGAGATCATGACCTGAGCCGAAGTCGTACACGTAACCGACTGAGCCACCCAGGAGCCCACTATTTATCACCTGACTTTTAAACTCCAACATCTAGCCCAGGGCTTGGTATCAGAGTCAAACTGAAATAAATGTTTGATGATCGAGTCACTGTAAGAATGAAGAAATAGTAAGCGAATAATATAATTAGGAAAGGTAGTGGCAGGGGCGCCCGGGTGACTCAGGCGGTTAAGCGACCGACTTCAGCTCAAGTCATGATCTCACGGTCTGTGGGTTCGAGCCCCGCATCAGGTTCTGTGCTGATGGCTCAGAGCCTGGAGCCTGCTTCAGATTCTGTGTCTCCCTCTCTCTCTGCCCTTCCCTTGCTCACACTCTGTCTCTATGTCTCTCAAAAATAAAATAAAAATGTTTAAAAAAATTTTAAAAGAAAAGGTAGTAGCAGTCCCATTTTTTTCAACCTTAATTACTATTTCTCAACAAAGTCTACTAATTCTGCTGGCCAGCTTTTCGATAGTTACATTCCAGACTACTAATATATATATCTAACTACATATACTTTAATTCCATTCTCTTCCAGATTGATTCTAAATATTGGATGCTTCAGAAGTTACTTTTCCATTACTTCCAAATCTATCCACCATTTCCAAGTTACATATGAATTCCTTTCCATAAGTGTGTGTGTGTGTGTGTGTGTGTGTGTGTGTGTGTGTGTGTGTGAGTCCTAGCATAGACTGGAGCTATGGTAGGTGCTTAAGAGCTGCAGAATTTGAAATGATTCTTTTCTCTTCCCCAATCTTATTAATGATCATATGTCTTCTGTACTTGAACCTGTGTATTTGGAACAACTATATTTGAATACTTTACCTTCATTTCATTTTCTTTATTCTTTCTTCGTTTGTTTGTTTTTTTGTTTGTTTGTTCTGAAAATGAGAGAGAGAGAGCGCAGGAGATGGGCAGAGAAGAGGGAGAAAGAGTCCCAAGCAGGCTCCGCACTGTCAGCACAGAGCCAGGTGCGGGGCTCAAACTCACAAACCATGAGATGATGATCTGAGCCGAAATCAAGAGTCAGCGCCTGAAAGCACGGAGGCGCCCAGGCGCCCTTACCTTCTGGGGCTCAGAGGCCGTTAGACCTGCTTCCGGTTTCCTTTGGTCACTCCGTGTGTTGGTACCTTCCTTCCTTCCTCTCCTCTCTTCCTGTCTTTGCTTCTCTTTCTTTTCTTTCTTTTCCCTTTCTTTTTTGGGACACTTTAGATAAAGCTCTCCCTTCTAAGGAAGTGTTTTGTATCTTGTTCTCAACCTACCTAACAAGTAGGTAACTTCTATCGGCTGTTTTTTTGTTTGTTTGTTTTACTGGTTTCCAAATGATCATTGGTTCGCTTTCTCCCGTGTTCTTGCCTGAACTCTATTTTATTAACCTTTCCTCACCATGTTATTGCCACCCCCGTTCTCTTCTTCCTGTTTTCTTCTCTTACACCCGGGGAACTTGGGTTTATGTTCCTTGTTTTGGTCTTTCCTCAGTATTCTCGTCCTGGGCGCTTAGAACCGGTCCAGAAAACCTGCCTGGGCTTACCAGCCAACCTGTGTCTTTTTGATTACAAAGAGCAGACACATCCCCACAGCAAAAACATGTCGGTAGAGGAATTTTGTGTGTGTGGTTTTCTGTATCCACTTTAATCTTTCGCTGACTCTTCAAACCAAATCAAGCAAAACCACAAAACAACAACAAAAAAACTGACAATCTTTTTAACAGTAATATTCTTGCTCCTTTCAGTTCTATTTTGATTCTGTATTTCCTTGCTAGAGTCAAAGGTTTATTGTTGTTTTTACTGAAATTGTTAATGTAACAAAAATATCTCTCTGTTGTGGTCATGGTGTTTCTCATGCCCATAGTTTTATTCTTGAGGAGAATGCATTGCTTTCTGAATTATTAGGACTGTCTTCTCAAAGTACTTACCCTTTTTTCTTAATGCTGTATTCGAAGTAAATGCTTGTATTTGTTCCTGGTAATATGAATCACCCATCAACCTCGTTGTTTCCTGGAATTTGAATTGAAAAGCTTGTTGCATAAAGAAGAAGCTCAATACGTTTTTGTTGGATGAATGGGCAAACCTTAATTTATGTCACTCCGGTTGTAAGAATAATTCATATCTTTATCTCTACGATATGACCTCAGCTGTAGCTAACATTTACCTGCTGTGTACTCAGGACACAAATCGCATTAGAGGCATTTTCAAACCGTAGTAGTTGTAACTTTGTCTTTCTTTAGAATAACTTAATTTAGATTTCAGGACCCCCTTCTCCCAGATGCCTTCTCTCAGATACTTTGGGTTTCCCCCTTTTCCATTTCATTTCTAAAAATCAAGGTTGTGATGGACACTGTTCTTAACCAATATAACTTCTCCAAACTTCTTGTTAACACAATACTGATACACTGGGCTGGAAACCGCTCACCTTGGCCTCCCTTTCTCTGTCTCCTTTGAAAATGGAGTAACTTATTCTGGCCAAGGAAGATGAAGCCAGCTGGAACTTTCTAAGAAAGCTTTTGCTTCCACATGGGCTGATGCCGGCTTCTCCTCTCTCCTCCTTCTTGCTTCGATCTCAGATGTGATGGCCGGAGGTAGGGCCACAATCTCGTGACCCTGCAAAAAAGGCCCCGAGTTGCAAGTACATTATCAAACGGTAGAGCCAGTTTGAGTATTCATCTGTTCTTGGACTTCCTGTTCCGTGAGAAAAATACGTGCCTCTTTTTAAAGGCCCCAAGGTTGTCTTTCATGCTACTTGCAGCTGAATGTATCCTTAAGTAACGCGGGGAAGTTGTGGTGCTATGGACGAAAGGGTTCTGCCATTTTTGGTTTCTAGCATCACACCTAGACCTCCGTAGTCATTGCACAGAAGTCATCCCCGAGACCCCCTGCACCTCGCTCCTGGTTATTTTGAACACTGCCACTTTCCGTTCTGGTTCTTTGCCATGATGGTATTGGCGGCGGCGGCAAGGGGATCCTCTCTTTTGGTACCACTCTGGGGTGCGAAGATGTTTGCAAAACTGGCTGTAGCTCCGTGGTGCGCTCTTGTCCTGGTAGCCCCCACTTAGCCACCCCTGTAGGCCTTCTTACTTTGCGCAGACCCTTCTTACATTAACTCTGGGCTCGATCTCACGACTCGCATCAGCAAGCAGAGTGCACTCAGAGGTTCAGTACGCCACTGTGCACTGGGGCTTTCTGCTTGGGCTGTCCCCAGCCATGATGGTCTGAGAATCCTAGCCCTACAGAGAGGCCAGTGGGAAAGAAGTGAGGCACTCAGGCGATCTTCAGCTGAGCAACCAGCCGACCGCGAGCCCAAACTGGCAGCCACGCACGGAGCCGCCTTGGGTGTCCCAGCCCAGGGAAGCCTCCAGCTGAACCACGGAAGAGCGGAAGAATTTCCTAACTGAGCCCAAGCAACCTGCAGAATCATGGGAGACAGGAAAATGCTTGTAAATTTAAGCACTAAGGTTTGGGATAGTTACACAGTAACGGATATCAGGAAAAGTTCCCTTCTTCTTAGATACGCCAGGATTTAAAGACTTGCAATATTATAATGACTAGCACAGCTATAAAATTAGGAAAAGAGACAAGTATTTGCTTTTGCATTTTTGCTGCAAGTCCTAGATATAATTTGTGTGTGCTTGGAACACAAGAAGCCTGATACATTATGAGCCAATTCAAAACACTACATTTTCTATTTAATTCTACTTAGCATTTATACAGTGCTCATTACCGCAGAATATAGGTCCTTCACAATATTATTATTTAGCATTTATATAACACTTTTGCTTTCAGCGTATGTTATAAATTATTTTAATTTTTATATTTGCCAAGTGCTTTGTAGTCCTTTAAATTTTAAAATTATTTCATAACCCTCTTCCTGTGGAAGAGAAAATATACAACCAATATTGGGCACAATTTATATCTTTCCTGACAATATGCCTATGCGGGCCATATAGAAACCTGGATCCAAGGCGATGAGTAGAAATGTAACATCAATATAATTGCAACAAAGGCCACACCAGAAAAGTCTGCATCGAAAAAATGAGTCTCAGCCAAGGTCTCCCTTCCAGCAATATCTCATACAAGTATCCCAGCAGCCATAAGTAGATTCGTACGGCAATTCAAGCTGGAGGCACTGCACCGTGGTAGACCAGAGCAAAAACTCTGACAGAGAAGGGCTTCGACTTTCCCGATTATTAGCTTTTCATCCATAAAATGGATAACCATCTTATCAGGTGATTGTGAAGACCGAGCTGACATGAGTAAAAGTACTTTATGTATGCCCGAGATGCTGAAAGTGCGTACAAATTAGAGCTATACCGCTAAGGTTGTATTATTAAGATTATTACTAAGATCTTATTCCTTAGATCTTGTTACTAAGATCGAATTGCTTATTGGGATTAGGTGCTAACTGAGAATTAATTTCTTTAGTGTCACCAAGTTGTCTTGGTTTGAAGTATGAAGAACTGCATCAGCCCTTTCAGGTTCTGAAGGTGCCGTCCACTAACTTGCCACTTTTCTTATACTGTCTGCAAACGAACACAAAGAGTGAATCGTCACAGGATTGTTGAATCCTCTGATCTTCCTTGCCGGCCGGAGTGTCCGCCTCGCTCCTGCGAGAGTGCACTCTTCTTTATCTCTACGAAAGGACACGTACTCTAGGGTTTCTCCACCCAAGGAAGCCGAGGGCGTCTGGTACTTCTGGTGAGCCAGGACTACCGTGCTGTTCCCTGGGATGCATGGCAGGGCCACCTACATAATACTTCCCTCCTCCTCACAATGCCAGCAGTGGCCTTGGCCATCAAGATTTCCCACTGCCCCCAGAGAGCGTTTGGCTAGTGCCTTCCAGGTTCGAGGAGGAGAACGGAACCATTGCTCCTTCGTTTCCCACAACAAGGAAGTTGAGAAATGTCTGCTAAATGGCTGGTTACACCTTCTTAGTGGCACAGCTATAACTTGTTCTCAATATTACACTCTGGAAGGGCTGCTTCTTTATAGAGCTGCACAGTTTCCTATGTATTCTTATGGAATTATACCATTATTTACATACCTGCATTGCAAGATGATCGGGCTGCTTCCTCAACTCCTCACTCAATTCGGAGGCCTGGTTTCCTGAGAGAAATCATAGTTTCAGCTTCTTTTCAGATATAGCAAGGCAGAAACCTGGGCTTTAAAAGTGGTTTGTGCTTCTGAATGCGTTCACACTTAATTGTTAAAAATGAAAGTTAGGGGTGCCTGGGTGGCTCAGTTGGTTAAGTGGCCGACTTTGGCTCAGGTCATGATCTCACGTCTGTGAGTTCGAGCCCCACATCGGGCTTTGTGCTGATGGCTCATCAGAGCCTGGAACCTGCTTCGGATTCTGTGTCTCCCTCTCTCTCTGCCCTTCCCCTGATCATGGTCTGTCTCTATGTCTCTCAAAAATAAATAAACGTCAAAAAATTTTTAAAAAACTTAAAAAATAAATGAAAGTTAAACAGGATGGTAATATAGAAACTATCATGTTATCTCTTTCTTTTCTTTTTGAGATTGTTAACCAAAGGTGGACAATTTTCTAAAATTCATATATACTTTCATGTTTTTAAAGTGTATTTATTTATTTTGACAGAGAGGGCATGAGCAGGGAGAGGCAGAAAGAGAGGGAGAGAGAGAATCCCAAGCAGGTTCCATACTGTCAGCACAGAGCTCGACATGAGGCTCGAACCCATGAACTGTGACAATATAATCGGAGTCCAAACCAAGAGTCAGATGCTGAACCAACTGAGCTACCCAGGTGCCCCCTTAGATACTTTCAAAATGAAATGTAAAATATCGGGTCCGTGCATTCGTTTCAGAAGAACTGGCTGTCTTTCAAAGGAGCATTTTCATTACGCATGTAGTTCTGTCTCTGTTTTGAAATTTGTTGGCCCTGAAAAGCTGTGAAAACACTTATTTGAGTATTTTGTTAATTCTTATGCAGATAACAGATAAAACTGCCAACTTTTCTGAGGTATTCTCAAACCACTAGACTTACTCATTCTCAGGCACTTTCGAATATTTCGACTTAAGGATTTGGCCCTCGTATCCTTCTCATCTTAGTCCTCCCCTAAAAACGAGAGCTGTGGAGAAAACCATGAAGGGCGAAAGCTGAACTAAAAGGCGAAGGTTGAACTGTGCCGTGGGCGTGAATGCGAAGTGTCGGCGGAAGACAAGAGCCAAGCTCGCTGCTCAGGTGATGCTTTCATAAGATTCTAAAGGCTGATTCCTGACCAACTGCGGCAGGAGACTGTGGGTCACTAGGGGGAGTTCTTGTAAGACGCCAGTAAATCACAGTAGCTGAAACACGACAGCAAGAGGAAGAGTTGGAATTCGTGAACGCTGATAAGCAATATTTAAGAGGAAAGAAAAGACAATAGGAAAAATGGTTGAAGCGAAAAAGAAATCGATGCTTGAATATGATGCATGCAAGAAGAAAAAATAGAAGCCCACATAAGAGACTATAAAGAAATGTGGAAAAGTCCGGAGATGAAATGTTGAATAAATATTGCTAGTCAGTTATAATCGACCATGGCAAAGCCACATGTTTTATAACTGAAGGAACTGACAAAAGCAAAACAACCAAGTCAGCATTGGATAAAGGGAATTGGGGAAAAGAGCACTTATTAATTGCAAAAAAAAAAAAAAAAGGAGGGAGGCTGATATTTAAGACAGCTGAGACAAATATGAGGAAATTGTGAATGGCATGAAAATGTTGAGAAAGTAGAATAAATGCTAAAGCAAAAGAAATGGAAGAGAGTAAATTTCCCCTTGGAGTCATGCTGGTGTTAAATAAGAACTAATTATAATGAGGGGCATCTGGGTGGCTCAGTCATTTAAGCGTCCGACTCAGGTCATGATCTCATAGTTCTTGAGTTCAAGCCCGGTGTCGGGCTCTGTGCTGACAGCTCAAAGAAGCCTGCTTCAGATTCCGTGTCTCCCTTTCTCTCTGCCCCTCCCCCGCTCACACTGTCTCCCTCTCTCTCGAAAATAAATAAACAATAAGTGCTAATTATAATGAAACATTACAGCCAAATGCAACAAGATGGAGAAAAAGAACCCCACCGACATAGAAGATCTAAAGAATAGTATCTGTGGCAGGTAGAGGAACACAGATACAACTCTTGATACCATTCCTATCAGATCAATCCTCTGCCAAAAACCCTCACTACTCCCCACTGCTTGCTGAATGAACCTACCTTCAGGGTGTCTGTACTAAAGCGTCCAGTCCTGCCTCCTCCAAGAGCTGCCATTTCTACCAGCAAGAACCCTCCGAACCTGTAGAACCCTGCTCAGAGCTCTTGCCTTCTGTCTCTTTCTTAAGATCTGTCCCTCCGCCATGAATGAATGTGCTCTCCCTCATTTCATCCTTTGTCTGGCATATACATCTCAGATCATATCCTCCCTCCCCTATTAATTTGCCTCCACTGCTTCCACTCTGGTCCAGAACCGTATTCTTGCCGTAGCCTCCTTTCTGTCTCCCCCAAGTCATCGTGCCCCTCTACAGGTGCGGCTCCTCCCAGCTGGAGTGGAGCCTTTCCAAGAGCAGACCAGAGTCTCTGTAAGTCTCTCTGATGAATGTCACCTGCTCAGATCTGCTTTCCAGGATGACCCTAGCCAACATTCAATGTACAATGATCAGAACAATTATGTATGCGTGGTTTATGGGTTTACTATCTGTCTCCCACACTGCTCTGGAATTGAGTGCTATCCAAGTGCCTCCATTTCTTGAGGATGTTAAGATGGACATCAGGAGTGTAGGATTTGAAATGAGCTTCCTCAACTGCTCCTGAAGCCCACTCTTGGGCATCGTCTCGACTCAATAATTTGGTGAAAGACTCTCAAAAAGGACCCTCGGATGGATTACCCAGATGCAAGATCCTCCCTCAGCAAAGAAGCCCTCAGTTAGGCGTGGTGCCTCCATTTTCTTAGGTGGGGCGGGAATTAACACCTCCTCAGAACATTCTCAGGGATCACATAAGGAATTTCTGACTGACCTTTATTTTTTTTTTTGAAGCTTATTTATTTATTTATTTTGCAAGAGAGAGGGAGAGAGAATCCCAAGCAGGCTCCATGCTCCACGGCGAGCCTGATGCAAGGCTCCGTCTCAACCATGAGATCATGACACGAGCCGAAATCAAGAGTCGGGCACTTAATCGACGGAGCCCCCCAGGCGCCCCAAATGGCCTCTTTTCTTGAGCTTCCATGGAACATTTTTTCTTTTTTAAACATCATATTACTTTAAAAAATGATATGAACAAAGTGGAAACTCAAATAGGCATGATAAAATCATGGTTTTAAAAAATTAAATGTTGACAGAAAAGTCCATTCTAACTCTTCCCAGTGATTTTTAGAAGTCATTCCTACATTAACTGAAGAACTGTAGCCTCCACTCTTCCTTCATTCTCAACCTATGGGGCATGTACGGGATGATGCTTTCAGGACGTATTTCACAGAAGGCTCCCTTAGCCGGGCTAAGATGCTGTTTTGCCACAAGAACTGGAGGCAGCATGGCAACCATTCTGGAGGGTTTATTAAGAGGAGATGAGCTCAGAAGGCACATTCATGTAACACACAATTGGTGCCCACGACTGTTGGCACTGTTGACTGGTAGCCCTGACCCAGTGTGGGTGTATGTCACTATTTGTGAGTTCATACCTGTCGTTTTCTTGTTGAATTTTTGCACTGTCGGCAAAGGAGGGGGTGGAGAGGGAAGACAAGAGGTCATCAAGAAGTGGTCCTTGTTAACATGGGCTCTTTGTAAGCACATTCTTTATGCAGACCTTCTAGCATGGTGGCAGGAGGGGGGTGGTGCCCAGTATTATAAATGAAATGGATGAACGTAGTTGAAGAAACTTAGCAAGGAGGTACCATAGCCTTGTGGTTAGGCACAGAAGATTCAGAATCAGAAAACTTTACATTCGAATCCTGGTTCTTTCTCTAAAGAGTGTCTTTTCCTTTACTTTCTAGAGGGAGTGGGGATGGGGAAGCAGCTTCCTCTAGTGAGGGCCCTTATTCCTCCTCAACCCCCAACTCCAAACAAAGAGTCTGGACTAGATTTGGTAGATGTCGCTTTATATTAAAAAAAAATTTTTAATGGGCATGACACAATCAAAATAAGATTTGGTGGAAATGAATTTGATCTAGCAGACAGAATGGAGAGAAGAGACAAGCGAAGAGAAGACTCAGGGCTATTGCAATGGTTTATACAAGCGCCCCCATGAACGTGAGCATGAATGCTGGGATTGGTCCTAGGGAATGGAAAGGAGGGAACGGAAAGAAAAACCAAAGGGATTTGGAAACTACTTTAAAGCGAGGGGCAAGTGGGGAGTAAATCAGCAAAAGAGATCGAAATTTAAGGAGGAAGGATGTGAAGAATTGGTTTGGCAGTGGGAAGGGACAGACGATGAGTTTGATTTCAAATAAGCTGAGGTTCAGATGCAATGCTCAGATGAAGAGAAAAAGAAGGGTAGTGAGTCAGGAAAGAGAACTTGAGTATGTGAGTGGAAGAACTGGGATGTTAGACCGGAACTGGACCGAAGGAGCAAGGATGCTTCCAAGATGGTCTGACGAAGGGGTTTTTTGGATCTTTAGAACAACAGGAAATACGGATCATTTAAGGGGATTAAAACAACAGGCAGACACCAAGTTTGGACAAAAGCATTATTCTATTCTTGTTTTTGTTTGAGTCTAGACATGATTATAGAGTGAGAATCTTGTCTTCGTCTTGAACTCTCATGGTCACTAGGTGGCTTTGAACGACAACAGTGTCCCGTGAAATTGTTATGTTCGATGGAAAAACACGCCGGCCTCATTGTGAGTGCCAGGCCAGCTTGTCGCAATGCCGGGGTCTAACTGATGGCTCCAAGCTGGCTCTCATTGGCAGGGGCTGCTTTTCCTCTCTTAATAGGAGCTCTCCCCAGATGCTTCTGTTACTCAGTAATTCATGATATGTGTTTGTTTATTCAACTAACATTTATTGAGGACCTCCTATGTGTTGGAAATATAATGGTGGTCAAAGCAGACATGTACTCTTTTTTGGAGATTAGAGCCACGGTAGGTAGAAGAGAGATGGAAACACATTAATTAAAGGAAAAAACATATTTAATTACAAGTTGGGATAGCCATTATGAAGGAAAAGTGCAGAGTTTTCAGAAGGTGTAACCGCAGAGCTAACCAAGCCTATAGAGTCAGAAAATTATGTCTGAGCAGAAATCTAAAGCATAAGTGGGGATTAGTTGGGTGAGAGAGGTGGGGATAGTTGCTGGGAAGGGTCTTCTGGGTAGACTTAATCTCATCTGCAAAGGCCCTGAGGTAGAGAGACTTTGGGGAAACTACAAGAAGGTCCATCTCGAAGCTATTTCCAGGTCTTCTCTTGGACCAAACAGTATTTATTCCAATACTCAGCATTCTAAATAATGAGTCTGAAAATCCAATGGGCTGTTTTGGAAGCCAGCTGGCTTTAGCTGAAGAAAACTGCATCACGGTTTGAGTTAATGCTCTACTGGTGTATAAGAAACAATAGTCTTATGATCTGGGAATTCATCAAAATCTGTGGCCGAATTTGAACCTTGAACCTTGGAGTTTTTAACTGAACGCTTGTCCCATTCCATCTTCTTGCCTCTTATTTCTTAATTACTTTCTTGTATTCTGTGTCTCTCATTAAACCCCTGCCCCTCTGAGGATGAGATTCTGTCCTATTCATTTCACAAGTCTCCTAGCACCTCGACACTTAGTGGATTTCATTGGCGTAATGAACATTTCTTGAGCTATGTGCGCAACAGCGCTCCACATTTGGATACAAAACCTAAAGTGATGGATTTCTAAACACCCTCAGGGAGTTTAGAGTCGTTGAAAGAAACTGAGCCACCGTCCTAAAAAATAAAACACCTTGGGGCCACTTTATCCCATTACTCAGCCTAAATTTCTACCATCACTTCTCCTACGATAAAATTATCTTCATACCTCAGAATCTAAGTAACTACTTTTAATAGTATTTTGATATTTTAAAATAAAGTTTAAGAAGATTACAAGATGGTATTATTGTTGTTAAAATCAAATGACTTAATTGTGATCCCATTTATAATTGATGCCTTCACCTTGGGGTATTTGAAAATGAGGCGCAATTCCTTTTATCTTTCCAATGGTGGGCCCTTGTAATGCTTGTACGAGCACAGGACTAAGAACTAGGAGCTCTTCATTCTGCCCCTGACTCACCGAGTTACCCAACGTAACCCCACCGTTTCCTCATTCGTAAAGTGAGGATAATAATACTTACCTCTCTCACTGGGGTGTCGTGAGTATTAATTAGTGTTTGTCAAGTGCTTTGAGATTTTCAGATGAAAGGCCCTGTGGAAGTCCAGTCTAGAGTATCATTATATAAAGCCTCCCCATCTCCCACTTTCACTGAGCGGCGATTACCAATTACAGCCAACTCTAAATGCAGTGATGCTACATTCAGACACGACAAGGCAAGTTTTATTGGTCCATTAGGACATGCCTATTTGAGTGAATTAGTCCTGTGAAAATGGTTACTATGCCAAGGACTTTTATTTTAAGCAGTTGTTGGTCTTAATAGTTAATAGTTAAATATTAAGCCCCTTGGAGCGGCCGGTTTCACATTTCAATTGACATGACAGGCCTTCATGACCATGCCATTTGTATCCGAAGCTTCGGCATGTGGCGTGGTAGAGCTCACTTCTCATAAAATGAAGTTAGAGTTACATGGAAGGCTGCCTTCAGTTTCTGAGAAACCAGGTGAAGAGTGAAGACAATGCTACCTACTTAATTAGGAAAGGAAGAAATGTGTCCCACATATAATTTTCTGGATTGCAATTTCAAAGGCTTCGTAACTTGTGAAAAAAATTAATTCTTTCATTAGAACCATATTTCATACCTGGCAGCAAGTTAAATCAATTCTTAGTACTTTTTTTTTTTAACTCTTTCGTGAATCTGTATTGATGATGACCAATGTTTGAGAATTAGCAGACTGGCGTTCGACTTCAGAAAGGGGCACAATTCTTACAGGCAATTACTGGATTGAAATAATGGATATTCTTTGAAGAATTAAAGCACCATTAATGTATCTTGTCCCAGGTCTATTTGTTTTTTGATCTACCGTTAAGACTTAGCCTTTTCCTAGTTCAAAAGTAACTGTTAGTTTCTTCTTCGGGAAGCGGGGGCGTTAGCTAGATAAATCTGTTTCAGAAGCTACCCGAGTCGTTAAGCGATCTTATCTGCGAGTTAGATGACACATTCATCTTCACATGAGTACAAGTTTCTTTCACAAAACACAAAATAAAACAATTCTGTAAGAGCCAAGATGCCTCAGTCATTGCAGAATTGTGTATTTTTAATTTGTCAGCGAGGCAAGACACAGAAGGATGAAGTGACAAAATTTTCCCAAGCTTTTTTTCCATGTAGAAAATAACGTGTTTTCCTATCTTGGAGATCACAAGGTAACATTTCATCCTGAATTCATACCATGTTTATAAACATTAGATGACCTCCTTTAGATTCATTCCTAATTTGTGATAATTTGAGTGTGAAGAGATGTAAAAACACCATTGTTCTGCCCATGAAAACAGAGTTCCTTAAACAAATTCATTGTGTAAACAAAGGAAACACTTTCTTTACATAAGAGTGAGGCCTAATGTTGTCTAGGGCCTGAGAAACCAGTTAGTGGCATTGTTGGCATACAAAGAACATGCCAATTATGAACGATTCTTATCTACCTATTAACAGACTAGCAGTCACTCCTTAACACTTACAGCCCATTATCCTGACCATAATTTTGCTGTTTGCTTACTAAAACACACACGCGTTATCTTTTTAAAAATCACAAATTTAAGTGATATAATGAGTTTTCTTCTAGGTATGCTTTACTAGTTAAAAAAAAATCGTTGCACTAACACGAAAATCATGTACTCACAAACACCACAGCCTAGAGAATGCCATTGTCCCTGAACTGGAAGGGGAAGGAGATTCTTATTTATTCTGGCAAATTCTGGGGAGGCCAGAGAGTAGAGAGGATGGTAGCAGATTGCATTTTTCTGGAAAAAAAAGAGTTTGAAGTTGTGGGGAGAGGCAGGAAGCATTCAGGAAGGAGGAGAGTGCAAACGAACGCAGGAGTGGCTGACATGCCACGTGGGCTCAGCTCAAACATGGCCTCCGCGCACACCTAACTAGGTTGTATGCCCAAGATGACTGGACGTGGTTGGAGGGCTGTAGCAGGCTGTTCAGCTGTAAGTTTAGAAAAGTCTCTCAGATTGCCCTAGGGCCTTCCAGACCTGGCTCATCATCAGAAGGACTAAAAAAAAAAAGAAAAACACACAAAGCAAAAAAGCAAATGCCATTTATTTTACTTATTTTTGAAAAGTTAAACAAACATTAAACATTAAAATCAAAAGCGGTTGAAAAGATCAACTATCCCCGTTTTCCTTCACACCCTCACTAACATAAAAAGGTTACTCTGAGTTATTTTTATGTTTCCTTTCCAATCTTTCATCAAATGCAAGCAAATATGAATATAAATTCTTTTCTTCCCTTTCTTAGCCCCAGGGCAGATATTGTAGTCACTGGGGCGCCTGGGTAGCTCAGCCGGTTAAGCGTCTGTCTCTTGATATCAGCTCAGTTGTGATCTTGCGGTGGTAAGATCGAGCCCCGTGTTGGGCTCTGCGCTGAGAGTGGACCTGCTTGGGATTCTCTCTCCCTCTCTCTCTGCCCCTTCCCTGCGCATGCTCTCTTTCTCTCTCGCTCAAAATAAGCGAGGTTTGTGCTTTTTTGATATTTCATTTAGAAGGGGTAAGCTTGGCAATCTATATCTTTATAAAGCTCCTGACTGATGCAGACAATCAGTTAGAAACCACCGACCTATGGGATGGTTAGGAGGCATGTAAGTTTGGAAGCAGGAACCCGGTTTGGAAGCAGTGGGAGTGGAAAGGAAGGTATGGTACACTTTCAGAGGTATTTAGGATCCTTAGTATGGGAAATTCAGATTTCATCAGGGTAACGTTTCAAAAATATTCATTCCAGGCCTATTCTATTCCTGGTAAGCCGGGTTTTCCCATTATGGCCTCAAACATAGGTGAAGGGTAGGTGTTGCGAAGGGAAGGCGGAGGACATGGGGCAGGGGAATGTTGGCTAGGTGGAGAAAATGCACGCAGGAAGGGGCCTTGGCTCCATTTTCCCCAGGGTGGCAGAGGAGGGTCTGGGTTTGCTCCCCGGGGTGTCTCTCAGGCAGAGAAGACACCCCCAAATTCTCCAGGAGCCTGCAGAGGGATACACATGGCTGTCTGCAAGCCTGCTAGACACCTACTGCACTGGGGTGACAGGTGTCTGACCTTGAAGTCTCCCAGGTAGACCACCCACAACGGAGACCAATGGGGGCCACAGCCATATGGTGGTGCTGCCATGGCACCCAGAGGGCTGAGATGGGTTCCTTAACAAGAAAGGAGGGCTGGGCTCAGCTGGAGCCATTTCAGCCCTCAATGTCAAAAAAAGATACAAGGTCAGGAAAGGACCGGCACCGACAGAGCCAAGCCCCCACTTTTCCCTGTCACCTTGATGTACACGCTGAGCTGCCATCTTGGATGGGAGCTGAGGGAAACATAGGAAATCTGAAAAAGTGAGCATTTATCCAAAAGAGACCAAGTTCTCTTAAACATATGCTCAAGTTAGTGGGTCAGGCTGAGTTTACTGCTATTGCCAACAGTGAAGAGCAGACCAATCACACAGGTGGAAAAAAAGAAGCGATTGTTTTTCCTTGCACAGCTAGCTAATATAAGTACATGTACAACTCCACGACAACTCTGTTCACACTTTTTATAGTACACAGGACTTCACGCTTTACCCAAGACCAGAGCATTCAAAGATGGCTAAGAGAGTTTTGCCCAAGGCTCAGAAAAGTGCTAGGAAAATATCTAGATCAGAGAAGAATTGAGTTGATTACAGGTATGTTTATTAGCCCCCTTTTTTCGGTGTTGTCATTAGCCTACTTTAGTATTTTACCGTGAGAGCACAGAGGAAGTTATTTCATTAATGCAGCTTTGCAAATAGCAGTAGCCCTCGATCCCTAACTGCCAGGGGCAATGAGAATTGGCCAACTGGCCTCTCTGCAGCCTGGCTGGAGACTTTGCTGCATCGCCGATGGCTGATAATTTTTAAAGCAAAATAGGGATTGCTCGCTTCAATTGGCACATTAGAGACATCATTGCCCCTTTAAGACTGGGAGAATTCCTGCTGTCAATAAGGCTAGGATTCCTTTGTAGAAAAAATTGACCCCCTGAGAAAACCGTACGTTCAGCATAGCTGGTTTCCTAGACCCGCTCCCTCCTTCGGAGCGGGAGAACTGTATCAGCAATTTCCAGCTCAGGGTCCAGAAACCATTCACTTACCATTAAAAAAAAAAAAATTAGATATGCATTTTACCAATTCCCAGATAGCTTATTCTGTCAATTTAGGTGAAGACACAGAATGAAGAAAAGACCCAAAAGACGTTGTTCCTGGTGGAAAATGTTTTATGTAGTCCAAGTTAGTCAGTAAGTGAGGTGTACCATATAAAGAATTTGATATAAACTATTTGATCACAAAGTTCATGTGGTTCTTAGGTAAATGGCTTAATTGTACAGTATTTTTTTTATTGGGTATACTTGTAAGATTTTGTATTATATAATTTGGTGGCTGTTGCTCTTCAATAAAGGCTTTTAATAGTAATATAAGCCTTGAGTACCTGGCGGTGCCAAGACCTCTAACCATCGGATGTAAATATTATTGAACCCATAAAACATCCCCCTAATTTCTCGTAATACAGACGTTACTTTTTTTTTAGAAAAAATAATTTTAAGAAAAAGTTGAAAACTAAAAACTATTTAAAGTAATATTCTTATTATAGGACAAATAATTCAGGGAAAAATAAATAATTCTGAATGAAAATATCACAAGAAGTCAAGAATTTGCTATGGAGAAAAAGGATTACTTACAATTGTTGAATTTGGATGTCGTTCTTTCCATACAGGTGCTTTTAAGTTTTCAGTTGTCTTCTGGAAAAAATTGTTTCTTATTTGCTCTCAGCCTGGGATCTCTTTACCTTAGCTTCAGCCTTTCCTCTCGTTTCTAAAAAGAAAAGCTTTCACAGAGGCTAAGTCTGAATTTTCTTTTACCGATTTTGTTTTGTTTTGTTTTACATTTATTCATTTATTTTGAAAGAGAGAGAAAGTGCGAGTGGGGTTGGGGCAGAGAGAGAGAGGAGAGAGAGAGTCCCAAGCAGGCTCTGCATTGTCAGCACAGAGCCCGACGTGGGGCTCAAACCCACGAACTGTGAGATCATGACCTGAGCCGAAATCAAGAGTCAGATGCTTAACCAGCTCAGCCACCCAGGCGCCCCTAAGTCTGCATTTTCAATTTGTTTCCTAGTAAAGGAAAAGCAAACAAAATTTTAGCTGTTTAAAAATTACTGAAAGTCAACCAGATGTTCAGAAAGTTGTCTGGGTAAGTGTTGGGGGACATTTCACATGGGTGACATTTCAGAGACTTCTCTTAGCTTGTTGGTTTTCACGATGGATTTTTTCCTCTTCAGTCCACTTTTAGAAGCATTTGGGTGGAGACAGGAAGAAGAGGAAGAGCACTAGTGGGGGAGGGGCAGAGAGAGAGAGAGAGACACAGCGTCTGAAGCAGGCTCCAGGCTCCCAGCTGTCAGCACAGAGCCCGATGCGGGGCTCAAACTCACAAACCGTGAGATCATGATGCTTAACCAACTGAGCCCCCCCGCAAGCACCCCATGGCTTCTTTTTAAAAATATAATTTGTAACTCTTGCAAATTTTCATCTTCTTATCTAGCTCCCACATGGGTGACCATGGAAATGCCATTTATTTACTTTGGGCCTTCGTTTTCTCATCTAAAATTAGAGAATTCATTGGAATAGTATATCTCAAAGGGGTTCTCGAACTTTCTTGTATAGTTGAGTCACTGGAGGGCTTGATAAAACACGTAATACTGAGCCCACCCCCAGAGATTCTGATTCAGATGCCAGAGGTCTGCAATGAGGCTGAGAATTTCTATTTTTTAACAAGTTCCCAGGTGATGCCATCCTGGGACCACACTTTGGGAACTACTGGTCTAGAATACCTTGATCCACCCATAACTCTCCCGCTTGCAGCGTGTTTCAATGTGATATGAGCATGTATTTTCCCACATGTAACTTCCTCAGAAGATTTTCCACCTAAGGCTGTGAAGACTAGCACTCAGAAAATCTACTCAACCATCCTTCATTGCGCTGTGAATTTTCCAAATTTGGACACTGTGAGAGTCAGAGTCACTCCCTTACATCCAAGAATGCATGAAAGCCATCTTCATTTCTGGGTCCATGCCTTATTTATTGACTATTAAGTGATAACCCAGCTCCACTCAGCTAAAACTTTCCTCCTTTCCTCCACACCCCCCTCCAATCTCCTCCTGTCTTCCTGGCTGATCTTAAGTCTTTGAGGGGTGGTGAGGAAGAATATCTCTCTGGTACAAGTCAGGCAGGATGTCGGTAAGTGCACGGGCTCCTGAAATTCTAGTGAGGTTGATGAGTTTTTATATAATCTCCCAGGTTGCAAAAGTCTATCTGTGGGCTCCATATATAGATGTCTTGATGTCTTTGTGGAGGATGCCAGTTCTGGAATGAACCCTTACACATGCCACATGTGATAAGAAATTGGAGAAATCCTTGTGACCAAGTCAATGTCCTCTGGCTTCTTGTTTTGTTCTGTGAGTTTCATCCTCATGTGAGGTTTCCCCAGACCAGTCATAATCTCCTCGATCAGCACATGACACCAAAAGCCTTGGCTCTCCCTACTGCGACCCAGGGGAACCCTGAGCCCCGAGCAAGTGGCAGTGGCTTGTTCTTGGTCCCCTGGATCAGGTCCCATGGGCTTAGACTTTGGGTGAGGTGGTAGCAGCAGGCTTCCTTGTGGCCCCCTGGAACCCCAAAGCTGCCATGAGTCCCCGGTCAGCCCGTGTCTGGCTGCACCTGTCACTCTCAATTTTCTACTTTTTCTTCCTGAATCTTCATCAGGCCACGTGTTTGTCAACAACAACATACCTGATACCGATATTCGCATCTCATCTTACTATTCTGCTTTGAAACAGGGGGAGGGTATTCTATGAGGGCCATGGGATCATGAGTTTAGAAATCACTTATTCTGGGGATTTTCAACTTTATCCGAGAACACCACAGTGAAAAGGGTACCTTTTGGGCCACCAGGAATGGTAAATGAAGCGTATTGGACAAACCTTTCACTAGCTTGTCTTCGTCTATTAAAGTTCTACATAAGATTTTGTTTTTTAAAAAGTAGCTTTAAAAATAGCAGTTTGAAACCACTGATTTGGTGTAAGATCTCATGGCCCAATTGAGAATACAGACTCAGAAATTAGCCCGAGGTGACGCAACTACAGTTCGCTACATGGAAGACGTGACCCCTACAGGTCAGGCCATCTGCTTCTCAGAAGTCTGTCCTCCGGACCCAGGTGGTGTGACTAGCATTTAATTGTGGGTGCTCAGATTCTTTCCTGTTATTTTTTATTCAGATAAAATTCACATCAAATGAACCATTTTAAAGTGTGTATTTTAGCAGCATTTCCTACATTCACAGTGCTGTGCAATCATCACTGCTATCTAGTTCCAAAATATTTTAATCCCCCCAGAAAGAAACCCCAAACCCGTTCATCAGTCTGTCCCCATTCCCCTGCCACGCCCCAGGCCCCAGGCAACCACAAGCGTGCTATCTGTCTCTGTCGTCTCACCTGTTCTGGACATTTCGTTCGAGGGAAATCATACAACCTGGAGCCTTTTTCACTAAACAGCACGTTTTCAGGGCTCGTTCCATCATGACACGTATCAGCACGTCATTGTTTTTTTATGGTCAAATAATATTCCACTGGATGGATGCATCACATTCTTGTTTATTGTAGTCTCTTGATTTTTATTTTCTCTTCTATGGTACCCTATTCTCGTTCCTGGGAGCATGTTGCCTATACGACTGAACTCATGGGACGGGAACAAAGGTAACAGCTACATTATCACACTCAAAGCTGGTCTCTGTAGCATCGAGCTGGTACTGACCTTGAATCAGGCCCTCAATCTCCCTGTGCCTCAGTTCCCTCAGCTGTAAACTAGATGCCTACTCCCTACACTCGCCACAGGTAATAATGCGTTAACACTCATTAAAAGCTTTGAGGCTCTCTGATGTTAGGCGCCATATGTCCTATGTAAATACGATGTAGCGATATAATAAGCATCCACCAGGAGTTCAGGTTGCTTTTTCTAGCTACCTTTCTTAAAACTGACAAGCATCAGTGAACTTTCCCAGGCATGCCGTGTGCTCTTCCTCTTTCCCAGGCAGAGCGGGGAACCCGAAAGGGCTCTCATCTTCGCTTTGTCTGGCAGTCAGCTGCGCATCCATTCTTGAAAGACTGTCGGGTGTTAAAAGCCACTGAGCACCTCCATTTGCTAAATGTAAGACATTCTGTTCCATAATCTTACTCGATCCTCACTGTGGCTGTGATGATATAGATGTTACTACAATCTGAATATGAGGCATGGGAGATGAGTGAAGTTCTGTGACTCAGGAACAGGTGGAGGTAAGATCCGATCTTTGTTGTGTGACTCTTTACCTCTGTGCTGCTCCGTCTCCTGAGCTGACTGGTTCTTATCATGAGAAGGTCTGAATGGCCATGTTGGACCCTGTGCATCTGCAAAGCCTTGGGAGAAAATCGTAAAATGGAACGGAAGAAGCAAATTGGACTGGGTTGAATAGTGTCCCCCCCCCCCCACTCCAAATTCACATCCACCCAGGACCTCAGAATGTGACCTTTTTGGAAAGAGGGTCTTTGTGGATGTGATTGGTTATGATGGGGGCAATACTGGCTTAGGTTGGGCCCTAAACCAAATGGCTGGTGTCTCTATGAGAGAAAGGAAGGGGAAATTTGGACACACAGAGACACACAGAGGGAAGATGGTCTGTGATGACAGAGGCAGAGATCGGAGAGGTATAGCTACAAGCCAAGGAGCACCACAGGTGATGGCAATCACTAGATGTTAGGAAGAGGCAAGCAATGATTCTTCTCTAGAGTCTTCTAGAGTCTTCTGCTGAAAGATTTCAGACTCCCAGCCTCCATAAATGTGAGCCAATAAGTTTCCGTCGTTTTAAGTCACCCGGTTTGTGGTATGCTTCAGCAGCTCTTGGAAATCAATGCACAAACCTTCCTCCATACGTTTGTGTGTGGATTCTTTCGGTGGACTGTTAATCTCATAAAGTTACAACTGAATGACAAAGTTTTCTAAACCAAACTGCCCAGATGACTGAATCAATGGAAAATTGAAACTTTTTGGAAAAAAATTCACTGCACATGCATATCCTTTAGCTACACGGCTATGATGCTTGCCAAGAAATGTTGATATAAGTGGGGGGCGGGGAGTAAAGGAATAAAATAACATATCTGTAACCCACGGGATTAAAGAGATAGATTAGAAACATAGATGAGATTTGGAAGGAAGTGAGGATTGCTGGTGTTTGAAACAGTTTATTCAATAAAAAAGGAGAATGAACTGAAAAAAGTAATATATTGAAGAACAAGAAAATGTAAAAACTTGTCTGAACCTAGAATCTTGATTATTACATATTTATCAAGACTAGTTTCCTGGTTAATGAGTCTGGACATAGAAGGGAAACTGGATCTCTCCTCTTGGGGACAACCGTAGGGATTAATTAAAGGCAAATATAATTCCTCATAGTAACACAGATTGGCTGTGGGGACTCTTTGGCTGATCTGTGCTTGTGTTGCTTTTTATCAATGGGTTCGTCTTATTCTTTACTGCTGAATTCTATGGCTGAAAAGAGCCTAATATCCAGACTGAGGGTTGGGTAGTTGACCGCAATTTTCATTCAGTAGAGTAGAAAAAGCAGAAGATGGTGACCTGAAGGTCAGATTTCTGTTCCAAATTCTCATCAACTAGCCTGTGGCCTTGGGTAAGACCCCGGTCTCCCCAAGTCCCAATTTTGTCTTCCGTTCAATGAAAGTGCAGAGCAGCAGGAAGTATAAAATACCTGCATATCCTAAAATGACCCTTCCAGGGAAGTGAAGAAGCCAAGAATTATATAGTCGCTACAGAATGCACAGCGATTGGGGTAAGGGCCAGACCGAACGGCATGGGTGAATGTGTTCTTCATTCTAAGTGGAACTGAGGATTTGAGATGAAGTTTCATGAAAGCCTAAGCACACACAGCAAATGAACGGATGATATTCCATTCCCTGTCGTGCCTGCAGGGCCAAGGATGTATAATATCCCCTGACATCCTGCATTAGAAGAAACTGACTTAAGAGTTAAAAGGACACTCTCGAGGAAACAGAGTAATGCATTGATTATTTTGTACCAAAACATCTGACCTGAACAAAAACTGCTGTCCAAAAACAGGGAAAGAGCAACGCCCACGCATTGAGGAAAAAGAAAAGGGGTTATTTTTGTAACCTTCCATGCACAAATACATGCATATAGAATATCCAGAATGCCTTGCTTTTGGTAGATGCTAACAAAAGATTGTGTGGATGAATAAATACTTGCCTTTTGCATGACACCATTTTCTCTTCTTCTTCAATTTTTGGCTTACTTTCATTTTGATTTTGTTGGCTTTTGCCTGTTTTATGTTTTGGATTCAGAAGCAGCATCCCAAGAAATGGATTGCCCAGACACCTTCCTGGTCCTTCCTTGACAGTTCCAAACCCACCCATTCAGCTAAGCTTTGACGAACCACACGAAACCCTTCTATTAACAATTCACGAGACTTTATTTTAAAAATAAAAGCATGTCTGTTCATCGCAAATGCAAACAAACAAACAAACAAAAACCCAATTCAATTTTTCCTTTAAGTCAAACCAACACTGAAAATCATTTGTCAGGGCCAAATTTGGTGTATTGAAAGTTGAGGTTATCTCCAGGTTGAATTGGGGCCAGTAAGGACAAAGTTTCGTTTTCTTGGCAGAATTGTTTTTATGGGAAACTGTTGTAGCCAAGATTTCTTCAGCAATCACACCTAACATAATTCCTGAATTCCACAGAACTGCTATCCTTTGTCGTCATGGATTTATAGTATCCTGGCAACCCAGGTCATTCGGTGTAATGGAAAACAAAGTTTACAGTGAGAATTTGGTAGAACTAGAGCTCGTCACGTATCCCTTTTGTGCTCTTCTCTCTTAAACCTGCTTGGATTATTGTCATCACTGATAGTGTCTCGGTCCTTTTCCAGACACTGTGACTATTCAGTTCACAAGAATATTCATCATAATGATTATAAAAAGAGGTTCAGATCCATGGATGAAAGGCATGAGATAAGTACATAGCGTTATGATTATTAATCCTGATTGTTGTTATTATTATGATTGCTGGCTGTTATTATAGTTTTATTGCAACTTCTCAGGAGTAATGGCCATGCTGACGATCTTGAAGTTTCTTAAGAACAGGACCCTTTGCTCATTTATCAGTTTTAGTTGACCTATGGCTTCGTTTAAACTATTCAGGATTTAAGTCCATTGAATTATTTGAGCTTAGTGAAAACACCTTCGGCAGAGCTGGGGGGTGAATCATATCAGTTTTTGTGAACAAGAAGCAAGATAACTCTCAAAAAAAGAAGTGAAAAGCTCTATTTATCCCCCTCCTATCATTATTCTGAGACAGAACATTTTCACTCTTTGGAAATCAACCATATTCTAACGAGGATAATTTGATAAAAATACACTCTTTTAGTGGTCTATAGGTTTTGATTCTAGGTTATATATATTATATATATCCAATTCGATGATTTTTAATGTAAATTATCCACTTTTTCCATGTTTCTGTATTTCTAGATTATCTATCTACTAAACAATGAATGGTTTATATACATGTAGTTTCTACCCTCAGTACTTCCCGCCCCAGCTGGAGAGAGAAGACAGATAAGTCAACAATTCAAATGCCTTATGATATCTACTGTGACAGAAATACACATAGTGCACTAATGGAATTCAGAGGAGAATCATCTAGACAATGGGGTAGGGGTGCCTGGTGCAACGAGATGGTGGGAAGGGAAAAGGGAGAGGAAGAAGTTCACAGAGCAGGTAGACCGAGTAATGAAAGGTCTGCAAGAGTTAGCTAGGGAAAGAAGAAGGATACATTTTATGATGTATTTTCAGAGATCTGGTGAGTCTGGAGAATAATGAGACTTAGGGCAAATGGAAGTAGGTGAGACTGGTCAGGTGACATGAACCGAGAGCTTCGTCCGCTGTGCCAAGGAGCTTGGATTTTGTCTTAAAGGTAATAACAATCCTTACGTTATTTTAAATGGAGACTTAGAGAACGTCATTTGAGCAAGACCATCTCAACTTTAAAGGGTGGATCAAGGAGGGTGGAAATGGAGACAGATTAAGAGATACATATAGAAATCTTTGGGGGAGTAAAATCAATAGAGCTCAGTGATTAATTGGAGATACAAGGCAAATGAAAGGGAACATTTAAAGATGATTAGCAGATTTCTGGCCTGCATGCCCCTGGGCACGATGGTGCCCCTTACCGAACTGGAGAATCCATGAGGAGGTGCAAGGGTTTTTAGGGAAGATGATAAATCCTGTTTTTGAAACGTTGAGGTGATAGTGTGGCGATTGCCTTCTTGCTTATTTTCTCCTCTCATTGCAGTGAGGATGGTGGGAGAGAGTAAGGGAAGAGAGCTGTAGGCAACTTTACTAAGCAACGAAGACCATTTGACTCCTCTTTTCATCAAAAAGATTCTTATTTATTGTTGAGTAGATACAGTTCCAGGTGTCTCTGAGATTTATCTCAGAGATATGCCAACAACCTTGAATTAAGAAAAGGACAGAAAAAGAATCAACATTACATGAAATTATATTGAATTTCAATAGAAAAAGGCGAGCACTGTAAACACTTAGAAGCCTGGGGTGGGTGGCAGTTTCTGAACTTGAGATGCTTGTCCTATATGGCAACATCACTGCAGATGGCGAGAAGAACTATGGGAACACGGGCCGCAGGTTTCAGCTCTGGAATGGACTGTTTGCATGATTTACAATAAGGAAAGCTGTCTTAGGCACAAAATGATCTTACTAACCTACTTCCATATCTATACTTAACAATTTTATAGTCTTTCCAAAGTACAGGTTTTCACAGAAGTTAACAAGCGCCTATAGCCCAAGTTCAAATCCTGACTTTCCCACTTTTTAGCTCTATGACTTGGACAACAAGTCCTTGAACTTCTTGTGTCATGGTTTCCTTATCTGGGAAATGAACTCCAAAAGTCATCACTTCATTGGATTGTGGTGAGATCTGAATGATTTAAATGTACATGAAGTACTTCGCACAGTATCTGGCATGACATAAGTTTGTAGAAATGCTAACTATGATTATTATCCTCCTAAACTGTTACTTCTCCTGGTGAGCACACATTAATTGCCTGAGTTTTTAAAAACTTAAGAAGGTAAAACAGCTTTTTTCCCCTCCAAATACAGTTTTAGCTTTTCATTAATTAGAAAAACATACCAAAACTTCAGAAAAGGGCAAGACAGAGTTATTTGTGCTCTGAAGTCTGTAGCTTCCCCGAAAATCAAACATGGTTGCATATGAGTATCTGGAGGGAAGAATGTAGACTTGAGGGGAAAATCTGTTACTGTCTCAAGTGTATTCACAAGAGAAAACTTTGGCAAAGTGCCAGTGGAAAAGCGGTGAGCAAATGTGACATGTGTGAAGGTCTACTTCCTCCGGAGAAATCACAGAACATGGCTGAGGAAGAGAAACATAAGTTTTGCGAGAGAAAATAAAGCTAAAGGAGAGGCCGTCATTGGAGTTTGGGAGGTAAGGATTCGTTTTCTTAAACATCTGAGGGATTTGGGAGATGACACAAACTTTAGGGAGGCAAAAATGAAGAATAAGCAGAGGGATCATTAATTCCTGGCCTAGCCCTTTATAATTCCTTTCTCAATTGCTAGCAATCACGTGGGGGTAGAGTAGTGCTTATTTAATAAACAAGAAGACTGAAATTTTATAGATATTCGTTCAAACAACAAAGATGTTGGCTTGAACATTTAGATGGTGATAACTCAGGCTGGACTTGATATAAATGGCAGAAGTAGCTATGGGAGACAGAGAAGTAGGGTATTAATGAACAGTCGTGTGTAGTATTTTCCTAGTACGGCTAAGAAGGATAATGTACCATTAAAATGCAGGCCCAGAAAATTCCTAAAATATCCAGTCGCCAGTTAGAATGTTTAAGAGTTGTAAGTCATTGTTTCGATCCTCCCCCCTTACCGTGAGTGCCTGCTCCACCCCTGTGTTTAGGTCCATATAGTCATGCTCTGGGACAATTAAACCTTAAAGCTTAAAATCAGATATCTAAAAGAACTAAACAAGGCAGAGATGGTTACTGGTGTAGCAAAAATCACGTTCTCCGTCGGATGGGATAGAGTTGCCACTAGAAAATGGCCGTCCTGCGGGGGACTACATTTCCCAGCTGCCTTTGCATGTAGATGGAGCAGTGTGACTATTTCTTACTAATGGTATGTGAGTAGAAGTGATGGGTTGTCTCTTTTTGGTCAAGGATTTTAAGATGTTATACTTCATGCACACTCTTACTCCTTTCACTGGTTGGATGCCAATGACAAGGCCCTAGGCTATGGTAGAGTCACAGACTGGAATGAGACTGGGTCCCTGAATCACTTCAGAGAGAAAAGTCATCAGGAACCCTCACCCGGGCCTGTGTGTGAACAAGAAATAAATGTGCATCGTGTTAAGACACTGAAATGTTGGGGTTTATTTGTTTCAGCAGTTCAGACTATAACAGTAAATATTATTTTCTCTTTAGTAAACATTTATTTTGTGAAAACATTTTTCTAACAGCCAGTCACGGAATTTGTATTCTCAGCTGCTTTCTGTGTATACTTGGAAGTCACTTAGCCTTGCAAGGCTAATTTTCTCATCTTCAAAAGGTGAATGAAAATAAAACAAAATTGTGTCTGTTGAAGTGTTTTCAAACTGTGAAGGGCAAAAATGTGAAATATTATTAGGGTTGCAATAGTGTTTCATAGCCCTGTGACATCACACATGCTGTTCATTCGGAATGCCCTTAACCCCTTCTCTTTTTAAGGCTCACAAAACTTCACTCTTCAAATTCAAATACTCATCTTCTCATTGAAGACTTTTTCAACACCTCACGTCCTCCCTTTCTCTCTCTCTGCCCCACCAGTAGTCAACTATTCCTTTCTCCTAAGCAGTGTACACATTATGATTAATTAACTCGACAGTATTTACCGATCACCTGTTATGTGCCAGACAGTGTCCCAGGAGTGGGTGGGACAGCAAGGGATAAGAGAAACAAAGGCCTTGCTTTTGTAGTTTAGATTCTAGTAGGGGAAGGCAGAGAATCAACCAATAAAGAAATTTCAGTTTTGTTTGTTTGTTTGTTTGTTTTTATGAGATAGTGACAAGTGCTGTGAAAAAATATAGGAACGGCATGAGAGAATCGCCAGGAGAAAGGGAGCTGTCTTCCACTGTGTAATCTGAAATGGCCTCACCGAGAAAGTGACGTTTGGATTGAGACCTGATTATCAGAAGGAAGGGGCTGTGTGAAGAGCCCAGGGGAAGTGTTTCAGGCAAAAGGGGCCATAATTGCAAAGAGAACCCATACCTCATGGGCAAGAACATGGAGATGCGTGAATTCTCAGTAAAGAGCATGGGTCGAGTGGTCCAAGCTGGGGTCGGAGGGGCAGGCAGAAGCTGGCTCCCGGGAGGGCTCGTAAGCCACAGAAGGGTAGGAGGCTTATGCTGGTTCCAGTGGGAACTGGTGTTGAGCAGAGGGCACAGTAAACCCCTACATGCTTGGGAGTGATGACACCAGCTAATGATGGGGGAGCGGACAGTGGCGGGCAGGAATGGAGAAGGTTAAGGGGAAATACTAAGGGCTGAGAAAGAGACGACGGTGTCCTTGGATCAGGGTGACGCAGAGGGGACAGAGAACAGTGACTGACAGTGTCATCAACTAAACGAGCAGATCTTGATTCAGTTCCATCAAGCTATGTGGCTGGAGAAAGGGCTCAAGGCAGAGTCTGTCCACACCCGTAACAGCTATGTCAACAAGACGGTAAGGATTAGAGAAGATAATATATATGTGACCTTTATATGGTTGTTACGGACTGAGCCCTCATCCCCAATGTGACCGTATTTGGAGACAGGGCCTTCACCGAGGTCAGTTAAATGAAGCCATTAGGGTGGGACCCTAATGCGATAGGAAGAGTGTCCTGATTCGAAGGAGAAGAGACGGCAGAGTGTGATTTCTCTCATTCTCTCTGTTATGAGAACATAGAGAAATGACAAAACAAGAGAAGATATCATCAGGCCGAGAAGAGAGGTCTCACCAGAAACCACTCTCGCAGGCACCTTGATCTCGGATTCCAGCCTGCAGAGAACTCTGGGAAAATAAATCTCCATTGTTTCAGCCACTCAGTGTGCGGTATTTTGTTAATGGACCCTGAAAGCTAATACGATTCTAACGATTTGTTCAGAAGCCTTCTCTCACACAACCTTAGGAGCTTCTTCAAGCCTACAATAGTGTCTCAGTCTCCTCTGCCCCCCAGGAGCCCAGTTCCTAGCTGCCTCGACAACAGAGTGACTGACTCCACGGATCTGTTTAGCTATGGAAATTTCCATCTATGTGAATTTCAATGTGGAATCCACGCTTTACATACCGTCATTTAGGGCCCAGCTCAAAAAAATTTTAAAGTGCATTCTCTTAAAAATGAATTTTAAAAACTATAGAACTCTTAGAAGAAAATTTCCGTGTAAATCTTTGTGACCCTGGATTAGATATAACATCTAAAGCACAAACAGCTAACATGTGTACATACATAGATAGTGTATACATATCAAGAAAGGGAAACGACAATCCACAGAATGGAAGAAAATATTTGTAAATCTTATATCTGATAAGGGTCTAGTATCCGGAATACAGAGGAACTCTTCCAACAATAAAAAGACAAAGAACCCAATTTAAAAATGGGCGAAGGATTTGAATAGATCTGTCTCCAAAGAATGGCCGATAAACACAGGAAAAAATAGTCAACATCATTAGTCATTAAGGAAATACAAACCAAACCACAATTAGATACCGCTTCATACCCACTAGAATGGCAATTTTTTCTTAAAAGAAGGACAGTAATCAGTGTTGGTGAGCATGTGGAAAAATTGAAGCCCTTGTACGTTCCTAGTGGGAATACAAATGGCACAGCTACTGGGGAAAATAGTTTGCTGTCTCCTCAAAAAAAAAAAAAAAAATTGAAAATAGAATTACCACAGGATCCAGCAATGCTACTTTTGGAGAAAAAGTTTAAAGTAGGGTCTCAAAGAGATATTTATACACTCACGTTCCTGGCAGCATTATCCACAATAATGAAAATATGGAAGTAACCCAAGTGTCCACTGGCGGACAGATGGATAAACAAAACATTTGGTAAATACACACAAGGGAATATTATTCCGTCTTAAAAAGGAAGGAAATCCTGACAAATGTTATAACCTGGCGGAACCTTGAGGTCCTTGTTAACTGAATGAGCCAATCACAGAGGACAAATACTGCAGGACTCCACTTATAGGAGCTACTTGCAACAATCGAATTCATAGAAATTGAAAGCAGAATGCGGGTTACTAGGGGCAGGGGGGGAAGGGGATGGGGCGTCCTTTGATGGCAATGAGTTCGATTTTGCAAGAGGGAAGAGTTCTGGATATTGGTTGCACAACGACGTGAGTATTCTTAATGTTACCGAGCTGTACACTGAAGATGGTCCACGTTACTTCATGTGTATCTCATCACAATTTAAAAAAATTTAAATGTTCTTGGCCATCGCGTGCATGTATTCACACATCACACAGACGTGGACACACGCACGCACCTTCTCTCCCTTGATTTCATTCATCCTCAAAGCTCAGGGAGGTTTCAAGGAAACAAAAATGTACAGACAAAATCAATCCAAATTCAGGCCCACCAGAAAGGCCAGAATTATCATGCGTCACACGACGCAAGGACCAAGGTTAAAACTCCTCAACTTTCGCACAGGCTATTTTGTCTTAAAACCCTGGACCTGAAATATCCGCCAGCAGCAGTTTTTTGTTGTTTTTTTTCTCCTTCCCCGTAATGGATTGTCTTCGGCCTGTCTTCTGCTGTAATCAAAGTTCGACTCAATAGTAACAAATGGCCCGAGTGTTCTGAGGCGCTACTTGACAGGCTATAATTAGAAACACTTTACTTGACCTTTTATAAGCCGCGATCCCCCAACAAAATGGTGCCGCATCACATTTAAAAAATGCGCTGGCATCTTTTGTGAGTGCGGGCAAGATTACAGGATACTTTTATTTTAGAATAATTACACTGTGACCTTCAGAGTTATTTGCAAAGGTCATATTCCCTTCACATCCCCTTGATTTCCTTTCAGTTTTTCCTTTTGTCCCACCAGACATAAATTTAGCGAAGGAAGAAGAAAGAGGGAGTATTTTTTCTGTGGCTGAAAACTGAAGAAGACAGTTCAAAGTCCCCATAGGCGCGCGGAGGGCTGTGGGCTATGATAGGCTATTTTCTACCATTTAGCTCTCGCATTATCACTGCTCCTTTTTGCTCATTATTCCCCACTTATCACATGCAGCATCGCTGCAGAGCCCAAATAGAGAGTTGTAATTACCCAGCTGCCACCTGATAGCGCCTCTTCTATCATCTTTATCTCACGAGGCCTTGCTGTTTCATCATTGGATAAGACTTGCCCGTGGCAATGCCTGCGATAGTGCATCTCACAGATACATTCAACGTTTACTCATTTATCGCAGAAAAATGCTGAACCCGGGCCATTATGAGACGCACTCGCCGGTTTATTTGTTCGGCGAGCTTACCGTCCCTCCCTTTCGCAGCAGCCATTTTTTCCCTTTTCTTCCTGCAAACACCGAGGCCGCAACCGGCGACCGCAAGGAAATTTTAATGGGATCGTGCGGCCGGCGGAGCGCGGGCCCGCGGGTGTGGCCGGGTGCGCGCGCGCGCGCCCGCGGACACCCGCGCGCCGGCCGCCGAGCTCCGCGCCCGTCCCGGACGCGCGCCCGCCGAGGGCCGCCGGCCGCTGTGCAGGGGCGCTGCGGCCGGGGAGCAGGGGTGCCTACCAGACCTGCGGAAGCGGCGCCTTGTGGAAAAGGTTGGCCTGCTAGCGGTTGCAAACAGCAGGGCCAGAGTTGATTTCTTTAAAAAAAGGATGAAAACATATAATGGGCACCTCTTTGACAAATGCTTGAGGTTTTCCTTCCTCGCCGTTGGGGACTATAGCCCGAGGACAAGCTTCAAGAATAAGTGGTGGGTGTGTGCACACGCGCGCGTGCACTCCGCACATGAACTCTCATTTCGGTTAGTGCGATTAGAGGGATGCACTTAAATGCACATTTCTATTTTATATGGGACAATTTTCCTACCCGATGGCCACTGCCCTTGTGAAAGTCTGTTGGAAATTCGAAAGGGTCCCTTTTAAGAGCTCTGTTGAAGTATAGTTGATATACCAAAAAAAACCTGGTACGTATTGAATGTGCACAGTGTGATGAGTCTGGACGCGCACACACCTAATCCATCCCCTCCAATAAACATACCCATCACCTCTAAAAGTCTCCTGGGTCCCCCTTTCGTGTTGGTTGTGCTAAGAAGGTTGAACATGAGATCGACCCTCTTGGCAAATTTGTGCTGTTAACAGGCACTGTGTTGTGCAGGACTCTCAAGAACTTACTCGTCTTGCATAGGTGGGACTTTTTACCCATTGGAAAACAAAGGGTTGTTTTTTTACTCTGGCAGAAAGGCCTATTAGGAAGAAAAGAAATTCTAGAGTTAATTTTCATAACACTCATATATATATATTCATGAGTTATATATATATATATGTATATATGGAGCGTGGTAGTAGTGAATCCAGCTAATACTAAATGACCTTAAATTAACAAGTGAGAAATGAAATGAGCAAAAATTATTTACATTCTTTTTAACAATGGCAGTTTCATTTAAACGCACTTTAAAAAAAAACTCAGTGAAAGTTCATTTTCATAAATAACGACTGGAAAACCCCTCCTTTAGCTTGTCAGACCATTTTGCAGGCAACCCTGCCCATTACGGAAAAGACAGATTTGTGCGTGTGGTTGGACGCCAGTGAGAGGGAAAATGTGTTGCTCACGATACCAACAAAAGGTGCACATTTCCCAAGTGTCGGATTTAAAATGTGGTTTTACAGATGTGGTTTGTAAAATTACATCCTTCATGAATATTTAATCTGGCTTGATTAATTTACTTTATGGGGTGATCTATTTAAAACAACAAACAGTAATTCCTCATAATACCCACTCCGTCTCAGCTCACTGTGAATGCGCGCACCCGCACTGATGGCAGCGTACCTGTTTCCCAGCTCGTTGGAAAGTTCTTCTGGGCCGGTATTGGATTTCTTTTTGATATCAAGATAAATTAGAATTGTGCCTTGCACTTCTGTGGAACCATTCTTTCACAGAGCAGCGGCTCTGAGGGAGACAGGCCTGAGACAAGTTCTGGCAGTCCCTGAGAAATCAAACCTACTACAGTTGCATACAGGTTTATTATTTACTTAAAAACTTTTTTACTATGTTTTTGTGGACACGGTAGCGACCGACTGAGCCACTTTCCTGGTATTTAACTTTTATTTGTCGAAGTAACTTAACCCAGTGCAGTTTTGGATTGCCTTAAACTTATTCTAGAAAAAAAGTCTGGAGATGATGTGTTCACAGTTCAAATATAATTTTTTTAAATGTTTATTTATGAGAGAGAGAGAGAGAGAGAGTGTGTGAGCAGGGGGGAAGAGACAGAGGGAGACGCAGAATCCAAAGCAGGCTTCAGGTTCTGAGGTGTCAGCACAGAACCTGACGTGGGGCTCGAACTCTCGAACTATGAGATCATGACTTGAGCTGAAGTCGGACGCTTAACCGACTGAGCCACCCAGGCACCCCTCAAATATAATTTAATCAGTGAGAAGACTATTTATTTACTATGACTTAAAATGTATTCCTGGGAAACAGCAGAAATAGCACATCCACAACGTAACTCCGAATTGAGAATCCTACTTTTAACTTCTACCAAATGGAATTAGAAATTGACGCAGGGTCCCCAAGGACTCTGCTCCCCGCCCCCCCGCCACGTGTATGATTCTCCATTGGCTCGAGGGAAAGACCTACTCAGTACCTTCACCAATCTTCTGTGTGAACCCCTGAAAGCTTTTCATCCCCTGTGGTTGGAAGCCTGGGGCAGAGAAAGCAGTACTGTGGTGGCCAAGTAGAGTTCAAATCACATAACCTCCTATATTGATGTGGGGCCCTGAGGAAGTTACTTAACCTCAGTTTTCTTATCTGTACAATGGGCAGAATAATAGCACCACCTTATAGGGAAAGCCATAGACTGAGTAGATATGGATTAAAGTAAGCACTCGGCCATTGATCACTCTTAGCTACTTTCACCTGGGATTAGAACGGTGCCCTGAGATGCAGGAGGAATGATACAGGGGCCAGGGGAGCCAGTGGGCTAGACATTGCCCTGCACTTAATCATTGTGTGGTCTCCGTGGGTGAGGCGAGTCTTTCCGTGGCACACTATTTATTGAATGGCCAGCGTTGTCTTACTCACGCTGAGTCACAAGAGCAAAGTTATTTGACGAGGAGATTGAGTCACACGTGGTTGTGCTTCTGACGGCTAAGAAGAACACTCTGGCCCATTTGTCCTGTTAAGCAGAGTTTTGGTGCATATCGTATACTTACATGGGCAAGGGAACATGGGCTTTTATAATACTGAGAAGCCAGGCCAACGCCAGACGTTAGGGTCAGGAACCTGGATTTATGTTGGGGTTTAGGATTCAACCAGAAAAGGTTACATTAAAATTAAAAGATTTTTTTTTTAATCTAAAGCTTTCCTCCAGAAAAGCTGTCTCCAGTGAGTAAACAGAATCCTATTTAGAAACGTGTGCTCTTTCTTCTTTTTTTGCAAACTATGATGGCCCTCAGAGGCAGGGTAGTAGCACGCAGCCCTGAGAATCAAGTTTGTTATGGCCACGGCCCAAAGACGAGGCAGAGAAATTTCCCAAATACACGGGATTTCCTCCGAGAATAGTATAAAATTTAGGTACAGTAACACTGGGCATACTGACCAGCCAGATAGGTATGAACTCCCTGCTCGGTTTAAGTGATAGCTTGCAAATAAAATGCCTTTCAGATATAATATATTTCTAGAGTAATTTAAAGGCCTGTCCTTGGTCCTCGTTCAATGTCATCGGAGAACATTTGGAGGGGATCTTCCCTGGAGGTGCACGGGGATTTCAGGTTTGTGGATCTGACCGTTTCTGCCCGGTTTTGAGCCCGTGCTCAGTTTTCTGTGGGACGGTGCGTAACTTAGATCAGATCTTCACAGGCATCCGTGTCCCAAGAACAGGTGAAGAATCATTCTGTTGCCACACATTCTCCAGAAAAGGGAAGAACAGAAAATCCAAGAGGAGAAAGAAATCCGAGAAGAGTGCACATGAAAGGAAAGAAAGAATGGGAACCCTCCTTTTTGCCAGGGAGGAGAAAAGTCCGTGCAGTCTCGTTCTCCCTCCTGTGTACCCTGTCAGGCCTTCACTGGCCCTTGCCAAGCCCTTTGGCTGCGATTCAGGAGGGCCCGACACTCGGGTGCTCACCCCGTTCTGGAGCGGCATGAAGAGGTTTCGTGTAAACCCCCACCCACTCGGGAAACAAGAGCCAGGTCATTAGTTTGAATTGGCTCGGATTTTTCTTTCTCTTTCAAAGAGCTATGATTTGTGTTACGTGCACCCTGACACAAAATGGCATGTTGTATCACGCGCATCTTAACTCAAGCTCCCTTGAGCCCATGGGTGTCATGCCTCCTGACTGCCTCTTACCACTTTGAATAAAAGGATAGGTGTTATTATGGCAGCTCCTGAAAGCAAGTCTATTGATCTATTAAAAGAAGCACTTTTAATTAAGCAATAATAGGAGGTGGATTCAAGATGCCAAGGAGTAAATTTCTATGAATGACTGCCAGGGAAGGGCATTGCAGAAACTTATTTGAGCCATTTGCCAGATTCGAAAGCTCTTCTTCCAAGAAAACTCTCTCCCCCATTGGAAAGCCTATAGAGCTGTAATTTTTCTGTTGCTGCGTCTTACGGACCTGCAGCCCGACATCAGCCATGTTTCAAAATGGATGGTCTCATCTACCTTCTCCTGGGACCTCACCTTACAGATAGGAGTTCATGCTTCATTTTGAGAGCCGTTTCTCCCTCGGGGAGAATTTGTCCCTGTTCCCACCCTGAACAGAGAAAAGGCTAATAAAGGAACAATTATAATAATCGGATGTCATTGCCTATTTTAAAATTTCAAACTCTTGTGCGGTTAGAAGGTCAGAGGTGGAGGTGGGGATCGAATAAAGGTCGAGCGAAGTCTCAGAATCATCGGTTCTTTCCCTTGTTGCTGACCCTTTCTGTGCCTGAGTGTCCCTGTCTCTAAAAATCAGTTTATTTAATTTCTTAATGACAAGGTCTTTCTCAGTCTTAGCTCCCTCCCTTGTCTTGTCATCACCTCCCCAGCTGGTAGGTTCTTCCTCGCTGTTCCTAATCTGTCCAGATTTCAGCCACCCCGAAGGACCAGCTCAAACCTACCTCCTTCACCAGAGGGATCTCCAGCCCACACCGATTTTCTTCTCTTCCCGAACTTGTTTACAACTCAGATCTGTGTCTGTCATGTACGGCTGTATGTCATCACTGTTTCACGAGTGTTCCTTTTGCGTTCTGAAGCAGACTGAAAACTCCCTGTTGGGACCGTGTCTTGAATATTTCCCGTATAGAAGATGATCACTAAATAATAATGATAAGTTGAATGATTACTTTTTTCTTGATGTGATTATCTGACGATCGTGAGCTGGACAAATTGGTAAGGCAGGTTTCAGCCTATAGTTGGGAATTTCTCTCTATATTTGGTTTCCTGTCATGGTCTTTAAAAAAAGGAAAAGAAGGGGCACCTGGGTGGCTCAGTCGGTTGAGTGGCCGACTTCAGCTCAGGTCAGATCTCACGGTCTGTGGGTTCGAGCCCCGCGTTGGGCTCTGTGCTGATGGCTCTCAGAGCCTGGAGCCTGCTTCGGATTCTGTGCCTCCCTCTCTCTGCCCTTCCCCTGCTCACACTCTGTCTCTGTGTCTCTCAGAAATAAATAAAGGTTAAAAAAAAAAAAAAAAGGAAAAGAAGAAAAAGAAAGGAAGAAAGAAACCAAGTCTATCCTAAGGTTTAGAAATTTAGATAATTTAGTGGAATCACATGAGTAGGGTTAAAAAGAACTGAAAAGGTCGCAAACAATTTGAGTAAGCTCATAGGAGTCATTCTGGCACACTGTCATTGGTTAAAAACCAAACTTGTGCTGGGCACAGAGGTAAGCAGCTTCATACATGCCTCTTGCCTTTCATTGTCACCCCGCCCACGAGGTGTGTTATTATCCACATGCTACAGATGAAAAATTAGACCGGAGAGTGTGCCTGATTTGCCTATGATCGCCGTGCTGTCTCAATGCTGGGAGTTCAGCTGGGTATCAGACTTTAAGGTCCATTATTTTCTTGTAAGTAGGCTTCACACCCAGCGTGGAGCCCAATACAGAGCTTGAACTCACAATCCTGAGATCTAGACATGAGCTGAGATCGAGAGGCGACGATTAACTGACTGAGCCACCCATGTGTCCCCCGTCCGTGATATTTTTTATGTTTATTTATTCGTTTCTCTCCTTAACTGTATCGAGAGTCATTGATAAATGTAACTAATATAATATGTGTTTAAAGTATACACTGCGATGATTTAATATATATGGCGGAATGATTACCAAGACGGAGATAACTGACACATGCGATCACTTCATGTGGTTAACTCTTTTGTTTTCTTCGTGTGTGTGTGCGCGTGTATGTGTGTGTGCTGTGTGCGCACGCGCGCCCGCGCGTGTGTGGTAAGAAGCTTAAGACCTACTCTCGGCAACATTCAAGTGTACAATACTGAACTAGTAACTATAGTCACCATGCTGTATATATTAGATCTCAGAACTTATTCTCCTTAAAACCGAAAATCTGTACCCTTTGACCTGTATCTCCCCACCGCCCCGCCCCCCAACCCCTGGCAGTCACCACTCTTTCTGTTTCTATGCAATCAGCTTCTTAAAAAATTATTATTATTCCACATATAGGTGAACCCGTGCAGTAATTGTCTTTCTCTGTCTGGCTTATTTCACTTAGCGTAATGCCTTCCAGGTTCCCCCATGTCACCACACGTGGCCGGATTTCCTTCTTTCCATGGCTGAATAATGTTCGTGTGTGCGCGCGCGCAGCGCGCGCACTCGTGTGTGCGTATGTCATCTTTATGCACTCGCCTGTAGAAATCATTTTCTGACCTGCTACTTCCTACAAAATACTCAATTATTGTTTAGTTGATAGGTGAGTCCTACATGTAGATAAACATTTTTCTTAATGGTCAACACCAAATTAGGCCTTTATTCATTTATTCTGAGTACTTCCTAAATGCCAGGTTCCATCCTGGCTTTCAGAATGTGGTGTCGAACAAGAACTTCCTTCATGAAGTGTATGTGCTTTAGATACTGGGAGAGACCGACACACTAAGGGAGAAACTGAAATGTGACAAATGCCGTGAGTGATGCTGAAATGAGAGCCTAATGATGAAAACGGTTCCTGTTCTCCGGGAGAGTACGTGAAGAGGTGGTATCGGGTGAGGGTGGGAGATGAGCCAAAATATAGATCAAAACTGGATTGTGACAGAATTTATATGCCACATAAAATTTTAGGATTAGGCTCATAGGAAGACACACAGGTAATTAAGCAGAGAAATGACATAGTTACATCTGTAATTGAGAAAAATGGCTGGAGGCAGTGAAGGAGATGAACCGAAAGCAGAAGCCATGGAGGTAAACACTAATTAAGAGGTTATTGGAGTGGTTGAGCCCAGAGATCACCGGCGGTATCTGCGTACATCTGAGTATCTGAGCGTATCACCAGTGGTCTAAGAGTACTGACAACGGAGGGCAGATGGATTCCAGGACCATTTCAGTAAATGTACAAGATTTGTACAAAAGGTTGCACTTGATGTTAGGTATAAAGAACCTTAGTTACTTCAGAGGTTTCTGGCCTCTGTGACGTGGTGGATGGTGTGGCCTTTACTAAGATAACAGGGAAAATGTGTTTTGCTTTAGCCGAAGTAGGAAATATGAATTAGTTGCCTGTAAAAGAGGCAACTGCTGGAGAAATGGGCTGGAAATCATTTCCAAAGAGGTGGTATTCAGAAGCATAGAAGTGGACAGAAGTTTCCACTCTGGCTTTGATAGGTGAATGTTCCAATATGGCAGGCTAACTGGCCAAAGGTGGCCCTGGTTTGGGCAGAAAGCATGAGCCAGTCGTATTATTCCTGATTCCTTAGGGGTCTAACTTCCAGCGGAGAAAGTTAGGTTTATTTTGCCACTGCATTTCATGGCTGGCATTTCTTACGAGCTGTACGTACAGCCCAAGCAGACTCAGACAGGTGGTCTAGTTCCAATTCTGAGCTACTGCAAAATGAGACTCTAGACTTCAACAAAGACAGGGAGAGACAAGAGCTGACCCAGGAGTTTGCATTCATCCAACTTAGACCTAAAGCTCTGAGCTCAACTTCTAAGAATTAGAAGAATTAGAATTAAGAGCTCTCCTTCCTGACGGTGTTGCTGAATCATGGGCCCACTAGCGAACTCTGGGGCATTAGGACACTTTCCTTTGTGTCTTTACCAGACAGAAAATCCTGTGGCCACTTCAGGTACCTTTGAAACCTATTGTATATGTTTCATAGCGTGAAACTATGGCATCTCCGCAGTCTGTAGGTCACGCCTTCAAAGAGGCTCTTTCCGAATATAAAGTATGGGTGAAGATTGACTCACATTAGCCCCCATATCAGAGGTGTCTTTGCAGAGGCGTTAGGAGGCTAGACTCTCTAAATCCTGGCACCATTAATTACTGTCTCTGAGTTTCGGGCAAATAGCTTACCTGCTCTATGCCCACATTGCCCATATAGGAAATATGGCCAATGACAGCACTTAACTCAGGATTAAATCAGACAATCTATTGTGAAGTGCTTAGAATAATAACCCATCACATTGTAAGCACCGGATAAATATTAGCTCTCATTATGTTTTGTTGGATTGATTCACTGAGCAAAATAGTCAGGCCTGCCATTTCTTCAGAGTATTCTTTTAAGGCTTGTTAAGATTTCTGTGACTCTGGGGACTTTGTCCACCGCCTTCACAGTTTCAGTAGAGATGCGTCCATAGGGCAAGTAGGACCCTGGTTGTGTGAGGACTTGGAAATGACAGGTCATTGTACTCCTTTTTCCCAAGCACTTTCGTTTGGCAATTTCTCTATCATTAAAAAAAAGATTAACACTTGACATGATAAGAAAGTGAGACCAACAAAAACCTTCGATCCAGGAGATAGGATAAGACAGAAAGTCACAGGCTTCTATGGGCCAGACATATAGCAGGGCTGACTTCTAGGGAAATGCCTGCTGGTGACTCAGTTTATCTGTAAAAGACAAATCAAGCAGAGACTAATCCTGAAAGAACTGGATTAACAGTGTTAAAGATTAGATAGGAAGGAACGGCATTAAAGGGAGAGGTTGTCACGTCAATAAGAATGAGGAATAGAATGACCCCAGCCTGAATAACCTCATCCGATCATTTGGTTGATGTGCTGTTGATGGAAAAACATTGAAGAGCAAAGAAAAAGAAGTCAAGGGACCGGCACGTCCCCCTCGGGCTGGCTTTCAGCCTTTCCTTGGCAAAATGCGAGGGCTGAACTAAATGACCTCCGTGGCTTCTTCCAGCGCTGCCATTGTATCATCGTACAATTCCGCCGCGGAGAGAAAGAGGAGTTCAGGGCTGGAGTTATTATGTATGTACATCCACACACACTCAGGTACCTAATCACGCACAAACATCACGGCTACTTATTATTTTCTCAATTATCAAATTTTAATTTCATACCCCTTGTGTGTTAGTGAGGGTTCAGTTTTGTTCCTTCCCAGCAGTTATGATTTTAATCAGCCCGGAGCCACACACTGTAAGACCTTTCCCACGTTTGCTCTTTTTGTCATTCCCTTTGTTTCGCCAGAGCAGTTAAAGGGAGAATCCTGCAGATGAAATGAGGCCGGGTGCTTATCTTTTTCTGGGCTGAGGAGCAGGAAGCCTGGGAAGACTGGCTTCCCTGCAGCTAGGTTGGGGGAAGAGCACCTCACGGGAAGGCTGGATGGTGTTGGTACCAAGAGAAGAAAGCAAGCACTGTCCAAGGATCTAGTGGTTAAAGGAAGAGAAGGGACGAGAAAAGGAAAGGAAAGAGAAAAGAAAAGAAAGGAAGAGAAAAGAAAGGAAAAGAAAAGAAAGGAAAGAAAAAGAAAGGAAAGGAAAGGAAAAGAAAGGAAAGGAAAAGAAAAGAAAAGAAAAGAAAAGAAAAGAAAAGAAAAGAAAAGAAAAGAAAAGAAAAGAAAAGAAAAGAAAAAGGAAAATAGAATATAGGCCACGGACTACCGGTCTGATCTAGAGCAGGGCTCCGGAGCCAAGGCCCATGTACAATGCCACGTTATCAAAGAGTGCCTTGCAAGCTCTAAAAATATCTCAAGAAAAATTGCCTCTGAGAGTTCTGAGAGGCAGCCACTTATCTGAGACTGGCGTCCTCTGGTTTTGTTTTTGTTTTATTTCATGTCAGACACATTCAGAAAGTTTCGCTCTTTTTGGGCCTGGGTTGCCTAGTTAACCACTCGATGCCGGAAATGGTCCATTTCTAGTTCTCTGTTATTTTGAGCTCATTTTTCACTTCTTCAAAAAAGCCTAGACAGATATGCGATAAAGTATTCGTACATAGTAAATCCCTCAAAAACTAAAAAGTCCGCGTATTAGTTTCCTACTGTGGCTGTAACAAATGGCCACGAACGAGTGGCTACAACGACACAACTCTGGAGATCAAAAGTCAGACTTGGGTCTCACTGGGCAGATGCCCGCGTCAGCAGGGCTGCCATCTTCTCTGCAGACATCAGGGGAGAATCCATTTCCTTGCCTTTTCTGCTTTCTGCAGGCCACCTAGATTCTGCGACTTGTTCCTCCATCCCTCTGTCCTTAAGGTCAGAAGCACTGCATCTCTTAGACTTTGCTTTCACCACCGCGTCTCTCTGCCCACGGCCAGGACGAGTTCCCCAGTATTCAGGTCTCATGTTAAGATGGTGTTTCAGGGACAATCCCGCGTCATCTCCCTAGTGCAAAGGCCTTTAACCGAATGACAGCTGCAATGGATATTTTTGGGGGACGTGGGGCGTTATTCTGCCGCTGATCGTGAGTATTCTAATTAACCTATTTTAAAATAATGCCCAGTTGGAGGTTTTTTGTTCAACGAGCCCCACAGGATGCTAGATAGGCCATACTAAGATTCTATCTAGAATCCAAATTCTTGCTTCTTACAGTCATGCTCAATACACAGTACACCTATGTCATTATTTCTCCCTATGTTATTATTTACCCTTGGGTTATACAGTAGGGTGACTCTTATTTCCCTTGTGCACACACACACACACACACATGCACACACACACACACAGTATCACAGTATAGGCTTCCTCAGTTGAAGAGCACATTTCTTACAATCCAACACAGTATTTCTCTTTCCCTGACTGACTTACTTCACTGGCATAATACAGTCTAGCTCCATCTAACGTCATTGCAAATGGCGAGATTTCATTCTTTTTGACGACTGAGCAATATTCCATCGTGTGTACGTACCACGTCTTTATCCATTCATCGGTCAATGGACATTTGGGCTCTTTCCATAGTTTGGCTCTGCACTTGTGCTGAGTATCAGGGATTGTATGTAAGTGCTGAATCACTCAATTCTACACCTGAAGCTAATATTACACTGTTTGTTAGCTGAAATTTAAATAAAAACTTTTTTAAAATACTCAATAAAAATGTAAGCAACTGGAAGTCTGATTTACTTCTTAATGTTCTGTGTTCCATGATCTTGCACACAGAATGTACTCTAAAGATCTACTTGAACAGTAGTTCAGTGATTTCTCTAGAGAAATTTGTAGGTGTAAAGATAGCTCAAAATCTGGGAGACGTGGAAGGCAGAACAGCTGATTGTCTCATACGTAACACCTGACGAAAGGGCTTGTAATACATCAATCCCAAAGAGCTTCATTGTGTAATCCATATTTTCCCTTTAAAAACGTGTTAATAAAAAGTTTAGCATGATATAAACAATCCTTCTGTTTTCAAACTGGAAACAAAAAGTATTTTCGTATCTGCAAAGAAAATGTGCAAGTGCAAATTATCCCCTATTAACATTCTAACGAACATCTTTTTCCTATTTCCTTGTGCATGCAGACTCAATTCTATGTACATAACACAATGCAGATTTTGTTTCTATTGTTGACATCCAACAATAAGTTTTTGAGTTTTTTCTATGTCCGTGAATATAAATATACAGATGGCCTTTAACTTACGACGATTTAACCTACACGTTTCTGACCTTACGATGGCACGAGAGTGAGGTACACTCAGCAGAAACCACACTTCGAAGTTTGATTTTGATCTTTTTCTCAACTAGCGATGTGTGGTATGATGCTCTTTCAGGATGCTGGGTGTTGGTACTTTCTGTTGCATTTTTGAAAAAGTGGGATTGATATATACTCTCTAATTTTAAAACTAATTTTATGATCATTGGCTTCACAAAGAGAGCTTAGAGACTGTGTTTCTTCCTAGTCTGAGAAGTTTAAGTAACAAAGATTCTGTGAAGATTTGATATCTCCCAACTCTGGAACAAACTAGAACTAGCACATTTTGTTGTGTAGAGAGGAGGAGGTAACGCTGACATCTATTTCTTCCATAGTTACTAATCTGTTTTTTTAGGTTTTGTGTTTCATTTTTGTTCATTTATATTTTATAGAAATCAGTGAATTAAGCACAAATTTAACAAATTTGGAGCGCCTGGAAGGCTCAGTCAGTGAGCATCTGACTCTTGATTTCAGCTCAGGTTCTGATCCCAGGATTGTGGGGTCAAGCCCATGCACTGAGCATGGAGCCTGCTAAAGATTCTCTCAGGGTACCGGCGTGGCTCAGTCGGTTAAGCATCTGACTTCGGCTCAGGTCATGATCTCACAGTTCATGAGTTGGTGCCCTACATCGGACTCTGTGCTGACAGCTCAGAGCCTGGAGCCTGCTTCGGATTCTGTGTCTCCCTCTCTCTCTGCCCCTCCATTCTCATTCTCTCTCTCAAAAATAAATATTAAAAAATTTTTAAAAATGATTCTCTCTCTTTCTCCCATTGCCTCTCTCCTCTGCTCACACTCTCTCTCTTTCTTAAAAAGAAAAAAAACTAAAAAACCAAATTTAACAAATTTGCATGGCTTTCTTCAAAGTACTTCATCATAATTCTCTAATTTTCTCAGCATCTGGAGGTGATTCACCCATTCTTATTCCTAATTTGGTTATTTGTGCCTTTTCTCTATTATTTATCAGGCTAGCTAGTGAATTATTTATTTATTCCCAGCTTTATGCAGACATCATTGACATATAATACATAAAAGTTTAAGATGCACAATGTGATGATTAGATACATATACCTGTTGCAAAACCATTACCAGAATGTTAGATAACATATAGTAATTTGTTAAGTTTCTCTTTTTTTTCTTAGGTAAGTAATTATTTGACTTCTTGTATAAAAAGTACAGCATGATGAAATCCAATCAAATTTACACTGATAATTGAAAAAAGTCTTAGCAAAAGGTGAGATTAGGAGACTAAACAATCCAAGAAGTTACCAGTTGGGGTCAAATGGCTCCAACGGGAACATAGGGCTCCAGAGCTTAGCAACTTTCTCTGAAAGACAAATATGTCAGGAAATAAGAATGTCTGATTTGGAATTGAATATGGAACTGTAGCTGCTCATGGAATGTACATACAAGATTCACTTTGAAATCAATTTTTTTTTTACCTCATTTTTCCTAATTCCTTCCTTGCCCCATCTTTCCGTCTTTTTTGGCCATGCCATTCACCTTTCTCACGTATCAACAGGAGCTACAAGGAAAGTTTGTAATCAGCTATTTTATAGACTGCCTAGGTACTGCCAAAACGCATTCGACCCGAAGATTCTGTATAATTTTTGCCTGGAGATGAAAGGGAGCCTTTTTAAGAAGCTACACCGTGGGTGAGGGTGAGGGACAGGGAAACTGCTGGGTTTGCAGCATCTGTTCTGGGAGTCAGAGGCCATCATCCGTATTCTATTCGGCCTCCAGGAGTCAGTGAGCCTCACCCTCAGGGCTATCGTGTTAGAGGTGAAGGGGATGAGGAGCAGAAGTAGGGGTTCCTGTGAGTGAGATACCAGTAGTAACCATTTCAAAATATTGTTCATAAATACAGCATCTCATTTAGTTCTTATGGCGACTGAGCCGGGTAGGTATTACCATGTAACGAAGGTAGCCAAATAGTCAGGCGTCAGAACTAGAAGACGATCCCAGTTCCTGCTGACTTTAAAGTTTCTCTCTCTCTCTCTCTCTCTCTTTTTTGTCATGCTGTATCGTCTTTCTCCCTGAGATCCAGGAAGGCCTGGTACAATCGTGACAGTCTTGTATACAGGGGCCACCATTAGATTCTCTGCAAATCCCATTGACTCTTACCAATACACCATTATTTGTTGTCGCTCAGATAGACTCGGCCTTAGTAAAAAGTTACCTGCGTGTGTATGATCCGGAATGATAACTATCCCATAAGAATCGATATGTAACGTGGACCTACAACCATGACTGCTAGATATCATCGCTGGGGAAACTTCTGGACATTTCTCTCCATGTCCCACCAGCTTGCCTCACCACAAGCCCGATGGAAGGCCCTGTTTTCTCACACAGAACTGTCAACTTTCATTATCTAATCTTTGGTGCCATTGACTTTATTATTATTTTTTAAAGTATTTTTGAAAGAGACAGAGAGACAGAGCGGGAGCAGGGGAGGGGCAGAGAGAGAGGGAAAACCAGCATCCAAAGCAGGCTCCAGGCTCTGAGTTGTCAGCACAGAGCCCGACGCGGGGCTCGAACACACAAACCATGAGATCATGGCCTGATCTGAAGTCGGATACCCAACCAACTGAGCCACCTAGGCACCCCCACATGAAACTATTTTTTTAATGTTTACTTATTTATTTTGAGAGAGGGAGAGCCTTTGCAATCAGGGGAGGGACAGAGAGAGAGGGGGAGAGATGGGAGAATCCACGCTGTCATCTCAGAGCCTGATACAGGGCTCCAACTCACAACCCCGAGATCATGACCTGAGCCAAAATTAAGAGTTGGCTGCTTCGCGGACTGAACCACCTAGGCACCCCCACATCAAACTATTATTAAGGAGGAACCCCTGGGGAGTGGACTTAGAGACGAAGAAGATAGGGAGAGAGGAATTATTATTTTGTCAAATAAGCCTGAGTTACTCAGGAAATGCTTCATGCAATAGAGAAAAGCAACGCTGGGGGCGCCTGGTGGGTCAGTTGGTCGAGCATCCGACTTTGGCTCAGGTCACGATCTCACAGTGAGTTCCAGCTCTGGGTCAGACTCTCCACTGCCAGCACAGAACCAGCTTCTGATCCTCTGTCCTCCTCTGTCTCGGCGCTGTTGACTTTAATTTTTACTAGAGTGGGAGCAACTAGTACTTCCAAGTTCTGGATCTACAACATTTTGCATAATTTCTGCCGCATTTGAAACCAAGTATATGTATATATATCTCAATAGATCAAATATTCTTTTACAGGTTCCAACCACTCTTTGAAATAAAATGGGAAAGACTTAAATTTAGCTTCCTAGCTCACGTATTATATGAAAAATCACTGAAAGTAATCCTTTCACACTGGAGACATTTATGATCATTTACAAACTATAAACCGATTAAGGAGAAATGCAACAATCACTTTTAATTTGGAAAAATCCAATCTGTGGAGGCAGACTAACTCGAAATGACATAAACTAAAGTCTCTGCCAGCTGGGGACCATCTTCCATCCAAATTGTTAGAGCACACAAGAGCTTACTAATCCAGAAGCATCTACCAGTTTAGTAAAACCACATCAAGCCTCAGCCAGTCAAAGAGCTGACATGAGCTTTGTACTGTAATTGCGTATCTGCCAAATCTGTGAGCGATACCAAATTGGAAACCTTTTCCCCACTGCTTTGAAATGTCCCCTTCTCATACACCAATGCTCCACGCAGTTTTCAGTCTCTTTCCAGACTTTGTTCTGGTCCATTGCCTTGTGTGTTCATATTAATATAGTAGCTTGATATTTTAATATCTTGTAGGACTTATCCCTCTTCCATATTATTCTTAAACATTTTAAACATTTTCTTGAGTGTTTTTGAACATTTACTTTGTATATGATACTTGGAAAGAGCTTAGTTAGGTAAAAAAAAATCCTGCTAAAGGGGCACCTGGATGCCTCTATTGGTTAAGGGGCCGGCTTCGGCTCAGGCCATGATCTCATGGCTCATGGGTTTGAGGCCCGTGTCAGGCTCTGTGCAGACAGCTCAGTCTAGAGCCTGCTTCAGATTCTGTGTCTCCCTCTCTCCGCCCTTGCCCCGGTTGCACTCTGTCTCTCTCTCTCAAAAAAAAATCACCGAAAAAAAATATTTTAAATCCCACTGGCCCTTTAAGTAGGATTATGATAAATTTATAGATGAATTAAGAGAGGATGGATTTACTTAGAACGAGGAATCTTACCAGATGAGAGTGTGTCTTTCCATTTATTCAAAACTTCTTCATAACTCACAGGAGAAATTCAGAATATGTATGTTTTACACACACACACACACACACACACACACACACACACATCTCTGAATTCACCACATTTTCTTGTAATTTTCTCCTTACTCGTCATTTTCCTTCAGTAGATTGTCAGTTCTTTAAGGGTAGCTCTTCACTTACTATTGTAGCCCAGAACCATGGACAGTGCTAACATATTGTGAATGTTCAATGAATAGATGAATGAAGTAACTAAAATTAATCGTTACATGTCTTTGACCAATCAAGTGACTGACCGTGAGCGTCAGGAGGTAGAGGTGACAGACTCAGAGTCTCAAAGCCGGATTCCATCCCCACTCCACAGTCCTGCCAGTTCTGAAAGACGGAACCATTAGGAAGACCAGTCTCACTCATTTCTCTATGCAAATAAAAAAGTTCAAAAGTCGGGGCGCCTGGGTGGCTCAGTCGGTTAAGCGGCCGACTTCGGCTCGGGTCATGATCTCACGGTCTGTGGGTTCGGGCCCCACGTCGGGCTCTGTGCTGATGGCTCATCAGAGCCTGGAGCCTGCTTCAGATTCTGTGTCTCCCTCTCTCTCTGCTCTTCCCCTGCTCACGCTCTATCTCTATGTCTCTCAAAAATAAATAAACATTAAAAAAATTTTTTTAAAAATTCAAAAGTGCTAGAAAGGACTTTAATATTCCTTTCTCTTAACGGACAGAAGCAAGTGGATGGCCAAGGAAGGGCTCTTCAGTCTACAAATTCTTTATAGGCCAGGCACAGGATTTTAAACAATGTCCTCGGCCCTCTCCTCTTTTGTCCGTGGCGATAGAATAGCGGATTCTGTGCTCAAACAGCTCTTTCAGGGAAAACATAAACACTCCAAAATGTAAACTTCACAGAGCTGCTGCATTCAAATGAGTGAAGCTGGAAGCGTCCCTGTTCTCAGGCTGGGGTGGCTATTGTGGAAAATGCCTTCTTAAGCACTTCTGGCAGCCAGTCTCCTGCACAGAACAGTCCAGAGAGAGCCCCTGCCTTCACAGCCATGGAGTCCATATCCTGGGGGGCCAGCAGGGCAGCAGCGAGGGGGGCGATAAGTGCCAGCAAGGGTTCTCCACCAGCGCAAACCTCTTCAGTCTCTGCCTTTGGAAGTGCTCGCTAGAGTACAAGAATGAAAAGAGACCCTTGGTCCTACTGAGAACAACAAAGCGAAACACAAAAACCCAGAATGGGTGACCACGTTGTCCAACATGAGCGAAAGCTGGAACAGATTCTTCCAGAGACGCTGGGCTAACCACACACGCAGAACGGAATTTTGCAGCCTACTTTATTTTGGATATTTGAAGCCAGGGGTTCAAAAGTATGTATGTGCTTGCTCCACCTCTTGCTTATATGTCAAGACACCGAGACCCAGAGAATGTGAACGACTTGTTAGTAGTCACACGGCCAGTTAGAAACGGAGTTGGAATCAGAGCAAATAGCCCAATGTCCTTTCCATTCTGTTGCATTGCAATGCCAATCCACTTTGTATTTGAATACGCTTCTAATTCAAAATTATTTGCTGTTAGACCGGGTGGAAATAAATCCGGGTTTCCACGTTTTTACTAGAAACCTGCTCTTAGAAAAATTAGCCCCTCCCCAGAATGCTTTCCAAAAAGTGCTTTAATATACTTCTTCAGCTTAAAGTGTTTTGTGTCAGGGTTAAGAGAGGTAGGAACTCTTGGTCAATATTATTATTATCTTAGAGAAATTCAGGTTATTATGAATTCTCACTCTGTGCCTAGCGAGGCATATAGTTATATAAAAAAATCACAACTTTAAACTTTTAAAAAAATCACAAAAATGTGTGAAAAAGTCTCTTTCTTGGCACTTTGGATGGTGATAACACAGCTTTCCTTTCAACCACAGGCATGAAATCCCTGACAAATTTAGGATAGTTTGGCAGTTCGTTTCAAAGCTGTTGGTGCCTGGACCTGCGGACGATGTAATTATGGGATCTAAAATCATCTTGTAACGTGTTACATAATGATCTTGTTTGCGAAAATGCAGCCGAGTTTGCCTCTCCCAAGTTGGAAACACTGAATTTAATAATGGATACAAATATAAAGGGTCAGTTACATATCCCTTTCCCTTGGCCCATTCAAGAACTGTTTATTTATGAGGTAATTACATTATCATTCCCCTCTATGTGTCAGATTCGGTACTAAGGATAAGGATGAATGAAAAACATGATCTCGACCTTCAGGAATGTAGAGTGCGTAAACTCGAGAGCTGTTGCAAGGGACGGATTCTTAGGCACCTTGGGAAAGTATGACAAGGACTGAGAAGACAGACTCCTTTAAGACCTAGAGAATAAGGAAGAGGGGGAGGAGGTAGAAGAGAGGGTGAAACAGTGGGAAGAGTAAAAACCATGTTTTCCTCTCTGTTTGAAGGGCCTTCCATTTCCTCCCACTCTGGCCTACGGCCAAACTGTCTCTGACTGCTTGAGACAAACACAGAACTCTGCTTCCGCGCCTCCTCCCTTCCACAGCCGCTTAGGGTCTCCGGGCTCTTTCTCCCCTCCTCTTCCTCATCTTCACGTTCCTTCTCCTTTCTCTTCTTCCTACTACAAATACACATGATAATACAAACCACAGGTTAATATATTAAAGTGATTTTTGAAAATAAAATTATGTAAAGTTATATTAAAGAGCATACATGATATATAAAAGCCATCCTTTCCCTTTCAGCTTTTAAACAATATTTAAAATATGTAATAATCGGGGTGTCTGGGTGGCTCAGTCGGTTCAGCGTCCAACTTTAGCTCAGGTCATGATCTCACGGCTCTTGAGTGTCGAGCCCCGTGTGGGGCTCTGTGCGGACAGCTCAGAGCCTGGAGCCTGCTTCGGATTCGGTGTCTCCCTGTCTCTCTGCCCCTCCCCCTCTCGTGCTCTGTCCCTCAAAAATAAATAAACATTTAAAAAAATGTTTTTTAAAGTGTTCTTAGTATTCTCTTATGTTCTTCGAAATTTCTTCTTATATCTGTGGTTATGTCCTCCTTTTCAGTACTAACATTTTTAACTTGTACCTTCTTTCTCTTTTCTTTGAATAGTTCTATCAGAGGTCCGTCAATTTTATTAGTCTTTCCGAAGAACCAACTTTTGGCTTTGCTGAGCCTTGTTTTCATTAAGTTTTGCTCTTCCCTTTACTAAATACTTCCTTCCACTTTGGCAAGGGAGGATAATTTTACTATTAATTTTCTGACTTAAGTTGGATTCTTATGCCTTTAATTCTCAGCCTGTGGTTCTTTCTAATACAATCATTTAAAACTATAACCAATAGAAAGTATACCTTTTCATGAGCACTACTGTTCTGCAGACTAGATATTGTGTATGTGTACCTTCGACGGCTACCATTTTATTCTTCAAGCAAAACCTTGTTTCTGGAAGATTTTAACTTTATAAAAGAAGAGATACTGAATGTAGTAACGAAAGTAGACAGTGAATTACTTGGTCAGTAATTCGCTGACCCCTGCTCTAGACTCGGGGCTCCTCAAAGCGACAGGGAATATTTCGCATTTTTCCAAGTATATCGAGAAGAAGAAATTAGGAGCCAGATGGAAATCATTAATGCAAAGTCAGGGAGAGAGATGGTCTACCAATGACCCTCCAACAGGAAAACCCAGGAGTTGAAACTACTGCTAACAACACTCACTCTTAAGGCTACGTCATAGTCAGCAGCAGAAGACTTGGGGTGCCCCCCAACTTGCAAAGCATTAGAGTCGCTAAGGTTGTAAACTGAAATTCCTCCTTCTAGGAATGATGATGAAGATGACAATATCGGCAACAAACTAGAGGGACAGAACCGAAGAGCCTCTTGGTGACAACCCAAAGCATGACAGGGTCTCATTCCCCACTCCTAATTCCCCCAGCTCTGTCCATTCCTGTTGTGTCTGCCATTGCTTTAATCAAATTTTTATCTGTTTTTATAAATTTTTAATGCTTATTTTTGAGAGCGAGACAGAGCATGAGCAGGGGAAGGGCAGAGAGAGAGGGAGATACAGAATCTGAAGCAGGCTCCAGGCTCTGAGCCATCAGCACAGAGCCCGATGCAGGGCTTGAACCCACGGACCATGAGATCATGACCTGAGCCGAAGTGGGACGCTTAACCGACGGAGCCACCCAGGCGCCCCTGTCTGCCATTGCTTTAAAAAGAGTAGCATACTTGTTACACTTTTCTCCACTGTGATTTTTTTGGTAACCTCAACAATATACCAACCACCCCACAGCGGTATATAGAAATGTTCTTTATTCCATTTTAACATTCCCCTCTTACGGTAAGGCTTTACAAAGCTCATTTAACCAGTCCATCATCGGTGGACATTTGCTATCACAAATATAGCCCACTAATAATAGCCATAGCTATTATTGGTCCTATTTAAATGTGCTAGGACTGTGCATTTTGCATGTATCGTCCCTTTTAATTCCTTTTCCCCCCCAAAATGTTTATTTTGAGAGAGAGAAAGTGTGTGTGTGAGTGGGGGAAGGAGGAGAAAATCCCAAGCAGGCTCCGTGCTGTCAGTGCAGAGCCCGATGCGGGGCTCGATCCCACCAACCGTGAGATCATGACCTGAGCGGAAACCGAGAGTCAGGCGCTTCACCAGCTGAGCCGCCCAGGCCTCCCTCATCCCACTGAATTCTTACAGCTATCTCATAAGAAGGGGTTATGACCTCCCCTTTACAGGTAAAGAAACTGAGGTTTGGAGCAGTTAAATAGCATGCCCAGGGTCAAGTAGCTGTAAGAAGCAGAGCAGAAGCTCGTTCACCATGACCGTGCCCCTGGGCCTGCTTCCTCCTTCCGATTCGGCCCGGAGTGGGGAGCAGAGGAGGGGAGGGTCCTCTGACTCTGATCTCCGCAAGCATCATGGCACAGGCTCACATTTTTTGGCAAATGGATCAAAACCCAGCTTTCTACATCTTCCAGCTTCCAGTCCTCAGGTGGGAGTGAATTTCTTAAGCAGCTGCACGGGGTTTGGAAAGTTGCCCAGGTCCCCGCCCCCACCTCCCGCGAGACACACACACACACACACACACACACACACACACACAGGAAGAGCAGATACCTGGCCTCCTCTGCACTCTCCATGAGGCTGTGTCTCTCCAGGGCACCCCTTAGAGGAGAGCAGGAGCCAGAGTGCTGAGCCCACTCTCCCTTTTAAAGTCAGGAGCTTTTAAGGCACTGCTGCCTCTTCCTTGTTTGTATCCTGACATGACCTTATCCCACGCCAGCCAATCGGGGACACCAGGGTGAGTTTAGGGGACCTGTGGAGCATTGGAAGCTCTTCCTCGGCCCCCGGGGGCGGGTCTGAATGGGGATAGAGCCGAGGCATCAGAAAATATCAGCCCAAAGTCCTGGCAGTTGCAAGGGGTTAGACGAGAGCGGCACCTGCGTGGGTACAGGTTCCAGGGGCCAAGGTGGAAACGGTCCAGGACCTCAGAGTGCGGACGGGGCACGCCGAGGCTGCTCCTCGGTGCTCAGAGCAGTGCTGTGGCTTACGCTGCCAGAGAAGGAAGCCACATGTCTGTTCTAGATGGTGACTCTTCCTAGTAAGAGGGGCAAGGAAGAAGAAGGGGGAAGCGACATATTTCAGGCGTACATGATGGGCCTTAAAAATTGGGTCAAACTAACATTCTATTTTTGAAGCAAAAAACAAGTGGTAGTTTATATTCATTAAGTGCGTAGGCACTGTGATCAAGAATTTACTTACATCGGTTCAGTTACTTCTCATGATAATCCTCAAAGATACAATTCTCATCTTACAGATGTGAAAATTGAGGCTCAAAGAGCTTAAGTGATTTGCCCCAGTTTGCAAAGTCAGTAAGCAGTGGAGTCCTGATTCAAACTCAGTTCTGGGGCACCTGCATGGCTCTGTCAAACGACTGACTTCCGCTCAGGTCATGATCTCACCGTTTGGGAGTTCGAGCCCCGTGTCGGACTCTGTGCTGACAGCTCTGAGCCTGGAGCCTGCTTCGGATTCTGTGTCTCTGTCTCTCCCTGCCCCTCCCCCACTCACGTTCTCTCTCTCTCTCTCTCTCTCTCTCTCTCTTTCTCTCTCTCTCTCTCTCCTCTCAAAAATAAACTTAAAACAAACAAACTCTGTTCTGCAGACTGCAAAGCTAAATACTTGGCCATGTTACTATGCTGGAGCCTCTTTCTTCATTCGGTCACTCAAGAAATGTTTATTTAATGTCTACTATGTACTAAACATGTTCTCATGGAGCTACAATAATAAATGAGACAGGCATAGTCCTGGCTTCCATGGTGTTTATCTTCTAGTAAGGGAAAAATAAACATATAAATAAGTAAACAATACGGTTACAAATTATGATAAATGCTATGGCTCTCATTAAGAGATCTGAAATTGTTTTAAAATGAAGTCCTTTAAAAATTTTTTTAATGTTTATTTATTTTTGAGAGAGAGAGAGAGAGAGACAAAGCACAATTTAGGGAGAGGGAGACAGAATCCGAAGCAGGCTCCAGGCTCCGAGCTGTCGGCACAGAGCCCAGTGCGGGGCCTGAACTCACGAACTGTGAGATGGTGACCTGAGCCCTAGTCAGATGCTTAACCAACTGAGCCACCCAGGCGACCCAAAATGAAGTCCTTTTAAAAATATCTACTAATCAATGGAAGGGAAAGGGTCCTACATAAACTCTCTTTACACCGAATTTGCCTATTTAATGTACAGTATATTAAGGGACTTACTTTACACTTAGCCAATTTATTTAATTTGAGTTGAACCAGGTTAAGCCAAAAGCAGTTTGGTTGTTAATAGTATTTTCTTTAAACTTTTTTTAAAGTTTATTTGTTTATTTTGAGAGAGAGCGCACAGGCTCACAGGCAAGCAGAGAAGAGACAGAGAAAGGGAGAGAGAGAATCCCAAGCAGCCTCCCTCCACACAGTCAGTACAGAGCCCCATGGTGGGGCTCGATCCTACAAACGGTGAGATCATGACCTGAGCTGAAACCAAGAGTCCGAAGCTCAACTGACTGAGTCACCCAGGGGCCCTTTCTAATTTTCTAATTATTTTCTAATATTCTGAATTCAGTGTTTCAAAGGATCTGGGATTATAGAATCTCATTCTGTGAAATGTCTAGAGGGATGTCCTCAGGAAAGTTGAAATTCGGCCCTGGGAGGAACGGCGGAAGAATCTGGGAGGTTTTCCGGCAGGAGGTGAGGCTCTCTCCCATAGAACATAACCACCTTATCGTCCCTGGGCTGGAGCTGTGTGAAAATCTCTCACGAACAAAGACAGGATATGAATTCAACCCATAATTTGAAAGACAAGTATATCAGATGAAAAGTGATCCGAGCAGTATTATTATTTTCTACTATTATCATTGTTCTTCCATGTAGCGAGAAGATTTAAATCTAACCTATCTTTTTTTCTGCATGTTCACGAATACCTAGGAGGGAGGGAGGTGGCGGGTGCTCCTGTTCCCATCACTTCCTCAACAGCATTGGAATTAAAAATACCTGCCCCTTCCTTGTCTGAGAGGGACTTGGAGATTAATTAGATTAACATCTCCAAATTGCTTTGGGTTTCCCAGAGATAGGCAGTAGATAAACATAAGGTATTATTATTATTATTATCAGAGTGTCATTACGTTATTGTAATTGTGGGGGTTCTCCCACAAAGCTAGGCAGGATGGGATCCTGGCCTGGACCATTCTTCCCCTAGGGCTTTGAGCCTAGATGAAAGATACGCGCATGCTGTTTCATGTTAGTATCATCGTTGGGGTGATTGTTGCATTTACGGTTATTGAACGATGAACCGATATTCAAATTTATCTCAACACTTCTCCAATTTTTTTAGTGCTCCCCGTGTGACTGCAATAGTGTGCTCTTCCACATCTGTTTGAGGGTCTGGGGTGAGACAGCGCCTCGGGCTTCCAACGTCCCTCGTCCCTCGGGGTAAAGAGAGCTGGGTTTGTATCCCTGTTGGGGCGGAGCCTGGGAGAGGGGGCGGGGCCCCAGGCTCTGTGACAGCCACACTCACATAAGCGGTTCTGGCTCAAACCGACTTTGAGGGACTCTTCCGTCACATTTACCACCTTTAGGAGCCGCAGATGGCTCTTCTGGAAAAAATTAAGGTGGGATCCATTTCAAAAAGAGGAAGGAAGAAGAGATGGAAAGCCAAACGGCACACGGGAGAATCACTTTCTAAGATTAAAGTAGTGGATCCATCACTAAATAGGCCAGCTGGTAAACCTGGACAGTTTATTTGAGGAAGGTATCAATAAATCCAAAGATTTATGTTATCGGTGATGGAAATTTCAGCTTGCAGCTTGTGAGTTCGGGACCTGTCTTAGTTTATCCTGCTGTATTCTGACAACGTCACCCTCGAAGGTCATTTTCTTTCTGTTGCATTGTTTCCCCCCCAGTGACTTCTACGGTTATTAATCCTCTCTCGACTGTGGTTCCAGATAGGGCCACAGTTATTTACACGGAAGCCTCACCTTTCAGATTTGCTCTTTTTTTTTTTTTCATCTCCGCCGCTGAAGGTCCAATGTTTTAGACTACTGGAGAAATCTGGAAAACGGCGTGATCTGTAAACGTGAGAGACAGATCCCTTCATCTCCTGCCCATCCGTAGTTGCAGTTCTTTGCAGGCCTCAATATCTTCACTTTTAAATGAAGGGAAAACCTCTCAACTGATGAACCAGCTGCTCACCGAAATTTTTACATCTATTCAGACGTGAGACCAATAGAGCTCTGCATGATTTATGAAACACGTTCGTAAGAACAGACTTGGTCATACTCTCTTACTGTTTCTGGATGGGTTCTCGGGACGATATTTCATACGGTGCTGAGACCGTTCTAGAGGGAAAGGTCTTCTGTTCTTGTCTGAGATGCTCCCGGCTCTGTCTGCGGAGAGGCGCGTCTACACCGGGGTGCGGGGGAGAAGGAGATGGCTCATGGGCGCGCAGACCTTGCATCCTCTTCGGATGCAAATAATTGAATAAAAAAGCAACTGGGACTTGACCTGCTATTTCTCACAGAATCTGCGGGCGCATTTCACGGGCAGCCACAGGATGCGGCTGGTCTGGCCACGGTTTTGTGCGGCCGGGTGCTTAGGCCGGCACTTTATTATCGGGACAGAACAAATCCAGGCTGACGCGCGCGGTATAGAGAATCCCAGGGAGCCGCCGCGCCTCATTCTCTGGCCATTCTTTCCAGTTTTCCTGCTGTTGCTCTCTGGATAATTGCAGTTTAATTGGGTGACATGAAATGAAAACTGTGTCCACATTATCCGGAGTTATCTCTTTTTCCTGAAGCCTGCCACCAGTTGAAAGGAGCCCATTTATCAGACCAAAGAGCTGCGCTGGGCTGCTTTTACGAGCAGGGAAGAGTGTGGGAACGGGCTGGGAAAGGGAGAAAGGGAGCTGACAGCTAAGAAAAATTATTTCAGTTGTTTATCATGAGGAAAGTTTATCTGATCCTTTACGAAACGGTATGGAGGCCGGCGTGTCGGGCCATGAGTAATGAACATTGACCAAGTTTGCTTCCTCAACTGGTCGGACACAGCACTGCCTCCCTTTTGTGTGGGCACAGATCAACTTTAAAAGCTTCTTTCAGGCAGCATGAATGCGCTTCATTTTACCAAAAAGAACTTCGTATTGATAGCTAGAAAAAAGGAAGGTTGTTTAAAAAGGAAGGGTAGACAATCGGGACAAAGTAAGGAGCTTTCAATTTCTATTATGAGCATGCCGCCCATTCTTCTCATTTGTTTATATACCCCCCCAACCCCGTGCAATAATGTCTCTTTGCAGTCATCTGCTTCCTCTTTTATACTCTTCATATTGAAAACGCCCCCACATCATGACCACGGTAATAAACACCATAGAAATGTGAGTATAATGTCAATTTGCATTCTGTGAGAAGACCAAGGTAAACCTAAGGGCCAGAAGAATATTCTGCTAATGCTCATTCATCATTCTCCAGACCCAGGTAAAAGAAGGACCTTGTCACTACGCCGCAAACCCCTTCTGTTGCTATTGCATTTGTGTGAACATTTTAGCCTAATGCACCAATTGTTAAGGAGAAAGAACGGTCTTTGAAATTGTCTATTGCACTCAAATCCCTAGCTGCACAAGGTCTGGGCAGGAGGCGTTTCTATTCAGAAGGAAATAGAAGGCTTTAGTTCAGTAAGCACAGTGTGGTTGAAGGTTACGGAGGATATTGTACATGTTTTAAATGAACGTATTCGAATGGGGGGAAACTCATTATCTGCAATGGCAACAGTGAATATGAAGTCAGCATCTGGCGAAACAGTGTGATACGCGGCCGGAGTCCTTGTGTTTGGACCTATTCATCAATGGCGGGTGGACGTCGGGATGTCCTAAACGTGCGAGGTGGAAACTTTGTTACGTTATAGAAATAAACACTCGGTCACACATCTGAGTTACTTGGCAGATGTATGCTGTGTTATCACGCACACGGACTCAGTATTCTCTGTCACGTCTGGTGTTCCATTGGATACTGACCTTCAAAAATCAGGAGAGGAAAGGCTGGAAGTTCATATGAAAGATCAAAATTAGATATTATACACATATTATGAATGGATTATTACTTCTGTTCATATATGTGTCGAGATCATAGAACTCCGTGACGCCCACGACTCTGGACTTCCTCTTCTCTCCGAACAGAATTTAAGTGTCAATTATGTTCCCGAAGCAACGATTTTCTCTAGGACTTAGATGTTCTTTGTGTTTTCTGTACTGATCAGAGAGTATATGTTTAGAGAAGCAGGCATTTGGAGGACAGTTCTAATTCCCCCAAGGCTATCTTTTTCTGCTATCTTTTTAACAATGATTTAGATAAAGCTATCTTCTTAAAACAATACTGGGCGACAAGTTTGAATGAGGGGAATGATTGAAAATATTTTAGTACAATTTGTTCTCATTCTCGCCCACTCCCTTCAAGAAGTTTAAATACAAACCTTTTTTTCTTACGATTTTTTCCCCCTCGCCTGCATCTGTGCTATACATCATCAAATATGTTCCCAGGGGCCTCTCTCCTTTCACTGACTTTTTGTTTCCACTTGAATTATTATCTTTTCCATGTTTATTTTGAATAATGTGTGGATTAGTCAAAGAGAAAAAAGTTATATGTCTATTATATCTCATTAAAACTGGGAAAAGGAAGAAATCACATTTAATTTTTGCCAGAAAGCATGAGCATAAACTACCTCTACTGAAATCTCCAACTCTCGCCATATGTAGAAAACCTCAAATAAAATGAGAATTCAACAGAGCTTCTCGTGTGCTAAGAAAATAGGTCCACCACATGCTATTACCATCTTTAAAAAATGTTTTGAAATGTTTATTTATTTTTGAGAGAGAGATAGAGCATGAGGGACAAAAGAACAGAGAGAGAGGGAGACTCAGAATCTGAAGCAGGCTCCAGGCTCCAAGCTATCAGCGCAAGGCTCGAACTCATGAACTGTGAGATCATGACCTAAGCCGAAGTCGGACACCTAACCTACTAGCCACCCAGGTGCCCCTCATGTTAATTTAAAATTCCAATTTATTCCCTTGCTCTTAAAAAGAATCTACCAGTCCACATGGTATATTTATAGCCTTAACCCTAAGCAAGGAAGTTTGACATGAGGTTATTTTAAAAGGACCCATTCGCTGCTCTTCAAATACGGAAGAAATCACATCTGCTTGACTCTTTTTTGCTCCTCTGGCAGAAATGACAAATACACACACAGGCAGACAGAACTCCACGTCAGACTGATTTATAAAAGCCCAGAGATGAGCGTTGTGCAATCGGAAACCTATTTGTCAAAGAGCCATGCCTACTTACCCTGTCTTCCTCCCAGTCAGCACGGGAGACATCTCGGATTAGGCTTATAACAAACACTGGAATGCTTTTCTTTAGGTTAGATATAAGAACTCTGGATATATGCTCAAATGCACTTATCCTCTGAGAAAGAGGTGTGTACAAAATCGCAAAGAGTGAGGCTGTCACGCACAGCACAGACTGACAGCACGTGTAAGATTATGGCCCATCGAGGCAGCAAAAAGAATCATACACATTGGGAGCATAGATCCGGGTAACATTCTTCTGTGTGTTACACGTGGGAAGGATATAGAAAAAGAAGAAAACGAATCATCGCAAAACAAGATGTAACAACGAAGCAATCAAGCCCAGAAATTCTAGGAAACTCAAACGGCCCAGTGAGAGGGGCCTGCAGCCCTCCTGCCCACTCGCTCTGTGTGTGGGTTTTAGCCAAGTACTGAGAGGTATTTTATTTACCATTTTCACGCCGTTACCCATTCAAAGCTCACCTGGGAAGTAGAATACAAATATCATTTTCTGAATCTGAGAAGGAGACAAAAAAAATAATAGATGTGTTTTCATGCAACTGCAAGGTAATGATGATCAAAGAAATCATCCGAGGGTCTAGGAAGTCACTCCAGGTGGTCCCCTAGGGACGGGGACCCCATAAACTGTTGCAACCAAACAAATCCAAGTGGGACTCTCTAAAAGAAATATTGGAAATGAAACAAAAACCGCGTTCATGATGACAGCTAACTTTTACTGAATGCTTGCTATGCTAAGTAAGCTTTTTACCTGCCTTATCTCACCATAACCCAAAGTCAGAGGTATTAAGGCATGGGGGGTGGTAAAATAATTTGTTCCAGGTAACAGAATGTAATGAGTTAGATTGTCTCTTCCCGACCCCCATCCTGGCCCCTGAATGCATATGTTGGCGACGTAACCGCCAGCACTGTAGCGTGTAAGCTTACTTGGCAAGTGCATCTTTGTGGCTGTAGTTAGTTAAGATGAGTCATAAGTGGAGTACAGCAGGCCCTTCCTCCAGTCTGCCTCTGTCCTTACAAAAAGGGGGAAGTTTGGACAGACACGCACACAAGAGAACGGCATACGAAGATGAAGGCAGTGATGGGCTGTGGCCTCTACAAAGCGAGGCATGCCAAAGATTGCCAGCAAGTCTCCAGAAGCTAGGGGAGACATATGGACAGATGCCTCCTCACAGCCCTCTGAAGGAACCACCCCAGCAGACTCCTTGATCTCAGACTTCTAGCCTCCAGACATACGACACAATCTAATTCTGTTTAAGCCACTCGGTTGTGTTGTTACAGCAAACTCATGCTCACTATTGGAAAGTGGTGAAGTGGGGACGTAAACCCAGGTCCTCTGGCTCAGGTCCTGGGGCGGGATCACCGCAGTACTAGCCATCCTCTGGGGCTCGGCATGCAGTTCCGAGCACCCCGGCTAAGTTCAAATGAAATCCCAGGGCATTCCTGCACGGCACTTGTTCTCCGGAGCCAAGAAAGGCTTCGTTACTATTACCTGAGATCATAGAAGGTTAAAGCTATAAGAGACCTCGAACACATTCTAGAGCATGCCTACGGGTGCTTTAGGGACCGCTGCAATGTCGAGGATGGAGGGGAAGTAAGCAACCCTCAGGACCCCCACTCCTATTTCACCTGGAGTCTTGTGCTTTTATATGCTTTATACTTGGGGCTCCCACAAATGATTTTGTTTGAAGAAAGGATTTGTAGTTTAAGAGATGAAAACCACTGGTCTAGTTCAAGACCATCATTTTATTGATGAAGACATGGAGATTCGAAAAGACTGCCTGAAAACTCTCAAGGTTGTGAGTGAGCTTGGCAGAGCCAGCATCAGAAGTCACTTCTAGGGGCGCCTGGGTGGCTCAGTTGGTTGAGCGGCCGACTTCGGCTCAGGTCATGATCTCACAGTTTGTGAGTTCGAGCCCCGCATCGGGCTCTGTGCTGATGGCTCAGAGATTGGAGCCTGCTTCAGATTCTGTGTCTCCCTCTCTCTCTGCCCTTCCCCTGCTCGTACTCTGTCTCTATGTCTCTCAAAAATAAATAAATGTTAAAAAAAATTAAAAAAAAAAAGAAGCCACTTCTATTCCGATATACCTCACTGCTTCTTGTAACGGAAGAGAAGTGGGTATTCCCTGAGAACGGAAGATCCCAGGGGGCACGGCAGACCTTGGATCCTGGCTATTTATTGGGATGGTCTTTGGCCACTTTAGTAGATTAAAAAAAGAGCTTGATTCCCAGGAGAGCGCCCCTGACCCCAATCCCCCATACCACATGGAGAACAGTGGCCCCAATATGGAAATTCATGCACAGGCTTAGATTCTAGACATTTCTCTGTTCATAGCCCAGGTGGGAGCACTTTATATAATAAAGCTCTTTCTCTCTGGCTACTAGTGGGCTCTCCTCATATCTGAGAGCTGCTTTATGATTTAGTTATCCCACAGAGTCGGGAAAAATTAGTAATACAAAAATGATAACAAGAGAATGGATAAATGATGTCTGTAAAAAGAGAACTTCCTTTCAAGCCTCAGAAACCTACGTGTACACTGCCTTCCTCGGAATCTCTTCCCATTTACTGGTCTACTTGGGAGTTGGGGGAAGTTCTTTTGGGAGATGGGGGACGCTTGAATTCCACATGCAGTTAGTGTAAGACATATCAGCACTGATGGTCTGGGAGGAGGAACGGTGACAAAGCCAGTTTCTGTGCAAGAGGAAGGAAAGGCACAGAATGAGCCAGACTGAGCAACAGACCTAAGAACTAAAGATAGGGTGGAATTCCTGTACCTGTTGCTGCCATGAATTAACTGTTTTTCCTGCGAACTGGAAGTTTCTTCACTAAAGCCATTAGTGCCCTGGGCCCAAGTCTCCACTATGAGGTCCCTACCCCCCCCCACCCCAGCCTCCCCCCTTTAAATCAGAAAGTAACTGAACAAGGAGTGTCTAGCCTCTCCCTTCATTGAAGACTGCCCAGCAGTCCCAGCACCATGAGGGTGAAGAATACCATCAGCCAAATGTTGAATCGCAAAGCAAATCAGCACAAAGATGGCAACCTGTGCTAACGGAGAAGTTCCACTGTTGCCTTATATTAGAGAAAATAGCTGCTCCTGAAAATTCTCTTAAAATTCTAAGGCTAAAGCAACCCTGCTGTGAGAGAAACCCTTTCTAATTGAGAACAACAGAGAAGGAAAGAATGTTTGCTTTCCAACTTCACAAGATCATTGCTGGCCAACATGAATTGGCAGGTGTCCCCTCTAAGGAGATGGTGGAATGCCAGCTTTACTGGCACTAGCAGCGACATGGCCCAGCCAGGAGGGTCTAAATTCCAGCTATAAGACCCCCGAGGTAGCAGTGGTTTCTGTTTGGTCAGGGCCAGCGGGAGCAAAGCCCTGGCTTGGCGGAAAATAACTACACTGATTGAAGAAAACATGGAAAATGCCTCTTGCAAATTAGAGGAGATGTTTGGAAGAGAATAAACACCAAGGAATTGGGTTTCCCTACATGTGCAAGTCAGGGTTTAGAGGTTCCTGAACTTGGATATTCATGTCAAGACGGCAGTATTTGTATGTAGAGGCCAGTGAAGCATGGGGCACTTGGGGTACTCGTTACTACTACTGTCCAATGGGTAAGATTACAAAACAATTTGCTCCATAAATACTAATTTTCAAGACCTCAGTGAGAAGAGTGGAATTCTAATTCCTTCTCTGCATAAAGTCCTCTGTGTTTCTAAAAAATGAATTCTGGCTTCTACGCACAAGACGGCAGACTAAATATAAATGTTTACTCTCCTTTCTCCCCAAACACCATTGTGATGACAACAAAGAACAAAAGGAAACAAGTGAACTTGAGAGAAAAGGGAAGAAGAAACATCAAACTAGAAAGAGTGATGAGTTTCTGGAAAACTGGGAGCAGAAGTGAGACAGTTACGGTCCAAGGAACAAGCCACAAGCAAAAAACATGGTGCATGGGGGCACTTTCTGTTGGCTGCTATTGTTAAACCCCTTTCTTTGCAGAGCAGAACCAAGACGCGTCAGGATATGGCCCCGTTTACGAGCAGGATCCGAAAAGCATCAATGAGCTGCCTGAGTTGCCTTCCAACCAGTCAGGACGAGGCCTTGGCAACCAATCAGGATGAGGAATTTTTTTTCTCTATATAAACCCGCCCCCGCCTTCCGGTCTGGTAGAGCAGTGTAAGTATCGGTGTTGGTGTTGTGGTTTCTTGTAACTGGAGCCATATTCCTAGTAAATCCCTGTGTGAACTTTTGAGTTTTAGGTCCGGCCTCTTTCTATTGTCTGGCCAAAGAACCCAGCTAGGGTCACAAAGTCACACTGAGGGAGCCGGACATGTTCTAGTCGGACAGCTGAGCGAATTTCTGAAGGAGCTGTGGACACGTGAGGCATTGCTGGTAGAGGAGCTAGAAAGAGGCTCCCACCACACGGGTGGCAACAGAGAGCAGGAGTGAGTGAAAACCGGCTAGCAACAGAAGTGGTTTGTGTAAAGATTGATTCTGGGACAGCCATACAAATGCACTCTTCCTCCTCCATCTCCACATCCCTTCCCCCCCACACACACCCCGACTTTCATCTCAGATTAAAATCAGACGGTGGCTCTCTAAAGAAAATATTGCTTGGGGAGGTCTAGGGAACCGAGGGTGGCTGTGGATACCCAGAGTTAAGACCACTTTGTTTTGGCATAATAAGGAGAGAGGTTTAGCTCCCTCCCTGCCATGACACCCTAAAGGGAGCATGCCAGGCAACAAGCTCCAAAAGGCACACACATTTCCTACCGACAGTCCTTTCTTCTAGGGAGAGGGGGCGGAGGGAAGACAGGAGTGCTCACAACTAGAAGCTGCCCAGTGCACACAAGCTGTAAGGAGATGTGGAACATTCGGTGGCTTGAGAAACATCAAAGTTCATGTTACTATTCAGCAGCCACCTCTTGAGTCATTTTGGGTAGGCAGCTCAGCTGTCATCAACCCACCGTGTCTAGGGTCTCCCCCACCTGCAGAAAGAAAGAAAGACGTTTTGGAGGAGTCAAGATCATGCCCTGAAAGCATCCACCGGAAAGGGGCTTGTTACCTTGGACTAAACACTTAACTGCAAGCACACCTGGGAAATAAAGTCTAGCCATGAACCAGGAAGAAGCAGAGGAGATTTTGGTGGACAGACCCTTAACGACGAAGGACCACCAGACAGTGAACAGCAAACATACAATGTATGGCACCAGAAAGAAGGAAAAGGCAGAAAAAGGCTAACAATCAGTCTCAGAACTTATTCAGCAAATGTAAGAGACACTTCAGAAATTCTATTTAGAGTTTTGAAAAGATATTGCACCAATTTAACTTAAAAAATTAAGACAGGAAAAAGGAGCACAAAGAACAGAGACGAGTCATTAAAAGCATGACCGCTGGGGGCGCCTGGGCGGCTCAGTCGGTTAAGCCTCCGACTTCAGCTCAGGTCATGATCTCATAGTTTGTGAGTTCGAGCCCCGCATCGGGCTCTGTGCTGGCAGCTCAGAACCTGGAGCCTGCTTCGGATTCTGCATCTCCCTCTCTCTCTGCCCCTCCTCTGCTTGTGCTCTGTCTCTATCTCTCTCTCTCTCTCATAAGTAAACATTTAAAAAAAAAAGTATGACGACAAATTTTAAAATTCAGTAGATGAGTAGATGATAAGAGTGGTTGGTGGTTTTGAATTTTTCAAATAAACTGAAGGAAAAGCCGGGCTTAATTATGATGAAATAACAGGATGCAAAAGTCATGAAAGTTGTAGATTCAGAGGCAGAAAGGCGAGGGCTCGAATTTCTTCAAATCACATGGTAGGAATGAAGACATTAGGATGAAAGCCGGTGGGTCAAACAAATAGATGACTAAGTATATTATTTAAATAGACAACATTAACCAATAGGACTAAAAATAAAGGTGACATTGGGAGGGACTAGAGAGCAAGAGAAGAGAATGTAGCTCAGGTGAGTTCTCTGTTCTCAGTTACTTAGTACAGCTTACAGGTGACAAGAAAGGCTGGTATGAGCAAAATATCTAGATACATGGAGGGAACCCCTAGGAGAAATAATAAAGAGACGTGACTGAGAGCGATTCCCCCTAGAGGCACCTGGGGGCAGTCGGTTAAGCCTCCAACTCTTGATCTCAGCTCAGGCCGTGATCTCACAATTTGTGAGTTCGAGCCCCACATCAGGCTCTGCGCTGATGGTGTAAAGCCTGCTTGAGATTCTGTCTCTCCGTCTCTCTGCCTCTCCCCAGCTTGTGCTCTCTCTGTCTCTCAAAATAAATAAATAAACTTAAAAAAAAAAAGCGGTACCCTTTAGCAAATGAACCTAAAAGATAAAGGGCGTGGAAGGCTTTGCCTTCTTTCGTATATATTCTTAGGTATTTTAAATTTCATTATCCTCTTTTTCTTGTATTCACTAAGTCCTGGAGGGACACAGACACCTAGAGTGGTCTTGGGGAGTTGGAGTGAAGGAGTGGGGACAGGGTGGGAAATATTCGCTTTTTGTTTTCATTCTTTATTTGACTATATAATATTTTGACATTAACGACTATTACTTTGTATTAAAACACGTTATTAAATAAATATCACCGTCCCCCAGCCCCCGTGCTTCAGGCGATTATGAGAGGAACTGGCCCTTCTCTACTGTCAAGAGCGTCAGTGCACAGATCCCAGGGCTGTGGGCAGTCTCAGCAAAATTCAGTAGTGGGGACTTGAAGTCACCTCTCATTGTATCCGTTTTTGTAAACACATTCTGGAAGAACGCCGGCTCTAACTTCCCAAAGGGATGCTTTACAGCCTTAATCGATTTGTCTTGCCGATAGAGCTTATTGCGCTATTATGTCCTTTCAAAGCTCTGCGTAGGTGTACACTGTTCCTTTTGGGTGCTGCCACCCAAGGATATTTAGTACAAGATTTTTTAAAAATTATACTTAAAGCGCAACATTACTAATTTTTCGATATTGTTAACTTTTAACAATTTATTTCAAGCTGTGATGTGTATGAGCCAAATTGAACGCCAGAGGGCTGGCTTTTATGGTTCTTGTTTTAATAATCGTATGGTCATGTTTGTTATTAATACATCTTTGTAACTCAAGCCGTGACTTTGACCGATTTAGTTTAATGACCATATAACTTCCACAGATATCAGCACCTACCTTAGGCCAGAAAAGATTGGAGGGTTCAGAAAGAAGAAGCTGCAGGAAGCAAGAACACATTTTGTTCACTTAAAAGTGTTTCTTGCTTGCTAGCAAATAAGTATGATTTCTATTTTATAGATGTCAAAAGTTGATGAGATTACGTGACTCTTTCCTTCACTGCATTGCAAGTCCTCTGAGGGCAGACGGAGGTGGGACTGGGGGCCCGCTAACCCCCCTTGCTGGCAGTCAATAATTGTGTCGAATGAATACACATATATATGAATGAGCGGAGGAATGAATGGGTCGTTAGATAGTTCTCAAAGTCTCTGGCTGGTTCTGGTACGGAAGCCCGCACCACCTCGCCTATGATGGCCACAAGATTACTAAAGTGAAATCTGAAAAGTTTAAGGCCTCCGAAGGCAAAGACTGACCCCAGAAGACTTATTTTCCAGTTTTGATCAAACGAAGCCATAGGGACAGGCTCACTTCCTCCGTGAGTGGCATTTATGCCAAATAGATTTCATATGCCAGACAGTCCATTCTTAAGTGGGTGAATTTATTTCAAAGTTTAGACTGTAAATAGGGCACCATGGAAACCATAAAAGTGGAGATACGGTGATTTACAGGAAGATGTGTGTTTAAATCAGAATATCTCCTTAGGTGAAAACGTATCACCACCCAAACAGATTTTATCAAGGGGCAAATTCAGAGGTAATGATGGGCTGACGTGTGAGAGATAAACCTGAGTAATGGCTGGCCGATCTATTGAATTTGGACATTCATGAGGATTTCCTCCCAGCAATTCCTTCTAGAACATGCCCCAAAGGGAAAACTGCTCTACCGGCATGATATCTGTGAACCTGTGCAGCTTTGCCCTGAAGTTTTTAAGAGAGCTGTGCTGAAAGAAACTCAGCTTCTCCCTGGCCTGCATTTCCCCGGCACCGTCCCAGACCTCTCCTGCCAGGGATGGGAATGGGAATTGTTTATCCCCGGGACCCGGAAGGCCGTGACAGAACTGGAGACCATTTCCCAAAGCTTGAAGGGAGAAGGGATTTCCTGCAGCTTCATTTGGGGGAGGCTCAAACTTCCCACGGGGCTCCTTCTTTAGGTCTCCAGTGAGAACATGGGAATGTGGGCCTTGCCAAGGACCCCTTGGTTTGCCTTCCGTGACCTGGGAGTCCGTTGGTGATATATCACAGAGAGAAGTATTAGATCTTTGATAAGTGTTTTAACACCTTGTATTGCAAGGTTACGCCCCTTCCTCACCCTCCCACCCCTCGAATAATCTGTTGTGGGGGGATCTGACACCTTTACCTCTACACAAAGGCTCCTTGGCATGGCTCCAAAAGATGCGGGAGGGCACACCCTTAAATATAATGTAGTCAAAGTGCTATTAAGCTAATTATAGCATTCATTATAGAACTATTTACAAGGTAAAGTCATGCAACGTAAAACATTAAAGAAACATAATTACACAGGAATGGAAGGGAGATGGTAGGCTATCAAATATGAGGCACTTGATTAATCGGTTGGCTCTGAGAATGGGTAAGTTAGTCTTATCCAGATGAGCACCGAGATGCAGACTACCTCTTGGGAAAAGTCAGGTATCTTGGGATCTAGGGTCTCGCCAGTTCTTTGCTTTCTCTTCGTCGTAATGATAAAAGAAAATACATGTATATATTTTTTCCTTAATGAAATCGAGCCTTCGCATGGAAACACTGCAATTGTCAGTCATGGGTATCTCTCCAAATCGAGATGAAGGAAATCGCTAAGTGTTAGCAGCTGTGATAGTATCTTAGTGCACAGAATAGATACCAATCTTGTTGTCCTTCAATTTAAAGAAAACGCTACCGGCTACATTGCAGTGTTTCCTGAATACAACTTCCAACAATTTGCAGGGTGTGTTTAGAATGATGAGGACTTCTGTTGCACCATTCCCTCTTATTCATGTCTCCAAATTACTCAGGACAAGATGTGTAGACTTTATTAATTCAGCTCACTCACAGAGGGACCATTGTCTCCTTCGGTTTTTAAGGCTTTTCAAGTATGCCTCCAATTCAACCTCTTTCTTCCTATTTTGAGCCCATTCAGTCATTCATTCGAAGGACAGCGACTCCATTCTTCCAGCCGCTCAACCCAAAAATCAGAAGTCAGCCCGAGTCCCCCTTTTTTTCACATCTACATCAAATCCTTTTAGAAGTCCAACTGGGTCTACCTTCAGAACATATCCAAAAATGTACGGGAAAGTCGCTTAATTTTTTGGAACCTCAGTTTTCCCATCTGCAGTATGGGGATGTCCACTCCCAAAGATCTGTTGGGAAGATTAAATGCTATTGAAATAAGGCAAGGTGTCAAGTACCTGGTAAACGTTAACTAAGTGTTAACACCCATTGTACCACTATTACTAGGCTTACGTGCCAACTCAGATTATATTACATGTGACATACTGTTGTGGAATGACCAAAGATTCAGATGAATAGCAAGAAAGATACACCAAGAAAGCATCAGGTGAGGAAAGAAATGTTAGTTTGGTAAAGAACATGAAAATACACGCAATGCTATTTGGAAAATAAAATTAGCCAAGAGAAGGACATAGATACTCTTAAAATGACAAATGAACAACATTAAAAAATAATGTTGGCAATGTTGGTAGCCAGGTATTTGCATGTCAAAGTCAGGAGCATTCATGGAAAAGGGGGGGGGAACCTATAAATTTGAACAAACCATAAATTTTTTAAAAAAATTCAAATCTGAGCACCTCTCATCATGTCAGTTTGAGTTATTCTTAGAAAATTCTACTTTTCCACATTTTATGGATTTTCTCTAAAGAATATATGTAACTTTTGTAAGCAGAAAAACATTATTAAAAAATGCTTGCTTTACAGGGTGCCTGGGTGGCTCAGCAGGTTGAGTATCCAACTTCGGCTCAGGTCATGATCTCATGGTTTGTGAGCTCAAGCCCCATGTCAGGCTCGGTGCGGACAGCTCAGAGCCTGGAGCCTGCTTCTGATTCTGTGTCTCCCTCTCTCTGTGCCTCTCCCCTGGTCTCATTCTGTCTCTCTCTCTCAAAAATAAATAAACAATAAAAAAAAATTTTTTTAATACTTGCTTTAATGAAAACATAATGGCAGCCCTATATTTTGTAGCTAACAAAGATTCTAGTAAGAGAATAAACAACTTTAGTTTTAACCTAGTTTGCATTTATTATATTAAAATATGAAGTTTTCAAAGGTTAAAAGGTGACCCAGCTTCCACTCAAGAAAACCTAACTCACAATTTACTCCTAATTTAAAAGTAAGTGAAAAATACCAACTTTTAGGGTTTAGTGATTTTTATTTTAAACTCTTAAACTTATCCATGCACATACACGACATTATATCGGTTTCCGGGGAGAGAGGGCTGTTTTTATAGTGTGTTTAGTTGTTTGGTTTCGGCTCGTTAAGTTATAATATGAAGTGTGTTTATAAAATTTAGGGTATATAAAACCAATAAAAATGATCCTCAGTGTGGCTTTTCCCATAGATTCGCCTTTGAAGTACAGTGCTGTGGTTTAGGTAGTTTCAAGGCTATATTTATTCTATAATTTTAAAATATAAAAGTTAATAACTTAATAGTAGCAACTTGAACTATAATTTTAATTGTGAAACTGTTCTTCCTCTTGACCTCACAATTCAATATAGTTAGGGTTTGAAATCAGGCCACAAAAGAAGGGTGAGTGCACCCAGATTCTATTCTCAGATACTATTTTAAATCAAATGATTCTCATGCCTTCGGCCCTGTGTCCTTAGAACTCTCATCAGGTATATCAGTAGCCTGAACTTCTGGCAAGTATCCCAATGAAACAGCATTAATCCTGATGTATACTGTGTTGGGAGCTTGCAACTGTGCTGGGACGAGAGAAGAAATAGACGTTCTCAAAGTTTCCCTTTCAAAAAATGTGCATTGAGCTCGCGCCCTGCGCCAGGAGCTGTGCTGGTTGTTTCTACCCACGTTGCATCATTTAATGCCCGGGCGTGTTAAATCCGAGAGGGAGGAGTTTTCCACAGAAGGACATATTCCACAGAGGGACGACTGGAATGGCAATAGCAAGGTGGGAACCCCAGTCATCTCATCCTAAGCCCGCTGCACACCATTGAAAAGCTTGAGTGAAAATGAGTTTCGGGTGGGAGGACCCTGTGGCCCAAAGAAAAGGGGCATTCCAGCGGAGCAGGACAGCCCATCGTTCTGAATGTAGCAAAGCAAAATAAATCGAGGTCTTGCAGACTTGTCTGTAGGGACTCTGTTGCCTTAAGCCATTAAGCTGCTTTGGTCTCAGGTCTCTTGGTTATCAGTAGGGTAACAAGATGACAAAATCAGGGAATGGGGTGTTCCTCTGTGGCCAGCGACTCACCCCCATCCCAAGACCCGCTACCGGGAAGGGCAAGGGCACATTTCAAGCCCAGGAACTTTGTGCAGCCCTGTGGCTGGGAGGGTTGGGTAAGCCCACAGGCTCAGTGACCCCAGCCGTCCGGGTAAGTTCACGGCCAGGATCAGGCTGGACGGAGCAGAAGTGTGAGGCCCGTTGTTCATTTGGGATGGGGGGTGGGGGGCTGTTAAAACAGATTATATTTCCTCCTTCCTAACAAGAATCTTGGTGCTGCCAGTAGGCATTTTCTTGGCAGAACTGTGAACCGTAGAAAATGGCCTTTTGTTCAATCACTGAATAAAAGAAAGATCGTGATGAGACTCGTGCTTGTCTATTGTGAGGATAGTGCCCCTTACACTACACAGAAAACAATTTTCCTAGGTAGAATTTCTTCTCTCTGCTCTTAGTGTCAGAAATGGCTGGTATTTACAACGGACACTGTGAATCATGTCACAGGTCGGGATTAGAGCCACATCTAAGGCCCACGTTAGACAGTACACAGAATTTTTAAATAGTCGTTTTTATATTAGCCTTGTGCCTAACTCCAAATTTGTTTATTTCTCATCCAAATACATTTTTAATTTTGCTACATTGTTGGAATTATCCCCCTTAAATTGCCTAGGATCCCTCTGGAAACAAGGGGAGATACAAATGCATACATATGCACACATGCAGTGGTGCTGCTGGTCAGAGAAGGTCCCTAGAGGGAGTGGGGCTGACCCCAGAGCCTGCCGGCCCATCACTGGTGTCTCTCCTAAAGCGTCCTCTACAGGAGGACTAGGTTTGTCTTCCGGTAAGACAGGAAGTCATCGTCTTGTCTTCCTGTAAGACAGGAAGTCATCAATCTGATGATCGAATGAGATCCTCCCGTCTCATAGCATCTGAGCTTTGGATTTGGAGGCCGCTGGAGGAACATGAGAAATTACAGAGCGGCTGTAGAAGAAAGCCCCCACCTCCCTGTAACTGAGCCCGTGTGAATCTCGGCTCTGCCCCTGCATGAGATTCCCTAACCTCTACTCCTCTCATCTCTGAAATAAGAACACTAACAGTTTAGATAGCTGAGATATTTAGAAACTACTCACCTAGTGCCTGGATCCTAGAAAGTAGTAGCTATATGTTAACATTATTATTTATACCATCATCATCATCATCATCATCCCAGGTAAGAAAAATTGTTTATATATGTGCATACACACACGTCTCCTAAACTGTCTTTGACAATAGAAAGACATCTCCTGCCTCAAGGTTCTCACAGTGATGCAAGGAAACAAATATATGAATGAGTGTGCTCCTGTAAAGCAGCCGTGAATGAATACTCGGGGAAAATCGTTAAGGACTCAAGTCTGGGGAGACTGGGCTGGGTGTAATTACCTGAGGCAGAATCAGAGGACAGCTTCCTTTTTCAGAAATGATTTTTAAACGTATGGCCATTTACATATCTTTGGAGCCTGCTAGGAAAGAACTGATCAAATGGACCCTCCTGCTCCCTGATTCTCTGCAAGGTTTGGCTGAGGCAAAGCAGGACACCACTGCTTCTAGCAGCCTGCCACCTCCTTCCCACCAAGCCCCACAGACAGGACAGGCTGTGGCAGCCAGACAGCCCAGGCCTGGCCTCCTGAGGGCTCTACAAGCACCCCAGAAATTCGCTGAGGAGAGAAAGCAATGGAGATGTATGCCTTGGCATCAGGCACATACCTTCCAGAACCTTCTTCTCATGCGTCTTACCTAGTCATGCGTACCTTCTACTCCCCACCATGTCCTCCAATCCTCCCTTCAAACAGTACCTAATTCAAAACAAAATTACTGTCCAGTGCTTCCTCCCTGCGGCTGTCTCTGTCGCATTACAATAAGAGACATTAGTTAATCCATTCTTGGCATGCTGGAGCAATTCTTTTTCTATTGCCTAAAATCTAAATCCCTCCCCCCCTTTTTTTCCTATTTTACAGCGCTCAGAAATAGAGAACAGTTCTATCCACTTTCTTCTGTTGAAGATCTCTTCCAAGGTGCCACACTGATTTTAACAAGTCTGTTGGGACTTGGATCTCTTTGAAAAAAAAAAATGACTACTTGACACAAGATATTAGAAGTTTACCTACGAGTGAAGCACTTTTGAGAGCTCTGCTGAGCTGCTGTGTCTTACACACACGTACAAACATGTAAAGCAGACACAGTTGGACTGGACAGAGACTTCTAGCAATAGCATCAGATTACAGTGCTTGAGTGGGAATTTAGAAAAAATGGTTATAAGAATCAAAAAACATACACACACACACGTCTCCATCTCATTTAGGTGGTTTTAAAATGTTAACTTTTGCTTTCTATATTTCTTGGAGAAATTTTATAATCTATGAGAATTTCAGAAGTTGAGACCCAAGTGGCCTAGAAAATACTGGAAGGAAACCAGCAATTTAAAAGTCATTGGAATGAAGATAATTAACAGTGTTATTATGCAGATATTGCAGTAAAACAATATTTGCTTTGGTGACTCATAATAGCATTAGGCATTTGAACCGAAACCAGTGAAATGTTATGTGATGAGAATACAATTGATCTGAGTTTTTATGTGCACATTCTCATTGCCTGGAGTTTCTTCTTATTAAATAAAGTTCTTTATACCTTTTAAATAGTTTGTGTTGCATCTTGGCAAAGTAAGAGTTTAAAAGAATTCCTCCCATCACAAATGTAACACAGCTCTACAGAACAGTTCTATGCAATTTTAGCTCTAATAATTAACACAAAATGCAATGATATATTTACAAGTATGTAAGAGTCATGAGTAAATTTTTTTTGAAATTTTTGGGCTATGTTAGACTTCTTAAATTGATTTATAGCGAACGTGAGTTTTTCTTTCTCCCTATGGCTTTGCTTGAAGAGCTCTGTCAGATTCTATTCCAGGTAACTCAACTTAATTGTTAGCAGGTCTGCATGTATTCGAAATAATAGAATTTTGTGGTTATAAAAGGACTTGGTCATCACAATGTGGGGACTGAGGTTGAGTTTGCTTAAAGACGAGAAGCCAGATCTTTTTCCTCTAATAACTAAACCGTGCATATCCAAAACTCTTAACCATGGCTTATTAAATGCTTATGAAACTCGGTATCATAAAATTGCTATACAAGGCTAGTTGATATTCTAAAGAAGCAAAGTAATATTATCAGTGACTATTTGAGAAAAAACATATTGCTTCTGCATTAGTGTGTGTGTGTGTGTGTGTGTGTGAAAATACTACTGTAAAAAAATCGGGGGGGGGGGCACCTAGGTGGCTCAGTTGGTTGGGTGTCTGACTTGAGCTCAGGTCACCATCTCGCGGTTCGTGAGTTCAACCTCTGCGTCGGTCTCTGTGCTGACAGCTCAGAGCCTGGATCCTGATTCAGATTCTGTGTCTTCCTCTTTCTCTGCCCCTCCCCCACTCGTTCTCTCTTTCTCTCTCTCTCTCTCTCTCTCTCTCTCTCTCTCTCTTTCTCTCTCTCAAAGATAGAGAAACATTAAAAAAATTTTTTTAATCTGGGATGATTTTCTGTAACTGGTGGCTAATGATTTATCGGAACTAACTTTTATAGACCAATACTTAATTTCTATGTTTAAAAAAACAACATTATTAACTTAAAGTTTGATTATGACCTTAAGTTTCTACCCAGAGTTTAGTTGCCCCAAACACTAATGCATGATATAGAATAGTTGAGCCTCATTAGCCAGCATTTATTGAGTGAGCAAACAAAAGAAATTGTTCTAGAAACTGGTTAAGTCTGATGGACTATGCTTCTGTAGTCAAAGGAAATGGAAAAGTTAGGCAGTTTTTCTAAGCAATTTAAGCAAAAGTGATTGTGGATCAGGAGGAAAGAGGGCACGAGAGAGAAGAGCCGAGTGCTGAGAGAAGGTAAAGTAATCTGAATGATTTATTCGACTGTTCCTGGTGCTTTAGCTTTGGAAGCCTGGCTCTAATATGGCAAATGGGCAGCATGTTAAATATCCTTTTGGACTCTCAGCTCCATTTCGGTTTCCATCAAATTCCATAGCCTTCAGGGAAGGCCCATTCATTGAGGGGGTTCAACCAATCTATTCAGTGGGCGCCATTATCCACGCCCATTCATTCTCGATTCATGACTGGGAGATACTCAGTCAATATTTGCTCAGTATCCTTTCGGTTACACAGTGAGAGCTAGATATCAGAAAATCTTTAAGCCAGGCACGGTTCATCTTAGGCAATTTTCATAGCACTTCTTCCTGTCTGTCTATTTATTAACAGTACAACAGACATCGTCTGGCCTGATGAGTGTATTGATTGCAAGTGAATTCCCATTGTCTAGCTCAGTGCAAGATGCATGAAAGGAACCTGATACGTATTTGTTGAAGGAACGAAAGATTAAATATCATACACACACACACACACTCACACACACATGCCCTTTTCCTCATTCTCCTTCCTTTCAATGCCTGAGAGGCAGCAGCAAGAGACGGTGTCTATTTTAGGACATATCTTTTGGGGTGAAGTTCAGACATGTCTTTAGACTAGACACCCATCTTGGGCCCATTGTCCCAGGGCCATGAGTATATGATGCAGCTCTTTGCTCAAATAACTGAATCCATGTTCAGTTATTAGTGGGTGATAATGTTCTACTAAAGTTCCCCTCCCTTAGTTATGCCCACTGTAATGACAGTGACTTAATTCAAGGTGGCACAGACAGGGCTAGTTGCATTCTCTGCTGAGTTCACTGATTGGTCATTACTGTGGTGCACAACTAAATTGGAAGTTCATAAAGAAGACACTATTTTTTTTTTTTTACCAGTTATGCTTTAGTCATCTACATAATCTCCTAACGCAGTTCGTGGTCTATCCGTAAATAATCTTAAGGAACTGCTTCCTGAAATGTTATGATGTACCAGGCATATCACATCCACTCTCCAATCCAGGCAACAGTATTCCCGGGGAGATGTTAGGATGCTCATTTCCAGCTAGGACAGCCGAGACTCAGAGAGTTTAAGTAACATGCCCAAGTTACTAAGACTAGAACTAGTTACTAAGAGCTAGGACTAAAATCCTGACCCATTCAACACTAAAGTCCCTCCTCTTCCCACTGCGTGGCACAGCCATTCCCCTAGCATGGATGTCTCCCCACTGAGTGTTTTCATGACATGGTACATCGGAGATACTTAGGGAGCAAAATAACATTGCAATGTAGTCGTCCTCAGAGAGCTTGTGTCTTGGCCATCCTTGGCATGCTCTGTGATTGGACACTGAAGATATAGGTCAATGCTCACCACAGTATAAGGTCTCAGTAAACATTAGGTTGCTGCATGAAATCTTTATTAACTGTTGGAGAAAGTAGCTGTGTCAGGAACCTGAGCATTCTCAGAACTATCTGTCTAGAATTGTACTTCGATAAGGAAGCTGCGGGCCATGGTTCAAGTAAACCTCTAACTCAGGATGGCTGTGGGAAGAAGCGAGCTCTTCACTATTATTATCAACCCCCACAGGGTTTCTTACTCATGGCTGCTGAATGGAGATCATGACGGCGATTATGCAATACAGCGAGAACATGGTCCCAAACCATGATCCCATGAGTCCACAGATTTAATTCCATACCATATATTAAGATTCGATCAGCACTTCCTGTATAGGGGAGCCAAACACTTGCTGTTTGCTTTATTGCTTCTATAAATGAGCATCCTTCACTGAGGAAGAAAACAAGTTTTAAAAGTAAATGTATATCCAACTTTACCTTCAAGTCTTTTAACTGAGGAGCAATCACAAAAACCAAGGACCAACTTGTACCCAGATGCTGCCTTGATTCTTGTGACCTCTTTTAGAGAGGCAGAATTTTTGAACAAGTTTCTAATTTTAGAATAGTTCTAGATTTACAGAAAAATTGCAGAGAGAGTACAAAGAATTGCCGTTCACTCCTCATCCAGCTTCCTCTGTTGTTAACATCTTACATTTCAATGGTTCATTTGTCACAACTAGGGAAATGCTTCCCACCTGATAACAAGAATGGGTTATCTGGCCAAATGATGGGTTTAACACAGGGGCGGTGACTGGTAGAGCCTCTTGCAGGGAGTTTAAATGTAAAGCAGAAAGAAAAGAGTTCAAAATAGAAGAGTGACTCCCTGGGAAGTGGAAAAAGATAGACATGAAGCCACAAAGCAAATAAGCCAAGAGTAAGTAGAATTCAAATTGACCGAATGGAAAGATGGAATCTTGACAGCTACCTCACACCATACACATCAAGTCCATTCGAGTTGATTTGAGATATAAACGAAAAAAAAAATCAAAACAATAAAACTACTAGAAGATAGCCTAGAAGAGTATCTTGGTTTTGGAGAGGTCCAGGTTTCTTAAATGAAACATAAAAAAATAGGAATAGTTTGAACCTCGTTCAAATTAAGAACTATTGTTCATCTGAAGACCTCATTCTAAGAGTGAATAGAAAATATTTCCAATCAATATATTTGACAAAAGACTTATATTCACAATACATAAAGAGCTCTTGCAAATCTATTAAAAAAAAATAAAGGTCAACTCAAATGTCTACAAAATGAATAAAAGACTTCAATAAGCGCTCCACAAAATGAAAAGAGCCCCAGGGCTAAAATAAACATATAAGCTGATCGACCTCATTACCATCAGGGAAATAAAAATTAAAGCCACCCTGTGATACTGTATACATCCCACCGGAATGACGACCTGTTTTGAAACTGAGAATTCGGGATGTGAAGCAACCAGAACTCCCATGCACTTCCGGAGAAAACATAAACTGGTGTAGCACTTTGGGAAATTGTTAGACCGTATCTCCTAAAGCTGGTTGTACGCATAATTCATGATCCCACTCCTAGGAATATACCCAATGGAAACGTGACCACGCACCTACAGAAAGAATGCTTCGTAAGGTTCATGCAACACTATTCTGAAAGTTGAAAATCAAGTTGGAAATCAGCCAGCGTTCATCAACAGTAAATTGCATAAATAAATTGTGGTTTATTAGCATAATACACTAGTGAAAATAAACCACAGCTACATGGTACAATATGAATGAATCTCACAAACTTAGTGCTAAGTGAAGTAAGCTGAGCCAAAAAACAAAGTGCATGCTGTATGACTCCATTTGCATCAAGTTCGAAATTGTGCAAAACCCAAGCGTTATGGTGGTAGTAGTCAGAACGGTGGGTACTTTTGGCAAGTAATGACTGAGAGGTCCTGAGGTTCTAGTAATATCCTCTTTTCTGGATCTAATTGTTACAGGGGTGTTTTCACTTGGTAGAAATCCCTCAGGCTGGACACTCACAATCTCTATGCTTTTCTGCGTGTATTTATAGGAGCTGAAAGCAAGGTCAGACGACGATGGTAATTTTAAACTTTTTTGATGCTGTTTAATGTTTGAAGCATTATTATATGCTGTTCTCATAAGGAATATTTCAGTCAGAATTGAGAACTCAGCCAGGATAAAATGAGAGAAGGGGCTCATATGTGCACAACAGCTGTAATTCCAGCGAGAAGACAATTTTCATTATTTATTAAATGTATTCTTTATCCCTGGATAATGACCTCCGGCATCTCTTAGATAGGCTACAATGAGTCTTTTAAATACTTCACTGGAGGTTTTTGCCTGGCTTGCCTAGATTGTGATGGGTATTTGAAAATTCACCTTACAGGGAAAAGTTGATTCATGCAATTTTCTATTTCCTCATAATTTCAGGGTTCTGCAATTTATCTGAGAACGCAGAGAATTCGCAGAACTACAAGAAAACGCTGCCCCAAATTGCAGTGTGCAATTTACTTGTCCATAGAAGTCTCTCTTTGTAAGACCATTTGCTTTTGCATTTCGGACAGAGAGAATACAGACAGCTAGCTGTTCCTTCTCAGAAATTTATAAAACAAGCCTAAAGACGAGCTGGCAGGTTTCTAAGTAACTTACCTGGAGAACGCACTCCTAATGGAAAAGCTCGCAAACCCACTTTTTAGAGTCATTTCCCCTGGGCCTGGCTAGCCAATGTAGTAAGCTTTATGGAAAAGGGTACAGGGCATTCAAGGCCACAACCGCCTACTCGCCAGTGAGAAGTGGGCTCTGGTGTGCTTGTGGTTGGAGAGGAAGGGCGGCTGCTTCCCTATCCACATACCCCACGGTTCTGTGGGTAAATGTGTCGTCTGGCCTCATCCCATGTGAAGCCCCCAAAATGCCTTGACCCTGGGTATTACGTGGAAGAATGGGTTGGAGACGGAGCAAGTTCCAGAAAACGGGGGTTGGTGATTCCTCTGCCCCATTTTCCTGGAAGAAATGGCTACTTATGCCTGGCGCTTCTCTCTTCCAACCACCTTGCCTTATCAAAGGACCACGATGGCAAAAGCTTGAACGTTGCTTAGGTGTATGGAGGGAGGCCCAGAAGGTTCTCCCTCGAGTTCCACAAAGAGCGGCAAATCCCATCAAAGCCTGTGAGAAAAGGATTACCTTACAAGCCAATTTTAAACATAAAAACGTGTCAGCCGTATCTTTCAAAGAAACACATGTACACACATGCGTGCGTGGTATCTGCCGTCATCAGAGCGATTGTCTGCTCCACACACGCGTTGAAGAGCAGGTATCTTTGGGGTGTGATTTGAAGACTGAGGACATCCAGTCCCAGTCCCAGAAATAACCCCCTTTAGAGTAATGTCTTCTAGTGAGAGCTTTGGCTCCCCAGAGCCTTCTCCAGGGTAAGCGTCCTAGCCAGAGGGAGGAGGTAGTACTTCCTCACCAGCATCCCCATTAACACAGTGGATCGTCTCAGCTTAGCTAGCTGCCACTGGGCATGAGGAAGATCAGGCAACTCCAACTGGAGTTGGGGCAGACTCCTCAGGGGCACTGGGCACCTGGAGCACCAGTGGAAAAGCTTTGTAGGATGGATGTCTCCTTAATGACTTCCTTAGAGTCAATTCCGGATATCCAATTCCGGATAGTCCATCACATAAATAAGAACGATCCTGAAATATATCCTTAACTTTTCCATATGAAAAGGGAGAAGCTGTCATCTTCATGTTTAACGCAGTAAATTATCTAGAAGTGTTGGGGATCTGGGCAAGCTATAGGCCAACAGTAGGGCCGGGTCCCTGGCCAGATTGTAGGATTGTAGGGTGCTGCTGCTGTTCTGTTTTATGTCCCCAACCCCACTCAATAGGGACCCACATCTCGTTGTAAAGTACTCCGTGTACAAAGCCTGTATACACCTTTATCCATCACGCTAACATGCGGATACAGCCCACTTCCTGCTCCCCGTTTCCCACCACGGCCAATCACGTTGGGCTCCCGCCAGTCCAGGTCCTGCTCTTGGCGGAGGAGATAGACTGCACGAAGGAAGACCAAGGGACTTTGGGCCTGACCCCACAGATCCACGTAGACACCTCATTTGCCCTGGACAGAGCCATTGGCAGGCAGGAACTACTGAATGAAATTCAGCACTATTACTGAATGCAGCAAAGGACACCCAGCTCTCCAGTCCACCCACACTTAATTATTTTTATTCTTAATCTCAGGCTGCCTTTATCCAACAGTCAGCAAGCTTCGTTACAGAGGGATGCTATAGTAGCTAAAAACAATATAATTCTAAAAACAATCGAGTTCAATAATAAACCTTTAAAAATCAGTTGTAGGGCGCCTGGGTGCTCAGTCCTTAAGCATCTGACTTTGACTCATGTCATAGTCTCACGGTTCATGAGTTCAAGTCCACACTGAATGAGCATGAGCCCTGCTTCTCTCCCTCTCTCTACTTCCCTCTCTCTGCCCCTCACTCACTTGTAACCTGTCTCTCTCTCTCAAAAAAATAAAATAAAAAATAAAAACCAGTTACAACAGTCTTTTGTTATATAGCATTGCTTGACGGCACATCAGCCTCAATTTCTAAAAAGAACTAAGGACAGACTGGATTAAACCAATGGATTTCAATATTTTCCACTTCATGTTTTGTTTTGTTTTGTTTTTGTTTTGCCAATGTGTCAGCCAATACCAAAACATGGTAGTTTGCCAATACTGTAGGCAGGTTAAAAAAAAGTAATCTATATTCATTTGTTCAAAAATTTTTTATCGAAAAGCTATTAGAGGGTGTGGACTCGGTGCCTGCAGGGACCCAGCCTGCCTTGGCCACAGCTGTGGGGTCAGCCCGCTCTACAGTGTCCAGGATTCAGGGGGATGTGTCAAATCCCTTCTGAATAATTGGCCCCGTGTTAGGTGATGAAGACGTAGGTGTTCTCACAAGGTTCCGTGTCTAGAGGCAGAGAAGTACCCTGTGAACCAAATTTCCAAGCTTTCCTCGGGGGAAAACAACAAATCACAAGGATGGGCAGACATGGCTGCCAGACCTGCTTCTGACACAAACCAGTATTGTGCCTTCTGACCCAGTTAGCTCAACGGGTCCAGTTTTCCCTTCTGAAAAAATCAGAGTGGGAGCTTAGATAAACCCAAAGAACCCTTCTGGACTGTGCCTGCATGAAATAAGTTGGACCCAAATATATTTCGTGCCTTTTCTGCTTCCGGTAGCATTTGGACAGACTTGCAGGATTTGGGCTGGCGGAGGAGTTGCTGGCCTGGGAGCAAGGGCACGAGTGTGTCTTGGCCGGGCAGTTCAGGGGTGGGGGTGGAGGCGGAGGGTGGCTGCGGCTGCCTCCTGAGGAAGCCACCGTCAGGAAGGACTTAGGTAAGCACTCTGCAGAAACATCGGGAGGGGAGAGGTGCACCGTCCTCCCGCAGGCCCGCAAGGCCGGGCAGCAGCCACCGGCCCCTCCCAGCAGTTAACCCAGCAGGACAAGCAGGAGGCTGTCCACCCCCGGCTGCAGCTGCAGCGTCTTGCGGCCTTTGGAGCCAGCCCAGGGCTGTTCCGAGGCGGAGACGCCTTTCCCCACCTGCGCAGCCTCCTGTCGCCGTTGCCCCTAGACAGGGGACCCCGCAGAGGCGCAGAGCGTCAGCAGAGGAGGGGGCCGGGCCGGGCTGTCCCGGAGGACAGGATGGGGCCCAAGCCTTGTCTCCCATTAGTATCAAACCACTCCAACCTCATTGAAAATAAACTAGAGTTTGCCATTCTCCTGCCTCTGCCCAACAAAGGCCCCCGTGAAGCTGTATGCAAGGCAAATTCCCAAATAGATGGCACGGGGCTTATTAGGAATTCGGCCCTTCAGTTTTTAGTGGCATGCTGTCTGTGCCATACCCTCTGATGCCTATCACCCGAATTCCAAAATTGAATTTTGTCCCCACTTGCCAAACGAGCCCGTTGGCCACAGCGTCAGGAGGTCCTGTCATGTCCTGGTTACTAAAGAGGGTGCATTAAACAAACAGAACAAATCAGGATGATGCCTGGACTTGATTCCTGGCATGGCTTTTAACATCTCTGTTTCCCCACTGGTAACATTGTGACCAAAGTATCTCCAAAACCCAAGCAGAAATCTACCCCAGATGCAGCTGATACCGTCTTGGTGTCACCCAGCAGTCGTCAAAACCATGAAGGCACACCGGACTTCCATTCGGACAAGAGTTCGGTCTAGCGATGTCATCATTCAAAGCCATCATTTCGATATCACTGCAGGATGAAAAGGTGGCGGCTGCAGAAATCGTCAGAAGAGCCACAGAACTAGAGCTAAACGCACATACGCGTCCCTCAGGGACACACAGGGACCAGGGAGGATTAAACCTGTAGCACAGTAGACAAGAAACTGGAGATGTGGCGGAGGAAAAGCCATGTCGAAAATCTCAAGAATTAAACATCGCGAGCCCAGATCAGATGAAGACGAAAGGTCTGGTGAAGTCACGTTCACCTTGGAAGACACGAGTGTGATTTTAGTTGCTCGGCGTCACCTGCGTTTAATGACGTAATACAGATTTGCACGTTACGGCAGCCTCTGTCGTCTTTAAGGAAAGACACCCACGGTGCCGGTGTGAACGGCCAGCATCACAAATAATGTGCAGGAAAGTCAGAAAATGCGGGCTCGAATTTCTGTACCTGTTAAGTAGTTGTGTTCTGCGGTCCATCCACACTGCTGACTTCTGCCGGAGGGCTCCGTAATGTGTGTGTAAAGTCAGACACGACACAATGGACGCTACCTTTATTTCCCTTTACACTTCCAAGTCTTTGACACTGAAACACTTGCCTGGATCTCCCTCTCCTTCTTTATTCTGTCATCTGCTGTTTTACAAAGATTTGTTTTATGTGTAACAGACTTAAGACATATCCAGGTAAGTCCCGATAGGGATGAAGGGAAGAAAAGAGAAAAAAGGAAAGATGGAGGGAACGAGAGAGAGACAGAGAGACAGAGACAGAGAAAAAGCCCCCTTTCTCTATTTTTGTTTTGTTTTGTTTCTGGAAAATCAACTTTCTTTTTTTATACTAAGTCTGCCTACTTTTATTCAGGGATGAATGGACCCTAGGACTAAAAACTTAAATGTCTTGCATAATTGGAAACTATTTCAAAAAATAATTTATCCTTGTTCTAGAGTCACTAGCCATCAGAGAGAAAAGACAGTCATCTACAAATGTCACAGGTCGAAAGCATCTTCTCGGAGCTTGCCATGAACCTTGTGGATGGTTATGTTCGGGATATGCAATTGTACCATCAGGTTCAAGGGCAGGCAGACAGGCGTTGTGTTTTGAAAAGTGAAAGCAATCATTCGAATATTTTGATGATTTTATTGGAGTACCACTGGAGGGCAAAGACAGTAGGGTCTAATTCTAATTTTATAACCCATGTAAGACAGGGCCCAAGTTCATGTATTTTCAAAATTATTCTTCTTTTTACCTCAGTAATGATCTTTAAAGGTTTAGTTATGAGAAGCCATCTTCCAATAGTAACATCTGAGTCACTTCAATGGATCACAACCTCTCATCTGTTTTCTTAGTTGGATAGGATGAAAAATCAGAAACTAAATACAATTCTATGTATGTTTCCCAAATCAGTGATTTTTATGACATTTGAATACTGGACTTTATAGGTTAGAAATCATACATATGCTACGTATTTTATACATGGCACTACAAAATTAGCCAGTCAGCACGCTTTGTAAAAAATGCGTAACATGAAACAGGAAGCCCTCTGGGACATGGGGCAGAAGTAGAAACAGACCCTGTCCTTTATATTCAATGTGAAAATATTTTATTTATGCCAACAAAGCATCTTACAAAACTCGTAAGATAGTTTTGGAGCTGTCACATTTGAGATAAATTTCCCGCCTCGCCCCAACCTTGCATTTTCCCTCAAGGTGGGGCAATTTAAGAACAAACGTCCAGGAAACGTTGCATATATTCGGAGTGGCCCTGAAGCAAGGCGTTAGGAACCACATCCCCCGGATTCGCCTTGATATGCGTGATCTTTCCCCCCAGCTTTGGCAAGTTCTTATTCTGCAGATTTCACATTAGGAACATTACAGGCGCTAAGAGTGTTACCCACACAAAGAACCGGGTCATTCAAAGAAAACTACTGAGAAGGCTCCTGGTGAGACAAGAACGGGGAAGAGAGGGGAGTCTAGCCGTGTGCGGGCATCGGTTGGTTCTCTGGACAGCTGCTCATCTCCGTCCCAGGCTCCGTGTTTCCGGGCACGGAAGTCCCACCCCTCCAAGTTCAGGTTAGGTGGTGATAGTTGCTCAGGTGTGACCTGTTGTCTCTCCCGCATGTTCCGTGGGTCAGACCCCGAATGCAAAGGGACAGAGATGGTCCCTCAGAGGTTTGTTCAAGGTCAGGGCTGTTTGCTTACTTGCTGTTCTGGTCATTTCTAAAAGCCACGGGCGGAGTTCATCTCGTTCGTGGAGTGTTAACAGGTCCTTCGAGTGGCTTTTAATTTCAGGTGATTTCCCAGACTTTACAATAGTATTACTTCTATAACAAAATGAAGAACAGACTTTTAGACTGCCTTTTAGCAGACCTAACTTCTGAAACATTCATTAATTTCTAATTCATTAATAAATCGTTGCCATAAGAAGGAGACGGGAAATCGAGAAGGCGTTCCTTGTTATTGATTTGCTGACTCCGGGTGGCTAATATAAACTCTGCCTGTGACGTACACCCATGCACATACACGCCCTTTGGGAAAGGTCAGGTTTGGACTCATGGTATTGTACTTTCTGCCTTCCAAATGTTCCCGGATTCCTAGAAAGGAAGCAATGTACAAACCTGCTTCTGAAGCTTCAGGTCCAGCTGTCTGAAGTTATTGCCTGCGCAGCCTGTGGATTGTAAATTCCAAAGACAATTAGCAACCCCGTTAAAAATTACCATGGTTTTGTTACCCTGAAGGTTCCTGAACATTGAGAAATAAAGTCTTTCGGAGTTGGGGGGGGCGGGAGACAGAGTAACCGTTCTCTCCTCCAGTCTGCACCAACTTTGGGTGTAATTGACGCCCCGTTGACATTTCCCCCAAAAAGGCTCTACAAAGAATGTATCTAAATGTGGCCCTTTCATTTAACACCGTCTGCGTGTTTTCAAATCGCTCAGAAATACTCCCCGAGATAATCAACCTCTGCCGTCCTGGCATTTTTCGATTCCCTTGCTGAAGCCCAAGAACGGATTTGTAGAGTGCGTGGTTATGAAAGGGTTAAGGCCGAAAATGTCTGAAGAAAATCAGCTTAAATATGTTGTACAACAAAACATGTTATTGCGGGTATGGGAGTTAGGCTATGATAATGAATTTCAGACTCAACTATTTCCTTTGATTGTCACAGAAATATGTGCGGAGCCTAGGGTCTGCACTCAGTGTTCAGCACGGAGTTGGTTGCATTTCATTACCAGAGGCTAATTGTATGAAAACTGTATTCACATCCAGAAGTCCTGATATGCTAAAAAGAGGTGGGGGAGAGAGAGACTCCTGGAGACCCAGACACCCTATGTGGATGATTATTTAAAAGAGGAAGGATTAGTAGTAGCCATTGGTGCTTAAATACTTTTTGAAGGGTGGCTCAGAGATTAATGCTGGTCCCCAAATCACCCCCGTCTGCAGTTAATGCCCTGCCCGTGGACTGCGTGCTTCCAAGGACCTCGGCGGCCCTTTCCAAAAGGATATGGAGATCTCTCTGGAGGTCCATGAGGGTCTCTATTAGATCGTTAAGTATGTCAATAACGCTCAACGATCAAGCCAGAAGGAAATATGCCATTAATCCGCTTCTTTCTGGGTGTTTATTTATCGTAATCATTCATCACCATAAGCCTGAGAGGTTCCTTATAGTTTTGTTTTTTAAATTGGCCGAGAGGCTATGCCTTGGTTAAATACCACACGGTACACGAACGCGACCGACCTAAGAGAAAGATGGGCATGTTGCCTGATAACGAATTACAGTGGAAGTGAAAGGCTGACCTACAGACGGGGAATGTTAATCATTTTTACACCAAAGTGAGTGTAACGTTTCTATAGGGAAATTACTTCAATCTGGTCAGTGCAAGGAGCAGTTTGTATAATCGGATTGCAAATAAGGTTTGATCACATTCCAGCTTAATCTACTCTCTGAGCACCATTTACGGCACTAAATCAAACCCAGGGAAGCTGCCGGCGCGGTTTTACAGTCATTACACCCGAGGGGCAGGGACTCGGTAATAAACAGCAAATAAATTGAAGCACTGACTTGCCGGCTACAGGGCATTTCTAATTATCCTCTAGTTTCGCTGGAAATTGTCATGCTCTCATCACAGCCTATTTTAACTGCTGCTGAATAAGAGTGATACTTTTAGGCTGAATTAATTGAGAATATGAGGAAATGCCGATTGTGCCCCCGTCTCCCCCTCCCCCTCCCCCCTCTCCCCCACCCCACCTCCCATCTCTGCCAACTTATTGTAGGCATTTAAGAAGACCTGAGCCAACAGTTCGTTCTGTCTTCATCGGTCTCCCTCCTCTCTGAAGGAATCAAGAACGTAACGTAACAACAGCACGCCTCGTTTATTTCAATTCCGGCCCTGAGGAGCCACCAGAATGGACAGCACTAATGAAGACAACTTGCCAGTCCTCCCAAATGGGCTGGCAGAGGAACGATGGCTGGTTCCAAGGATGGCTGACGGGATGTAAGTAGAGTTACCGATCTGCGGCATCGCGTGACAGAAGAAACAACTCGCGTCAGAAAAAGTCACTCAGCCGGTGGGCCCTGTGGTGGCCGCCCATCTACCTGCACCACAGACTCAGCCAACAGTCCCGGGAGTAGAATCAGGAAGCCTGTGGTCCCAGTGATCTTAGCGAGTTGAGCAAGCTCATGGTCGGACTTTGAGCAGCTTAAGAAAAACCCGTCTGGGTTCATCTGTTGGGAGGTAAGCGCTAGGAAGGGGTTGTATCCTATGACTCGTTTGAAAGCATGCTTTCTGCAAAATTACCACAAGAGGTTTTAAGATTTAAGATGACCATTTCTCCTTCAAGTTCAAAGGCTGTGACTGTGCACTAATGCTCACTGAAATGGGTGTTCTTGGTTTCCTGACAACTTAGTAGCGCCTAGGCAGTCTTCCTAAGTAGGAGGTGACTTGTTATTCTTTCTGAGCTTTTATATTATTTTACGTTTATTCATTTTTGAGGGTGTGAGACACAGAGAGGGGACAGAGCATCTGAAGCAGGCTCTGCGCTGACAGCAGAGAGCCCAACGTGGGCTTGAACTCATGAACCGTGAGATCAGGAGCCGAAGTCAGATGCTCGACCGACTGAGCCACCCAGGCAACGCCACTCTAACAGCTTTTAAAACAAGATGAGACAGAGAGTGTGACCTCTCAGGGAAAACAGAGGGTTCTAAGCTCCTCCAGTTCTGCCCCCAGCTTCCACCATCCCACCAACTTCTGCCTATCTTCCTACCATTAAAGTTTTAAAAATGATTTTCTGGCTCCCCTGGGCTGCTCGGGATTAAGGATGAAAGATATCCTCTATTCGGGAGGCTCTCTGGTTTCAAATCAGCAGCACGGCCCACCCCTCCCGGCGGAGCTGGGTACAGCAGGCTGTGGAGGGGGGGTTCTCTCTCTCCTTTCAAACCAGCGTAGCTTGGGAATGGGAGGAACTTCTCTACCACCACCCACACACGCCAAGGCAGGGTTTTCCACAGCAGTCACCATGTGCTAAAAAGGTCTTCTGCTGGTGGATTTCACAGTGGCTCTCGTCCTGTTGGTGTATTTTCCAAAATGCGAATATACAAAGTATATCGGTATTTTATTACCCGCTTTTAATGACAAAGAGTTTCTTCAGGGTGCATTCATTGCAGGTGGCAGGAGAGCCATGTGCCCTACAGCTTCTCTCCTTGGGGACCCTGAGGAGCAATCGCGACTCCTGGCCGCCCTGCCCCCAAACTCCCCACCTGCCCCCGTAGCGGGGGCGAGGTAACTACCGGAGTGTTGTCAGGATGGGGCACCTGTTATCAGACAGGTTTGTCTCCGGGAGTCCGGCTGTGACAGTGGTAGAAGTCCTTGTTCTCAAAGGGAGTCATGGCAGCCCTCAGTAATACTAACAAAATTCTTGGTGACATGTGGGGGGGAAAAATAGAAGGATTCTCTGAGGGGACCACAGCACTACCATTTATTTTTTAAGTTTATTTTATTTATTTTGAGAGAAAAAGAGAGAGAGAGAGCATAGACAGGGCAGAGAGAAAGGGAGAAAGAGAATCCCAAGCAGGCTCCACACCGCCAGCACAGAGCCCGATGCGGGGCTCGGACCCACAAACCGTGAGATCATGACCTGAGCTGAAGTCAGATGCTTACCCAACTGAGCCACCCAGGTGCCCCAGTACTACCATACTTCATGAAAGGCTGCAGGGGCGCCTAGGTGACTCAGTCGTTTAAGGTCTGACTTTGGCTTAGGTCATGATCCCATGGTTCTTGAGTTCAAGCTCCACGTCAGGCTCTGTGCTGAAAGCTCCGAGCCTGGAGCCTACTTTGAATTCTCTGTCACCCTCTCTCTCTATGCCCCTCCCCCTGCTCGTCCTCTGTCTCTCTCTCTCAAAAATAAATAAACATTAAAAAAGGAAGGAAGGAAGGAAGGAAGGAAGGAAGGAAGGAAGGAAGGAAGGAAAGAAGGAAGGAAGGCAGGCTGTAGAACTTTAAAGCTCACTAGTGGTACCAGGCAAGGTGACCTCAATTTAGGCAAATTAGGACCATCAGGACCTAGAAAAAGATGAAAAGGTCTTTTAGCAAAAGGTTTTACTCTATGCAAAAGTGCCCCACAGAATGTCCTTAAGTAGGCGCTTCCACTGTAGAGGACACAGTTACCTGGCCTGGTCCTGCCACTCCACTAAGTCACTTTGGACTGGTTTGTTGCCTCAGTTTCCATATCACTAATGCTCCCCTCATGGGGTTACTGTGAGCACTAAAACCAAGTAGATACGAATCAAAACCACAATGAGATACCAGTTCACATCCGTCAAGATGGCTGTTAACAAAGACACAGAGAAACCAAGCCCTCCACGCAGTGCGGGGAGCATAAGTGCAGGTGTGGACCACCGTCTGGCGGCTCCTCTGAAATCAAGACGGAGAATTGCCCTATGACCCAGGAATTCCACGGCTAGCCACATATCCGGAAGAACTGACAGCAGAAACTCCGACAATATTTACACACCACTGTTCATAGGAGCACGATCCACAGTAATCAAAATATCTATCGACGAACGAACCAACACGCGAAGTGTTGTCCGCACACGCCGTGGGGTATCACTCTGCCCTAAAAAGAGCTGCAATTCTTATTCGTGCCGCGACACGAACGAACCTTGAGGACATTACGCGAAGGGAACTAAGGCAGACACCAAAGGACAAATGCTGTATGATTCCACGACACGAGATACTAGAATGACTGAATTCGTAGAGATAGACAGTGGCACGGTGGTTGTCAAGGGCTGGGGTGGAGAGAAGCGGGGAGTTGGTGTGGGGAGGTGCAGGGCGTTACTATTTAATGGGTACAGAATTTCGGTGTTGGGCGATGATAAAGTTCTGGAAACGGATAGTGGTGATGGGTGCAAACACTGTGAATGTTCTTGATGCCCCTAAGTCGTTCACCAAAAAATGGCTAAAAGGGTCGATCTTATGTCTATCTTACCACAATTCGAAAAATGCCAAAAAATGCTACGTCAGTTTTCAAAATAACCTCTGGGGCTGATGTTCCCTATAGGCTATTTGAAGCTGAATCCTTCGACTGCTACAAAATCACGTCTTGCCCAGAGTTCCGGGACCTGCCCTTATAACATGCACCCTCAGTCAATTTCGCTCTGGGCAACGCCTTAGAATCTCCTGGGCTGCTCCTTAAATACACTGCGGCCTGGGCCTCCGCCGGCAGGGCGGCCTGTGAGCAGCGTCACGGGTTTACCCCAGGGTGCTGCGCCCATGTTGTCATCTCCGCGTGCGCCATGACGGACGAATGTTCGGAAGGCCTGCTTGGGGGAAGTCCTCCGTAAGCAGCAGAGAAGGGCCGCGGCTTGATGGCCACCTCTGAAGGGTAATCTTGGAAAACTTAATATTTGTGAGGCAACTACAATCTGCTCGGGTACACATATCATCCCGCTGAATGTTCTCCGAATCCCATTTTACAGATGAAGAAACTGAGACTCGGAGGTGCTGCGCAGCCTGCCCAGGTTACCCGTGAGAGAACAAGTGTGCGGATCCGCCTAAGTGCAGGGCGGGGTCCGACTCGGACGCCTTTGGCCTTGCCTCTCCGGGCCTCCTCAGCTCCCTGCTCTCTTGGCCCCAGCACCCACGCTGAACTTCAAAGAGGACTAGAACCAAATCCCAAATCAGGGCCGGGCCAGCAACTGGCAATGATCTGGGGCTCCGGGCAAGAGCCAGCGTTCCCCCCTACTTCCTCCTTCCGAGACCTAATGCGCTGTTTCTCATGTCTGGGTCACAGGCATGAGGCTCCATCCGGAACCACGCCACCCCTCCCCCGCTGCCCCTTTCTTTTCTAAAATAACTAGAACGGGACCACCTTGGAGAGGGAACCTGCCTGTAGCGGAGACCCTGCGAGCTCTAAGCTATGGCTCTGCCTGATCCTTCCCCGCTGGCTCCTTTTACTGCCAGGCTGTCTAATGAATATGTTCACTTACCTCAAATTAATGATCATTTCTCCTTTACTGACAGCATAAATAACGCTGGTTGACTTAACGAAGTTTTAGATATCTGCACTTCTGGAGCAGCCTGAACAAAGAGGTGTCACTTATTCGGGTCTGAGATAGGAGGGAAGTTAGACCAACGCACTGCTCAGTACAGGATGACAGACATACTCAGGTCACGTGACGAAATCCATGCCCACCTCCATTTAGTGCTGTCCCTTGTTAGGTGTGGATTTTATGCGATTCAGCAGAAACCCAGGACAGAGTTTGCAAAAGGGTATGTTGTACCTCTGATCAATAACAGAGCTAATGAATGCAATAAGATGAAATTTGCGGGGCGCCTGGGGGGCTCAGTCGGTTAAGCATGCGACTCTTGATCTGGGCTCAGGTCGTGATCTCACAATCGTGAGATGGAGCCCCGCCTTGGGCTCTGCTTGGACAGCACGGAGTCTGCTGGGGATTCTCTCTCTCTCCCCCTCGCTCTCTGCCCCTCCCCCACTCGTGCTCTCTCTCTCTCAAAAATAAATAAATTTTTAAAAAAGAAGATGAAACTCTCCCACCTAGCTCTCCTTGGCACTGGAGACCCATTGCAATGGCAATGCTCATTTTCACATGCCCCAAACAGCCTTAGGAAAAGTCAGCTTTGAGAGTTCAAGTTCTGAGGACGCTTTTGTTGGAAGTATTTGATAGAGGCTCTGCAAACCTCTGGGTCTGACCCGCTCACTGTGCTCTGGGGCTGCCGGCCGTGTTCATGGTCGCGTCTCCGGCTATACTTTAAAGTGCTGACAGCTCAGAGCCTGAAGCCTGCTTCGGATTCTGTGTCTCCCTCCCTCTGTGCCCTTCCCCTGCTCATGCTCTGTCTCTATCTCTCAAAAATAAATAAATATTAAAAAATTAAAAAAAAAAAAAAAAAAAAGATGAGGCCATTAGTATGGGCCTTAATCCAAAATGACCGGAGTCCTTACAAGAAGAGGAAGATGCCAGGTGAAGGCAGGGACACGCAGGCAGACGGCCAGGTGACCATGGACGCAGGGAATGAGCGCCGTAGCTGGGAGCCGAGGAATGCCAAGGACCGACTGTTCCTCCAGAAGCTGGAGGAGGCAAGGAAGGACTCTTCCTAGAGTCTCGGAGGGAGCACGGCCCTGCTGGCACCTCGATTTGGGACTTCCGGCCTCCAGAACTCCGAAGGACTCGTCCGTGCTGTGTTAAGCCCCCCGGCCGGGCACGCTCTGCTACGGCAGCCCTAGCCCGCTAGTGCGCCGGCCTTTCCTTCAGAGTCCATTTGGCTTGGTATCTGCATTTAACGTGTCTACATGTTGTCGATGCTCGATGCTCTTCCATATTGTGTCCTTTCTTTTGGTTTTGAGGCAAATTAATTAACACGATACAGAAAAGGGAGAATACGAATGCTGCAGCCCTCACTTTAAGCCCCCGTACTCCTTTGTTCTCCATTATTGCACCAAATTATTTAATTGGGTCTCTCTGATTGTGCTCAGACACAGAAAAGAACACAGCCTATTGTGAAACGCCCCAGAACCATAATGCAATATCAAATTCAATTCCCGTCCAAGTGCTCGCTGCTAAAAGCCTGCTCTGTGGCTGCAGATTAATGAAGATCTGCATTGAGCAAAGTGGTGGTCGTAGAGACATTATTTTCCTCCAATAGAAGGCCTATTCTTGAAGAACAATAAAAGCATAGAGAAGCGTTAGTCTGCTTATGGATAGAAATAAATCAAAATGAATAAGAGGGTTGATGGAAATAGTCTGAAAGCAGCAGAGTGCAATTCTGAAAATACTGTTTTTGTTTTGCGAGGACATTTTCTTTCCTTCCGCCTCCCCCCCCACTCCCCACCCCAGACCCTCGTAAAATGCTGCCGGCTGCAGGATCAAAAGCTGTGGAGTGAAGGACAAATCTGATCATTGAAAAGCCAGTTATAGATAATCAACATTTTATAAATGCAATTCAGGCCAGCCTCGCTGTTTATAGACACAACAGGGAGGCAGAGGGAGGGGACTTTGGTGTTATGTATTGGGGCAGAGGAAGCACACCCAGAGAGGTGGCGCTTGTAAGGATGTCTGGCGGTAAGGTCCTGCTCTCGGCAATCACACAGCAGGCCGATTCCTGGTTCTCCCTGCTCCTTTTCTCCTTAGATGGTCGGGCTCTCTGCTCCTCCCCTCGTTCCTCTATTCCAATATTCCTGAAGCCTTTTTGCCTTGAAATGGCCCATTCTCATCTCCTTGCCCCCCATCCTAATTTTAAGCCCCGTCCTAAGCTCCGTAAAGAATTACCCAGCCTGACACAATCAGCCTTCATTAATCTCTGCCTCCTCCTAATTTCCTAAGACACATAGTATCCATACTGTACCTTTGACACAGGTGTGCCTTAAACCATGTACCTGGGCCATCCAGCATGGTTGCCACCAGCCACACGTGGCTACTGAGCACTTGAAATGTGGCTAGTCCAAATGGAGATGTGCTGTGAGTATGAAATGCATCCTGGATTCTAAAGAGATTGTACAATTAAAAAAGTATGAAACACCTCAGTAATTTTGAAAGTTTGATTACCTGCTGAAATGATATTTTGGTTATACTGGGTTAAATAGGATGTATTGTCAAAATTAATTTCACCTGTTTCATTTTACTTTTTTTTAATATTTATTTATTTTTGAGAGAGAGCACATGCCAGAGAGAGAGAGCGGGGGAAGTGCAGAGAGAGAGGGACAGAGGATCCAAAGCTGGCTCTGTGCTGACAGCAGTGAGCCCAGTGTGGGGCTCGAACTCACAAACCACAAGATCTTGACCTAAACTAAAGTCAGATGTTTAACCGACTGAGCCACCAGGCATCCCTCAATTTACTTTTTTAAATGTATCTACTAGAATATTTTATTTTTAACTATTTATTTTTGAGAGAGAGAGAGAAAGTGGGGAAGGGGCTGAGGGAGAAGGGGACAGAGATCAGAAGCAGGCCCTGTGCTGACAGCAGAGATCCTGAAGCGGGGCTCAAACTCACAACCGTGAGATGGTGACCTAAGCCGAAGTCAGAGGCCTAACCAACTGAGTCACCCAGTTGGAAGCCTAACCAACTGAGTCCCTCTACTAGCAAATTTTAATTGGCACATGTGGTTCACCTCCGTGACTTGGATTATATCCCTATTGGATAGTGCTGCCATGTGCAGTTGAAGATGTAGACCATCTTCATGGACATCTCAAGTAGTGGCATTCTAAGCCAGTTCTTCCTAAGTCCTGCAAAAACTGCTTTTCCAGGGCAGGCACTTGGGCCTGACTTCGTATTGTCTTCCCCTTCACATCCCTTTCCTCCTCGGGAGGCATTTCCACCTTCCTTCCTTTCGTGCCCAGGGTGCTCTTGTGCTATTTCTTTTGCATCCTATCAAAGATCCATCTGCAATCAGTGTGAATGATTATGTTTAATGACTGATTATGTGCAGCCTCCCTCAGAGGCTTTTTAGCAAAGACAGAAGCCTCTGTGTTGGCTTCAGGTAAATGAAACTCTGACTGAAAGACCACCTGCAATAGACGCCAATGAGGGAGACACATTTTCGACACTAAATCGGGGCAAGCCCCCGAAGCCCCAGCACTCTTCATTCTCCTCACTGGTTCCTGTGGGAACCATGGCAAGGCTCTACTCTCTGACCAGAGGCCGGTCTGCTGTGGGTTTCTATCACCACTGCTCACCGACGTCTTCTCTCTGTCCATGTGTCGCAGTCATTATTGATCTTTTAGACAATCTCTCCATCGGCCCTGGCTCATCTTCATCTCCTGTCCTATGCTCATCTCACACTGGTGACATCCTCCTCCTCACTGAGAAGCCTTCTCTGTAATACATGGGTATCGTGTCGTTTCATCGTCTCAAGTCTGCAACCTTCATCTCCAAAGTGTTTCCAGTGCTCACGACGTTACCATCCAGAGGACCTTGATTCATGTCGATTTGTTCCGTCCCCGAGATCTTAAACTTGGTGCTTCCCCTTCATCACCACAGTCGGGTCCCCCCATGTTGTCTACCTGGTCCTTCAGTCCCTTCCCATTGTGCCAGAGCATCTGCCCTCCTTGGCTTCACTCCTAATGCCTGCCCTGTCTGACTTTTTGATCAGTCTCTGCAATAGACTCCTTTTCACCCCTTGAAGCCTCCTTCACCTTCGACCTTCTACTGGGCAGGTCCACCTTCCCTATTTCCAGCCTGATCTCATGCAGACTGCTGAGGTCTTTAGATAAGACGGTGCAATCTATGTAATGCCATCTGCCACTAACACTGCTATTAATACTCCTACTCTTATTTTTTATTGTATATATTAAGATGTACAACTTCATGATGTGATAGATGCACACATCGTGAAATAAGCACTACTGTTAAGCTAATTAACATGGCCGTCACCTCACACAGTCGCCATTTTTCTTTTTAGGAGACGAGAACACTTAGGATTTACCCTCTGAGCAAATTTCAAGTATACAATATGACATTATTACTAAAAATCACCATGCTGCCCATCAGATCTCCAGAATTTATTCCTCTGTGTAACTGTACCCCTTGACCAAAATTCCCCCTCTCCTCCTCCCCACAGCCCCTGGCAACCACTATTCTGCTCTCCGCTTGTATGTATTTGACTGTTTTATTTTATTTTATTTTTAAATTTTTAATGTTTATTTATTCTTGAGAGAAAGAGAGCACAAGTGGAGGAGGGGCAGAGAGAGAGACACGCAGAATCCGAAGCAGGCTCCAGGCTCCAAGCTGTCAGCACAGAGCCCAATGTGGGACTTGAACCCACAAACTGCAAGATCATGACCTGAGCTGAAGTCGGACGCTCAACCAACTAAGCCACCCAGGCGCCCCTGTATTTGACTATTTTAGACTCCACGTATGAGTGGGATCATACAGTATCTGTCTTTCTGTGTCTGACTTACCTCACTCACCATAATGTCCTTCAGGTCCACCCACATTGTGACAAGTGGCAGGATGGCCTTCTTTTTCAAGCCTGAGTATTATTCTATCATGTGGAGATAACACATTTTCTGTAGCCATTCACCCTGGCTTGGTAGCTGATAACCCTTTGAGCTCTCCTTGTAATTCGCTTCTAATCGCATTCCTATTCAAGCCATTCCTCCCTGAACTTATAATTTGGCCTTCACCTCATGACTCTTTCTGCACAAATTCACCTATCACAGAGGAAATCAACACCACTCGATTCCAAGTTCCTTAACTTCCCTCATCTGTACCTCTGCCTTTAAGTCCACATCATTAGAAACGCTTCATTCGCCCATCTCCTACCATCTCCAGAAATTTTCTCTGCCAACTTTGCATTCTCTTTTTCTAGCATCTTCAATCTCTCCCTCTCCCCTGGCTCTGCCTACTCCATTCCCAAAAGCTTTTCCTGACACTTCCAGCCTACTTCGATTCTACTTCTGCTGCTAAATGTCTTTAAAAGGTACCCTACACTTGCATTTCATTTCTCCTTAGTTCTCTTCAACCTTGCATTTGGGCTTTATGCCCCTAGACAACCTTGTGGCGATTACCTCCGATGCAAATGGCCCAGTCCGCATATTATCTTCATGTTACTCTACCTTGGTACAGCCTCGAACATCACTGACCCTTCCTACCTTCTTTTTAGATTTTACCTCTGATACACTTGCCTGGGTCTCCTCTTAAGTTTCTAAAGTTCCTCCCACATATTTATATGACTCTATTTTCTTTCCTTACCCCCTAAACATAAGTCCCCAAAATTCCATCTGAAGCGCTCTACTCTCACACCGATCCTTGTTGTTCAACTGTCACCTTAGCATGGATCACTCCTACACACACGTGCGTGCGTGTGCTCACACCCGCTCACACACACGCGCGCGCACACTGGTGTGATCTCACTCCCAATCTCTAGGCCTGATAGTGGCATGGCCCATGGCATGCCTCCCTAACTTTTCATGAAGAATCTGTCTTCGTCTCCATATCATCTCATCGTTCTGACCACCCATGTCTCTTGTCCAGCCACTGGCACTTGGAATCACAGAGTCCTCTTTGACTCCTGCTTTCTTATCTAATCACACCCCGTTGACTCTGTCCCAGCCGTGTTCTCTCTGCTGCTGTACCTTTTCGTTTTCACAATGTCACCTCCATTAATCTCAATGTCTTCTTTGGACTGATAGCAAAAAAACACCAGAACTGGGTTTATGTATTTTCTAATTGATTGATCACAATTTTTCATCAGTAAAGGGGCTTCTGAAAATCAGTCACTCAACAACGGCTTTACTCTAATGGACACATTTCTGGGGTGCTTGGGTGGCTCAGTGAGTTAAGTGTCTGACTCTTGATTTCTCCTCAGGTCATGATCTCACCTCCTGGGATCGAGGCCCGTATGGAGCTCCATGCTGAGTGTGGAGCCTGCTTGGGATTCTTACTCCCTCTCTCTCTGACCCTCTCCCCCCACTCACATGCTCACTCTCTCTCAAAAATTAAAATTAAAATTAAAAAAGGGGCGCCTAGGTGGCTCAGTAGGTTAAGCGTCAGACTTCAGCGCAGGTCATGATCTCACAGCCTGTGAGTTCAAACCCCTCATCGGGCTCTGTGCCGACAGATCAGAGCCTGGAGCCTGCTTCAGATTCTGTCTCTGTCTCTCTCTGCCCCTCCTCTGCTCATTCTCTCTCTCTCTCTCTCTCTCTAATATAAATAAACATTAAAAGGGGGGGCAGTCGGCTGGGTTTTCACCTCTTGATTTCAAATCTGGTCTTGATCTCAACGTTTGTTGAGTTTGAAGCTCTTGCCGGGCTGTCCGTCCCAAGCCTGCTTGGGATTCTCTCTCTCTGTCTCTCTCTGCCACTCCCCTACTTGTGCTCTTTCTCTCAAAATAAATAAATAAACCTTAAAAAATATAAATAAAAAATAAATAAAAATAAAAAGATTTTCTAATAGATACATTTCCTAGCAGTCAACCAGCAACAGTCTCACTAGGGTATCCATCCATACAGTCACAGTAAAAGGTCAAGCAATTTCTAAACACCTCCATCTTGGGAAAAACCCACCAATCGCTGAACATCTCCATTCTTCCCCAAATCCTGTATAAAACCAGGTATCAGACTTACACTTAAGTCATGAATGGATTTTCTCAGAAAAATCCCATAACGAATATGAATTTGTCATACTTCTCCTTATATTTCTACCAATTTTTGACTTCTATGTTTGGAAGGTATATCATTTGCTACAAAAAAGATTTAAGGTCATTCCATCTTTTGGTTGACTGTGCTTATACCGTATGAAACATCTTTCTTTCTTCCATTTAATGCTTCACGTTGAATTTGATTCGATCTGATATATTGCTACATCATTTTATTTTTTTCCTATTTGTAAAATAGGCTTGAGCTATTCAAGCGGGCTTGAGCTCACCCAAAGCGGGGCTTGAGCTCACCCAAAGTGGGGCTCAAACTCATGAACTGTGAGATCATGACCTGAGTCCAAGTCAGATGCTTAACCCATTGAGCCGCCCAGGCACCCCCATTTCCTGTTTAAAAGGTGTACTTTTATAAATAACATAGAAGAAGATTATGGTTTTTACCTCGAAAATTCAAGTAAGAGAGAAATTTAATTCCTCCATATTTATTGTGATTTCTGATATATTTGGGCTTACTCAAACCATTCTAAGTATGTTTGATTGTTATTTTTTCCCTTTTATTCTGCTGCCCGTTTGTTCATTGGACTGAGTTTTATTTTCTTGTTGTTGTTGTTTTTTTCTGGCCTGTACAACGGTTTGGGAGTTCTTAAGACAGCAGGAGAAGGAGACCGAATTGGGGGGTTATGGTAATTTGGGGATAGGGCAAGGGTTCCACTTGGAATTTGAACTTCTGGCCAGCGCCGAAGGAGAGTGCGTCCGTACTCTCTTCTCAGCCTTTGCAGATGTGGGAGAGAGGGAAAGGAGCGAGGTTTAAAAGCTGCCAGCAGTCAAACAAAACATGGGGTCAGATTCTATTACATCGGCGATGCCTGCTTTCTAGGCATACTCCTGAGAGTCCAAGAACTTAGCGCCGTCACCAAACTCTAGCAGGGCTTAACACATACATTCTCTTTTTTTCATCCACTGACCAAACTGTGTCTTTACCCGAGAGTTGACAGCCTCCTTAGTATCCTTGCAAACTCTGTCTCAGAACAGTTCCCCGAAGGGAGTTCCAAGAGTCCGAACTGTCTCTGCTTTCCAATTCTTCTTCACTCCAGGGCCATTGCTCAAGGGACTTGGCTCTAATTCTAGGGTTTGTAATCAGTCCTCCGTGCAGATGGTGATATACCGTACAAGGATCCTCAGTGCTCCCAAACCAGCCCCGACACGTATTGGGATGATTCAGTCCACAAACTTAGGAATGCATTGAATTTTATTTTCTCTACAAGCTTAATTTCTATTTTAAGTCCTCATTTCATGAGAGGGGTAGAAACCTAACTTCAGTCAATGGGGTCTCCCCCCTTCCCCAAGAGCTACGGCCAAGCGCTCAGAGGTTTACACTCTACCAGCCGTTGGGTCTTTATGAAGTATGCTTCAGTATGCTCAGCAAAGCTAGTGTTGAGACATTATTTACTTTTATGTAATAACTAACACTCACCTACGCTTTTGTGTCATACGCGTTTTCTCATTTAATCTTCTTGATGTCCACGGCTGAGGGAACTAGTCTTTCCCAAACATTTTATCGTAGTCAATGGAAACAGCTTACTCTAAAGCGTTGTCCTTCTTCTTTGTATTTTGAAATTTATAATCAAATTTGCCATTTCACTCGTGAGAGGATTTTATTCCCCTCGAGCGTAATCTCCATGGGACCAGGGTCATGCCACTGTTTTGTCCCTGAGGCCAAGCGCATTGCCTGGAATGGGAGGTGGGCAATAAATATTAGTAGAATAAAGGCATACATTTCCTGCTTGTGGTGTAACGGCCGCACTCGTGCCACCTCTGTTTCACATTACACATGTCTTATTGGGCATCACTGCAAATCCATTTGTGGAATTAGACGGGAAATAAGGAAGAGGGGACATGAGGAAATGATGGAGGAGGGGGAGCAGGGCAGAGAAGAGCAATGTGAAAATGCTGTCTAGGGGACTCCACTAGTTGACAACTTAACACTTCCCTTTTCTTCCTCTGCCCCTTTTTTAGCTATACCTTTTTCTACTAATGCATTTTTTTAAAATAACAACTGCATTGAGTGTTTGGGATATGTAAAACAAATCAAAAATAGTTCCAGACAGAACAGGGGATTTAGCTATCCAGCCACAGACTTTTAACTGGGCTACTCTCACCAAGCGATACAAAAGTGGCGTACGAAGGGGATACGAAAACATCGCTAGGGGAGCTGGAAATGAAGAACCTCGCAACGCTTTCTGTCCACTTCCTGGCAGGCCAACTGTATGCACAACACGGTGACAGGCGTATGTAGAGGGTATAGTGAGACTACAAAGGGATTGTGACATTGAGACGATTAGGTGAGCCGAATCCTGAAATATGAGTAGGTGCTTGCCAGGTAGTGAAAGCTAAAGGGCTGCACGCGAGAGAATTCTAGAGAAAGTTAAGTTTCTTCTAAAGCAAAGAATGTTTGCAAGTTTTAAACTCACATGCAAGGCTGATTGCCCTAAAACAAGAATTATTTACATTTAATTAAGTTTTGTGTTACATAATGGTATGCTTAGATTTGGGGGAGACCAAATCATTTGGCCAACAGATTGTCTTCTGAAACCATGTATGGAAGCCCCAAACATCTAAAGAGATGGTTTCCTTTTGGAAAATCTCCAGGTTGTACTCTAAGTGCTTTGAATTCAGCTAACGATGAGATATCTCCTTTTCAAAATTCAGTCATTAAAAGTTGGACAGTGCTCCTATTGAAAAATATTCTTTATGAAGAAGTTGATTTCTTTGATATAATATTCATTCCCCTTGGGGAAACACCCTCCATCAATGAAAATATATTTTTATAGCAAATAATCTATTGCTTTAAGTTTGTTTAAATTGATATGATAATCTGTTTCAATTCCTGTGGCACATTTCTATGTGGAAAGAATTTTAATTAAAATAAAAGTAATACATGCATATGACTTAAAAAAATGAATAGTAGAAAGAGCTTATAGTGGAAAAATAGGTCCTTGGCCAACCCTTCCCATCCCTAGCTACCTATAGTGAGGGGGATCAAACAGTTCCTACTTTCAATTCTTCATCTCTCAAGTCGATTTGGCTTCACTTAAATCCCTACTCGCTTTATTTTACTATCACCATGCTTCGGTTTTCTGTTTACCTTTGTAAATGACCAAATATGCTTCAACTCGCATTTCTCCTTCTGTCAACTGGAGACAGTACCTCTGAACTCCCAAGCTTGTAAGGTGAGAATATTAGTTCCCCTATCCTTCTCTCCAGCTCTCCTCCCCAAATTTACCTCCCAATTTCTATTAGTCATACTATGTTTTTCAAAATAAAAATGACAAAAAAAAAAAAAAAAACCAAGGTCAATACATAAATAGTATTCACTGCAGGTTCAAGTGTTGTGATACGATCGTATTTCCTTCTCTATAGTTCTGAAGTGATGACCCCCATTCCGCGGTCGAAATGGAATCATCTTCATTAAACTCCATCCCTTATTGATAAGTTGGCTACAGTTCTGTTGGCTTTGGAGCCACATCAGGCTTTGTATAGCTTTTTGATTTTCCATGAGATTCTGACTGGCTCTTGTTTCTAGTTGAGAGAAGAATCACGTGCATTCATACGATATCCTTAATATATTTCAAGCTTCTTACTCATTCTATCTATTACTTGAAATCAATTTCATTCTCTTCGGTTTTGTTTTGTTGTTGGTTTTTCGTTATTGTTATTGTTGTTTTTGGTGTTTCTGTTTTGTTTTGTGAACAAAGCCAACTGGTTTTCTCTGCTAGTCAGGACCAATTGCTTCCAACTGGGACCATCACTTTATTATATGCTTTTTTCTCCCCCCAAATTTTTATAGTGTCATTTTATCTCTTGCATTCTGTACCTTTAGCAAATCCTCAAGCTCTTCCAACATCTCAGTTTATCTGCCTCCCCGTGGAATCCCTTCCTGCCTTAGACCCTCTCCAGGGAACCCTTCATCCGCCTGCGTGAGTCTGGGTTGGTTGCTTCCTCAGCCTTCTGCATGACTGTCTTCCTGGAACTCCCTTTCTTTGCTCTTCTGGATTAGCCTACAGTTGCCTGCACTTCGTGTCTTCCTCTTTGGGCTTTACTCTCTCATTCTGCTGGAGTATACCCTCCAATAGTTTCCCAAAGAAGAGTGTACGAAGAATGTAAGCATCACGAGTTTTTATGGGTCTGCCCTCCTCAGGCCGGACACAGAAATCCATTGCAATGCATTCTTTCTTCGAAGGCACAGCCGCTGAGCATCCAGATTGCTGATAAGTCTGATGATAGTTTAATTGCTGGTTTTTGGTGAGGAGTCTATTTTTTTCTCACTAGAACTTTTAAATAGATGCTATTATTCTTCCCAACCTGCAATTGTATAATGATTGTCTACGTGTGGGAATTTTTTAAGCAATCTCTTTAGCGCTCAGTAGTCCCTTTCGATGTGAAGATTTGAGCCTCTATTAACTCCAGGAAATTTCTATTATGATTCGTCGTTATTGTTGTTTTCCTAATTTCCTCATCTCCAATTTACCTGTGCTTCTTCTTTCTTTCTTTCTTTCTTTCTTCTTCTTCTTTTTTTTTTTTTTTTTTTTGGAACTCTCGTTAGCTGTATGTTGTCTCCTCTGAATTAGTGCTCCGTATCCTTATTCTTTCTCTCACATTTCTTGTTTCAGAATTTGGTTTTACCTTTTTTCTTCTTCAATTTTTTATTCTCCAAATGTCTTTCAAATATCCAGTCAGTACTTTTTAAAATATATTTTAATGTTTATTTAATTTTCTGAGAGAGAAAGAGAGTGAGCATGAGCAGAGGAGGGGCAGAGAGAGAGGAAGACACAGAATCGGAAGCAGGCTCCAGGCTCTGAGCTGTCAGCACAGAGCTCGACACGCGGCTCGAACTCACAAACTGCGAGATCATGACCTGAGCCGAAGTCAGCCTCTTAACCGACTGAGCCACCCAGGCACCCCTCCAGTCAGCATTTTTATTTCAACAATCAAGAGTGTAATTTTCGAGAATTCTCTGTTTCTTTTTCTGATACATTGCTTTGCTTTCTGAATCCATTCTCTTCTTTTTTCTTCCGATCACTTTTTCTTTTTCTCTTTTGCTTGTTAAACTTCTTTCAAATGTCTAGCAATTCTTGATTGACTTCATTTTGAAAAATGAGGCCACAGGAAGGTTTGTGGGGACTCGACGTGCACGGGCAGTGTTTGTCAGCTGGGAGACTTCTTGAGGAAAGAGAACATATACCAATAATTCATTCCTTGCAAGTCGCCCCTCTCACAACGACCCTCTTTTGCAGATACCTTACTCAGGTATGACGTCGCCCCAAGATTCTACCAGGTTGGTTCCTTCTCTCCTTGCTGTTGAGTCTAAGTATTTTTTATGTATGAACACACAATTGTCTGTCTCAGCCAAGGCCTTATCTTTTAAAACTCTCTGCCATCACGGGTACACACAGGACTCTGATGCCCTCTCCGGCAAGCTGCTTTTCCATTTAAAAAATTTTAGGGGACATTTAACTTCAAAAGGGCTTTTCTGCATATGATCTAAACCCGAAATAACAGCGGCTTAAACAAAATAGAACTGTATTTCCCAATATGAAAGAACCCCAGAGGTAGGAAGTCCACGGCTAGTAAAGCAATGTTATAATGTTGTCACGGTCCCAGACCCCTTGTATGTAGTGCCTTCCTCAAACCTGTTGCTTTCCCTTGATGGTCCAAAATGGCTGCCTGAGCTCCAGCCATTATAGCCACATTCTAGATGGCAGAAAGGAGTAAGGGACACTTTAAAAGCACCTATTGTATGTGATACCCCTAGACGTCATCGGCTCACCACATGGCCACACGTAGATGCAAAGGAGGTTGGGGAAAAGGTCCTGATTCCATGTGTCCAGTTAAAAAACTGGTACTCCTTTATCAAGAAAGAACAGATATTGGGACGACTAACCATCTTTGTCAGAACAGCGAAGTGACCACACTTAACAAGGTTCTATTCCATATAACATGCCAGGCCCTGTCCGAAGTGCTCAGTGTGTTCTCCCTTGTTTCTCGTAACACCTCTGAGAAGCACAAGCGTTCCTCTCTCCATCTGGAGAAAATGAGGTGCACAGAGGTTCTTTTGTTCGATACCCTGTGCACAGCCTGATGCAGCCACTCTTACCCCGAAGCATTTAATTAACACTTCTTGGTGACCTTGACTGACAGGGAAAATGCACAGGTCTCTAAGAAGCTGATTTCAAACCTGGTACTTTGGGTAATTATGTTTGGGAAGGGTTCTAAATTATTGATGTTTATTTTCTAAGATTCTGTGCTGAGAAGCATGCATTGCGAAGCTGTGTGCTGGGACCAAGAGCCTTCACGATTCGACTTGTTGGCTAATATCCCAAAGGGGCTGGAGTCTCCAGTCGATGCTTGAAATTGCTGGGCCTTGGGGGGCAGGGGAGGGGGCGGCAAGTCTTGACTTCCTGCGCTGTTGAACCACGAGTGGTCTCAGAGTCCTCGGGCGGTGGCTCTAGAACCGGGAACGACCAGAATTTGGAGGCAGAGTGGGGAAGGACACCTAAGGACCATGCACACCAGGGCGGCCGGGGGTTGTCAGCTTGTTCTCATCTTTTTTACATTAGTGTTTTCCTGTTATTTCCTGGGAGGGGTGGCGTCCTTTTAAGTCCTGGAAATATAATGTGACAAGTGGCCCATCGTCACTACAGCCATCTGACCAAGAAACGTGTAAGCAGAATCTACATTTCGAAAAAGCACTCCCTTATCTGCTTATTCATTTTCTAATTGCCGGGTCTGTGGGTTACTCTTGCTACAGCTCTCGCATTTCCCAGTGATGACGGGTCGTGAGGCTTTTCAGACTATTTTGCTGTGAGCTTGTTAATATTTCATGCAAACCATGGACTGGCATGTTTATGGCCGTTCTCCCGTCCTGCAGGACATCTGCCACATAAAATATCAGGGAGAAAAGCCTGAAAGATTTTTACGTGCAGACCTTTTTGTATCTTTCCTTAAAATATATTTCCTCTCTGAGCAACAAAGGAACTTGAGCCATAGAAAGCGCTGTGCTGTGCTATAACTTCCATATCACCCTGTCCGCGGCCATTTTTCTTTGGCCTCATGGTGTGTCTCATTCATGGCAAGTTTACTTCATTCCTCTGGATTCATAGCCGATGCTCCGTGGACCATAAAATTTCAGCTGCAAAACCAGAACATCTCATT